>JAODJU010000043.1:2193171-2234637 GCA_026776725.1 Gnathonemus echidnorhynchus
TAAGAGATTTCAAATAAAGGGATTTAAATACATTTTTTTAATTATTATTTTCAGACATGGATATGATCAAAGTAAATGAATGGATGACGCTCTACGTCCCTGTGTGGCTGGCACGTGCCCAGCATCCTTACTGCCAAACTTTTTGAGGTGTTACGTGCCGTAAGTTCTAGGAGGAGCCCTGCCGACACTCCGGACCTCCCGCCTCTGTCAGGGCTGACGTCTCTTCGACAGGACTGAAAACAGTGTGGATGTGACTTTAGTAAGCCTGCCACACCTGCCTCTATCTTCAGAACAGCCTGGAATCTTCTGGACATATGCCCTCGATAATTAAGCGTGTCTTAAATATCACCATGTCCATCGTCGCTGAAGGGACCTTCCAGTTTCCCACAGAAGGTCCTCCAAAGTCCCTTTGTACCCAACACGGCTCAGTTTCATGCCCGTCCAGAAGCACAGGTCACCTCTGCCAGCTGCCCCCCCCAGCTCAAAACATGATCAACAGTCTACAACAGAGAATAAAGTACACAGACAAAACGGAACCCAACAGGAACTGCATATGAACACCGGGCAGGGTAAACAAGCCTCTACATTGGTCCCAATCCTGTCCCCAGGGACACATATTCAGTCCATGTTTTTGCTCCCTCCGAGTACCCTACCAGCCGGTGAGCTGGGAGGGAGCAAAAACGTGGATTGTCTCTGGGTCCCCAAGGAGCAGATCGGGAAACTGTGCTCTAAATGCACACAATGCAGCCTCCTGATCCTGGGAAAATGCACGGCAGAGCACCGGGGATTTACCTCCCCGCTGGATCAGGTCGTGCTCTTTGGTTGGAGAACTGCACTCATTGATAGAACGGGACAGAGACGGGGGGCCCGGGGACGGGTCTCCCAGCACAGGTCCACGGAGCGAGCTTTAGAAGCCTGGAGTATCAGCATTCCCTGAATGAGACCGACTCTCAAGCATCAGAACTTCACTGTCCCACCAGTTGCAAGAACGTGGTCATCACAAGCGGCACCCAGTTCGCCCACCAAACCCTCACATCAGCGTTAGTCAGAGGGCTGATGTCTAAACACTGAGTTTATCAGTCAAGGGAAAACGTGTACAGAATTATGGATAACTGCAGTAGAGACGCGGTAACAGTAATACCAATATGCTTAGAGCAGTGTGAAATCACCATGTGAACGGCAAGCTCTATGTTTTCATGATAGACTGGCAACACGGGCAGACTGTGCAGTAGTATTTTAACTCCTTGTTTATGCTGTACATGCTGCACCGCGACCTCATCGCAACCTCATCGGACTCCCATGCTCTGCTCTGAAATTCCCAGCAAATGTTCTGTACTTGGAAACACCATCCATCCATCCATCCATCCATCTATTTTCTATTCCCATTTGTCCTGTGCAGGGTCCTGGGGTTCCAGAATCTATGGTCACAGGGCAGGAAACAACCCAGGATGAGGCACCAACCCATCACAGGGCACACTCACACACCATTCACTCACACACACTCACACACCATTCACTCACACACACACACCCACCCACACACCATTCACTCACACACACTCACACACACACACCATTCACTCTCGCAGGCATGCCTATGGGCAGTCTGGTAACTGCAATTAACCTCAGCATGTTTTTGGACCTGGGGGGGTGGGGTCCCATGACAACAAGGGGAGACCATGCAAACTTCACACACAGAACTCTGGAGGGGAACCTTAACCCAGATCCCAGAGGTGTGAGGCCACTGTCCTGACCACAGCACCCCCCTGGTACCTTATTCTAAGAAATGCATAGTAATCTCAGATGTTCGGGAAGAACTACTTCTTTTGCTTTCACTTTGGTGGACCCGACTTACAGAAAGAATGTGCTCATGCCAGTAATGCCTTTTTTAAGACTTAAGGCATTTTGTTTTGATATGGTTTACATGCCAACATGCAAAATGGAACTGTGAACATTCACTTGCGTTTCTGCACGAGGGGCTCAAACATGCAAAGACGGGAAGATGAGACAATTAAAGAGAAAGAGAAAGAAAGACGATCTCACATGAAGACCCATGACATCTCGGGCTGCTGATTTATTGCTTTTCTGTAAAGCTTTTCACAAAATTGAAAAATAATCAGATTACCCTCAGAAACATTCCATTTTAAATCTTCACATTTAAATTTTGTCATGTAGAGGTACAGCAGGTGTAACGCAGTACTAAAATGTGATAATTATTTAATGACATAATACTGCATTTATACGCCATTAACCTCCTGGCTTAAGGAATCCACCAGGTGAGGTTTCAGACGTGCTGTTGATGTCTGAGGCACAAGTCCCTGCTTCAGGACCCATTATTTTCTCCTGTTTAAGCAGCAGAATTTGTTTCACAAAGCGCTTCAGTTTCCCTCTGTCACCTGGACGGCCTCAGAGGCAGCACCTGCCTCCAGGAAACCCACACCCTACCCCCCCCCACCCCACCCCGGAACCCGCTCTGCTTTGGATCTCACACGCTAATCTCCAGTCAAGGTCACAGAGCTGAGAAGGTCACAACTGTGAAAATCTAAATTTCTGACAAAAGGGGGGGGGGGGGTGCTGATAGCGACCAGACTTTGTAATTATATCTTTGTGGGGACTCTCCATTCATTTCTATGGGAAAACCTTAATCTCAACATGACAACCTTAACCCCCACTCAGCCCTAACCTTAACCATAACTAACCAAACTAAATACAAGACTTTTGGAATTTTTTTGTTTTTTGATTGCATTCACAGATCTTTCTGGGGACCTGAAAAATGGTCCCACAACATCAAAATAACAGGTTTTTATCACATTGTGGGGGATATTTGGTCCCCACAATGTAATATAACCCTAATCTACACACACACACACACACACCCCTCCTCTGCCGGTTCCGGTGAGGTGATGCACTCCAAGAACAAGGCTGCACATCCTGGGACCCCTCTTAGTGCTTCGCGGTCAGGCCATTCCGTTCCCGGGGAGGCAGAAACACAAGACCTGAGAGCGATGTAACCGCATCACATCACACTGGCTCCAGGAGCCCCAACCAGCTGGGCCACACAATGGAAATGCTGTCCCCGCGGCCCCCGGGCACATAAAGCCCAATTATTCTGTGCTGGCAAGGCGACAGTTTGTTCTAGAGGACAGACAGGGACTCTGAATCCGCGCCTTGTTACGGCCGACGTAGCCGCCCAGCGTCCATCGCGGGCTTTAGAAATAGTGTGGGAAAGCCTCCGCCTTCCATCTGCCTTAGGAGGCCCCGCGGACGGAGACCCGCTCGCGGAAACCGACGAGGACCTCGGCCCCGCGCAGAAACCCCGGGGACTCCAGCCCCCGCTCACTCAACTGAGGGCAAACAGGCCCCCTGCACCGGGGACGTGGCTGAGTCTGACATGAGCACGTGGGGGGACACGCCAACGTGTGTGTGTGGGGGGGGGGGGGGGCCAGAGGGTCATACAGACACACGCGAGTTCCACATGGTGTAGCGTAACCAACACAGGGTGTGGCTTTCCTGACCACAACTGTCAATCAAACTACAAACCATCTAAAGCAATTATTATAATATCAAAATCATATTACAAACCGCAAAAAGAGGAATTACCACATTTGAATTGCTTTGGTAATATATAAACATTCATTCATCTATCTGCTTATCCTGTCCTGGGTCACAGGGAACATACTATTTTCTACATATATACCAATGCATATATATTCATACATACACGTGATACATAACAAGTACATTAGTATATTTCTGGTTGGGTTGTACTGACCTCTGCTGGTGGCTGGCGGTGCTGCACATTGTTTACCAGTCGGCTCCAGTTCAAGTACGCCGCTGGAATACCGAACACAGGAATTAAAAGACGCCACGCTGGTCGCTTACATTGCGGCTAGAGCTGTCACATCAACGGGAGCACCGCATTCCTCATTTCAGCCGCTTGGAACATCGGGACAAAAGTCACCCAACAAGCCGGCAGACCTGAATGGTTCCTCCGAGGGAAACGTGTAAGAGTTAGATAAACTGCTATTCTCCCACAGTCAGTCAACATCATTTCAGAATTGGTGAACTATTTAAATATAACAATTTCAAATCTATAGTGGATGCAGTTGATTTATTTGAGGAGAACGATTCTGTCCAAGGGACCTTCAGGTGAGACAAAAATGAAGCTATTGCTCAACTCCTTGAAAATAGGTCAGGATAAAAAGCGGAATGTTATGGATTATCGGAGCCTGAATGGAAGCCCCCACACTGGAGAGAGCTTCCCGGCCTTCACGCCACCGGCAGGCTCCATTATCTCCTGGGTCACATGGCCTATTTAGCGCTGAAAAGGGCAACATTCATTTTGGAGACACTGGCCTCTTCGCGATGGGCAATGGGATTTCCATCAAGAGCGCTTATGAAAAGCTTGAAAGGAGGATTATGTAACGACTGCCAGGGGTCCCACAAGAAGGAGAGGACCGGTTGCGCAAGGAGGTTTTTTAACAGGACTTTGGTATTCTGGGGCTCATGGACCCCTGCAGCCCGGGTCGGAGCGAGAAGTGCATGCTGGGTATGTCAGTGCTGCTGAGGCGGTGAGGTGCTTCGTTCTGCTGGGAAGGATGGTGCTGCCCTGCATCAGGACACCTGCCCCTGCTACTGCTCACTGAGCTGTTTCTGGGGTCCCACTTAAAAAGTCACTTTGGGGCCACTGCCTGTCCTAGTGTAGTGATTGTTTGTGGCCAGCAGGGGGCCCCACACAGACACACGGTGCGAGTGGTGGTAAAGAGGACTGCTGCCCTGGTCCACACCTGGTGGAAGATCTCCATGGAGAGTGGATCCACTCCCGTCTGAGGCCTGAGGTCCCGTGGCCGATGGCCCCCTCGGCTGACAGGTTTCAACATGGCCGCTCTCGCCCTCCCCTCCAAGTCTCAACTACCCCTTTTCCACTGCAAAGGTCCCGGTGCCGTTCCAGTGCTGATCCCCAATTTGGAACCAGTGGCATGTTTTTACACAGAAAAAAAGATGGCACCAGTGCCGCAAAATCGGCTCGGAACCGGAACCAAACCTTTGCTGGTCTGGATGAAGCACCCGTGTCGTCATGAGAGGTGGGCGGAGTAACCGAGGCAACGCAAAATAAAGATAATGTCAGAAAGCAAGAGCGCAATTGTATGGTCTGCTGAAGAAATGAATGTTCTTTTAGCAATCTGGTCTTCCCAAGCAATGCAACAGAAATTTGAAAGCACACAAAGAAAGAAAAAGGTGTATGAAGAGATAAGGGAAGAACTGAAAGTTCCGCCGTTGTTGCTCTGTGTAGTGGGCGTGGTTTGTGACATGGGCGCAGTGTTGTCACCCAGTTCCCACTTAGCTCTCAAGTCCGTGGAAAGGCTGGCCGGCTCTTGCTGGTTCCCAACTTCGGCACCGGCTGAGCATCAGCCCCAGTGCCAGCACTGGCACCAGTGGAGTGGAAAAGGAGCTAACATGGCCGCCATCGCCCTCCCCTCCAGGTCTCAACATGGCCGCCCTCGCCCTCGCTTCCAGGTCTCAACATGGCCGCCCTCGCCCTCCCCTCCAGGTCTCAACATGGCCGCCATCGCCCTCCCCTCCAGGTCTCAACATGGCCGCCATCGCCCTCCTCTCCAGGTCTCAACATGGCCGCCCTCGCCCTCCTCTCCAGGTCTCAACATGGCCGCCCTCGCCATCCTTCCTCTCCAAGTTTCAACATGGCCGCTCTCTCCAGGGCTGAACATGCCTCTTGCCACTGACCCGTTTTCCTCAAACGAGCTGAAGTAGGCCACAGTTGCATAACGGCTGTCAGTTCACTCACAACTCAAACTCTTCACCTCAGATGGCTCAGAAGTTCTCTCTCCCCACCCTCATTACATTCATGCTTGCTGGGGGGGGGTCTCTCTCACGGGCCCTCAGCCATCCCTCCTCCCAAGAAAGCACGTCATGCCTATAATGCTGCACCGATTTGGTGAAGCATATGACTTGGGGGCTGCTTGTCCTCAGCCTCAAAGTCTGAGCCCTGCCTGCAGTTACAGGACCTGACCAGTGGGGGGCATGAAAATCACAGCCTTCGAGGCACCTCCTCCTTCCTGGGAATTTCTGCATGCATTATGCTGCAAACACTCAGCATGCTCACACACAAAGGAACATTCCTTACATGCTTTCATACTTTCGTCCTCGGGATAGCTAGCACCGCGCTGGCTTAGGGCACACTGGCCGGGCAGTCAGACCTGCGGCTGATTGTGCTCACTGCCGTGAGGGTGTTCTGGGCCAGCAGTGGGTTACTGTACCTGCAGGACAGTGCGCCCTGCACTCTGTAGAAACTATCTAGATAAACAAACCAGCCCAAATGACACAGCATTCACATCCCATTCCTGTTAAGTTATGCAACAGTTTTCCAGCTTGGGGCACTGATTTCCCGGCACTGGGAGCCACAGTGCCTGCAGTCAAGGCTGATATAATTGCAGGGTGTGTCACGCAGTGCAATGTGGACCGCTGTGTAGTCAGAGCACGCAACATGAATCTTTCAGACCTGAGTATGGAAATGGAAACACAGCAGCACGATATGGGTCATTATCTCCTCCGAGTGCCCAACAACCTCCTGGGACTCAGTACACAAGGAAATGCAGCTGCCACATGAGCCAGTGGAGTTTGAGACCACAAGCTGTTCACCTGTTATTCAGCTGAGACCATATCAGTGAGCCAGACCAGACCGCAATCACTGCAAGCTGAACAGCTCCAAACAACTTTGCAAAAGCACTGGGGCTCCAGGTCACTGGAAGCCGGCCTGCCCTGATATGCTGCCCTGTACTCACTGCCTGCAACACACACTGCATGTAATGCACACTGCCTGCAATGCACACTGCATGTAATGCACACTGTCTGCAATGCACACTGCATGTAATGCACACTGCCTGCAACACACATTGCATGTAACGACATTTGTAAATTAGACCAGAATAACAGTGCACGTGACAAATAAAACTATGAGTCCTTGAATCTTTATCTTAGAAAAATTATTTTTATTGACACAATTCACGTGAAATGCTTTAAGGTTACAGCAGGTTCCTGGTGGTTGAATCAGTCCCTCCAGGAGAACAACATCCCTCCTTAATTGCTATGCCACCTACTTACCAGTGAAATATTGTTTTGTGAGTCACAGAAAGGCAATGAATCAGCTGTATCATATAGCTCACTCTTCACAGAGGTTAAAGGGTTCGTATTTTATTGACGCTCCATGGAGCCTTTTAGAATAAGATCCGGACACAAACAGGCCTGCATTCCATTATTTTGGCAGAGGTGCTGATGATTCAGGTAAAGACTATGCAGATGACTGTGGAAAGTGGCAGCCCCCGGCGACACTGTCACACGGCACTTTTACAACCGCATTCCTGGGCACAAGTCTCAGCTGACTTCAAACAGGTTCTCCCGGTGTTTAAAATTCTGAATTAGAGACATCTGAAAATGTGAAGATGCCACCTGAACTTACTCATGCATCGCTAGGGCAGCGAAGCGCCACACCGCTCTACGTGTTTACTTTCAAAATGCCATTAGCGGTTTAAAATGCGTAGAACACGCCTGTAAACAAAACCCTACGCATGAAAGCATGTGTCACTCACTGAAAATAATGCCTCATCAAAACACCAGCAAGGTTCTTGAGCAACATGTTAGCACGAATGCTTTCAAATAATAATGCTGGAATCAATAAAACAAACACAGCTAGTTTTTACATACAGCAAAACTAAGAAGTAAATACACTCAAGAAAAGCTTAAAGGTTAAAGGTTAAACAAGCAAATGGTGTGATACTGAATTTCAAAGCTTCAATCCCACTATTACTGGGTAACAATTTCAGCGAATCCTATCATATTCTCCTGGCTGGGTCACCTGATCAGACCAGCATGACGACACACAGCTAAGGGACGAAGCTGTCACAGATAAATTCGGCCTGATCATACACCACATGAAGTAATCTTCTGACAAGTTTATCTTTTATCTTATCTCTGTCTGCTACCTCACATGCCACAGACAAGGCTGTACCATTCGTTTTACTGGCAGTGCTCTGTCTCCCTCTGGTCGTCTAACTTGGAACTACAGGAAGAAAAAAGAGAAAACATCCATCCATCCAAACGAAGACTATGGAGGTCTGGAGCCTATGGGTACAGGGAATAGCTCAGGGTGGGGCACAAACCCATTACAGGGCAAACACACTAGTCACACCTATGAACAATTTCATAACTCCAACTCACTTCAGCATGCTCTTGGAATGTAGAGAAAATCGAAAGTAGCCGAAGGAAACCCCAAGACGACCTATGAAGCTATGGAGAAGACTCGAACCCTAGTCCCAGAGCTGTGAGGCAACAGTACTAACCACTGCACCAACAAATGCTTCATTCACTTGCTTATAAGTGTTCATCCAGCACAAATGGTGAAAAATGCCCCGTGTGAGTGTGGAGTCTGCCCCTAGGTATGCAAGGCGAGACAGAGAGGACACCCCTTGCCCAATGGAAGCCCACAACTTCTGTGGCCATCAGACCAAAGAGCGACCCAAACTCAGCATCAGGCTCTTCCTCTCTGCAAGACCAGGAATAAGGCCTCAGCACCAGCCACCTGCAGCCGCCCCAGTTCTAACCAACGTTCAACCCATGTCCTCCATCACTGTAATTTCCAGTGAAACGCTGATCTGTCGGGAGCTGAATAGGTAAGCTGGGTGTTGAAACACTCCCCGAGTGAGAAACACAGACAGTAAACAGAGAGGTTTCTGCTGCTTCGTCATGCTCTTATAACTCTGCAGATCTCCAAACGCGCTTTGTCATGCTCCCATAACTCTGCGGGTCTCCAAACACACTTCTTTCGTATACAAGTGCCGGTTTTTCCAGGAGAATGTCACAAGGTTTGCGTGTCAGATTTAGAGAGAATGAGACCAAACACGCCTGATATTCGATTCCCTCAGTTTATGTAGGTGTAGCTCATTAACTTACTGCAAGCTCTTGGCACCTCTTCCGTGTAAAACCGTAGATGATTTAAAGGAATTATGTATCAACTGTGTCCAAACTACAAACATAGAGTGTTAAGGTAAATACGTTACCATGTTCAGTCATGGCGAATTCATTCAGAACTTGATTAACGAGCCAGAGTAACTTTGGGTCAGGATGACACTATTTCATTAAGATAATTAGCCTGTTAACTCCCAGTTATATAAACACACCTTTAAGGCCAGAGGCCAGCCAAAACAGTAAGGGACTTAGCAAAAAAAAGGCTCAAAAGGCAAATTAAGAGCCAACAGCAAGTAAAAACTAGTATGTGAGAAAGCCCTAAAGGTCCAGGTCTGGACAGCTCAGGTTAGAGCACTGTTCACCTGTCCTGAGCTCTCTGTGAGGACGCCTGTCCTGAGCTCTCTGCGAGGACACCTGTCGGCCAACAGGCAAGAGATCCGAAAGTCTGGCAGAAATAAGGTCCGAGCATGAAGTTACACACTCGTTTGGACAGGTTTCGGGTGAGCCAGACCCCAAGATTCACATGGAAGCGAGACAGGACATCGTGCAGAAAGCAAAAAATAATCACACATTAAGGAAAAAAAAACATAGTTAAAGCAGCACATTACACATGGAGATGGTGAATGTCTGACAGGATACTTTCATACACACCAAATACTGAACATGTAAAACGGCATGTTTAACTTTTTGCTCTTAATGTTCAACATTTATTTTTTACCTGTAATTAATGCTGAATGGTGACTTTATTGGGCGAAAGACCAGTGAATCATTATAAAGTATTTTCTGCTACATGACTTCCTGTCTGTCCAAAACACCACTTTGGGTTTTCACTGGTTTACATCTGAACCGGACTGTATTACAACCCAGTACACTTGTGATTTTGGGTTGGGGGGCACTAGGGCCTACACCAGTATGCCCACCAGTACCAGATAAGTACTGGACCAAGGATGACCGAGTTTGATCACATATGATCAAAACAAACTGACTCCACTTGTGAGGCTTTTCTTCCGGGTTTCTATCGAAACTTCCACTAAAGTCATTAAAACAAACTGTAAGATCCGTCAAGTTAATATCCTCCTTACACATGAATAGCAGCAGGAATGTCGGGGATGTGAGATCATTAGAACTTTAATTATGGTCTGGCTAAAATACTACTGCTAGTGTAACATTTAAAAGCAATTTAATTGCACGGATGCATAATTTCTCTCGTTTGCCACAATGAGCCCGGTGTCGCATGTGAACAGAGACCAGCATGCGAACGCAGGGCAACCAGGCCGAGATGTTGCATCTCGTCTGCATGGGTCTGAAATGTCACATTACCGCCTGGCGTCCCCGACTTATTTTGGGATTGCTGGGCAGCCCCTCCCAGCCCAAACTGCGCCGTAACATAAGTCGGCTCAGATGAAGAAATCGCACGCAGGGGCAGCGCGGCGGTGACGGGATTTATCGGAGCGAGGTTTTAAGGTAAGCAGCCCGGCCGTACCTGTTAGCGTTACGGAAAGCCCCCGCAGACACAGCATGAAAACAGCTGTAGCTAGGGGGCACTGGGTCCACTTTAGTCATTCAGCAGGTGCTGTTCTGCCGACGCGGTACCACAGCCATAACGCGGGGCTCTGGATCAGCGGGTCCACTTTAGTCATTCAGCAGGTGCTGTTCTGCCGACGCGGTACCGCGGCCGTAACGCGGGGCTCTGGATCAGCGGGTCCACTTTAGTCATTCAGCAGGTGCTGTTCTGCCGACGCGGTACCGCGGCCGTAACGCGGGGCTCTGGATCAGCGGGTCCACTTTAGTCATTCAGCAGGTGCTGTTCTGCCGACGCGGTACCGCGTCTCCTATTCAGCCAAAACGCTTTGCCGGCTGTTTTTATGGTATACCTGCAAAGACGCAGATTTTAACCAGCAATGGAAAATGCAGAACGAACTAAACCTTTTTAACCTCATCCAAGTTTTAGAAACAAATTGAAGTTGTTAAATCTCACTTGCATTTACTGCAACTGTTATGAAACCATATTTTAACTGCAACTTAAAGTCATTTAATTTTCAGGGGACCAAGGAGTAGGTGCAGAAAGACCTCAGCAATTTTGGAGACCAAAAAAACAGACAGACAGTGCAGTGAGATGGCTGGCGACACTCCACCACAGCATTCTCAGGGAAATGTAGACCGTGAAGACCAGTTTCCACTGGAAATGGAGGAAGGAAACGGGAACGGGGGGCAGGGAGATGGAGTCTTTGGCGGCACCAACAGGGATCACCCCGTATTTTCAGGAAACTCAACAAGTGGGTCAGACACCGTGAAGGAACCATCCATGAGGAAACTTTCAGAAAAGCCCAGCCAGACATATCTTACAAGCGAACACAGTTTCACAGACCGGACATCTACAGTGGTTGTGCTTGAGCCGACAAAGACCCCTGCGAAAGGCAGACAGGCCGGTCTGGATGGCACAGACGTTCCCACAGCGACTGTGATGATCAGGAGGCTTGCAGTGGACCAGGACACGGAAGACCGGCCTCACAAGTGCCGGCAATGCAACCGGGCTTTTAAAAAGGCCAGCAACCTGCGGAGCCATGAGGAGACGCACAGCGGCCTCAAGCTGCATGTGTGTGAGCTCTGCGGCAAGGCCTACTCCCACCACGGGACACTGCAGCAACACCGGAGACTGCACACTGGCGAACGACCCTACCGCTGCCCCTTCTGCAGCCGCACCTACGTGTGGTCTTCCGACTTCTGCAAGCACGTGCGAACGCACACCGGTGAGAAGCCCTACGCCTGCAGCGAGTGCGGCAAGGCCTTCCTGCGCCCGTCCGACCTGCGCAAGCACGAGCGCAACATGCATGCCAACGATCGCCCGCTGCCCTGCCCGCAGTGTGGCAAGACCTTCAACAAGCCACTGTCGCTGCTGCGGCACCAGCGCAGCCACCTGGGTGAAAGGCCTTTCCGCTGCCCCGACTGTGGAAAGGACTTCGCAGTTGCGAGCCGCATGGTGGAGCACCAGAAGGTGCACATCGGGCTGCGGCCATACGCCTGCGACATCTGCTCCAAGGCCTTCACGAGGGCCTCCAACCTGGCCGAACATCGCACGCTGCACTCTGGCCTGCGGCCGCACAAATGCCCCCAGTGCGGCGTGGCCTTTGCCCTGCCCTCGCGACTTGCCCGCCACCAGCTCGTACACACTGCCCGCTAACCTTCCAGGGAGAACCTTCCAGAACACTTCCCGCATTTCATGGGAGACTGCGTACTTCACGCTGGCAGGGGGCTCCATCTCATACCCTCCCCAGGTCCATTTTGGGTTCCCTGGGGCAACACGACACCTTTGGTGAACTGTCCTTCCCTGAGACTGCAGAATCACGCGGCTGTGGATGTCAGTTCCCTGACATCTCCCATAACCGCACTATATGCTCATATGTCCATCAGCCATGTGTTCTTCACAGAGCTCAACAGAAACCTGCTAAGCGATGCTGGCTCACGCCGCCCTAAATCACTTCCCTCTGCATTTGCAAAATGTACAAGCTAAGCTCACACTGTCATTCTTAATTTACAGCATCAGTCGACACATAAAACGCAATTTTCTTAACCTGCATCTGGAGCATTAGTGAAAGACAGAATTCAGTAGCAGCTTCTGCTGAATCTGGGCTTCGTGGCTCAGTTTCCTGTCACTGATGTAACTTACAGTCATTTTTCTGTATACCTAAGTGCCTCAAGTAAAGAACGATTTCCTCCAAGATGTCGGTGCATGTTTCTTGTCTGCATGTAATTACAATCTAACCAGATTACTGTGGTTAAATTCTCAGAAGTGAAGCCATTTTTACCACCAGATGGAATCTCAGACTTAGCAGGAATTTATGAGTCTACTCGAAATACAACCTCTTCAATCCCCGAAATTAAAGTCATAAAAAGAAAGTGGATGATAAAGGAGCACATAGACGTTTCCTAAGACCAGAAGAACATCCATCTCTCTTCCTGTCGGCAGAGACCCACAGCTGAAGTACTGGTGTCCTCCGCCTATCCATCGCACCCCAGTGTGTGAATTTCTTCCCCTCAGCCAGCGTCACGTCAAGTCGAACTGCACTGCCCTTTCAAAATACGCAGGCATACAATGAAATGAAATAGTATGTCATGTTAAACAAATAAGACAATAATTAACAAATGAATAAATGTGTGCCTTTCAATTAAGGCTGTGCTTTGGCTTTGACTCCACATTATCGGTTCAGAAACATGCATGGAAACAGCCTGCAGTACAGGGTAAAGTACAATGTTCTTCCAATGTTATGTGCATCTCGTGCGCAGTTATGTGCATCTGATATGCAGTTATGAATTTAAGCTGTTCAATGGAATTCCGGACAGGAGCAGAAATGTGCTGAGTCTGATGGTAACAGGCTACAGACCAGAGTCTCCCTTCACATGCTGCAGTCCTCTGCAGGATTCCTTTCACCCCGGAGAAATTCCACACCAAGTCCCGTCTAGATTTGATGCTCCCCTGCTGCTGGTGACCTGGCAGGATGGCGCTCAGGCCGCCTCTCCGATTTACCCCACTGGCAGGTGCTAGAAATGGCTGAGTTTAAGGACAGCGATACAAGCCTGGCCCTTTTACAACCCGGGGCAGCAGATAAACAAACTTGCTCGCTTCGTAAACTTGGCACGTCGCATGTTTTACTGCATACAGCGATGATGCCAGGTGGCGCGAATGACTGCGCTCTCTGCGCTGCAGCTCAGCGCAGAGTTACGCAATTAAAAAACCGGGCATGCAGAAAGTCAGGTTTACGGCAGAGACGGTAAGCAGGGATAATCCTCGAGAGTCACGCCGTCAGGGCGGGATGGCCTCTCGGTCTACCTCAAACCTCAGGAACTCAAGCACCATCTGTAGCTCTGTCCCGAATGCTACCGGACACGACATAAAACAACAGGGAGGTCAGATCTGAGATCAGGGAAGACAGCCTAACTCTGCCATTCGTTACTAAAATTACAGTTTGCAAAGTCTCGTTTGAGGTCTGTGAAATACCGGCATTTCTGCACTGACACATTCCGTCGCATACCTTCCCAGAACATCCCAGACCTGTTAAGCCACCGAACAAATGGGACTGAATTTAACTACATTCCCACTGTCAAATTGCACATGAAATTTTAACCAGCTTCTACAACATTCCTGTTACTTCAGACACACCTGATGTCCTGCACCCTTTGCCAAAAACAGCCCAAAACCCTGGTGATTAGCTGGGCTCCTGTAAGACACACCAGCATGGACCAGCAGGTGGTGCTGTTTTACGCACCATAGAGTTCCTTCCTGTTACGGTGACCTGTGTTACTGTGGCACCTTTCAAACACACGGCCTCCCACTGCTCACACTGAGCGGTCTCCACAGAGACCGTGAGCTGGAAGACATGGATACGGCTATGTGCAAATACTCCTAAGGAAGGATGACTTTATGTACTTATTATTAGGAAGAATCTACATAAAATCAGGGGTGTTTAACCTGAATAAAAACCAAAACAAGCTCCTCTGCATTTCCCTACGTCAATGTAACGCACAAAACAAAGAATGAGGTGTTAGAATTACGCAACAGAAGCAAACTGATTGGACTGGACTGCTTCGTTTGGCTGAGTTTGTCAGTCGACACAGGTGACAGAAAAGGTGAAAAATCACTACATGACAACGCGGCACTGAAAGGCACGAGCCCCGATATCAGAGACACGCCCCCCCCGGCGCCCATATCGGCATGGTGTGTTAACTGGGACCCCAATCGCTGAGTGTGCTCCCTGCAAGTTATAACCGTCCACACGTTTCAGTCGATGCAGGCGATGTAGATACCGGATCAGTGCTGACAGACATTCGTCTCGTGTTTCTCCCGTGATGTGGCACCTGTGGTTGGACAGTATGGACTCACACAGCCACTTGAAGTGCTTAAACACACACACACACACACACACACGCAGGCACAGCAAAGCAGGCTGGCGCTCCTCTTATGTGGTACAGGGAGTCCAGCTTGTTCCTTGTTATGGTGTAAGAAAAGTTTTTTTTAAAAAGCCTAAGTATAATTCAGATCTCAATCAACTGAAAACCTGAAAGGTCAGATGTGTAAACATGCCTGTCTTCCCTGGACGGCTTGAGGGATATGATCTGATCCTGAGAAAGATTTGTACCAGCAGGTCACGCAGGAAAAGATACCAAAGCTCCTCATCCACTAAACAGTGAAAACCGACAACTATTAAGGGGGGATATTGTGAGTCAGCAGAAAACAAAAAGACCCCCCCCCACATCCCCGAGGCCTGCTGCTCTCCTGTGGTTTCTGTGCAAACATTAACCAGTAGATACACATGGTGTTTATATTTCAAACACTAACGGCGCTGAGTCGCCTGTATGTGTAAGAGCAAAAGGATCATGAGGACCCCCCACCCCAAGGAGGACCCCTGGCCAGACAACCCCCCCAGAAGGTCTCAGAATCCCTCCTTTTAAAAGGAAGTCCTGTCCACCCACAGATCTATTTCGCAACATGACTGACATGGTGGATAACATGCATAACATGACTAACTGACTAAACAAACAGCCATCGCCTCTAGCCGCTCCTACCAATGATGCTCATCAAATGGCGCTTTATTTGTCAAATGGAGGAACAGGTATATTGGAATGTGTGGTTTTATTTTGCATATCCCATCCTGCTCTCAGCCGAGCGAGAATCATACCACTAGACCAGCGAGTTGTGCTTTAACAGTTCCTGCAACTCTGACACATCCTCGACACGAGGTTCAAACACAGCACCCACACACTGCTTCATCAAACAGGCGCAACATCTACTGCGGTGCCGCATGGCTGCAGCGCTACCCACCGAGCCCGAATTGCAACGCCGCATGGCTGCAGCGCTACCCACCGAGCCCGAATTGCAACGCCGCATGGCTGCAGCGCTACCCACCGAGCTCGAATTGCAACGCCGCATGGCTGCAGCGCTACCCACCAAACCCAAATTGCAACGCCGTATGGCTGCGGCGCTACCCACCGAGCCCAAGCCACGGTCTTACACAGCTGCAGACACCACTGCCTGATTTCTGTGGCACCGTCTCGACGCTGCGTCCCTGACAGCGGGGAAACACGACCCCATCCATCTGACACGTGCTCTGCTCTCCCAGCATGTATATATAGGCCTGGCCGAGTTAGCGACTTGTCTAGGGTTACGTGGTTCAGTTAATTACTATAAGTCCCAGGCCACGATACCCCTCCATATATCTGTCAGCACACCGCAACTCAGCAAATACCCCAGCAGGGCAGATTCCAGGACATGGTTGACCCCGGAAATAAAGACGGAGCAGCGAGACTCTGCCTAACACACATTCACGCGTGTGTACGCACGCCGTGTGACATGCTTTCACACGTGTATTGGCTTACACACAGCCCCCTCCTCTGGTAAGTCCTGTAGTAGCTACCATGTAAAAGAGATACACAAGAGACACGAATGCAGTACATACTTAAGTGTAGGGTGACCTGCCCAGCAGTGCTATTCCCCACCACTCAAACACCCCCAAGACTTGGGCCCCCTTTTGACCATAAACAGTCAGTACACTAAATATTAAATCAACATGTTCCTTACTTAGAAGACGCTAAGACAGCATGTTCTGCCAGATGAGGGTGCAGCAAACCGGTCACCTGGTAACTAAACATGCACCCATTGTTTCGGCCAGATATCGGTGTCACTCGATACAGCAACAATTGGCTATCGGCTGATGGTTAAAAATGAGTCGATATTTAATGCTCGTAATTCCCTTTAAAATGGTGCCTATATGGCTTTGTGCACAGATGTTCGTAACGTCCGTAACGCAAGCGCTTGATAGCAATAGAAAATTCAGTGCAGACAGTGCGAAATCAAAAGATATTACACAGAAAATTACGTTTATCACACCTGATGATCAGCCCTTCTGTTTTAAATGCTATAAATATGTAAGAGGTATAGTTATAAAATATAGCTAGTTCTGTGTTGTATGCCAGAGTTGGTGTTTTCTTACCAAAAAATAAATGCTTTCTTATTTTTGGAATGTAATTTATTTATTTTTATTTATTTGTGTAGAGTGTCTCTTTAAAGTTATTTAAGCAGAACCGGCCAAACAATCGGCAGCTGTGCTGGAAATAATCGGCCTTCCCTTATGTGGGGGGGGGGGTGGTGGCAGTGTTAATGTGCTGTGTGAGGGAGAAGCTCTATAGAGGTGTCCTTTGATAACACCTGAATTTAAAAAAAAAAACACTTAAGTCCTTCAGATTTACTTGCGACAATCAAATAACGATGAGACATAATGAATGGACTCTCCTACTCTCCCAAGTCATGTGCTATTTGTGACCCTGACCTTACTTTACTCAGCTTCACTCCAGTAAAAGAGGTAAAGGACCTCCTCGCCAACCATGACAAAACAGGAGCGCAAAACAGCCGCTAACCTCGACGCCCACAAGAAGGCAGAAAGCACCGCTGACACTGAACCTCTGGCCACTGGGCTTCTGTGCAGACGTGGAGAAAAGTGTCGGGTTTCTAACCATCAGAGCTGTCTGAGTTCTCCACAAAGCCACCTTTCTGCAGCGTCCTGTCCCACCTGTACCCACGCTAACTTACATACCAGCACGCTAACCGGTCCGGTGCACCACCAAACGACCTCTGACCCCAAAGAGCCGCTCAAAATCAAGTCACATTCTCTATCAGTGTGGCTCCATCCCTGCATCGCAGTGTCATGAACTTCATTTGACTGTTAAACTGTTCCTCCAGGCCAAAGACAGCTTTAGAGAGACACACACACTGCAGTGTCTGCACTAAGAACAGGAGCTCTCCTTTTGGCAGACAGACACTCACATCTAGCATATTAACACCTACACACACGATCCAGTATCAAAATACGCAAAAGTCAGAACATAACCGACTGACATGCATGGTTTTGGTGAGCATAGCCAGTACACCTCTATCCGCTTCATACTGTTCACCAGCTTGCTCGATTCCTGTACTGAAGGACAACAAAGTAAGAATCACGATCGATGGTACAACAGCAGATCCCCTCGGCTCTGCTCTAATTCATCAGGCTCTGGCGTGCTGTATGCGTGTTAAGATCTGCAGGTGAGCTCAGAGAGGAAAGCCAGGCTGTGGTACGAATCCGCGGCACTACGGCTCCAATCAGGGACGGCGGCTTCTTCCTAATGAAGTCACACCCACCTCAAAGCATGGCAAACCCAGTGCCACAAGCTGAAGCACCGGACTTCATTTCCCATAATGCCGTCCATAGATCTCAGTACTTCCATTACATTTATTAACATGGCAGACACTTTTGGCCGTCGACTTATAAGGCTCAGCCAGGGTCCCTGGAGCAACTGGGGTTTGGCTCAAGGGCCCAGCAGTGACAGGAATAATTTATTCCAGCCATGGGACTTGAACTCACAACTTTCTGGACATGAGCACAGAGCTACAACAGACTAGTTAGCCCCCCCAGCCGAATAAGATGAATTACAGGCTAGCAGTGGCTTGGCTGAGTTACGCCTTTCTCAAAGGATACTGGGCAGGGGGGGGGAGGTTGTTTTGGGTGAAACAATCTGTCACCACTGGTGGTTCTCAACTCAGTCCCCCTACTCCCCTCCCCCAATCCAGTCCATATCCCCCCCCCCCAGAAAAAAATACTAAAGGGAACGATAGAAGCAGAATCAGGTGCACACGGGTGGAATGGAACTAGCACTGCAAAATTCTTGGAATTTTTCTGTTAATTCCCATATATTCCTGTTAATTCCCATGGAAAGTTTGCAACTTGGAATATTTCCAAAATTCCCCCAGCTTAACCTCCCATGGACTGGAACGTTTCCGGAAATTTTCCGCCCCTTAGCAGCCTTGAACGTAACAAAAACACAGACCGTCCCAGAGGTCATTGGGACGATAAAATACAGTATGGGTCCTTAATGAAAGCCGCCTCTGCAGACCATCTGATACTGACATTACAGCAGGAGAAAGGAGAGGTTTTGGTGGCGAGGAGTAGCTGACTGGCTCAAGCAGGTAGGATGCAGATCCTGGAGGCTCATCCTTCTCTGGCAGACCGACAGGGCCCTTCTGCTTCAACGGACAGACCGTGAGGTGCCCCGTTAAAGCTTTCAGTTTCGGTCGACGCAATTGTGAATCAGGGCTCCGGGACCCCACCTTCTGATGACATCATGGTACGATCCTTCTGTGTCAGGCTGATCTTTTTATAGCAATTTGGGCTGTTGGACACACAGCAGGAGGGGTGTGTCCATGCCTACTGAGCCACATCCCTTGTTAACCCAGGGGGCACTCTACCAACACAAAACTTGTTTCGGTGTGTCACGCACAGGAAATCAACTCCTACGCACTGATATGCCAGCAGAGGTTAATGCAGACCTGCCTTTCAGGCTTTGGGAACGATATCCACGGATCATCCTCACTGAAGAAATGTGCAGACATGCCGTTTGCCCGGCGCCTCCCGACCCGACGACGATCGGAATGCGTCTGTTGTGCCGATACACTGTTTTAATTCCAAGCAAATGGAAAATCGACATTCCCAGGCATCAGTGAGCCACATTCCACAGCACGGCGCAGTTAACTGAACGGATCTGAAGCGATTAGCCGGCTCTAAATTCCTGCCAGGTTGCACTGGAGTAGCCACCTGCATCTGCACCTGTATCTGATCAGAGACTGAGCTCCTCCGCCCATGGGAATAAAAATGGGGGTAACAGCACAAAGACATGATCATTAGCAAGAAGAGTCGCACAGTGAACTCTGAACCTCCGAGCTTTGCATGCAAACACATACCCTAATGGATGGCAGCAGCACTAGGGTGACAGTAACACTGTGGTGCAGTTGTGCAGTTAGGCTGGCAGTGAGGGAGTGAGCACAGATGCAGGGAGGCGGGTGAAAGCTAGATAACATCGTACATAAGCGGCATGCAGGCCTGCACTGCAGAAGCTCTCTCCTTCCCAGCAGGTGTAACTGCCCCACCATAAAATCTCTGATGAAAAGGAGTCAGCAGTTTCACACGAGTATCTGAAGTGCATATGGACGTTTCAAAAGGTTTTTATACCACATGTGGGAGCAAATACCTGTAAATACCTGTAAAAACTTGCATGAAATAGGCCGATATAGCGAAGTACACAGGAGGAAATACATCTGTGATTAATATGGCGTACACCAGCTACAGCCGACTCGTGCAGAAGCCCACCATGCCAGGCCATCTGAGGAGACTTACATCCCTACTCAAAAACTGGATGGTCATACATTGCCCCAGCGTTACACCCAAAACCTCTGAATTACTCAGGCAGAGCAGACCTCTGCACACAAACTGAGCTGCAGGGAGGGGTGAGCAAGCCTGGGGAGCCTTGAGAGCCAGCCAGGGCTTCTGTGGAGACCTGAACACAGCGTCAAACAGCAGCTTGTGTGGTGACCTGAACACAGCGTCAAACAGCAGCTTGTGTGGTGACCTGAACACAACGTCAAACAGCAGCTTGTGTGGTGACCTGAACACAGCGTCAAACAGCAGCTTGCGTGGTGACCTGAACACGGCGTCAAACAGAGGCTTGTGTGGAGAACTGAACACAGCACTAAACAGCAGCTTCTGAAACTACACTGAGCGTCATTAAAAGTTCACTCGAAAGCACCCACTACAGTCATTCCTTTTTTTGGTTTAAAGATCTTGTGAGGGACTTTGTGAAAGCATACCTTCATTTTTACATTTTACGCAGCCCCACACACGTCTTCAAGGCAGCCTGGACCACATCAAGAGTCCAAATGCGAGACCTTCTGTCGAGCAGAGGCAGTAAGAAGGCCACAGAGAGCAACATATAAACTTTACAGCACTGCACACAGCTTCAGACACTAAGGCTTCAAGCAGGGATATTAATCATCTTGGTGCTATTTGATGTGTGGTACTGACTTGAGGCTTTTTCCAGCTCTACTCTGGCCAGTGGCACTGTGTGTGGGGGGGGGACATTACACAGAGAACTTCCCTGTCTTTCAGGAGTTCCTCATTTGTCTTGATCAAGGGCCCACTGCGGTGTAACTACCTTCCCACACAGCACATGACGCAGATCACCAAACCCATGTTGACATACCCAGCCAGGGTCAGCCAACTGGACTTCTACTGTTTTGCCAGCAAATTTGGGTTCAGTCCGGATGGTTATGCAAGGCCAATCAGTTCACCATGCACATCGACACCATTACACAACTTCACCTAGAGCTCCAGTGCAGACCAGCACAATCTGTTCCCTGCACATTTGTGACCCAGAGGAGTAGTAAGTACAATATGTTCTGACTATATAATTTGACACTATGACTGTCAAATTTATTTACTAGGGTCATTCTATAATTTTTATTTTTAAAATGACAGTGAAAGGCTCACAAATGCAGAGTTAGATAAATGTGCAAAGAGTTCTTAATTGATTAAGCTCAAACAGCTCCTTAGTAATAGCGGGGCGAGGCGGGGGTGATTTCAGCATGTCGGAATACTGAAGCTCAGAAACTAAAGACTGATATGTGCACTGTAATGCAAACACCTGAAGAGTGGGGAAACCAGAGGGGTAATTTCACCGCTGAATACAGATGCAGATGTGCTCCAGTCACAGCACGTTAATGTTTCTGGCAACGTTTAGCGCCGTTGTTGAAGTAGAGAGGCGCGCGAATCACACCTTAGGAGAACAAGGCATGGATTAAGGCGCGACTCATTAAAAGTCAAATGCTAGCTGTTTCTTTGTTTGGGAATTGAATGTGAGCAACAAGAAAAAAAACAGATAGATACCTCAATCCCCCCCCCCATTTATGTACAGATCAGCAGAAAGCTTTGGATTCTGCTGATTTGCATCAAATCCTGAATACAAAATAATTTCTGTACGTGCATTTCATTCTTTCTAAATGAAGTGCAAGTCGTGTTTCCACTGAAATGCTGGTCTGTTGTTTTTTGCATAATCAAGCAGCATTTAAAAGGCACCAAAATCCACATTTTAAGTACATCGGTTACAGAATTGGTACTTTTAAAGCATTATTATTTTTGCGGATAAGAACTCTGAAGCTGCCCGGCACGTTGCCGTGCCCTATAAAACGGCCATTTCACCTTGGAGTTTACCTGAACAGTCTGGCTATGGTGACTAACGCCTATTGGAGGGCATAGAGCTCTAAACGTAACTGGTTTCCACTTTCCATCTTTTGCACGCAAACAGTTAGTAAACAGAGATCACCTTGCCACGAGATGATGTCTTCACGTTGGAGGCTGACGTCAGTTGATCACATGACTTCTCGCGCACGGACTGAAGCGTGTTATTTTTGGCCGCAATCCCGTTTGCGCACGACAGTCAGTCTATATGCAGCTCCATAACTGCACACATAAAAGACGTGCGTTGGTGTTTCACTTTTGTCTGATAGCCTTGTTTTACACAACACCTTCGGTTGGTGACTTTGGCCCCCATGCCCCCAGGTTTCGTCTAATCATCGGAGCAATGCAATAACGCCTTCCGCATACACTCATAACTGCTCACCAACGAATCACCTTCTCAAGGTCACTGGGCAGTTTACTTCGCCTGTTTCTACTGTATGGAGAGCACACACCGTTTCTCTGTCACTGACCAGGTGAAGGGAGTTCACGTATAGATGCACGTGCGGACTGTTGTTCTCTTGCATTTTAAGGGTGTGTTTAAGATGTTTGTATCGTCGGCATTACAATTCGAATAATATTTATATATCAAATGAGTAGGTCACATTTGTCCACCAGGTGTCGCGATTTACCATTATTTGTGTTCATTTCCCACTTCTACCTACGTTAATGGACACTGATTTGTGGAACAAAGTGTATTAAATCTCAGATATGCTTAATAAAACAGAAATGTAATTCTAAAATAAAATTTTAAAAATTACACAGACGTTTGATACAAGTAATTGCATGTATCAAATATCTAAATCTATAGCTTTTCTTTTGGATTATTATTATTATTATTATTATTATTATTATTATTATTATTGCCTGGGTGTTTTCTTCTTTAATGGTTCCTGGCGAGTGGCTCGCTGGTGTCATGCATATGTAATACCTGTGTAACCCGTGCGTTGCTAGGGATTATGACATACATTGCCAACGAGTAACAGGCCACGCCTGCTCAGCCGGTTGTCTCCAGTCACATCAATGTGATTGTATACTTTCCGGTTAAACTACCCAATCCCCACTGGCCAAATCCCATCTCCCGCCCCATATATTAGAATACGACCAACGGGACTTCACATGCAAATTAAGGGAGAATAGAGACGCTGTAGTTGTGAACATTATCTTTGACTACCGCTTTCAGCTCCCTCAGATACGCGGACTGACGTGTGGAAGAAGTGGTATTGTCGAACCGTGGATAACGCATCCCGAAGACTGCCGATCCTTTGCGGAGTTTATTCCATTTGGCAGCCTGGGAATATCGACCCTTTAACTGGATTTTATGTGCAATATGACTTTTGAAGAGTTTAGTGGAGATCACTCTGCAGAAAGGTAAGTTGTGCAGTTAAAGACCTTCCAGCGCTGTAGGAAATAGATGCATTGGCAGACTACTAGCACTCCGTGCAGTAAATAAATGGTAATTAACGCAGCCCTTAACATGCTGTTTTGTAATGTAAAATGTCGATTTTACCTTGCACTACTCCCGGACGTCTGGGCATGTTAGTAATTTATGACTAATGAAGGAAAGGAAACTTGAACGGAGGCTGCTTTCCGTCTTTTGCGCCCTGTAACATCTCGGCTGCACTGCACGCGCACCGGCTCGCGAGGCTGCTGCGGCCAAACTCACGCGCTCAGCTGGTTAAGAGGGACCGCCGCGCTGTGGGTAAAGTCACCTTAAACTAGCGATCGCTAACTCGCTGACCTCACGGGACGGTTTAGGTGCGGATCAGGAAAAGTGTTGCTGGAAAAGGCGAGGGAGGTGGGCGGTGGGGGGCTGGTCGGCGCGTTACTGACCGGGGTCCGAACCCCGGCAAAAAGACGTTAAACTCATCGGCGCGTCACAACGTGTGTCGTTATTTTTTGTCCTGTGCTTCAGGATGGACTCGGTGGCCAGTGCTCTGGAGGAGGTGCTCAGCTCTGCGGCGCCGCAGGGATGCGTTACGGTGGGGGTGTACGAAGCAGCCAAGTGGCTCAACGTGTAAGTGGAAGGCACCGGATCGCCGGGGCGCCGCGTCTCCTCACCTCCGGCCTTAAGGCGGCGCAGCGGTGTCCGGCCCTAACGCGCATGCCGCCCCCTCTGCAGGAACCCAGACAATGTGGTGCTGTGCGTCCTGGCCACGGACGAGGACGACGTGGGGGACGTGGCTCTGCAGATCCACTTCACGCTCATCCAGGCATTCTGCTGCGAGAACGACATCAACATCCTGCGGGTGAACAACATGCGGCGCCTGGCGGACATTCTGGGAGACTTCGGCCCTGGGGGCGAGCCGGCCGACCTGCACTGCGTCTTGGTCACCGTACGTGCCTTTCTCCTCGCTTTTCCCAAAGACCCCCCCTCCTCCTCGCACCTGTTGTGAACTTGCCGGTACATGCCCCCCTTCTACATCAGTCGCTCCCCGGCGTGCAAAGCCGTCAGATATCCTGCATCCGGCTTTTTGTTTCTCGGAAATTGGCTCCGGCCGGCGGAGAGGGGGCTCCGGGCTGCGCGCGGCAGTTTTGTGCGCATTTACGCATTTACTTAGGAGCAGCGTTATTGCAGTAATGCGCTCTGGGGGTTAATGAGAATCGGGTTTGGATGGCATTTGGGAAAGGCCGGGCTGGACGGATTACCTATGCGGAGCACGGCCCTTTGAAGATCACAGCCTGCCCGCTTCGCTTGAAACCCTTTCAAGTGGCTGCAGACTCGGCGCTACTGATGTGGATTGTGGGCAGCGATCCGGAGTTGTGCTAATTGGCCGCCAGGCGGGTGCCGCATTCCCGTTTTGGGGGTGGGCTTTCAGACTGGCTCTGCACATCCTGTGAGACACTCCTGCAAACAGCAGTTACAGGAAGTAGGATGAGTAGTTTTATACATGTGAATTCCCAAAAGTAATGCCTCCCCCTTCCTGCCCCAGCCTCCTGGCTGAAACACTAACCTCAAGTGTTGCTCAATCCAGATGTAGTTTACTTGCAGGATTTTTCTCAGAATCTGCATGTACTGTTGTCTATTGTACCTGGTGTTCTCTTTAGGCATTTTCGGTATGCTAACCCTTTCCCCCGTCTCTTTCCAGAATCCTCACCCTGCTACTTGGAAAGATCCGGCTCTAAGCAAGGTAAACCGGTTCTGCAGGGAGAGCCGCGGTCTGGATCAGTGGGTGCCCATCATCAATCTCCCCGAGCGATGATGGAGGATCTAGACCAAGGACGCCAACACTGGAAGAGATGCACTGGATTTGTGTGATGCAACAGACAGCCCGCTCTGGAGAGGACTTCCACAAACTGATGATGAAATTCACAAAAATTAAAAAGGGGAAGCATTGACGGACAGAGACGGCAGTCTCGGTGAGAGAGGGGTGGATTTCGGCCCGACTGGAGGAGTCACATTCCTAGCCTGGCACGGGGAGCGGAGATTCAGGAGGAAAGAGTCCATGTGGCCTCAGGAAGAGGCGCCGCACAGGAAGTGGGGGCGGGTGGGGGGTGGGCAGGCAGGGCCTGGGAGCGGACCAGAGCCTGTGGATCAGGACTGAGCCCCTGGCTGGATTACAGGGGAACCAGACGAAATACGGAGATGTTCAGATGTGCCATTACAGCTGTTTTTATCATTGAATGAATGCTGTTTTGTTATTGTTACTGTTATTGTTGTTATTATTATTATTATTATTTAAAAGGGAAGATCTATAATGTCAGTGTGCAGGACAAGTTATAGTCTTTCATATTTTACAGGAACTGTTTCACAAGTTTTTTTTTTTGTCTAAGTTATTTTGATCATATTGAAATGTATTTATGTTGTAGTCACTATGAAGTCCCCTGTAAAGCAGTGACACTGATGCATTTTGTCCAATAAAATGTTTTGCACGAAACCTGCAGCCTGCTCAGTGATTAAAGGCTCTGAAAACAGGCAGGGAGGGCGTTACATGGTTTAGCTGTATGGGGCCAAAATCTGTCACACTGGGGCCCCGGGGATGTCACCTTGTCACACTGTTAATGGGCCGTCAGCCTGCTCTGTAAGTAAGAGGTGTTGCATGGTGGTGATATGGAATGAACACCTTCCATTATGCCTCTGCTAGCTTTCCTGGCAGGATTTCAGGAAGCACTTCTTCACGCAGCAGGTAGTTAGAGTATGGAATAGTCTTCCTGTTAGTATAGTGCAAGCTAATGCCTTGGGTTCCTTTAAATCAGAGCTAGATAAGATTTGAACAACTCTGAGCTATTAAGTTCTCCCCAAACGAGCTTGATGGGCCAAATGGCCTCCTCTCATTTGTAAATTTATTTTTTTGTGTGCTGCCATAAAGTAAACGGGGTGTGTGTGTGTGTGTGAAGCAGGAGGCTCCTATTCCTCAGGGCCCTGTGGGTATTTGCGTTCTGACTACAGGCCCACACAGTCACAGCACGGCCAGAATTCTCGCAGGTCTCAGGCCTCCGCCTTCCAGGAGACACCCTAGCCAAACGGGTGCTTCCTGGCAGCGAGACGGCCTGCACGCGCACGCAAGCCCTGAAGGCCGGCAGCTATTGGACGGCTCCAACGCGAGAGTGTGAGGGTTTGGGCTATAGGTCAGTGTAAATGGAGGTTCAGATAAAAAGTCAGGCATTTGGCAGAGCTGATTTGAGAAGCTGTGTCACACACACAGCCCCTCAGGATGACAGATCCACTCATCCGTGTAGATGTGCCCAGATGTGCTACGGGGTAGAAGGTCTGGTCGCATTCCCTGCCTCCCCCCACCCCCCCATGTGCAGCTTCAGTCCAGGGTGGGGGCTTGGTGCTGTTTGACCACCCAACAAGACAGCAGGACATGAAAAGTGAGGGAGGAAACGAAAGAGAAAGAATATGTCCCATCCGAAACCTGACTGGGTCACCTTGCCACCAGTTGCATTTCGGAAGCTGGAGCTCTAGCAGCCAATTTGGAGCCACCACACCAGCTGGGGCTGGCAAGGACCCAGGGCTCCTCATAAATCAGCCCCTCACCACCTCCATCAGCACATTTAGGCAATTTCATATAAGTATTTGCAATGCATTCCTGGATATCAAGTATGACAAACTGCCTTCATGAACAGGAAGCCACTGAATTTCCACATAATACTTGATTTGTCAAGTTCAGATGTAGATCTTTCTCTGTTTCTCCCCAGATTGCACATGCTTCTCTCATTTCCAAGCGATTTGCATCTGTCTGACCCCTAGCACTGGCCATACCTGGGCGTGTCGTGACCTTCTATATCTCCGAACGCTCTGTCCTCTTCCAGCTTAGAGAGCGGAGGCTGCAGACCTTGGGCTGGGCTGCCACCCAGCGCCTGACCGTTTCCCAAAATAGCTCCCCTCCATCAGAATTCCTGCCGCAGCTATTTTTAGAAAGCAGCCCCCACCCACCCATCGGGGAGCTGCTGACTGTTGCCAAGCCATAAATAAACCCCTAGCGTGAGCCCACAGAGTCCGGGGCAGTGGGGCTGATTCAAAAACGACTCCGGCTGACACACATCCCCCCCCCCTCCCACATCGGACCCTTTGTGAGGTGGGCTGGCGGTCCTGATGAAAGGTGGCGGCACATAAAACACTGGCTGAGTCAAGGCTGTGCAGCCCAGCAGAGAACGATCCGGAAGCCAGCCTCAAAAGGTCGGGCCCCGCTCACAGATCGTGATTTATGCCGCTCGTTAGTGACCCGTGGTCTATGCTGGGGGGCCATCAATAGGTCCTCCGGTGTCAGCGCATACCCGAGCGGTGATGCCTCGCGTCGCGTGGGTGGGTGGGTGTGACGCAGCTGGGCTAGGCGAAAAGCCCGCAGCTCCACCCGGAACTCTTTCACGCAAACAAGCCCTCAGAGACGGCGGCGGATGCGAACGAACACACATGCGAGGATGAGTAATGCCCAGTAAGCAGATTCAAACAGGCCACTCTGAAAAACAGCAGTGTGACGCTTCAAAAGCTCCTTGCAAGTGATGTTTGTTGAGCTGGAAAGAAAAAAAAACTGCAACTGCTACCATCCGGTCCAAAAAATTTGGGTGGCGGTACGATCAAGGATGAAGTTCAGAAGCGCCAGACCCAACCCAATCCGGGCTGGGTGGCGGTCGCTTACAAGGGCAGAGTTGAGGAATTCCACATAGCGGACTTTGAACGGAAAGTGCTTATCTACCCCCCCCCCCCACACACACACACACACGCACACACACACACACGCTCTTCCACGTGCCTCGACCCATCGGCCAACTACAGGTAAGGTTCCTCCGATGAAAAAACGGCTGCTTGTTCACCCAGCACCCATACAAGTCACACAGCATCGAACCCCAGCTCAGGAAAGGAATTACCCGCAGGTCGTTTTCCTAACTGCCTGCCTGTAAATCAGGTGGCCTGTAAGAACGTGAGGCACGCAGGCCACGGAAGATAAACACACCTGCTATTTAGCCAACTAATGTCATTCAGATAGTGTTTATTGGTGAGACATTAAATGTGTCCCTTTGCAGAACACTATGTACAGGCAGGAAAGTCAATTGCCAGCAAAATAACTGGAAAACCTTTGGTGGGGGGGGGTGGTGGTTCTGTAAATGTGTCAGGGCAAGCCAGCAACACTAACAGGAAGAGCCAGCCGGTTCAGCACAAAAGGCGTCCTGTTCTCCCCGAGACAGCGTAGGCGACATGCTGGCTGACTCCGCAGGTCAAGAGTCCTACGGGGCACGGGCTCGTCTGCCACTCCTGCAGCGGTACGAGACTGCGCAGGGCTCGGACACACGATGGCCACCGGACACACACCACCCTAGGGACCCCTTGGACCTCGGCCCCTGGGCTGGTGGTGTAACATGGAGAACTTCCTAGCCACATCAACCGGACACAGGATTACGGGCTTGGCAGAGCCGGGCTCCCTGGGCTTACTTAAAGGGGTTAGGCACGCTATGACGTCATTCGCTGCTCCCTATCCCCATGAAACAATTTTCTTATCTCAATGACACCATATATGACCATATATATACTTCCCCGCATCATAACCTTGAAGAGATATCACACCAGAAACAGTTGGCAGGTCCATTAATGTGTAAGCTGGCAGATCACGAGGTGTAAAGGGTGGCTTTGGGCGGTGAAAGCGGTAAAAGGTGAAGTTGTTTCGTTTGGCCCTGCGATGGGGGGAAGTGGAAGGTGAAGCAGGCCCCGGGGCAGGGATGGGAAGGGCTGCAGAGAATCGCCCGGAGGTCTCTGGGCCGACATGACAGCAGCTTTTCAGAAGCCAGGCGAACAAAGGGCACCACCCACCCCAGCACTGCCAGCAGAACATCACTCACTGCTTGTGTCACACAGCACCCCACAACGTGGCAGATAGTGCTAATCGACGCAGCTAATATTACATCACTTCCTGTTTGCAGTCCGTGCTGCACTCCAGCTGATAGCTGTGCCTGAAACACATACACACACGCACACACACACACACACACACACATACACGCACATACACACACACACATACATGCGCACACACACATGCACACATGCACACAAACACACACACACACATGCACACACAAACACACACAAACACACACAACATAAACAATTGCAACAGATTTATGTTTAATAAAGTAAGAGCAAATTCCACTTGTACAGTACCAGAAAAATGTTTCTAAACTTTATAATTAAGAAAAACCTAATATCTAAAAAAGGTTTAAATCCACCACTTACAAGAGTAGACTTGGCAAAAAATACAATTGTTTTTTTCTTTCATTCAAGAAGCCATTTTTCATTTGATAAACAAATACAGATTCACCCCCCCCCACCCCCGCCCCCAGAGCACAGTGGAGTTTCGTGAAACTGCTGCCTAATTCCAGGAATGACTACAGCAACGCTGAGCATCATAAAGATGGCGCTTTAAAAACATGCGGCGCACGTGGCTGTGATGCTGCTGGGTCTACGTCGCTGTGATCGAGGGCCGCTCCACACTGCCCGGGTTCGAGGAGGACGACGCACGGCGATAGTAAGGCCATCAGAAAGGTGGTCAGATCACATGAAATTGGCGGCAGGGCTTGTCATCAGTGGTCAGAAGCTGAATACGACTGTAAACATCAAAACGTTAATACTCCCCGTCTCACGGGGGAATTCTGAGCCGTGGAAAGGAGACAAAACGCCTCCGAAACACCATCCAGGACCCCTTGGGCATCAAGGATGCTGGGGACCAGAGCGGCTTAGAGTGCTGGGCGTGAAATACAGTCAGACATTCGGGTTGTTTCGGTATATCCAGAACGAACTGTACACGAGATGGCACACGTAGACGACATCAGTTATTAACAAACTGATAGCAAAGTTATCCTTCATAACTCTGTAAGGCATCTGCATTTAAAGGGTTAAGGTCATCCTGCCTTTCGGAAAACCACACACAACGCTGGTGAGATCAACTAAGCTAGACGTGGAACAAGTTCTAAAAGCAGGTATCAGGAGCACAGAATGTATGTTACGTTTCCATACAACAATTCAAAACGTTCCCAACGCAGGTCAGCATCGTTAAACAGGCAGCCTACAGGCTCTCCTGGAAAGAAATGACATATTAATACAGTGAGCAGTTTCCATCAGGAGGACTGAATACAGCGGTAAGTAGTGTCCTGATCACATTTTAAAAAGAAAGTACATTGGAAATAACAAATAAAGGTTTAGTGGTTGAGAAGGAAAATCTGAAAAAAGCAGCCAAATAACTTAGAAGGAGGACACCTTCTGGGTCAGCTGTTACAATCCTTCCACACATGAGGTACATGTTCGTTAACTTTCGGGGGGGACGTTCTCCTGTGAGATCAACTGCTATCTGTTGAAATTTGTTTTCATTAGTGGCCCTAGGCTTAATTTTTACTGTTTTGTCTGCAAACCCTTAGGCTTTGTTGGATTATTTAAAAGAAACAGGCATCTGGACAGCCAGACGTCTCCATTCAGACTGTGCCTAGCCTGACTCTGAAGGTCACAGCTTAGGAAGGGGTCAGGATTTCCAGCGTACGCACGATTAAACGCCCCACTTTGCACAAACATAACATCTTGAGGTGTTTACTGGTGGGAAGCGACCTTTTGACCCGACAGATCACCCCCGTAACTTATGGTCACACAGGCCTTCCTTACCAAAGCAGGCCTCTCGTGGGGGTGGGGGGTGTGCTGGTTACAGCGTACTGCTACCACTAACCAACTGTTCATTTCTTTATCTGGAAACCCTCCCCTAAGAGTAGGACCTGCGCTAATTGCCTACATAAACGTTTTTGTCACTAGACATCAAAGGCCTCGGTTTTTCAAACGTTCCTCCCAAACCAGCACTCATTACTCATCCCTTCCGTGATAATTGCTTCCAGAATAATCTGTGGATCTTCCCTCATTCCGACAAGTGTGAATGCAGGGGATAAAGGGGGGGGGGGTGCACTCTAGCTGCAATTTAACCGGGATATTTACTTGTTAAGTATGGGGAAGATTAGAGCATTCTTTTAATTAGATTGCTGATGATAAAATAAAAAAACGACATAAAATGCAGGAGAGGAGTCTCATTACAGAATAGTGCAGGGTTTTTTGTCCTTAAAGGGGTTTTCTGAAGCAGGTATTCCCATGAGCAGCGGGTCGTACTTGGCATGCTCCCCACAGTAGCGCATCAGGTCCGCGGAGGCTTTGGACACCTGCGGGGGAATCACAGGCCGTTAGCCGGGGGAGAACTACGCTTCCCAGAAGGCCTTTCTGGGCTGCTGTTCATCAGTGCCAGGATGTTCTCAGTGTTCTTGGAAGACGGCCTTTGATCGCCTCCCAGAAGGTATGCAGCCTGGGGAGGGGGGTGACGGGGCCCTCACCTTTATCCGCTCGATGTTGGCCTCTATCCTCAGCTGCTGAACGGCCCTCCGTGCGTGGGCAATGTTGTTGGAGCTGGGCCCTTTGGACGACATGCTGGCTGAGCACAGGACCTGGCCAGAAGGAGACACAGCTGGGGTCAGCGATAGCCAGCTGGAAACTCCGGGAAAGGTGGGGGGGGAACCAAGCCCGTACCCTCCTGCAGCACTGAGAAGTCACCTCCTGCGTCTGTGGTATGTTGGATCGGAGTCACTCCTGCAAAACAAGACAGGGCGGCTTTGAAGAGACATGACCGAACCCCCCAGGCAGCCATTGAAATAAACATTTTTTCGGGATGTGAACTAGCAACGTACAGATCACAGCCACAGGGTTCTAACCTGCCGGATCACACACCACCCAAACATTCCCTGCGTTCCACAGCACCAGGATACACAGCAGCACCAGGATGGAGGAGTCGAGCTCTTAGAATTAAGTACAGAACATGCCGGACTTGCAAACCTGCCACTTGTCCTGTCGCTCTGAAAAGGCAGGACCTGCCTGGAGGGGGCGCTCTCCGCCTCGCCTCACTGATCCTCTCCCACTCCCTGCCTACTCCAGGGTCCTTACTGTGACAGCAAAGCCAGGGCCAATGCAGGGCACCAGCCAATGGTAAGGAGCCGGCGGCCGCATGCTTTGTGCTGAGTCATGCCATGTACACGGCAAAGATGACGCGGTGACACAGGCCCAGCCGGGCAGCGGGCTGACTCATCCGGCCAGACGGGCACTCGGTTCACGGCCGATCAGGCCCAAGGCCAGCCTCACAGCACCGCCCCCTAATGGACAGGGGCGGCTAGTGATAGAACATGATCATGACAAATCATCACAATGCAAAGGGAATGGTCTCGTTTCCCAGAATCACCATAGCAACTCCACACCAATGCCGGCGGTGCCGCCTGGCAAACGGCATTCTGACGTTTTAAAGTTCAGCACCCACGTCACCGAGCCGTGGACCCGGCAGAGGAAATCTGCTGTGAGCTGTGAATGGTTAGCGCTGTTCCCCTGGAGACAGCAAATGACACAAGTGATTGCCTTGGGGGGGGGGGGGGGGGGTTTAGTCAACCCAACCTGGGGGTTCCCAGCAAAGTGTCTGCTACTAATGCCCCTTGGCAGTTGGGAGATAACACTGTGGGGGGGGGGGGTCAAGGGTGTAGTTCAGATAAATCCAAGACCCAAGTTGGTCTCGACACTTCTGGAAAAGTCGGGGACACGTGTGTGGGGGCCCAGCCCTCCCCATTCTAGTCCACAATGCATTTACAGACAATGCACATTCAAATTCCTCCCAAGGGCTATAAATAGTCCGCGCAGCCAGACTGGAGAGAAGGGACGGGACGCAGAGCAATTCAGGCGGGCCGGCCGATGGCGGCCCCCAGACCGCCACCGCTGCTGGGTGACGTCAGGTGGCCCCCTTAGTCATGGCGACAGGCCCCCCACACGCATCCGGGGGGCCCTCATCAGGAAAGGATGATTAAAGATGCGTCTAGGCCGAAGGGCTGGCGGAAGAGGAAGGGCAGTCAGGAGGGCATCAGGGACTCGCCGGAAGAGAGGGGATGATTGTACTACAAAGAAGCCGGCAGCTTGTTATTAATATACATCCTCTGTGGTGTTTCCTACACAACAAAGGCAAGGAACTGCTCTGCGGGAAAGCGAGCTTCAAACTGAGCGTGCCCATCTGTGTCAGGCTTGCATTCACACACCAGTGGAGTTTCCAGCGCAGCCAGACTTACATGGGTGGGCGGGGCCAAATCGTGGGGGCCAGGGACCTGGCGCCAGTCACGGGGCGGCTTGCGTCAGCGTGGCGCAGGCACGGCCGGACTCAGCCCCGAGAGAGCGCTTAAGTGAGCCCTGAAGGTCGAGGCGCGCAGCTGAGCGAGTCAGGCGGTCACACACCGCCTCCGCAGCCGGAATGACTGTGAACTCACACCCCACAGGGCCATAGAGTTCAAGCCTCCTAGAAGGACATTGCCCACGTAGCCAGTCCAGGGTGATTCAAGGTGCTACTACAGACGGTGACTGGTGTTAGTTCACACGAGTGCAGAGCCAGACGCGGCTGCCATCAGCTAATGTGCAGACTCCTTACTGGAAGCAGCAAGCAAACCTCATATTTTTGCTCATGTGACTTCAGGCTTTGGAGCTGAGCCAAATTCTTTCCGGGGACCCAGAGCACTCCTCATTCCAGGAGTTCTGACAAATCCAGGCCTTGCTACGGGGTGGGGGGAGGATCTGACGAGGGAGGCCGGTATGTTTCGAGGATCCCATGAGAACACGAGGAGGAGGAGGAGGAGAAGCAGCAGTTTCCACCGGTACCTCACACCCTACTCACATCCAGAAATTCTTCAGAAGTCCCGGTTCCTATCCAAGGAAGTCCCAGTAGGACCACCTAGGCTGTGAGGGCAGACATCATGGAGACCACCCCAGATAGGAGACCCTTCAGCAGTCTGCAGTATGCATCATCAGACACCTGTCGAGTCTTCGGGGAATGCAGAAGAGGGCTCCGGTGAGACACGTGATGCCAGTTACCCTGTTCACTGCATCCTGTGACGTCAGCGATCCCGTAAGCTGCACCATCAGTGCCACGACGGCCATCGGGGGTCGCACTGCTAAGCCGTGGCACCCCACTGACTGAGGGCATCCATTTAGGGAAGTTCACGAGTCACAAGTATAAGAATCTGGGCACGTGGCACCCAGTTACACATGCGCACACATGCACACACAGGCACACAAACGCACACATGTACACACAGACACACACACACATACAGCAGCAATACGCTGCCCATCAGCAGGCTCCTGGTTCCCATCAGACCTTTGCCAGGCTGGCTGATTGCTTATCAGTCTCTCAGGCCCCCTTAGCTGCCTAGCAACAGGACAGCCATACGTTAATGGGCTGGGAGGCTCCACTGCGGGTGGGGGAGCTGTCAGGCATGATACAGGCTGCGTGACACCCCCTCCCCTGGCTGCTGCACACATCCTGGTAATGTTTAGGTATCAGCAGCGGAGCCCCGGGTTCCAAAGCATCAGTCCGGCTCACCCTTATTAGCAGTAATCCCCGTGACCCTGATGCTATCTGGGGGCCAGACGGGCAGAGACGTCACAGTAGTCATGGGAGTATGGGAGACGGAGACGGGGACGGGGGGGTTTCACAGGCTGCACGGGCGAGAGTCACCATCTACACCAAAACCACTGGTCTGACACCCTGGGCTGCAGACCGTGACCATTGATTGAGAGTGTGTGCGATAATCACCCGGCGCGGACACTGTGCTAACGCAGTGCGCTACAAAGTTTTATTTCTTCTTCACTGGCTCAGCGTGCTTCTTTCTGAGCTGATCTCTCCCTACCTTCAGGTAGGAGTATGTACATACGATTTATCTTCCTGTCAGTGGGTGCGCTAAATAACCGACCCCCCCCTCCAACACACACACACACAAATATAACCACTAGAAACTGGAAATAAACAGTGACAAGTGGTCTGGAAATCAGATACTTAGTCAATATCACTCACCACAAAACAGCACAAAACCACATAAACAGAACATTAACTATTTACTATTTTTTAAATTAACGTTCCTACTCACATATATGTTTATAACGCAGAGATACACAGATTGAGAGCCAAGCCAAGGGCAGCTGACCAATCACAGGAAAGCTTTTACAGCACAGGCATTCGGTACATCCCACGGATGCTCCAGCTGTCCAGCAGCCGTGGAATTGGCACGTATGTATACGTACACCAATGCGCACTGGCGATAAAACACACGCAACTCTCTATTTAGCTGCGGTGTTAACATGACTATAGGTGATTATTTCAAAAGAAGAGGGGGAGGCTGATGGAGAGGAAGGGGCCACGGAAAGGTCCCGCGACAGACACAGGCGATGACGAGGGTGCAGCTGCAGACAGGGACAGACTGACTGAACCAGTACAAAGGTTTTTTTTAAAAAAGGGTGTGACCAAATCATGTGCTGGTGCGGCACCAGTCCTACCACTGGAAAAATGAGTCTGGAGCCCTGACACCTTCTGCAAACTGCCAGAAAAAAACAGTTCAAATCATAAAGAAAACAGCTTGAAGATGGAAGGATCTTCCTTCCTTTTTTTTGCTTGTTCCATCTTTACCCCGTTTAAAGCAGGACAAGCTGTCTGTATAAGCACACATGCAGCACTGGCGCAGGGACGGTCTTGGCACAAGCTGTGACGTACAAGGACTCTTTCATCTATGATGAAAAAAATGACAGATATTTTGCCGGTTGCTCTGACGTGCTGCTGAGTCAGCGCTCAAAGCAGCCTGTCGTGACTCCCAGTACACAAGTGTGCGTTTGTCTCGCCCGACCCACAGCGGGGCAGGTAAGTGAGGCGTAAAATTAACGGCCTCCCCCCAGATGAGAGCGGGAAACGGGGTCGCCACTGCAGATGGCGCCGCGGGGCAGCAGGGTGTGGGCGCCCGGAGCGGGGGGCATGTTATTTTCTTCCCACCGCATGCCCAGCACCCCCACCCCCCCAGCGTGCTGTGTGGCCTGACCCACAGATGGGAAACTTCAGCAAATCAGGAAAAAAAGAGGGCTTTCGTTGATTTTTTTTTTGATAGCAAGTCGGGTAAAACACCCAGGACTGCAGATTAGGCAAAGTCAGCAGCACGCTTCTGGGGAATGCTGGGAAAAGAGGGGGGCGGGGGGGCAAGATGGCCCCCTAACTTCCTGCCTGGTAAGTTTATGTCTCCTCGCACATCCTGTCCAGGGAAAGTCACACACATCCAAAGATCAAAGAGCCACTTTCCAGTGTTTAGACTCATTTGGCCCACAGTATCCTTCCCAGACCATGAAATCTGCAGCAGGCTGTTATTTAAAGAGGTCCAGACATTGTTGTCCCCTAGCCAGCTAGGACAAAAGCAGCTCCGGGCTCCGGGTTCAAACCCCATGCCTCCTTCTGTCCTCCCCGGTCTGCGGCCTTAACATCGACTCCTGACAGCCTGTTGCATTTACTGCACACGAAACCAGCCAGCTGCCCTGTCGTTCCTGCACTCAGGGACTCTGCTCTCATTTGCACAGCAGGCTCCTGGCAATGCTGCCGATCGAGCAGCAGCGTCACAGCAGAAACCCACAACAACCCATAATATGCAATCCTCTCTCTCACGCTGCCCGCCTGGTGCATGCTGGGAGGCTGGAAGGTGGGTTAGGGTTAACAGGTATGCAGGACCAAGTAGAGTTCTGGGGCACGGTACGGGCCGAAGGACACCCAGGTGGGGCCGGGCCGGGAGCAGACACACTGAAGCTCTCTTGGCGGCCTGCCCTCACGTGCACGCCACCCCAGAGACTCCTGGCAGACATGAAGGAACTTATCTCTCAAAGCTACGCTTGTTCATGGTGGCTGCCGACCCGGCAGCTCTCCCCTTTGTTTTGGGAGGCGTGGTGCTTATCGGCGGCGAGGCATGGGGGCGGCGATCAAAGGCATCTTTCACCTTTGTTTGGGGTGGCAGGAGGAGCAGTGCCTGAATGTGTCTGCCCCCCCCCTTGATCATGCACAGCCCCCATGACCACAAACATGACTCCCACGAGAACGGGCACATCTCATTCCGGCTCCTGACCCACACAGCGCCCCCCAAGAGGGCTGATGAGATTGTGCACGTGCCCTAGTGTGAACCAGCGTCACGTTGCAGATGTCGGCGCTTCCCACCCCCCCAACGCATACCGATTATATCCTCCCACGGGGACCGATAACAGCGACGCCATGGACGCATTCGCGGTACAGTGCAATACACAACACCGTCTGGGCGGTTTCTGTAAGTGCAGCTGCACAGTGCCAAGCCTGCATGACAAAGTGAGAGCGGAGCTCGGAGCTCCATTTCGGAATTGGGGGGCCGAGTGAGTAGGGGTGGGCAGGGGAGGGACGAAAACCTCCTAACAGACAGAACACTGTTGCTTCAACAGGAAAGGAAAACAAAAAAAAAGAAAAAAAAGCCCTGCATGACCCCACCCCACGGGGCAGGAGCTCGACCCATCCCTGCGGGGGCACGCTGGCAAGGCACCCTAAATGCAGATAGTTTCCCAACCGCGGGACAGCCCCCACCTCATTCGTCACCCCCCCCCCCAGTGCCATGGCGGCTTCTTGTGGCTTCGCCGGCGGCACCGCTAGCCGACCACGTGCCGCGACCAAGTCTCCAAGACGTCTCTCAGCGTAGACAAAAGGGGGGGGGGCGAGGCTCCACTGCCGGAATCCAAGCTCTGGGGAGGAGGCTATCGACGGAAAAGGAAATCTGCCAGTCTGCGGGGGACGGGACGGGACGGGCCGGGCCCGGCCCCTGATGCACACTCGACATGCACGGCTGCACGCACACAGCGAGGGGGAGACGGGCGGATGACTTCCTGGCTTCGCTCCGGCTTTCCGCAAAGGAGGGTGCAGCTTCCCCGTCTAGACAGCAGCCCGGGCTGGACACGGACTCCGTGGCGGAGACTTCCAGAGAAGCCAAAGCAGCCGTAACCAAAAACGCCGTCTCCCCCCACCTCGCCCCCAGAACACTATTTAAAAAAAAAAAAATTGTACTCCACATCTATGTGTGCAAATAACATACAATATAACAGTGTAGCACTACAAAGGAAAGTTAAAGATGTTCTATTGCAAGGCAGGTAAATGCACCATGCCGGGCTGGGCGGATGCAGTCACCTCTCAGGTATGTGCTGCACCTGCAGAAAGGCACCCTGGACTCTTATCTGTGATCCAGACAGAAGCACATGACCTGCAGCCGCACCGGCCGTACCCTTCATAGCTGCGCAGCAGGCCTGCGCATGCTCAGCTATTAATAAGTGTCACTGCGTGCATCTGGGCTGTGCCAGACGTAGCTATGCTTAGAAATGTAGCCCACAGAGCTGCACTGTCGCAGCTTCTGCACCGCGTCTAAACCATGTTTACATACTTTGGGGGGGGGGGGGGGGCAGGACAAAGCCTCCATTTATTAGTCTGTTAGCGACACTAAAGCTACCGGTGTCCCCGCCCTGGCCGAGCCCCCCGGCGCGGATTTCCACCAGTCAGCGTTGGACGTTCCTGGTAGCCCTCCCCGGAAGCATTGACATGCAAATGGGGGGGGGGCGGGGCCGCAGTTTCAGTCAGGTGACACCGATACTCGCGTGGCTCGGCAAACATTCCCCATCGCGTGACTAAAAGTGCACCCATTCGCTCGCACGGTGCCCGTGCGGCACGCCGCCGGCGAGGGAAATCCCAGCCTCTCGCTTTCGGAGCCAAACCAATGACCCAAATGGCAAAAGCACAGAGCCGGCCTGCAGCGACGTGCAGAACCGGCCGGGTAGAATCGCTAGACTTGTAGGCCGCCACCTTTCTGGGCGCTGGCACTCCTGGCTTCCGGCCTGGTTAGAGATTAATGCGAAAGGCTCCCGGGCAGGGGGGGACATTTAAGTCAGATGTAAGGGGGGGGGGTGTGCTCATCCTGGAGTTAATGGCTTCCGGCATTTTGCAGAGATCCGTCTGGCATGCAACGGGTGTGGCTGCAACTGAAGTGCAGTTTTGTTTTTCACAGTATCAATGGCAACCCTTACGCCAAATCCGCACTACGTGGGGGTGGGGTACACCTTATCTACGCCATGTTGGGGAGAATGAACCCAGTGCACTTTGCCCTCAGTCTGCACTGCAGATGCAGCTCCACATATGAGGATTACACCCCCTCATTCATTATGCATGACAGGCAGCCATGCACCCCGGCTTGGGGACACGCCTGACACTCGCGTGCGTCTCGCACGGCCTTGAAGACAAAACAAACTCTGTGTTTATTAAAGGCGAGTCCTGTGGAATGGGGCACAAATCCCTCTGCAGCAACGCGGAGCACGGCAGAGCCGGGAACGCTGCCTGGATCGCGTCAGGCAGGCGACGGCAAACCCAGGGTGCTCCTGTTTGCACGCATCTGACCACCCTGCGCTCCTGCTAACTAATCACCCCTTTCTTGTGCTTGAACACCCAGTCACCGTGTGCTCAGGTCTGCATGCCTGATCGCCCTGCACACGTTTTCAGGGACGCCATCAGTGAAAAAGATCAGGAGAGTGTTTGACGGCCACCAAAGGGGAAGGCCCTAATCTAGATGACGGTGCAGATGACCTGCTCTCAGTGGCCCCCCCACACCACCAGCTCCCCTGCTGGCTCATGCAGGCATGTCCATTCGCTACATTTTGATACCTTTCACACATTTTGACGGTTTACCTGCTGAAAGGGCCCAAAAGCGCACTTCCACACTACGGCCAATAGGGGCATATTTGATTCTTGCGCTTAGGAGCGCTGCGTGTAAAAACAGACCAAAAACACGCTCAGAGGCTGTGCTGGGGTGTTTCCGATCGCGTGCGCGTCAAACACATACACGCCTAATACAACTACAGCCAAAGCATACTCACTTATAAACAGATAATTCCACATAATTCATTGCACAATTTGTACACGCATGCTGACCGGTTTAAACGGTAATGCCGTAGTCAGAGTGTGTGTGTGTGTGTGTGTGTGTGTGTGTGTGTGTGTGTGTGTGGCAAACCCCACTGTCTGCCTGCTGATGTAAAAGGCCCTGCAGGCTCCCCCCAGTGAGCGGGCCAGGGGCCCAGCAGGCCCCACTGAAGGCCTGCTCAGTCGGGGTCAGCTCCCACTGTGCGACAGTGACAAACAATGGCAGGCCTCCACTGCATTCCAGGTCTCCGGTTTCACACAGACGGGGAGGGGGGCCTGCTGAGAGGCAGCACGTAAGGGACTGAGATTTCCCGCTCCAGAGACGTGGGGGGGGGGGGGGGGGCAGTTGGAATGATCTAACCCGGGGAATTAGCATTAGGCATCTGGACCGAGGCCACGGAGGGCCGGCTGTAGATGAGATCACCAAACGTCTCCTGATCAGCCCATATAAGGGAGCAGAGGCACTGAGCTGCTCTCAGGCCCTGTGTGGAGGGGTATGGGCAGTTACCCGATTGTCTGACGGCAATGACATCAGCTCAGGCCACTCTGTGGGCCAGTGACATCATCGGCAGTACAGCCATCAGGTCACTGGGGCCGGAGGGAGGGGGGCAGGTTAGCTGCTGAGGATGTGCTTTCTGGGCACAGGCAGAAACTGGGGGATGGGGGGGTGGGGGGGTAGAGAGTCTTGTCACATGGCAAACGGTTCCAAACCTGTTGGACTATCATCAACACACCCAGGAAAAAGGGAGAGAGAGATGAAAGAGAGCGGGTAGGAGAGAAGGAGGGAGAGAGAGTGAGAGAGAGAAGGAGAGAGGAAGAAAGCACGAACTATACAAACTGTGCAAAGATGTTTTCCCAGAAATGAGCAGAGTAGTAACAAGAGTTTCCATCCCCCAGGGAGCCGGTACGTTTCATTATACTTGCAACTTGCAGAAACTCTGATCATAATTGTGAGTGCAGCCTGGCATTGCGTGAACACACGTGAGGCGCCGTGATGTGGCGCGTGAACACACGTGAGGCGCCGTGATGTGGCGCGTGAACACACGTGAGGCGCCGTGATGTGGCGCGTGAACACACGTGAGGCGCCGTGATGTGGCGCGTGAACACACGTGAGGCGCCGTGATGTGGCGCGTGAACACACG
>JAODJU010000043.1:2242323-2264348 GCA_026776725.1 Gnathonemus echidnorhynchus
CACAAACACAACACCGATGAGTATAGATAATGGATAGTGTATATTGCCCATTGATGTGACAGGTGAAAACTTCGATCTCGTTGCGGAACCTGAAAATATTAACCTATTTCAAAGATATTTTGCACGTTTAATAACGAGGTCCACTGACAACTTTTCCGCACTATTGGAAACTGCTTTTGGAAATTTTGATTTTTTTTTTTCACCCCACCCTACTGTACATAGTGCAAAGTTCGATGGCACGCGACAGCAACACTAGCGTTATGCACGAGCGTCTGAAGAGAAAACACGTAAGCACTATTCTGATGGACCGCCAGAGTAGGCAAAATCACTGTAAGCGCTGTCTATTCTGTTTATTAAAATTTCCGTTATTACGGAGAGCATATTTTAGGCATACTACTAGACTAAGAAATGTCCCTATAGTGCCAAAAAGACAGAGTCCATTATCTGAAGCGTTGCAATGACATGCAGTTTGTTGTTGTCAAAATAAAATCTAGTTAAATTAAACCGTCAGATTGATTTTCTAGAGGAAAATTAATCATTTAGACTAATCGAGCAATCGGTAAAAATTGTCGATAGATTAATCCATAGGAAAATAGTCGTTAGTGGCGGCCCTAATGTCAATAATAACAATAACACACACGTTTATGCGAGTGGAGACTAGGAACATCACCCAAATATACACAACGGAAACTTCAGAAATACTCAAACTGGTATAATGCACAAAATGTCAGTCACTAAAGGCAACATCACACAATTACCACAAAGAATTTAGGAAAACTGCATAGGTACTTAAATTTACTTGAGTTTTAAAATTAATGTAATTCGAAAAAGACTGCTAAAATGTTTGGCCAGCAGGGGGAAGCAGACGACCAGGTCTACAAGAGGGAGCGTAAACAGAAAGCAAGGCCAAGCCCAACCCGCTGTGAAAGGCAGATCACGTTTGAAGCTCCTTGGACTGGTGGAAATATACTGAGCATTGCACAAAGTTTTTGGCTTTTGGAAGAACGCTTGTCACCTTTAAACAAAATTCTTCAGCAATTTTAATCATTCCCCTCCAAATTCCAACAGAACTAGTCAGTCCAGGAACCAAAGCACAGTCTAGATAGTACACGACTCCGCTCAACTGACACGCTGAGTCATGTGACCATGGTGAAGACATCCCTGTCTATCATGTTCCAGCCACGCCCACCGGGCCCGGCCAGTGAGTGCAGTGGGGGCTAACATCAAGGTTACCTCACAGCAAGTAAACATTTACCTAGCAAACCTGCAAACCAGAACCTGACCCATTTGCAGCCCGAACAGCCCAGCCACCAGCTGAGGGGGAGGGGGCACCTGTGGAGCAGATCCATTTACACCTTTCAGCTCTCCGAATAAACACGAGAACATCAGTTAGGAATCCAACACAAGTTCAGAGACTGTCACGACGCTAACATCCAAGAGTCACTGAGACTATCCCCTTCTGAGAGGACGCCACAGGGAAAGGGCCTCTCTCACACCAAAGTCCATGAACTTAAGAGCTCACAGATTATTCAAGCCAATCTTTCCAGGAAATGCTCCACATAAGAAAGATGTATATGTAAACTGAGCCACTTCGGGGCGTGTAGCGGAGGGGGCATGACAGACACCCACTGGAGCAGAACCGAACACCAAAATCCACAGTCATCTTACAGTGACACATAGCCGTTAGGTACCTGAGGGGTCACGCCCACTGGCATTTTTAGATGTAGAGGACGCATTGCTCCCCCTAAACACGCCTACGACCTAAACAGACGTCTGAACCTCCACCCAAATTCCCTTCGGAGGGTCGAGTTGAGCTGAACGGATGTGGAGACCCCCGGTCGTCATGCCACAGGGGTTCAAGATCTCCACTTCACAGACCAGAACTTGCTCCTATACAGTAATTCTTCTAAAGAGATGTCAGGGTTTTACACGCTGAGGTCGGTACTGTGCCATGTGCCGTGGGGTGAATGTGAAATGTCACCGACAGAGGTCAGACGGGTCACCAGGCAACAGGCTGGACAACGGATGCAGATCCGCAAGAAAAAAAGTGATGGACAGACACAAATATAATATTTAAATGTAACAGTGAGACGAAGACTGTCCAGATGAAATGGGCCGGACCAAACAGGGCCACACAGCTAAGAAGTAAACCTTCCTTTTTCTTCCCATGTTCACTCAAGCAGCTCGCTCTCTACACACAACCTCGAGCTGCTGAGCTCCTTCCTCATTAATATTTCAAACATGAAGCCAGCAGCATTCAAAGGAGACACGCGGACGCTCAGAGAGCACGTTACACCCGTACAGCACCATCCGCCCCTAACACCCACCCTAACACTTTGCGAGACCCAGACGTGCTTCCAGTGGAATAAAACAAGGCACAGACCGGTAACATTTTAAAAGTCTGCCTTCAGTTACATGTCTGGCCAGGAGGGCACTGTGACCCCGCAGACAAATCCCAGCCTTCCGACGTATCCAAGGGCTTCACCATTTCCCAAACAGCCGCGCTCCATCCGACTCCAATTAATCACGCCGGCAGCCTGAGCTCACGGCCCAGACAATGCAGTTATCACGTGATTGATTATATAAATCTGCAACAAAAGGAGGACATTGTTAGCCTCTTCAGAGCACGTTGTGCTTGCCCGTGCCGACATTTCCCAGAAAAGCAAAAACAAAAGCAGAAATGTCTTGTTACCTACTGTTTCCAGCCGTTGCTAAGCAACGTTGATCTCCCCTCGCCATTCTGTTTGCTATGGCCTACTCTACCCTCTGCTCAAACCATTTGCCGGATACAGTCAGCTGCCACGGTCCGACGTGGAAACTGACCTCACACGCAAATACACAAGCTGTTATCCCGAGCGGACATCTCTACAGGAGGCCTCACTATTGTCACCCCGGGAGCCCGCTGGCCCAGTCGTGCTCCTAGCTAGGATGGTCCGCTCAGTGCCAGACTGGAACCAACTTCTGTCGCCGTCGCCTGGCACACATGGTCGCAGCGGCAGTCCAGACCCAATTCCATCTGGACGTCACTCTGTTGCACCTTCATTCCACTTTCCCTCCTCTCCTTTCAATCGATCCTGAGGTTTAACAGTCACAAGAGTAAACCATAGTCTCGGTCTCTGCTGATGTACCCAAATGGCCTAGAAAGACAGGCTTATACTCAAGGGCCTGTAAGCTGACTCCTTCAATTTCACATTTGCATCCAAATTCAAGTCAGAAAACAATATGAGACTCCATGTTACACTTTGTGCAACAAGTAGGTATCTCACGCTATTCAACAATTAGATTAGAGGGGCAAAAGTCCTAACTGGCACTCTCCTATACGGTCCCCCCAGGGGTCAGCATCACATAGCAATCGGTGGGTTTAACAAAAACATGTCCTTTCTGCAGGATATACGCAATCCAGAATGCTACTAAAACCTCCCGCCACATGGGGGCGATGTCTGTTTCAGCACTTGTTTGTTTGTTTGTTTGGAGGGAAACCTAACAGGTGATGCATGGAGCTGCATGCCAAACTGGCAGGAACATCACTTCCTCGACATTGCTCTGCATATCGGGGCAGGAACAGGCAGAAAAAGTCAGGCCAGCACAAGACCTGACTGCTCTACTTCAGCTTTATATAATAAAAGCCTATGTTGGCACCTACATCTGTAAGTACCACGGTCTCTTTTACTTTTCCAAGCCTCCGCCACAGTTGAGGGAGCCCTGAGACGCCTGGTGCTCCGGTTAATTAGTAACCGCGGCACGGAGCTAAACCTGTCACGGACCTCAGGGGAGAGGTAGCGATCTCTGCAGTAGACGGACCTCGCCCGGCTCTGGGACTGCCCACTGGGAGTAGTTCAGGTACAACAACTCTTAATTACCGCCCCAGGCGAACTGTGAGTGTTATTGGCGGTTCGCAGGTCAGGGCTTGTACACCAGTGCTGAAAAACCATCTCTCGGTCCATCTGTGTTAGAGATGCATTTGGGCACCCAGCCGGGAATGGTACAGCAAGGTGGGTCTATAAATAGCTTCACATCAGGACAGTGACCAGCCGGCGCCCCCTGTGGGCTGGACGGGGCTCATCCAGCCCTCAGCAGACATCACAAGCTAAGTAAAGGGGACAGCACGGGAAAGTTGGAGCCAGAGTAGAGCCATACCAGCAGCTTCCGAGGGCAGTGGCCTGTGACGTCAGAGCTGGTACGATCGGGTAAAGCCAGGACCACCAGAGCCATGGGGACACAAGGTGTGCGGGATGCTTAAACCTGCCGGCACCTGACAGGGGTCTGTGGAGGCATGGTGGATATCTGCATCACCGTAATAGCACATGAAGAACAGAATAGGACCCTAATAAGACTCAGCATGGGTTTGTGAACACGGGTTTGTCCACGGAAGCTCATCACCGCCCCCTCCTGTTGCAGCAAGCAACAAGTTTCCACAGGGACACCAAAACTCAACACTTTGTGGAGATTTAAGATAAGATAAGATAAGATAGGACTTTATTGATCCCACAGTGGGGAAATTTGTGTGTTACCACAGTTCCAGACAGATAGCAAGAAAGAGTACAAGAGTAGAGAATATAAAAAAATACAAGAATAAGAATACAAAAAAGTAAAATAAAATAAGATAAAACACTAAATACAATAGTAGTGCCTATGTACACCCATACACAGTATGTAATATGGATAGCGGGTTGTGGAAAAAGTGCAAGTAATAATAAATATCAACTATTTTACTACTATAGCTGGCATTTACGTACTGTAGATTCCTCCCCCCTCATGCCTGTACCAAACAGCCTGGCACCATGGTAACCACAGCTGTCCACCTTTGCAGAGTTAAGTCTGACTTTGTCCAGAAAGAGCTGACCACACCAGTCAGGAAAACCAGGTTAAACGGTGACCAAGGAACGGCTCTTCAAACCAGAAGGAAAACTACTCCGGTTGTGTACTAAGACACAGGCAGCATAGATAAAGACTCACAATCGGATTTAAACGTTAGAACTTACCACAAATCCGACACCATATATAACTGACTAGGGTAATTTCATTGAGCTCCTTTTATTTACCAGAAAAGGTTCTTGGCCTCAGAAACCTGAACAGAAACCAAACTCTGCTCTATTTCAGTGCCCCAAGAGCAGTAACATTTATCAGTTTCCCTGATCTCTGCCTCACCAGCCCCCCCAATACTGTTTGCTTGCACTCAATTAACAAATTAAAGTTTAACAACGCCCACCCCCACACATGTTCCCTATTCCATCAGCTCGCCATTTCCCACGGGCCCACACGGGTACCAAGCGACAGTGAGACCAAACTCAGAAAGGTATGACGCCACCAAATCCAGACCGTGAGAAATGCACATTTTATTGCGCTTTGAAAAAGCACCATAAATTTATCCCAAACTTCCTCTTTAAAGAGGGAAAAGCCGCACATTTCTGACGACAGGAGACCAGCAGGGTGCATAAAGATCATAAATTCACCCCCAGCCCCTGTGTACCACCAGACAGAACAGGAGACCCTGCAGCGGGTGGCACTCTTACCCACGATTCCAATTATTCTATTTGGTCTCCATGGTGACGGTGTCTGACGTAAAAGCCAGCGATGCCCCCCTCCCCCCAGAGAAGCAGCTTGTCTACTGTGTGTTACTCCTTACCAGCTGTATTTTATTTTCAAGGGGGGGGGGGGCTGAGCTCTGCTCACTAAGGGAGGGGGCTGAGGTTCCCCCTTACAGGAGCCCCGAGACCCCCGACAATAACATCGTACCAGAGCAGCTGCCTGGCACCCATACTACCGGCGTCATTTTAAAAGGTGGTTGTGACCAGCAAGCATACCCAGAACCACAGGTGTGTGACTCTCAGATGGGGGGGGCTGTAGGCGGGGTTACTGTCAATCAATGCCCGGCTCGACCCAATGGGAAGTTAAGGAGACAGTGACTGAGAGCATGTGATAATCCCACCTATTCAAAAGGTTGAAGAACGACCCCCATCTTCATTCCTCATCTTAAAAATGACAAATCTGAGCCCAAGGTGGCAGATGGCAGGTGAAGGCCCTGGTGCCCTGCAGATAATTTATCACGTCCGGTTTCCGGAGCCGTATGTTTCAGAAAACCCAGAAGGTGACTCTACAGATGACAGAGAAAAAGAGGCGATTTGAGAAGCGATTTCTGAAGCTGGCATCACTGACATGGCTTCCTGTCAGGTGAGAAGAGAAGCATCGCATCACTTCCTGTGTTGTCAGGTGCATCGCAATCACTGTGCCATCACATAAAAACATAAACAAACTATCCAGGAGTCTTTCCTGCTTTACTGACCACACTTTACCCAAGAGCTGGAGCATGACGTTGAGATCCTGAGTCACTCAGACAGACTATTAATGAAAGAGCGAATTAAAAGGGGAATTCTTCCTGTTCCGCGGGCGTAAAAACCTGATCGATCTGCGGATGGCTGTGCGTCTTCACCCCGCCAGTCGATACACTTTCATGGAGCAGACATTGGTCCTCCTCTCCAGCATCAAAGAGAGAGGGGCTGTTGGCTTCAGCTCCGCTGTCCGTGTTTACATGAAACAGAGAGAGAGATCGCAATCGCACCGCATGACTGCCCCTGGGGCCACGGACTGATAAACCGCAGTCTGAGTTACATTTCTAGTCATCCCAGTACAGAGGTGGAAACTTCAGGTCCAGAAAGCAAAAATCCAGACCAAGATTCTGTTTAAATCAGTTGAGTAGTCTGTGGCTGTGACTGCTTATACTCATTTGGTTGGCTGACACAAAATCTTGGTCTCGATTTTTACTTTCTGGACCTGAAATTTACACCTGCGTCCCAGTGCCATCCACAGCAGTAAATGACGGGCCGGGAGAAACCAGCGTCCCATGCAAAGACAAAACGCGTCCCATGCAAGCCCTCATATCGCCACAACCTGCACTTAGGCAGGCTGACCACATTTACAGCAGAGGGCCACCGAGGCAAGACCAACCACACATCCAGGACACCCCCCTGAGGCCCAATTTCCATTACACTCCTCCCTACCCAACTTGACAAGCTGGGCACCAGGATCTGGTCAAGGACAGGTTAACAGCGCAAGGGGACGCCAACCCCTCGCTGCAAGGGGATTGGCTGTGGACAGGCTGGTTCTGGAGCCCCATTCTGCTTCAGAGCCCACCCTTGCAAGGGGCACCGGCAAGGTACCAGGAAATGTGCAGGGGACACAGACCGGGATTAAGTTACTCTGGAGAAAAGAACACACAGGTGCTATTATTTCGTTTGGAAGCCTCGTTAGGCAGCCATCCTGCAGTGGAAACTCCTGATAACAGCAGCACAATCTCCCTGGATCCAGACACTCGCATCAGGATCCCAGCACGCAGCAATGTAAACACCGGCCAGAAAGACAATACTGCCCTGGGTCTGTTCCTTTTCACGACCTGCTCCCATGCACCGACCTGAACGAGCCACAGAAATCATTCCCCGCCAAATTTCAAGAGGATGTCCAACGGTGGTCCATCTAATACAGAGATTTTGTTAAAAAAAAAAACCCTTAAATCACCAGCCCGAACAAGCAGGATTTTTCATATCTCACTGCTCAGTTATAAGAGTAACCGTTTTAAGGAGGTGACACCAGAAAAACGAGTGATGACTAATGAATACAATCTGAATAATTATAGTCACCGTCTAAAAACAGCAAGCTGGTTCATCCGCATTGTGCCTGTGCGCGCCTGGGAAAATGTCACCTGTCATTCAGCAATTGCGATCAGCCACCAGAAATGTCACCGGCTGCGACATGTCTTAAGCGAGAATCGGGGACAATAACGTGGTCAAACGTGAATCATCGATGTTCCCAGTAGTTCTTCCCTCTCAGATTCTGCAGGCATGCCTCAGTGGGCATTCATTATTTCATCTGGGAGCATGGCGCGAAGCCTCGACATCCAGGCACGTGAATCCCAATCCTCCCTCAGTCTCGCTTTGTGAAGCTACCCGACATTCCAGTCTCCTGACATAACGGTCTGCCCAATGGGACGCTGCTGAGTTACTGGGTCAGACTGCCGTCGCTTTAAGTCATGCACTCGTCAGCCCCAGTAACGAAGCACATGGGCGCGAAAAGAGGCGGCGCAGGGTAGGAGAAGGAGGAGGTGCTAATGGGTTTCTGTGGACACTGTGCAAGAAATAGGGTGTCGCAAGGTGAGCTACATGTGACCTCTCACAATATTCACCATTCACTGCTTTATAAATATCACAGCATTTCATCTGAATCAACTGTAACACGTAATAACTTATTCACACTGGGAAGTCCACCATCGATGGTACAACTGCCGTTCCCAGGGAGGATTCAAGCTTCAGCAGCCCAGTTCATCAATAGCAGACTCGTCGCCACCTCAGCTAACTCACAGTGCAGCTCTCTGCCTCTTAATCTCTAACAGTGTCTGGCCAGAAGCAGCTTTGGACCTCGGGGCTTGTCCTCTCAACCCTTGGAGTACTTTTGTTTATTTTTTTGTGTTAAATAAATCAAAGATAATGAAGCAGTTTCCCAGTTTTAATTCATAGTGGCAGGAGTGATGGCCTCAGACACATTTAACTCGCTGTACTGTGGTAAAACACTGTGAAACACCAAGACTCGAAAGGGATGTGGGTACGAGCCTAGGCCCTGCTCTCGCTCGCCCAGCTCGGTCACATTACTGCCATTTTTCACATTCATCTTCGGAGTCACGACTTCAGTGTCACTGGGAACTTGACACGGCAGGGTGATGTGGCCCCCGGGTCGAGTCCCTGGAGGCCCCTGACTAAACAGCAGGTGAAAGACCTAACTCTTCTACTCTCATACAGTAATGCACCTTCTGCTCAGCAGCTCCCCACATTACAAGACCCGCCACCTTAGTAGCAGGCCTGTTTACAACAAATAAATACCCTCAGAAGGTCACATCAGAGCCCCGGGGGTCATTCACCAAACCCGTTTGCACACGCCTCCTCCAGACACACAAGCAAACTGCAAGGACCCCGACAGCAGGAGTCTGCATGTGTGTTTACATTCTCCAACAAATAACAAATGCCCGTCCAATCAAACCAAATTCCCCTCTCACAGGTCTGAATAAAAATGTCTACCCTCACTCGAAACCTCATTTGGACAAAAACTGATAAGATGGGGGGGGGTGTTGTCAATGTCTGAATTCATTTCAGGAAATTGGACCCAATACATAAATCCGGTGAGCGATGTAGACAGGAATGCAGCACCAAACCCTTCCACCAATCAGGAAGTGCCTGAGGATTCTGGGAAATCCCACACACAGGCACAGCGTCCCCCAGCTTCCGCAACATATTTCAGTGTGATTATAAATACAGAGATGAGTTTTCCAATGAAATCAAGGTGGGGGGAGCCAGGGGTGAATGAGGCCTTGACTGTCGTTTACCAGCCCGGGCTCAAGAATGTCAAACGCCTAAATGCCCTATGGCACAATCTTATGGAGCAGGTTCTGATAGAGGCACTCAATGATGCATGACCTAGTGGGCCACGAGGTGCTGGGTAGCCACAGAGAGAGCAGATGCGGCACCCCTGAAGCAGGTAACGCAAAAAGCGTCACTTCTTGTGAGCAGAGAGGCAGCAGAAAGCTCAGCCAAGCCGCAAAGGGCACATCTACATTCCGGCCTCCCTCGCGCATACCCCCCGCACCCCCCCCCCCCCCCCGGGCTCCACACAGTGTCACTCCTCGCTGCCAAAGCCCCCATCCCCCACGGCTAAGACAGTGCCATCCTTTCACACAGGCCGTGGCCGCTCCATCAACAGGCCTCCCGTTTCTGCTCCTTCAGCGGGGGGCCAAAGGAGGCCGGGTGTAAAACACAACAGGCCAACGCAGGCAGGTGGACCCGATCGAGTTTGTGCGAGACTCCCCACGGACGCGGCTGGTCAAATGCTGTGTTTACATTTTTATCCAAAGTCCAGAACCCTCTAAAAATACACCTTCTGGTTACGCTGGGACTGTTCAAACAGAGAGAGAGAGAGAGAGAGAGAGGAAACAGAAAACAGCCTCTTTGATTTACAGCCCCACGGAAGTGACTGTGGTCAAAGGTCAGCTACGTTCCGGAGCTGGGCAGCTCACGCCCCCTCAGTGTGGCGGCCCTACAGACAGGAATTCTCCATAAACATTTTGGAATTCCTAGAAATGGATGGAACATACAGCTCATCAGGAAAATGAATACATATGCTCTGTCTGTCAATCCTACAGGACTTCCTAATGAGCATTGTGCCCACAGACATGATCCCAGCACACGTCAGTAAATCCCAATTTCATAAGCTCCATTGCACAACCCCACCTTGCTCAGGAGGGCACGCCAGGGGCCAGGTGGATGGGTCCGCATGTGTCCAGCTAGCCGGCCCCCCAAGCGCTCTTTCCGGGTGCCAAATCAATCCCAGAATCCTCACTGGCACCCAGGAAGGAACAAAGAGCTGTTGTTTGTGGAGGCGGAGCCCAGGTCACATGCAGGACTCTAAACGGGTTTGTCGCCTCCCACTTGCAGTCCAGTGAAGGCTGAGAGCTTTACAGAGACACTGTAAGCGCCGGATTTGCGGCATGGTTTTCCTGCGCTAGTAATCCAGCAGTGTACAATCCCCCCCCCCCCCCCCCCCCCCCCCCCATTCTGGGACAGTTTTCATAACACAGTGTTCATCTGCTGCTTAGTAATATACATGTACAAGGAGAGAGGGAGAGGGGGAGAGAGAGAAAGAGAGAGAGACACAGACAGAGAGAGACAGAGAAAGAATACACACATGTGAAAGGGAATAATGTTTGGTTAAATATAACTGCTTTGCTTTATAGCTGAATACATACATTTTAAACTCCAGGAACGCCCCAAAACATCCTAAAGGTTCGATGTAAAATGACCTCTCCATGTGACTCTATCAGGCTGTCCACAAGCAACTGACAGAAAATGCTTAAACTGGAAGGATCCATGGCAGAGCAAGGAAAAGGGAAGACACGCCCTTATATTTTACAGGCATATGTGACTGTAAAGTGTCAATTCCACTTTCACAATGCCTAATATTTAATTCTGCACCTTGAATAAGAGCAAAGCTGAGGCAGTGTGAAGCGGGAAGGTATAGAAGCAGAGGTCCGTCTTCACACAGTGAACAAGGTCCGCGGAAAACTGCGCCGACAGCACCAAGTTAGTTTTTAAAATAAGAATCAATAACCCGCTGTAACATGAGGAAATGTGTGTCAGGCTTCAGGAAGCACGGTGTTCTAGAGAAATCACTTCGATATTTAACACTTAAATACAATTACACCGCTCTATCACAGTAAATTTAGATTAAACTGTAGAAGTAATCATTCATTATTACAATTATTACTATTATTATGATGCTGTAATATCAGGAAATATATATCAAACTTCACAGAGGACGCTGTTGTACAGAAATCACTTCAGCTCTACTGTCTTAAACACAATAATTACAGCTGTACTACAGGACATTGTGATTAAAACACAGGAACTTTATTATCATTACTGTTGTTGTTGTTGTTGTTATCATCATCGTCGTCGTCAGTCTCGGTCCCCTTCGCGGCCGCAGACAGCCGATAAAAGGCACCGTGGGTCCCGGCGGCGGATCCCCCGCCCATCCATCCACCCAGTGGCGGCGCAGCTCCTACCTGGACGGCAGCCGCGCGGAGCGTGACGGAGCCCCGGGCGGGAAAACGCCGATGTCCGCGAGCCCCTTCCTCAGCGTGCTCCCGGTGCGGCCACAGCGGGCGCTCTTCGCGGCGGCTTTTCGCCTGTCTGTCGCTGCGCTTCCTCGCCCCTAACTTTCCTTCTCTTTCTTTCTCTTTTCCCCTCCCTTTGGCGCCGTGTCACATCCTCAGCTTGCACCCCACTTGGCTACCGCGGCTCTCCGCCGTGACCAGCCGGGACAGCGCTTCCACTTCGCTCCGCCTGAGACGCGGAATGGTGGGAACGATGGAGGACTTTTCGGGCCGCCCCCTCCCTCACGCCTCGCGCCGTGTCCGCTGCAGTGGCGCCCCTTGGCGGTGGCGGTCTCGCGCCCGTTTCTCGTTTCTCTCGGCGCCCTTTTAATCGTGGCGTTGGTAATGAAGCTCTATCTGAGGCGCTACCATGTGTCGCATCGCTTTTAAAAATATTTGTACTGCATGCACGTTTTTTAAAAGAAGATATTTAAATTCATCTATCTGTATACGAGGGTCTTCAGAAACCACTGATTTATTGTAGAAAGGTTTAACCCCCAAATTGCAGGCTCTGAAACTGCCATACAAACAGCAGGCGATCTGTGTATTCTCGCGCATTGGTCTTTATAAGATCTGACACCAAGGCATAAATCCGATGGGAAGTTTTTTTTTTAATTCGAATCAAAAGCAATAAAGGAGCTGGTGAATGGAGACAGCCCCAGCATCTGGGCAGCAGCCTTCTGAAAGAATAAATAATATAATGAGTCCTTGAAGACAAAATGAGAGGCTGACTGGGGGGCACGGATTACTTTGGGAGAGCGGTGTGAGTACAGAGGACGGCGGTGGTCATTCTGTAGCCTTTCATTTGCTGTAATAAATTATGTAATGTTTTGAAGACCGTCTTTTCTTGGTACTTTTCCAGACAATTGGCGGTTGCCGTCAACAAACTGTACTGCGGTCCGCAGCACTGCACGGTCCTAAAATAGTCACCACGGATGGCGTTCGCAGACTGGCTCTTTGACGCCCCCCTGTGGTTGTAAGTGAGTTTTGGTCGGGCATCGCGCTCCAACTGGAACATCTGGCATCCAGACTGTGGTATGTCTCGTTTTTGCTCAGTAAACCCAGCCACGTAGATGCCAGGCAGTGGTGCTGGTCCAAAACATTTATTGCGTGTTAAATATTTCTTTTCCCAATTACTTGGTGTGCCCAGACCGACATAATGAAATGGGTGAAAAGGGAAGGAAGAAGCTGGAGGAAAGAGATGTGAAAGAAGAGACTTATGGCGAATGACTGATGGTTCATGAGTAAGGTCGTGATATTTCCCTGTGCCAACCCAGAGGAAAGGGGGGGGTCTATCCGGACAGTGGTGCAGGGACAGGAAAGGTAAGGAGGCCATTGCCTGGGACCCTCCAGCTAGGCTGATTACATAGTACATCGCAACAATAAATCTGTTACATTTTGTGTATTCTGTTTTTCACAGTTAAGTGAAAATAAAGGATTCATGTTTATTAAATTCTCTTTGTTGATATTATTCATTTAGACATCATGTTAAAACAATGGTCATAAATTTCACCATGTCGGGCGGGGTGCATTGGAGGGCCCCCAGTGTCTCTACAATCACCTCTTCGGCCGGACAGAGAATGAGGTAGGGTTCATGGTTTTTCCGATGCTCTTTTTCTGAAGAATAATTATACACTAAATCACATCAGCTTAAGTTAATTGTAGCTAGTTACTGCCACCTTGACTTTAGCATGTGTTTGTTAGCTAGTTACTCAGTTCTAGCTTTTAGGGACTCATTCCACAGACTGGCCAACAGCTTATTTCACAAGTACAGGTTAGGCCACGCTTCATAGAGCACAGAAGAACACAGGGAAGGCAGCTGAAGAGTAACAGGCCAATGGGAAGAGCCAATTGATCAAATCGTAAAGCTATTCATCGCAGATGATGTCATGAAAGCAAGCGAGTAACAGGGAAAGCAGCATTCATCAGGTTTATTTAATAACACCTCCCCTCCCCTAACATCGTTAGCCCTCCACTTTGGAGGCTTTAATCCTGAGGGCGAGATGGCCCCCACATGGCTGCCCCCAGCCTCCATCAGCAGCACTGTCAGCTCAACCGCTCCACAAAGATGCGTCAAGGTTACGGTCAGTCATCACATGGAGGCACAGCACAGTCCGCTGGCGTCAGGACCGCGCCAGATAAGTGGCTTAGTCATGCCTGGTTGTTTACTTTCCTTTGTGTTTCATGGACATGTGTGGAATAAAGCCAGAGAGGCAGCACCTGCTCTCTGAATTTTTTTTTTTTTTTTTGCAAGACCGTGGGCAAAGCCAGGGAAAGGCTTCCGTCAGTCGCCTAGCAACGCCTCGCATCGTGATTCTTGCCCAGGTCCAAGGAGTGACTGCCTGCCGTCATTTTAATGGGAGCAAACACAGGTCTCAGCATGAGTCATATTGAAAGCCGTCAATGAAAAGTGGAGCTTCTTTGGAAAAACCATGATGATGTAAAACCCTGAATCATTTGGGGTATTTTTGGATTCACAGTGTAGCGCAGGAAAAAATGGCATGTTTTTACTTGCGGAGAAAACACACCATCACTTTATAACTGCTTATCCTGGAAACCTTCACTGGGGGGTGCAGTCTATCCCAGGACACAAGTTTATTCCAAGACACACAATTTTGAACAATTTATAAGCCTAGATGTCAGTTAGCCTAACCATACATCTTTGGCCTGTAGAACATACTAACATACAGAGTGGTGCATATTTGCATGTCTCATTCTCAGCACTATTTCACCTCTGCAGTGCTCTTCTTGTGCAACACTCTGTAATTATGCAATGAATTTAAATGAAAAATGTTGTGGACTTTGCCACCCTTAAGCTGACAGTGTGATAGATAGGGGCTCCCCCGCTAATTGTGTCATTTGTGATGCTTGAGGGATTTTGGTTTCAGAGGGTCGATTTTGTGATTTTCACAAAGCAGCATGGGTGGAAATTATGGAGGTGGATGGGGGGGGGGGGGGGTTGTAACCCTCCCCCAGTAATCAAAACCAGCCAATTCAACATCTTGGACCCCCTTGAATGGGTGGAGACCTCAACCACCCCCCCCTTCCGAAAGCTCCTTGGATTTTAACTGAAGGAGTTTCTTAATCGCGGGGGAAATTTAAGTTAATCGTAATATTTTACCAGAGGTGCGTTAGCGGCCTCCCGCGATCTAACCGAAGCAGCAGCGTTTCGCTCACTGCGATCCGGCGGCACCGTACACCGTCTATTGATTGGCCCATTACCTTTTCTTCCAGGGACGCTAAGGCTGCCTAAATGTTTAAATGTTGGCACTGGCCTCCCCAGTAAAACAGCCAGCCTTCCAGTTTAATCATGACTTTATTTGTTTTATTTCCTTGATTACATCGCTTGTGGAAAAATGACTATTAAAAACGATTATAGCATTAATGTCACTTACAGTTGAGATTTCAGTTTTATTATTCAAACGGTTCATTATGTATTTATATAAACCCCCAAATTAGAATAAAATGTTATACGATTAAATGTACATTTACAGAGCCCCAATTTAAAAACAAAAACAATTCAATTTAGAAACTCTTCATTACACATTGTCAGCTGAAACTAAATTATAAAATTTTACACAGTGTGCCATATAATCTTTTTTCTTTTACAATTCAGTAGTGCGTTTATAATATCAATATTCAAAATATGTAACTAACTCCTTTGGTTAAAAATTAATTTATTGACCTTGTAAGTCTATATTGCAATAAGGCAAAACATGAATGAGTGGTTACTGAAAGATTAGTGGCATGCTACCATTGTGCAACGTGTCTGACAGATTGTTACAACATCAAGGACCATTATTGACACGTGGCGCTCACATTAAATCACACTTGCCCTTTAGCCGATCCCTGGACCGCCATATCCTGGACTTCTTACCGTCCACCTGCAGGCACACCGCCCGCCGTTTCTCCAGATTGAGGAGCTCTTGGAAAAGTTCTTGTACGTTATGGTTGGTTTTGGCGGAAGTCTCCATGAAAGAACACCTCCAGCGAGCCGCCAGTCCCTCGCCCTCGCCGACGGCCACTTCTCGCTGACTCTCGTCGCTCTTGTTACCGACGAGCATGATGGGTAGGCCTTGCGTGTCACCGCTCTTAATCTGACAGATCTGCTCGTAGATGGGCTGCAGCTCCTCCAGGGACTGTCGGCTGATGACCGAGTACACCAGGATGAAGGCGTGACCCCGGGAGATGGACAGACGCTGCATAGCGGGAAACTGGTGACTGCCAGCCGTGTCTGTGATCTGCAGCGTGCACACGTTGCGGTCGCAGCTGATCACCTGCCGGTAGGTGTCCTCCACGGTGGGTTTGTAGGTTTCGTGGAAGGTGCCTTTGACGAAGCGCAAGACCAGTGAGGTCTTGCCAACCCCACCCGCTCCAAACACAACCACACGGTAGTCGTTGCTCTGCTCCGGCATGGTCTAACCTCGCCAAACCTCTTACGGGTCTCCTGGGTGTAGCTGCCAGGCGTCTGACCTTACATACCCAGATGGCTTGGCACAGCTGATGGAGAACTTGATGGGAAAATAAAAGAAAATGGATTAGAAGTATCACACACTAAACCGAGATTTCGCTGCGTGATCTAAAATATACGTGGGTATGAATTAAAGATATATTTTAAATTCTATTAAATCAATGACTGTTAAAATTAAATATCCCAGTATCCCAAGATGTATGATACCCGTAATGCAGATCGGACCAACAGGTACATTTCACTATATTCCCGAATCCGAGCACACCTACTTTTCCTTTTCCTGGTATCATATTTCCTATATTAGACCGCATACATGCAGAAAATACAACACAAAGATATATAACATGGAAAATGCAACCGTTGCGATTGTCGTCACAAATTAAAGAATCAAACAAGTTTTAATGACAGGTGCGTGAATGACATTAATTTTATTAATGTGAGAGAGGTTGCACACAGACAGCAAAAACCCCTCCAAAATGGAAATCACACAATTAATATAGCAACACGGAACAGCTTTTTCTATACAATCTATAGGCTACTGCCGGGCATTTCATGGACTCCGCTGTTCTCCCTACAAGAGCCGTTTGTTTTATCCGTATCGTCAAGCGTGAAAGAGATCAAACCAATGTTCGGGGAACATTCATTATAAGCACTTTTCAGAATTTTTAAAGATAAAAAACGTACCATCAGCGGGGTCAGGAGAAGATTTTTTAATCTAACAATTATATACGCTGCTTTAAGTAATCACTTGTTTTTGACGACCACCTGGCAAAGCAGGTATCTTTGTTTTATATATTTATATAGTTTATATATGTCAGAGTTACGATGCCGATAAAAGTAGACTTACCTGTGAATGGGTTCCTGCGGAATCCTTTTTTATTGCAAATGGAAATTCCAGTGTTGTAGTTATATACAAACCTCCGAATGGACTATACCATGCTGTAGCAAAGGGGTGCTTTCCCGATGTAGTATTTTTATGGAGATGTTTTTTTTTCTTCGAATTATATTATGTTTTTTAAAATCACCATTTATCCATTATTAACTTTAAACGTCAAGTTACAAAGCACCGCTAAATCGCCTACATTGAGGAAGCAATGTAAACAGCTCCACCTCTTTTTCATTCATTTATTGGTCATGGACTCGCCTACCTCCATTCATACCATGGTACAAATCAACGTGACACTTTACCCAAATACGATGCTGTGTATTAATTATAACGCCGCATCGCGTTTATGGTATGTGATTGAAATATGAACTTCATTCATAACCATTAAACAATAAACGTTATTTTAAACACACAATGTTTATTATTCCATTTCAGTGTTTACAAATGGTTGAATATGAAATCTGACCTCCGTACTACTCCCTCAATACTGGATACGCAGTACAGTAACTGATCAATTCGTAACTGCTGTAAAAAAAAAAATCCCGAGACCGATTACCGCCTGTGCTCCCGCTCGCCGTTTTACATTAAAAAAATTCCACGGTCTAGGTTAAATGTAAGGTGGTAATACCAAGGGCGATATAAGGACACTTTGCTATATCGGCCTCTTTACAAACTTGGCGGTGTTTAAGCGGATGCTCTTGGATACGTTTTATGTATTTAACACCTAAAAACGTATACTGCTGCAATACGCCCTCTGAACAATAGAGGGAGCCAGATTTCCAATAACACGTAGGAAGACTCGACGCAAAAATCAGAGACCATGAAAACGTGAAGCAAATGCTTTATTTAAATTAGCATAAAAGCAAACATCTACACTCCCAAAATGTGTAATACAAACATCTTAATAACATCTGGAAGAGAAGGCCAAGAAGCTATCAGCCAACATACGGTGATACACCTAGACAAGACTTCCCTATACCTACAAATGAGCGATTTATAAAAATATACCTCTACACTGCAACATAGTGAACTTGGCATGTATCATAAGTCATCAGGGCATCAGCTAATTCGGGAAACCCACACCCCCCCCTCCATGAAATCCTGCTAAAACCTCAGCAGCTGAAGCAGATGGGGGCCTCCTATGCAGACCTGTACAGTTCATGCGAGTTTCATTAGGAGACTAAAAGGGGAAAGGAGAGTGACAAGCAGGGGTAACTGTGTGAAATGCTTAAATCGACACCACTAGGAAAAGGTTTGCTGTACAAGAGATCCCTAGTAACCTCAGTCCATCGGAGGAGTTCAGTTAAAATTGTGCAACTCACACGCAAGGCTTTTACTTTCATGGAAGGTAGTTAAGCAGATAGTAACTGCAGAAAATAATTCTGTCACTCTCCTCAGTCCCCCTTCCCATTTCTCCTCCCCCCACCCACGCACCCACCCCCCAAAAGCACATAAACACTTCCCCCAAATGGGCATGGGATGACTGGACACAGATCGGCATGTTTTTCCACCCCTCAAACCACCACTAGGTGGCGGGATAAACCCTTCTCACCCTCCAAGTGAAACTGCATGGCCTTTTCAGGTGGGGGGGGGGGGGTGGTTTAGGGGTGTGCCAGAAAACATAAACTGCACGACAGACTAGATGATATTTAAAAACATTTTAGGGGTTTGCAGTCGGGCTGAATGTAGGCAGTGTACAGGATTAAACAACGTCGCAGGAGTGACAAGGAGTAGCTAATATAGTTGGCAATTGGACACGGCGCCTCCTGCTGGGGGGGGGAGGGCAGACTGCCGGGCTACTCATGCGCCTCCTTCCGGGCCATTCTGTAGATCTCGGTGAGTCCGTCCACATGGGTGACCGTGGTGGTCAGCTGCACGTCCTCGCCGTTGTTCACGGCGATGTCACCTGGTCAGGACAGCAAACGTGTCAGGCCAAAGGACGTCACCGGCTCCCCGTGTCACAACTTGCCTCAGAGCAGCGTGAGAGCCCGTACAGGATGCGTGTTTAGCACAGCATGGCATCGATTAAATATCCTATATGCCTTCTGGATCTATACAGTATCAGATCCCATTACACGACTGTTGCACAATTTTGTTCTTCTGTTTACATCTTACAGATAATAATAATGTTAATGACAACAACACTTAATTGATCAATTGTCTTTTTGCTTAATCCATCTTGTTGTCCATGACACAGACATATTTGTAGGTGAGAGCAAACATGGCAGTGAAGCGCAGCCACCTGCAGTGGTGCCCATGGAGCTGGGGGTAAAGGGCCTTGTTCAGGGTCCCAACAACATCACCTAAGATCCATCTCTCCCATGCTGGGTCATTCTCATCAGAATCTCACATCTACCAGCGAGAAATGGACACACACTATATGGACTGAAGTACTGGGACACCTGGCCATTACAGCTACAGGTACTTATGACATCACACTCTAAATCCATAGGCATCAGTAAGGAGATGGTCCCATTCATCCAAGACATTTTGGACTATGGTCTATGCTTCCAACCTTGTGGGAACAGTTTGGGGAAGGCGGCCCTTTTCTGTTCCAGCATGACTGTGCCCCAGTGCACAAAGCAAGGTCCATAAAGACATGGGTGAGTTTGATGTGGAAGAACTTGACTGGCCCACACAGAGCCCAGACCTCAACCCCAGCAAACACCTTTGGGATGAACTAGAACAGAGATCGTGAGCCAGGCCTTCACGTCGAACATCAGTGCCTGATCTCACAAATCCTCTTCTGGACGAATGGACAAAAAAAATCTCAGACACACTCCAAAATCTGTTGGAAAGCCTCACCCAGGAAAGTGGCAGCTATTATAGCTGCAAAGGGGGACCAACTCCATATTGATGCCTGTGGATTTAGAATGTGATGTCATACAAGTTCCTATGGGTGTAATGGCCAGGTGTCCCAATACCATTGGCCATATAGTGTATAATAATGATGTGACCATGTGACCATCCCCTAAGCCCATGGGCCAGCTGCTGAGTGACTAACTTCAGCTACTTTTGGGAGATAAAACCCTGTGAGAGGTCAATGTCAAGAGATGGATGGTTTTAATCAGGCTGTCTGGTAGGAAGCCAGTGCACATTAGGAACACCCACCTACACTCTGCTCCCCCGCCTCCTCTCCCAAAAGACAAAAGCCTGGCAGCTGAGCTCTCAGTAAACGTGTCCAGTAATTATAAAAGGGACAATAAGGGTGTGACAATGAAATATCAGCAATTATTATGTGAAATATCACTAGGAACAGAGGTGGATCTTACTGATGAGCATAAATTATGGGATGTCACTGCTAAAAATGTACAAGGAACACAAAATTTGTGTATATAAACACACACTCACTCTATATACATAAATATTCACAAGTTCTTCCACCACTCAGAAAAGCCTTACACAGAAACCACAATTTATTGAAGAAATTCAAGTTCTGTCCCATCTGTGGATCCGAACCAGACCATGTCCTTAACCTCAACAGCTTACCTTTAACCGACAGGAAAGGAGTCTCAGCAAAAAGGGAGCATACCATTGGACTGGTCATCGCCATAGCGCTTGTGGGAGGGTGCGTACAGGAACATGATGGCAAAGACGTAGAGGTTCCACATGCCGTAGATGCCCGTGAAGAAAGCACTGTTCACCTGCACTGTATGCTCACCCCAGTGCCAGTGGCCCTCGTTTACCTGACAGGTGGCCAGAGAAAGATCACACAGATCATGCAGTAATGAACGGAGTACATCCTGTCACTCGCCTCCAGTGAAACTCCCCTAACCCCTAACCATCGTATCACATTCACTTTCTCATCACAGATCATGACCAGAATACCCCATGTTCACTTCCTGTTCTGGGCTCGAGTGACAATCCCACCACAGAAAAACAGTCATCTACATCCAGTTCAGTATCAGCAGATCAACAGTAGAAACCCACCTGTGAAAACAACCCCCCCCAGTATATTACAACCATAAAAACAACCTCAGGTGCAAGCCAAGCCTTCTCAGGCTGATGGAAAGGCACCCTGCCTGGGAGCAGGAACAAGGCTCCGGGTTTGAGAGAACAGCAGGCTCACCTGGCTAATAATGAAGAAGATCACCGTCATGGCTGCACACGCCAGAGTGACGAGCATGAGGAATTTGAACCTGAAGATGAGGCCCTAGAAAGAGGAAGAGATACCCGATGAAGCAGGACAGCAGATCGGTTAGCACAACACCATCAGCTTCCATTCATATGGACAACGGAAGCAGGTTCTCATCACTCGAGCCCATAACCGTGAATCTTATCCATGCTGTCAGACTGACTTTGGCAGTTTGATCAGGAAACTGCGACACCCACCTCGTAGTGCAGGCGCCGGGCCTTGGACATGGCCGGCAGGGAGCTCCTCTTCCCACTGATGTTGCGGAAGACTTGGAAGACCATGAAACAGAGGAAGAGGAAGTAGAGGCAGGCGCAGATCCCCGCCACGATGATGAAGGCCATCTGAGGCGGCGTCAAGGAACATGTGGGAACGTCCGGCTGGTCCGCGCATTCCTGAGCGAGGGGGCCCCTTAATCCCCTTAAAGCGCTTGACGACCGCCGGCCGACCCCCGCTCGCCTTCTTCCAAAATGCGGACGGGTGGAATGAGTTCCCTCTGCACCCACAGGTACCGAACGGCCAAAGTAAATGTTACATTCCTGGATCAAACTCGAGTGTCTCCAGCTGTAAAAGCCTCGCTCCGACGGCAGGGCAGCAGTTAGGCAGCCGCACAGGCATTATCCCCGGACGACTTAGCCTGTCAGGTGTCACCCCCACTGAGATGCCCAGGCTTGTCCACCTCCGAGCTCTCCTCCTTCTGCTGTGGATGGCATCAAGAGGCCTGCATGTGTAGTCGGGACATGGCAGCCTCGCACGAAAGGGCTCCCTGGGAGGGGGGGGGGTCCAGAAATCACCCCTTTGTGATCCTACCCAGAGAGCCGCCTCAATCAGGACCAGAAATGCAGAT
>JAODJU010000043.1:2277579-2300987 GCA_026776725.1 Gnathonemus echidnorhynchus
TCTAAAGATTACAAAGTCACTCCCTACACAGTGTACATCAGCTTTTTTAGAAGAGTCCTAATGATTACATTCTCTATTCATTATAAAATGCTAAATAATATTCCATAGTGTCAATATCGGTTAGGAGCCAAATCACCCCCAAGCCTCAATCCCCGAAACACGGTACTCCCACAGTATCGGCAGTGACCCAAAGCTATGCCCTTGGATTAGGGACTGTAAGATTAATGACTACTAGATCACAGATGCTGATATTTCTGTAGCTGATAATATAGTACAAACTAAGTACAAGCTGTTGTGCTTATGGTCGTGTAACCGAGAGTACTGTAACTTTTCAGTGCCTTTTTTCAGTATATTAGCAGGGCTGATATTGCAATGAAACATTGTAATACCGCGAGTAGGTATATGCACGCGAGGGTAGTTATTCATTTACACTCTTTATGTCTCTGCCAGTGCATTTAATGACTCACCTGTACTGTTACATTCACGCACATGTGCGCGGAAAACGCGAAGATTGGCTGCTCTGGAAGTTCCGTGCGGTATGCGGTGCTTCTGCTCTCTTCACCAAGTAATTTAAAAAATGTATTAAAAGCGTTTTATAATCAGCCTGTTTATTCATTTTTCACATTGATTGTCGAAATTGGATGTTCTGCATTTGTCGTCAATTAATTCTTTAATACGTTCTTTATTGCCATTTTATTTCAGTTCATTAGCTACCTCACGTGCATTTTGTATTGAATTTAAGCGGGGTAAAATCAGGCTACATCACATTCATCTGACGCCATAGATTGCTGCGCTAAGTAATTTTCAGTAGTTGATTGCATGGTTATCGATAAACGAATTCACTATTAAACAACATAGAAACTCTACAAATCACAAGTAAAAAATCATTTTATTTTTACAAGGTTGTTTTCCGTTGCTTTCGCCTTAACAGGACTTCGTTTACACTGAGGTGTAAATAAGCGCCCCTTTCTTCCATTTTAGCTAAAATAGGCATGCTTATTTGTTATGTGTCCATGTCGGCCGGTGCAGTGAACTGAAAGTAGTTCTGGTTTCTCTCTCAGGCCATTGAAAGCCTTGGGATCCCTTGGCGCACACGGAGGCCACCAGAACCACTGGAATGCGGCAGTGATTAATACCCCGCCGCCCCCAGCGCTAATTCAGCGCATTCTGCTGCGCTCACCTGCTGCGCTCCTCAATGGACGGAGCTGAATGGGCCTCGATATGCGTCCCCCTTCTTCCAAAGCGGCTGCCGTGGCCATGTCTTTCCATGGATCGGAAAAGCCGCAATTCTTTGCGCAGTGACGATTTGCCTGCGGCCTTATCGGTCATACAGCAGAAAAACCAGGCTTATAGCCACCGAGGGTCGGAAGCTGCAAAGACGAACCGTGGAAGATTCACCAGTCGAAGCAGAATGCAAATTGTGGTACACAGTGCAATATTTATATTCTAGTGACAAATTCAATATCTCTCAAATTATTAAGATGCACTTTGTAAATTCTGGAATTTTTTATATTCAGCTTTATTTTAGATAGAATTATACTTCATATTTAATTCAAAAACCGTTTATAAAATGGTTAATGGAAACATTTTGAAAATCTATGACGGAGCATGAAAAACATGGGAGGTAATATTTTGAAATTAGAAAATGTTTCTCTTCTGCATGTCAGGCTGCGACGACACTGATTCTGCTGTGTGCTTATAGGGGTTGGTGACTCAAACGGTGATTTTTTTTTAAATCTGTATACAATTGAAAGTTGCGTGTAGCCTGCTTGACGTGGCCTAATTGACGTAGCCTAAAATAACTGAGGCGACTGCTGGCAGTACGGAGAATTCCCGAATAAACTGCACTTAATTCGGGACAGTGAACAATAGCATTAGTGATAGAGCTAAGTCTTCATTTTTCAGTTGGTTTACCAGCAATGAAGCTCCTGCTAATTACATATAATCATCTGATAGACTATTATATTTTTTTCGGTTGATATTGTAATATTCAGGTCGACTCATGAAGTGTAATTAAATTAATAGTCTTTTGTTGCAGTTCCAGTGTTCCACGATGTTTCGTTTGCATAGTTAAATAGACATCGTATTTGTCTTGAATGGAGGTTAGCATCCTGGAAGACGAGATCCAACACTGCCATCTGCTTGTTTTCATTATTTCAGCTGTCATCAATTATTCATCTCCAGCACCACCGCTTTGTGGTACGGAACATGAAAAGCTTTTATCGCATAACCTCTGTGAACCCACTCGGGTCTGAATGGCAGCCGGGCGGAGCAAAGATCCTGTAAACTGTCCCAATTAAACGTATCCCCTTGATAATAAAGACTCACAGCGGCAACATGGCTTTTTACGTCAAGGAACTTTGAAGAATTTGAAGTTCTGGGCGGCTGGGTATAGACGGACCGGCGATCCCGCCAGTGCGTTATAAAAGTAGCGCCCTCCTGTGGCTGAAGCCCGGAAAACAGCATGACCGATTTTCTCAAAAATGTTCGCCCAGCTGCCGACGTTAGAAATCAATGACGATTACTACTAGTGCCATTATGTTCGATTACATACAATAAAACATATGACTAACAATTACAAGTACATAAAACTTTCTGTATTATGCGAGCATATCTAAGATCCACCATTGGCTTCAAGTACAATTGCATAAATCATTTTATTCAAGTCCACAGTGTATCCCTTACCCTAATCCAAGCCGATGATGCACTCACAGACACGCATTATTAAAATGCTCACAATTCATATTGATCTGTTTCATCTCATTTTCAACACGGAAAAGTATTTACTTCGCCTTAAAACATACGACATCAAAAATAAGTAAAATGTCCACGTTATAAAACATCAACTTTATTGCTCAGGGTACAGCTTCTGAAGAGGCATTGGGGACAGGCATTGCAGCAAGTCGTCACCGGGTGTTTCCGGTCATATCGACGTGTCTTAACATCACCTCTTAAACAGGATGTGCCCAAACACTTCCCCGATATGAAACGTACATTCTGCTTCTACGTGGCTATACAATGGGCCACCTTCAGCCCAGACGACGCACCTTGACAGTTTCACTACTTCACATGTGAAACTTCCTGTCACTAAATTTTCATCTATCTTTGGTTCTGCAATACAAAGTGTACTTCCTATGTTGTTTAGGTTTATTACTGCAATACTGAATCGAGAGGGGCAGCTAAACCCTACATATACAATGATGACTTGGAAATACATAAGTCACATTTTAATTGTATTTTATTTTATTTTTTTTACAAAAAAGGAAAAGAAAACTGGAAAACACCCCCTTTTCAATAAGAATGTCTTGTTGCACCAGTTAATACAATTTAAAGCAAAAAAAAAATAAGAGAACAGGGGCAACATTTGAAGGTGAGTGTCCTCCACACTAAGCACTTACCCAACATTCAAGAGTATCTTCTAGTCTTAAAATGAGTGTCGAATTATCCTTCAATGTGACAATTCAACAAAAAACTGCACCGAGTATTCATAAAGTAGAGGGGAAAAGGAATCAAAACTGACCATAATTTCAAAACTGGTGTTAACCACATGGGGTGGGATGCAGGAGACCAGAGAGAAACTCCGGAAGAACAAACAGTAACAGAAAAGCCCTTGGAGCTAAAGCAGACAAGGCAGTTTGGACTAAAAAAAAAAAAAAAAAACGATAGAGACTGTAGGTCCCAACACTGGCGGACTCTCCGGCCAAGCCACGGGCTCAGGGGGCCCGGACCGCGGCGGCGACCTCGCTGGCTAGGGGCGGGGCAGCCTGGGGGCCAGGTCACATGTCATCCTCATCCTCTTCCTGAGAGGAGCCGGCCTGCTGGGCAGCGCTGGCGGAGGCTGCAGCCAGCTGTGCCTGCTGGGCTGCCTGCTGCATCTGTAGCCACTCCTGCTGAGCCAACTCGGCCTGCTGCTGCCGGGCCTAGAACACATACACACATGGGTCCGTGTGAGGGCGCCGCAATCAAACACCACCTCACACATTCACAACCTCATTGCCCTCACCTAACCCAGACATGCTACGCTATCTGAGACAGAGTTGAAACGGTACATAAACACTAACTCATGCATGGTTCCCTCAGCAGAGAGACAAGCCAGACCGTTCCCCAGACCACCAGCAGAAGATACTTCACTTCACAGGCCTTACCTTGGCAAATAGCTCTTGCTGCTGTCTGAGGAGCTCTTCCTCGGGAATACCGAGGTTTTCGAGACGAGAGCTGGCCTTCCTTCGCTTAAGTGCTACTGTTTTACACTCTTGTAAGACATCCTTCACCTCAGCAATGTAGGATGCAAAGCCTAGGCTTTCAAGTGCTGCAGGAAAAAAAAAAACTATGAAGAGCTATTTTGGGAGGGGAGGGTGTTATAAGGGGCACACGGCCTTTCACATGCATGGTGGGAAATGCGCTGTTACTAACAATCTATCAGTTTGACAACACAGATTTATAAATAAATAAGATGTGAGCATGAAGACAGTATGCCCTGTGTTTGGGTTGCCATGTCCGCCGCACGCCCTTACCGTTTATAACATGCTCCGGGGAGATGGTTTTCTTCTCAGACTTGTTGCAGATTTCGTTCGCTTCAGAGGAGATAAGGTGGATGAACTCAGTGCAACAATTCACCACAAGTTCCCGGGCATCGTTGGCCACCCGCACGTTTGGGAGAGTTTCCTTGATCATTTTGTTAATGGCCGCCCGGGGTATCGTGAGATCGTCGTCGTTTCCCGACGAAGAAGCCATTATGGTTTTATTTTAATGATGATAAAAAGAGAGATCCTTCTGTGATTCCCTCGGACAGCGGCTCAGCTGGATGCCGGAACGCCTCTGCGGCGGCCTAGAGGTTCAGACTTGCCGGCTTCACCTCCGCAATTACGGCGGAGCTCCAAAAATCAAACAATATGCGTAAATAAACGCTAAAAAGCAGACCTGCGATGCCGTGTAAGGAAAGCAATTCGTAGGGAAGATACCGAAAATAGGAAACGAAGTGAGGCGGCGCGGCGCGGTTACCGACAGTGTCACTCAGTGTGTTTTTTGTTGTGTGGACATGAGCAGCTAACAAGCTAACGTGTAGCTAACGTTAGCTACAGCAACCAACGCCCGCTGCATTTTCCGACTCACCATTTAACGGAATGTGGCACTTCACTCGACATTTTATGACCGTTACTGAAATTCATAAACTGGAAAATGCTCCCAACGGAAAAAGTTATTCAGTTCATTCCACCGCTTGATACGCTCCCCAAAACGATGGAGCAGGATCTGACCTCAGCGGATGCGACCTCCCCTCACGTCATCCGACAGTAATTCTACTTCCGGTATAGATTTGCGGCGCATGCGTACTTCCAACTGCACTGCTTTTGTAAGATTTGTGCATAAAGCTCGAGCATCCAACCGTTTTGACGTTTTTTGACCGCTTATCCTGGTCATGGCGTAGAACATATACTAGGCAGCATAGGGCACAAGTATGGCATTCCAAAAATCGCAATAAAAAGTCAAAAAGAGTAATTTGGATCTTTTAAATAACATTTTTAAGAGGTGGTTCATTTTCAGTTATGAGTTCAAAATGAAGAATGTTTCTGAAGTCTTAGTTTTCTGCAGATGTGTTTAATTTAGGTTACAGGGACACTAGCTGTTCAGTTACTCACTACCAGCTAGAGATATTTTCTAAATTGTTGATCTAGGTTGGGATCGGTGTCAAAGACTTTTGAACTGAACTGAACTGTCATTGTGTCACTCTTCCACTGTACTCATGCGTTTTTGGGGTGCTGGTGTTTGGGTATTCCTCATGCCTGTGTGCCCATCTGCCATACCTGGTCTTGATGGTGCTTCCAGCGAGGTCCTCATCTCGCCGCCTGTCATTGTCACTCTTCCACACTTGCTCATTTACCGCTCGCAGTTGCAAATACAAGGGGGCCCCCTGCCTGCCCATCGGCATGTCTGTGCTATAAAAGTCAGATTCATGCCCATGCTGTGGGTTTTATTCCAGAAATAAAACCAAAAATATGTTGTGCCTGTCAGAATTAGCGAGGGGGCAAATGCCTCTTGGAAGGAATTTGCTCAGATAACAAATGGTATTTACTTGTGTAACTCAGAATGTATAATTTAGGTATCCATTGGAAACATGTTAGAAAGCGCTTCAGAGATACAGGAAGTGACACGGGGTGTGGAATAACAGCTATGGTGCTCCGCCCAGTATGACACCCTTGATGCTGATTGGTAGACTAACTGGTGCCTCAAAGGAAGGGCGTCATCATCCCCAACTGCATCTGGAAGGGGGCCTTACTGGACACATGCTCACCCTACCTGACAGTCAATTCCCACTAGATGCCTTAAAAGCAGGACAACTCGATAAGGTTGAAACCCTCGGGAAAATGTTCTTTGTGTATTGAGCCTTGTTAATCATTTAACAGCATATCAAAGCAAAAAGGTGTGAAACATGTTCTAGTTTAACTCAATTATCAAGGCACTTCAAAAAAAATCTTTAAATGACGGTGCCACTACAAAATGCAGAGCTAAAATTTCAAATATACTACTGTAGTCATTTTTGCTTATGAATGACAATGACGAAACACAAGCTCATTTTGAAAATCCAAAACATTTAATAAAAACCAATCGGTGTTCAGTTCCAAAGGCCACTGGATAAAACTATAAAATTAACTAAATTTATCGATATTGGACTCACGTTAAATATCTCAGCAGCAGCTGCAAGCATTACAGAGTTGAAGGCTTAGAAGTGCAGCAGAAGATTTGCATATATAGGCAGTAACTGAGTATTTAAATGGTTAGTTTTACAAAGTTGCTATTTTGGCTGCAATGGAGCCGAGTCAAACCTTCCACATTATAGGGTCCCAGTTAAGGAAAAAGCCCTTCTTACCCACTCTTTTGTGGAAAGCAGGTTCTAAGGCAAGTACAGAAATACATTTGGACAGACGCGTAGCAGGTCAGCCCTGGCTGGCACATCAAGGACTGCATTTACTGCGTAATTGCATTGACACAAAGCAGCCGCAGAGACCCGGGTTCCGCAGAGTCTAGAACTTGGCCCGAATGCGGTCCAGCGGGTCCGAGTCCCACATGGTGGGATCCCAGGCCTGAAACCAGCCGGTGAAGGTGGGCGGCTCAGCACCCTGCTTGATGGTGACGACGGGCACGCCCCGACGTCCCGACGGGTCAGTGGTCACGTACTCTTCAGCTGAAAATCAGACACAGTAAACGTGACCCAAAGCAGTTCTGCTTCTGCTCATCCCGAAGAAAGAGCCGGAAAAGGGCATCATACTCATACCGATTTTAGGAGATCCAGTCTTCTCAACCTCGTTCGCTTCGTTGCCAATCCAAAGGAAGATCTAGAAATGGGAGAATGAAATTTCTGTGCAGTGAACTGCTGATCCTACAGCTGTGCGACAGCTTGGTACACTGGTGCTCCCGCTTACCTGGTCCCAGGTGTCCAGTAGCATGACATCATCATGGGCGAGGTCAGCCTGAGTGAAGTCTCCAGGAACCTCCTCTGCCTGGAAGACGGGTCGGGTGAGACAGAAAGGGTCACGACGTCAGCATGTGAGCGGACGACTCCCACCCGCCATGGATCTGACAGCCCAGCTGCATCCCCCCCACTCACAATCAGCCGTCCCGTCTTGTTGGAGCAGCCGAACAAACGGGGGGGCTTAATCGTGCGCTGCAGGGTCTTGGATGTCTGGTACTCCTTCTTCCCACCCAGCGCAGTCCAGAAGGCATCTGTCACAGAAAATGTGCTTCAGACACGCGGCACAAACACAAGGCCATCCCAGCTAGACGCAGAACATGCCGATATGGCCAATGCTCAAAAATCATCACTCAAAGCTACTAAAATACACTAACGTAGCTGACATTTCTGTCAAAGCCGCAGCCTATTTAAGGAACTGATGTTCTAAATACAACAGGAGGGACCCTGAACCTACATACTCTGGTGATATCCTTAACCTGCTGCCTCTGGCTCAGAATGACAGTTTTCAGAATCATTTATTTCCACATCAGTCCACATGCTGCCCCCTACTGGCCGCCCGTGGGCTGCACAGAGCCAGTTTAAGATGCGCTTGGGCGTCACCCCGACACACCTGGCTCCTTGCCCTCCTCCACCTGGGTGGGGCTTCCTCCCAGCACGCTGGCAACTTGCTTGCCGGTGGTCACCTCCTCGCCGCTGGCGCCTACCCCCTTCCAGATAAAGGTGGAGGTGGGGGACTTGAGCACGAACACGTCGTTGGTGTTCAGACGGGAGGCACAAGGATCCACCTGGCGGGGGGGGGGGACAGGAAGTGCTCAGGCTGGGCTTCTCACCACTCCCTGCTTAACCGAGCTTAAAAAGCAGACCAGTGACTGTGTGGCCTGCACTCTGTCACTCTGAGGTCATGACAACAAAGACAGTACAGATTTAATTAATGCCAAACTAATTAAAAAGCACAAAGTGCACAAATAGAATCCTGAAAAACAGAGGATTATGGGATATAATATGTATGCATAGCCTATAGTATTTATATAGCACTTTATCCAAAGTGACTTGTCCGGCTGGTTACTGTCTACTTAGGTGGCAAGGATCCTTCTCAAAGGTACAACAGCAGAGACCTTTGTGGGGGCAGCACCTTCCGCAGAGGGCCGGCTGTGACTGACGGACTCACCTCCACGGCGCGCGTGGACTGGCTGGTGCTCTGGTGGATGTGGAAAAGGCGGGTAGTGCCGGGTTTGCTCTGGCCACCTTTGCGGGACGTTCCCCCGCCGTGGATGATCATGGGCTTCTTCTTGAAGAGACTCATGAGGTGCGGTGGCTCCTGGCCCTGTGTGACGCGCACCTGAGGGGGCGGGGCATCAGCTGCTTGTGGGCGGGGCCTTCACATCTTTTAATTATTATTCATATATCCACTACCTGATGGAGTTACTTATAAGGTAATGCTAAAACAGGTGTATACATTTAATAACTGAGAATGAGTGTAATCGGCTTTTTTGCGGGGAGAGGCATGTGGACGCCGGTCTGGCCCACCTGGACAGGGGCCCCACCCATGGAGTCATCGAGCTGGACCATGAGGAAGGCAGACGCCGCCAGTTCGTCCTGGGTGGCCTTCAGGCCCTGCCTGCAATACGCCACGTCAACTCCGTTAGAATCCTCCCCCACCCGTGAGCCTCGAGGCACAGTTACGTTTGCGATGTCTTATCTGTCTCTTCTGCACGGCACTCCGGACAATAACATCTGCTTAATACATGTACGGTTATAATTCAGTGTGCTGGCTGAGCTGAGAGAGAACAGGAAAACCAGTCCGGGGGGGGGGCACTGAGAATTATGAGTAGAAGTTCTTCTCACAGCCCAGGATCACACCTTTTTAGATAATGTGTTGTACTCTGAGAAATGGGTGTAGTCTGGACCAAACTGAGCCTTTGTGGCTGATGTGTAGACTCACCAGTTGTAGATGATGTGTTGTTCACTGCTCCCCTTCTTGTAGCTGTACAGAATGAGGTAGCAGTCACCCCCAAAGAACTGCCCATAGGTGGAGGGGTCCACTGCGACTTTGTCTCCGCCCTCTATACGCCAGATCTGCAACCGAAGCACACACACACACGCGGCGTCAGCCACGCAGAACCCACCAAGGGCTGGAGCTTTGCCGTTCCAGCCAGCTAACGACCTCAGAAGCTCCGGAAAATCATGCTGGACGACAGGAAATCAGTTTACCTGGACCTTGCCAGTGCCGTCGTCCACCATGCCGTGCTGGGCAGCCATGGCCTTGTTAGTGTGCAGTGTGGAGGCATCGAAGGGCACCTGCTTCACCTTCGCAATGTGGCCAATTGTGTAGGCCTGGGTGGGGCCTGTGGTTTCATCCCTGTCCTTCCAGTCTGAAAAGAACTGCTTAAAAAGGGTTGTCTCGCCCCCTGCTGGCATCACTTGGATCTGCAAGAAAAAAAATCTGGCATGTGGAAATGAAGAGACCAGCTTAGATTACATGTTTACAGTGGAGGTTTGGGGTCCCCTGCTGGCCACAAGCAGTCAGTACATTGTGGGGATTGGGGGGAGGGGCAAATTGATATTTTGAGTGCCCCAGAAAGAAACTCATCCCTTCATGTTCAAGTTCTAGAGCTCATTACAATACAACTTAAGTGTTATTGTCAGAACACAAGGCATTGTGGGATGGTACAGTCAGTGCTGAGTTTACCTGTGTTGTCTTGGGATAGTTCTTCTCTTTCATGAATTGTTCGGCTGTCTTCATGGCCGCTTTGCGTTCCTCTGTGTTAGCTTCTGGTCCTAATTGAGGAAGCAGCATATCTCAGGCACCAAACGGCAAAGGGAGACCACGCCAATGGCTTTAAGTGCGCAGCAGAATCCTGGAACACCGTACCTTTCCAGAGGAAGATCTTGCCATCCAAGCCGTTGTCCACGATGAAACACTCGCTGGGGATGAGCATGGCCTGCTTGAAGGGGCTCGTTTGGGCCACCAAAGTGGACTTCATAGATCCTGTGGCATCAGAGATCTGCCCCAGGAGCAAAGACCAGCGTTACACAGCCATCTCGCACTGGAAATGGAGCAACAACAGTGCAGCAGGGACCAGATGTGGAAATGACCAACTTCAAAAGGGTTAAATGTGACTGAACAAAGCTGAATAAATTACTTAATGTCCATGTCACAAGTCCAGGTCCTGTGAGGCGCTGCAGCTCATCAGGAACCGCAGAGTGAGCTAATCCTCCAGTCCTCTGACACTGATTAGTTAATTTCACTTCCACACTTTGGTCAGATCATAAAAACTTTGCTGCAAAAGTTGAACAGTTCCTGTTGGAAACTGCAGCACGTTTTTTGGCTGCAGACTTTCTGCTCAGCGCTTTGGAGTGGAACAGATCCTGAAAGAATTACCATGTACAAAGACGCCTTCCTCGTGTTGGATACATCGACAGTCTCGTCGTCAGAAGTCCCCGGTGCGATGGTGCCCTTGGGACCCAGGGCCTAAAAAAACGGATTGGGTTAATTTCAGCCGGACACCTATGATCCTTGTCATCCAGTCTGTTTGCGAGCTCCTGGCAATGCAGCTTATGATGCTTTGTAGACCTCAGCAAAGTTAAACTGCCAATCTCACATTGGTGTTAGAGGAGTCGCGAGTGAGGGAGCTGCTTTTGGGGGTCAACCTGGTTCACCCCTCCTAGCAGGCTGACGTAGTTCTTGTTTAGCGCCCCCACTTGCCCACCTGCTCCAGCGCTGCGGGCTCAGCCCCGTCCTCCACCATATGCACTTTGGCGCGGCCGTTGCGCTCGTTGTCGCGGATGTCGATGGCCACCTGCGAGGCCTTCACCCGCTCGAAGCGGTTGGACTCCTTCCCGCACCACTGGTAGATGTCCTGTTGGGGCACCATGATGGGGGGGATCATGAGGAACGTCACTGACGCGTCACAGTGAAGCGACCAAGACGTGCCGTAAGATGCTGGTTGGGGACCGACTGCGTGCAGCTGAACTGCGCTGACTGCGTCGGGCTGATGCTCACCTTGCCCAGGTCCACGATGAAGCAGTCTCCCTGATTGAAGCTGTCCCACGACAGGGACACTTCAGTGGCACGGATGGTCCGTCGCCCTTTGATGTGCAGCAAGCGCTTCACGTTCATGTCATTGGTCACCACGTGATTGAAGCCTGAGGCCACGCCCCCTTTCTGCAAAGGGAGGGGCATTTCATATAACAGCTGGCTTTACAGGGACCCCAAGGGTGTGCCTGCAATTACCAGGTGATTCGTGCCAGAAACATATTTGGGAAAGAATACAAGGGCGTGTCTAAAACATAACGAGGGTTTTTGCTGAGGGGGGGCAAGAGACTGAAGAAACTGGTTCTGTAACATTTTTGGTGGCTAGCTCCCTTTTTAAGGTTTCTGCATGCCGACAGTAGCATGTCAGAACAGTAAACTCACCGCACTTCACAGTACAGGGATTCACAAGAGTGACTCAGAGACACAGGAAAGGCGTTTTCTAAAGACCCAGAGCGTTAGTCTGCTGGACAAAAACAGCAGATCCTCTCAAGGTGGGACTGGTGCCTTCACTTCACATCAGAAAACCTCAGAATGAGAGCTGACATGAGTCAGTTTCCCTGCAGTTCCCACAGCTTATGGCTTCTATTCGCTCTGCTTGTTAAAGCCATTCTGAATTAAATACAGCATCTTCCTGCCAAAAAGGCACTTCTCCATTTTTTTTTTTAGGAGAGACAAAGTAGATTTTTCCATGGCAACTCAGTGCTTTTATGGAAAAATGTTGCATGAGAGAAAAGTAATGATGTGGAGTGAAACACAAAACATCCACAGACACCACAGGGGCCCCGAACCTACGCCTGGGCAAACAGGACTCTCTAAGCCCAGAACTGCTTCCAAAGTGGTGTAGTACATTTAAGATAATGGAGCTGCAACTATTGTCTCAGAGACCTGAAAATATTATCTGGATGTCAACATGCTTCATTTTGAAATACTGTTTCAAGAGTCTATTGCAACAGATACGAAGAAATGTATTTCTTCAAGTAGGAAACCACGTGTGTACTAATAAATGTGTGTGTGAGAGAGAACCATCCACCACAAAGTAATTTTAAAGCTAACTGAGCATAAAATGCTGTTAACCAGTGCTGTGTAAATGTAGGTATAAAATGCAGAGGGAAACCTAAAAAAAGCAGAAGCACATCTGAGAACAGAAGGCAGAACTTCATCTTTCTTCTGTTCATTGAATCACTGTTTCAATGGTTGATTATTGACCAAGAACAAAAACAAAAAACACTTCTCTACACTTTGTCTTTTATGAGAACAATTATCTATTATGAAGTCCGCTGGTTTGGCACATTGCTGAGGGTGAACAGCGAAGGGGAACAGAGAGGAACTTGTGCAGCATCATGGACAGCTGCTGGGGAAGCTCACCTGGTATTTGATACCAGACTTGAAGTATCCCAAGAAGGCGATCGATTCACTGCCCTGAATCTCGCGGAACTGCACAGGCTTGCCACCCAGGAAGTCATCCAGCTGTGTAGAAAAGATGGCTGCCGCCCCACTTTCATCCTGAGAGCACTCATTTCCTGCAGGGGTATGAAAATTGGAGGATCATAGCACAGCATCTCGGACGTCATTGTGAGTGACTTCAGCCTTGCTCATGAAAGCAGCCTCTTCCTCAAAACACTTGACACGAAACAGTGCAACCACAGCCCCACCACAAGAGAAACTATCAGGTACAGATGCATAGTAACATGCGACAGCTTTGGAATGGTTGCATGCTCATACAGGTATTGCAACGAGACAATGATCAGACTATTACTGTCTGTTCATAAGAGCCCTAAGTCAACATTTTCGTTCGTTCCAAAGTTCTGGAGCCACAAAAACAAGCTCCGCAGCTTTGGTTATGTTCTTAAGAAGGGCGCAGACATGCAAACCAGAAGAATACAGAGGGAAGTAATTAATGTTTATATGCCGCATTTCTGGGGAGAAACTCCACTCATGACTGGAAAGACGACTGTGATTCCATGCAGAGAATGGCTGGCAGCGCCCGCCCTGGTCCCAGCCTGGGAACGCTGTGCCCTGAGATTTGTTGCTACTCTGTATATAAATAGAAGTATCAGCAAAGCTTACAGTGAATTTCAGACTTTCTGCAGCCAGATTTTATTCCTGCAAAGAGGAAGCGGCTTTCGATTGGTGCAACACACATCCACTCCAGCTCACTGAACTGTAGGAATGTTCGGGCGCCCATTGTAATTCACATAATGCCGATTACTGTCATTTAATGGGGGGGAGAGAACAGTTATAATGAATATGCACTTTTGGGCAGATTTAACTGACCAACTTTCATCCAGCTACTCTTTACTTGTGCCTGCAGATTGCAAATGGTTGGCGTTTGCATAATAATTGCGGGAAGTGCTGTGTGTTGCGACAGCTAACACATCCTGTACTTGCGCACACGCCACTCGGAGGTCGTGTCACAGGTACTCCCTTCCAGCCATCGATCCGGACGTCGGTCGGGTGTCAGCACCGGACGCATGCTCACCCAGCCACATGTGCAGGGAGTAGGATGGTGCTGGAGTTGTGTAGAGGATGAGGTAGGCATCGCCGATGTAGAAGCTGCCGAAGAGGGCCTTGGGGACCGGCTTCAGGTCCATGTTTTCGATGCGCCATATCTGCAGACCGGGCTGCTTCCCAGCCGTCTGAAATTCCTTGTGGGACACCATGGTCTGGAAGAAACACAACGGATCAGTACCAAGGACTGGACCGCAGGAAGGATGCCCATAACACAGTCATGAAACATTATGGGTTATTTTAGACAAAAATATTCACCCTGATTTTAAGTTTTACAGCCAGTTAGCAAAACAGCGCGAGACGTCAATATTTCAGTCTGGATATGAAATTTGAGCAACACAAGAACAGGAGGAAAAAGCATTAGAGATCCTGGAACAATCGAACAAACTCGAAGAGAATCGTATTCTGCAATCCACCGCCATGTTCCGTTCTGTTTTTATTAAAACCTAACTAGGAAGTGCAAGATTATACTCTACATACAATCATTAAGGAGCTGGTTTCTGTTTGCGAAGGATCGGGTGTGATATTATTGACTCGTGAACAGGTGAACAATCTCGTTCTCCCCGAAGCCCATATATATATATATATACCTTGATCTGTTAGTGGTCAGGAAAATGAACAAAAGCCAGGCGTTTTATGACTGTAGCCTGTGTACCGACTGCAGAAGCGTCGTGTACAACCGTCCCCCGTCAATCATACACACATTGTGCTTTGATGTTATAATAATGAGTTTGACCCCCCATGAGCGACCACCTATGTTGTCGACTGCAGGAAAAGCCGATAACAGAAATAATTTATATATTTAGCTACGTCCGCATGTTTTCTCATTCTCCATTCGCTCTTATAACACGCAGTTGTTTTTCCCCTTGAATAATTAATTAAACGATAAGTTCAAATGACCAATTAAAGAACAGAAAGAGAGAACAGAAAGAACAGCACACCAACAAGCTACTGCTGTTTGGCTTGCTTGCGGTCTGTTTGTACTTCGCTTTAATGTCTGGCCAAATGGATCTTAAGTGCGTCGTTTTTTTTTGTTTTTTTATCCATTTAGAAACGCAGAGAGCAGCCCATTTGCTTCCTTTAATGTGAACAGTGCCGAGCTTAGCGCAATAACCTAAGACACTGCAAGGCCCACTGGCAGCGCGACTCTCCATATGCGAGCCTTATAGCATTTTATAATGTACGCACATCATTTGTGCTATGCCAGTGTTATGACATCTCGTTACAAAACACAAATACAGCAAAGGTAGCAAAAACGTTTTCATAACCATAACTACAACACTTTTACGAGAAACAAGCAGCGATAAGCAACGCCAAAATATGTGGCACATTCAGGCATACATGAATTACTAATTTCATTAAAATTAATAACTGAAAAATGTATGGTGTACGTTAGCTGCAAAAGTAAAACGATATCTTTTAAATGTACTTTCCTTTTCCTATGCAAAACATTAAACAGTTTTACTTAAAAATTAACAGCACAATTTCTGCGCAGTGGATTATTCGTGCGTGAACATGCATATAAAGACCCGACAAAAAAAAAAAGTTCAACAAAAATATTTTTAAACCCTCGGTCCACTTTTGTCCTTGTTTAGTACAGTAGCGCCCCTCCATTTACATCGCGCAAAAGTAGCCTACGTTACCGACAAAACCTGGACTTAAATCCCACTGCACAAAACGGACTCGTGCACCCCTGTGTGCGTTATTCGTCAAACCACATTATTGGGGTAAGAGTGCCGTTAGATTAACCACCGCGATTATGGGACCTTTGTAAGGAATTGAATCCACATCTGGATTCGAGTCTGCAGCTTCTCCGAAAGCGAAAACGACCTCCACCATTAGTTTCGCAACTGCGTTACAATGAAAGCAATTTTTTAAAAAACTATTTAGAAAACAATATCTAGCCACAATTTTAACAGACATAAAACATATTTAATAGGTATACTATTATATACACCCGGTAATAGCAACACGAATGTATAAATTACACTGGGACAAATGCGTACATGAACACTCTACATAACGTAACACATAAAGAACTAAATATGATTCTCTATGAAATAGTAACTCATATTTACGGGATTTGCAGTTGGAGCTTTGAAGAATGAGCGAGCTGGAAGCGGCCAGTGCAGATGGCAGACAGATGTGGGGGTGGTCACGCTGGAAAGCGCACTGCCAGTTTAAATAGCTCGCGGAGGAGCATCTGATTGGCTGAGCGGCCGGAATATCAATATAATTTTTTTCCCTTTCGGCGTACAGCGTGGTGTAGAGAAGCTCAACTGTAAGCTCGATGCGCCAAATGCCCCGAGGGGCCGTGCCGTGATGACCTGGGGAAAGATATTATTTATTAAAAAATAAATAAAACTAATCTAATCTGCATGAATGCAAGTTTTGCATTGGTTGAACGCATCAGCAGGAAAACAAAACCACCGAGCTGTAGCGTGATTCACAGCGATAAAACGCTGTTAAGAGTTGAGAGATAGAATCAGTGTTGTCGGAAATTCTATGAAAATAAAATTCACAGCATCTGTTTATAAACCATACATGTCCCCCGAAGTGTCATGTTTAATTTGAAATATATTGTACTTGCTGAAAGCGGCATGGGGGCGGGGAGACGAAGACATTGCGGCACAAATCAGTTTCTTCATAGCAGCGGCACATAACCAGACGAGTAGCGACAGAACAGGCAAAGCGGCCCGGGGCTCAGAGGCGGGCAGGTTCCCTATGGACTCGCGTCTGCAGGTAAGCACATAGTAAAATAATAACGAGTTTGAATCAGCCACCCCCCCGGGGAAATATACCGAGGTGGTGGACCGAACGGTAAGGTTGCCAGGCTCGCCACGACAATTTTTTTTTCTGGCTACGGTCCTGAAATAGAAAGGCACAAAAAATAATTTTAATAATTTAAAAATATCTAGCCTAAGTTTAGTCCAAAGAGAGCGTCGCATACCCACAAAATATTCAATAAATAATCGGATATAAGAAAACGAAAACTAAAATAAACTAAAAAGGAGACAGACCAGGAAAAGGATTTTAATTACTTCTGGGCTAATTCCAAATGAGTGAGAGGATCTATTATGGACATACCAAACAACTTCCCATTTAATTACTCATTTCAGTATGATGTTTTGTTTCAGCCACCACTTTGGCGCCAAAACAGCTTTTGTTTTCAGAAGATGGGAACTTACTGTGGTGTTTACAGATGGGGAGATGGGGCCTACTCAGAGCAGCCATCCCACGCCTGCCTTCCAGAAAAAGCAAACCCCAGTGGTACTGGAGTGACAGTGGAGCCAGTGAGAGGCCAAAGTACTTGCAAGTTTTCAGAAGGTCTGGGGCACCACAAAGAAACGGAGCCTGATCACTGTGACCATGCAGGACTGGTGTGCGGCTCGGCAGTTCAGGAAGCTGCACCTGCCTAAGTTACCACTTCAAATCCCAGGGTTGGTGGCCTGATCTCACCCTTGGGCTCTTAACTCTGAATTGTTCCAGCAACTGTCTAGCACCGACCTCTCACAAAAATGGATAAACATACACAAAAAATGGCACTTGTGTAAGGACAGGATCTCAAAGTAAGGAATCCCAAGCATCGGGTTCTCCTGGCAAACAGACGGGGGTAAGAGCCCCCCCGGCTTGGGGGGGGGGGGTGTGCGTTAGCCACAGATGTGATTATGATAATAAGAAGTGACTGCTTGCTTATTATACTCGGCAGAGCCAAAAAGAATTCCAAGTCCCTCCCTCACTGAGGATTATATGAAACAGCCACTGACATAACAGCAGATCCTACTTGTTGACTGAGGGAGGGAACTAGTTGGCAGGCAGGATTTCACGTTCACGCCCACCATGCATTGTATTTTTACCATATTAAGACAAAGACACAAATCACTCCACCTAAGAGTTATTGTAAACTGTTCTTTGGCCAACCCACAATATAGCACAAGTAAAAAATACTACCAACTGTAGTTAAAAAAAAAAAAAAAGTAGTGGTGGTTAGGGTTAGAGATAACTGGGCTGGTAAGAAGCTGCTTTAAGATTCGTCATCCAGTCGCTGAAGCTGAGTGTAGTCATGACAACTCGCAGGCCCCCTGCTTAACCCTGCACTGGGTTTGGAAAAATGGATGGACTGATCAGATGGAAACACTCTTAATAATCAGCCACCATTGGAAAAAACACTGCAGCCTGATTCTCGTTTCCTAGTGATAAATGTAACTAGCAGTGAAATGTCACGGGGAGAAAGTTTCTCTGTTGGAGGCATCCTGGTCTGCCGGTTTGGCAAACCCACGCCCTCACTTTACCTGACTCAGCCTGCCACACGTGGAGGTACACAACTCGGTTACTCGGTGCCAAAAGCCCGGCGGGAGAGGGGCGTGTCACACGATGCGGATGACAGAACCTGATCTGATGAGAATTGGAACTAATTTGTGGGAGAGAACTGGAGCTGAACACACCGAACTGTTCCCACAACAGGAAGGGGCACTAATTTAACAGGAGAAAATAGCCCCTTGTCCAGAGCCAAAAGGGGGGCGGGGGCACTCGGGCTACCACTTGGAAAACTTTTAATCAAGAGGAAACATTGATGTAAAAATATACCAACTCAATAAATAAGAATTGAGTTTGCCAATACAAAAAAAAAATATATAACCAGAGAGCACAAAACGACTGCAGGTGACCTTCTTTCATGCTTCAGGCTGCTGGGCTGTAAATGTTCTTCAATGCAGTATTTCAGCAACAGAAGCATCCAGCTTAATGTGGTAAATGGATGCAACAAACCGCCACCCTTGAACTGGAGCCAAGTAGCTTCTCCTTTGATAATTGTCTGAGAAACAGAAGTGTTTCTCCCTTTAGAGCAGGGGTGTCAAACTCCAGTCCTGGGGGGGCACAGCCCTGTGTAGCTTAGTTCTTTCCCTGTTCCACCACAAATGATTCAGTTCAACAGCTGTGTGGTAATTAGCACAAGGAGTTGAATCAGGTGTGTGAAACGAGGGGAAACCTAAAAATGTGCAGGGCTCTGCCCCCCCAGGACTGGAGTCTGACACCCGTGCTTTAGACAGTCGATTTGCTTCCACAGAAACTAAATATGCTACCAATGGCATTTTCACAGATGCATTTCGAGTTTTGGCCGAGAAATGAGTGGAGTTTGAACATTTATACTGATATATTTGTGGAAAATGTTACACAATTACACTTCATTGCATTCAACAACAGTACATGTGTTAAAAACACACAATTTGGCTGAAATACCTGTTAAATAATAGGGGTCAGTAGTTGTTTGACTCCATGAAAGTTCAGTTTATAAGTGTTTGAAGAGAAAAATATCAATACTAAGATTTCTTCCTGTAAAAGAATAACACACACTTGGTAAAATTTAATGCTTTGATTTGGGATTGAATGTGTAATGTTTCTTCTACATCTATAATATGGGCAATAAATAGATTTAAAAATATTTGCTCTTTTCACTTTTTTTTTTTCCCCAACACAGGTTTTTTTTGAGCATCTTCCTCTATATACATAGCTAATGCACAGATGAAATTTCAAATCTGTTGTAGTGCAAAGAAACAAACAGAATATAAATATGCAAGACAGTTCTAAAAATGTCTCTAATAAGGGAATAAATACAAACTAAGGTCAGATCATTTGTCATCGAAGTTAAAAGTCAGTGAAAATACGGAGCAGCGGTTGCTGGGGGTTGCTGACCTATCTAGCTGTCACATGTGATTTGCGAGTGGGATGCACGCCTGTCCTCTAGCTGGCAGTCATCTGTACGTCGCTTGCAGTACGGTTACACCACCCACAAGCTGACCTCCCCCCCATATCAAACGAGACTAATTACACCTTATGCTTTCGTGCCTCAAAAATCCAAACCTTAATTAAAAGTCACTTTCAGAGGCTTCTCTCGCTGATTTTAAAACGACCTTTTCTAGAACGAAAACACGCCCATTGAAGGAGACATCTGGGCTAAATGTATGCTGTTCTGGGTGTGTTTTAATCCAAGTGTATTTGCATATTGTAAATTGCTTACATTGTACTAATTCTGTCTTATTGCAGGGTCAATAAATGCTCATCTATTTAGTGAGGAGAGTTAAAGAGAGAGAAATAGAGAAGAAGATGAGTTAAATCAGTATTTTGTGTTTAACCCGTTTACTTTCAGTTTGGATGGACGGATGGACCCCCCCCCCCTGATCTCTGAAGGCTCCTGCCTGGTGAAAGATGTAGCCATCTACTGTCTGATGGTCACTGGCTTCTTTTTCTAATTTTCTAAATGCCACTCTTACCAGTCACTTAAAAAAACCCTGTGCAGGGCAGGTAGCTGCCACAGTGGACTAGGGCTGTAAGTAGGACACAGTAGCCCGACGTGTGGTATGTTCCAGGTTTGTCAATCCCCTGCAAACTGGTCTGTACACAAACTGTTTAAAAATTTATCTACCCAACCAGGGCTCTGAAATGTCAACACTCCACTTTAGGGCAGGGCGGGTAGAGCAGCTGGTATATAGCCTAAATACTCTGAACAAATCCCCCATGAGGCTAAATATGAACACTGCAAACAAGAAAACCTTAATCTGAGGCCTGAAGCCGTCTCTGTCGCCTCACCTTTGTGGTTAGGGGTGTAATAAATTTCTGCTCCGCACGTCACCTTGCTCGTCCCCGTCGACAGCTGCTCCATCGCTCCCGGTGGTTGACTGGCTTCTGTAGACACACCAGCGGATCCCGAACATACCAAGAGCACGGGGCACAGATGGGACACTGCGGTGTCAGGGGGTATGAAACCAAAATTCATGAGTTCCAGGCTTCAGGTTTTCATCCTGACCCAGTCAGCTGACTTAACTGGTCTGCATGAAAGTCACAGCTGAATAATGGTCAGGTTTATGCAAAAAAAATTATGTAATCACAGAGTCTGGCCCTGTTTCTCTAGACTCAGCATCACTGTACTTAAAGGTGACAGGCTGGCACACTAAATCACTATGGAAACAATCACCATGGCAACTTGTCAGGTTGTGAAAAGGCTTACGACGCCCTTGCACTGTGCTACAGAGCCCTGACCTCCTTATCACGAGCCACACCACACCAATCTGCGCCCCACTTGCATTTACCGGCTATTAAGGCCGAGATCCAGTGACAATTTTACGAGCCAAAACAAAACAGGGATTCCCAGTTTAGTTGGGACCTTCCCAGCCGGTGTCAACAGCACCCCGCCTCATAAATCGAGTTGGCAATAAAACATTTCACAGTGTCACTCTCCTTTTTCTTTGGGCACAAAGACACGACGCCGGTTTCAGAGCCGTACGGTGAGCCACAAAGCCACTTCCGGGCTGGCACATGCCACTGCCGCCAACGATGTGAGTCGACAGGCCTACCCACGCTACCCGTCAAGCCCTGAAAGAGGCCCGGAAGCCATTTCTACACAAGCTACAAGAGTTTCAGTGGGTTTGTGTTGCACGCGAACTGCAGCAGGTACGTCACGTGACAGGAGGGAAACCAGGGCAGGACCAAGAGTGGCAGACTGCAATCGTGAGGGCTCGCGGATCTCAGCAGGACTGCAAGGTGAGCAGCCTAAACGCGAGCTGGCCCGGTGAAGCCAGGGAAGACAGAACTCTGAAAAGAACTATTTGCCTTCGGGTTCACAAACGTGAGTGAAACGCACACACTGTCCCTCACTGCTATGAACAGACGCATGCAAATACAGGCAAATCACACTCACGATACATACATTTCATTCACACACAGAAAATATGCACGGTCACGCACATATAAACACGTGACGACACACACACGGCCGCTCGTGACCCCCGACAGAGCCGAATGGCTTCACCGGGCCTCTCCTTATATGAAAATCTGTACGATGAAGGCTCACATGCACCAAGCTCTGGTGATCACCGTGACACCATCAATGTGAGAGAAAGTGTTGAGGCTTCCCCAAAATACAGGGATTCAGACGAAGATAAACATAAACACTTCAGCAGGCCTCTATCGGCACTGCGATGCATCATCTAAAAGTATTAAAATGGATTCCTAGTCACTAGAATTACTGTTAACCAACTGCGGGAACGTTACACCTCAGAGTCAGAAGCTCATACAGTCACGTCGTTCATCTGCAAGACGGAAAACCCCACTTTATGGCACGTGGCAGTTTCCTATGAAATAAATAAATGACATTATTTTAAACAGAAACTGTTTACTTCAGACAACGTTCTCCGGCAGGGACAGCGGCAGGAAGAGAAAGGCCCCCATTCGACACGGATGACTGTCCCGAGAGGCTCTGTCACGAGGTGTGGATGGGGAGAGAACACCTCCAGGAAGTCACCGGGAAGGTGGACATTGGGGAGGCCGCTTCAGGCTGAAGCCACCGCCCAGGAGTGGAGGACCAGCTGCGAGGCTCTGCATCGAGCTTTAGCTGTAATCATACTGCAACATTTCCGGGGGTCTGTATGAAATGAAAAGCTAAATGCCACGCTTCCTGTTCTGATTCACAAGCAAGTGGTGGCGGGCGGTGGAATTGGCGTGCGGGGCTCACTGGAAATACGGAGCTGAGAGAACAGTTGCGATGAGGGTACGTTTATGTTCAAAGAGTGATCCTGTGTGTGCCAGGATACACCATGACTGATTCAGGGGAAAAAAAAATCACAAAAACCTAAAAAACCAAATAAATCATTTAATTAGGTCTATTAAAAGTCTAACTATATACATATAGACAATGTAAAACAAAAGCATAGAAGTGAACAGAGTACATTTACACTCCTCTTGCTAGGAGCTGAGAAATGTCTGCTATCATGCTAATCTTGGCTAATCAGCAACCATGATAATGTTATGGGAACAGCAGCTGTGCTAATCTTAGCCAAGGCACACTGACCTGCACACGCATCATGCTTCAGGAGACGCCTTAGTCATGTCAGGCTCACAAGCTCACAACCCGACAGTAAACAGCCCTGAGCTGCATGGGCTCAGCAGGTACGACAAGTTAAATTTGTGGGTCGAAACCATGAGCTCATTTCCATTCAAGAGAAAATGACTTCAGAAGCTTAAGCAGGCGGAAGTCATTTTGCAGTTCTAGATACAGCGTTCATCCCTGACTAGCACTGATATGAGCGTCTTTGCGGGCCAGCAGGCAATGGCAGGATTGTCTGTGGCAGACGGATCCCAGCTGCCGGGCCTCAGAAGACGCTCTTGCATCCATGGACATGCTGCAGCTCTCATAAGCCTCATCCCGCTGGTCGTCTTCATGCCTTGTGTGGGGCATCTGCAGATCAGAACCGGTGATTTCATTAAACACTCAGATGGGACAGCTGCAATGCTATTAACAGTGAAACAGGTATCTATCTGATTACATCCTGTTACTATATATATATATATATATATATATATATATATATATATATATACATACATACACATACACATACACAC
>JAODJU010000043.1:2304574-2316023 GCA_026776725.1 Gnathonemus echidnorhynchus
GGGGTCGAAAGGTCACGTCCTAGTGAGCCGAGACCCCACACCATTCTGGTGCTCCACCTGAACCACCGTGCCACACCCACCGCTGACAGCCAAACATTACCAGCCTGCTGATGAACAATTTTCTGCTCTTTTCAAAATCACTGGAGGGGAACTGGCTACCGATGCGTTCATAATGGCATGAGACACAGCTGCAGTGAACACCCTGCCACTGAACTACACTGCACACTGCAGCCCATTATTAATTAATTCACCCTACGGCCCCTGAAGGCCAGCACCTCCCACCCCCCCCAGCCCCCATCCATTCTGGCTTTAGCGACTTGGTGCCAAGCTGTACCTTTTGTTGCACGAGGGTGACACCGTCTTCCACCTCCCTCTCCAGGCCCTCACAGCGGCTCCGCGCCTCCTGTAGCCCCCCCTCCAGGCCCTCACAGCGTCTCCGCGCCTCCTGCAGTTCCTGTAACATCGTCCACCCCTGTGAGCAGGCCCTATGCCCCAAAGTCCTGTTTCACTTGGTCAAAGTGCCCCAGGTAGGTGCTACTGGGACAGACAGAGACTACAGCGTTAAAGCCTTAAAATCTGACTTGGGAAATGGTGCCACCTGTAGGCTGATTTCACCAGTTAGGTCTACAGTGACTGACTCGCCCCCCTTGTGATGTCTAACTGCTCACACTGCTAACGGCTCAGATACATAAGTGCATTGGGATTTTGCCTTTAATGCGCAGGGCAGACCGTGGTGCCAACATACTGAAGTAAAACCGCAGATATGAGCTCAGCATTGTACCCACGGCCCACGCCCTGCCCGGTGCTTCCCCTAATAAGACCGCTCCAGTGCAGAAGCAGGATGAAGGTTAGGCTGCGCTTCAGATAGACACTCAGTACCTTCTCCAGGTCCTCTTTGTCCTGCAGCTGTTTCTGCACAAGCTCTAGCCGCCTGCTGAGGAACTCCACCTGAGAGAGACGCGTGCAGGAGGGGACGGCCCCCCAGGTTAGCTCTGATCACATGACTAACTTCATTTTAATAGATGTCCATGGATGCTATTCAAAAATGGCAGCTAACAGGGTAATTAATTTTCTAACAAAAATCTGAAGAATAAAACATTTGTCATGTAAACGTAGCGATACCAATAAGAATGAAAATGAACTGCATGTTTATCTGAAACTTTGGGAGGTATTTCCTTAGAAAAAGACAATCTTTCTTATCTCAGAGAAACACAAGATTACAGGGCATTTAGCTGCTGCCTGTAGAGAGGCCTGCATCTCGCAGCCTTTTCAAGACTATTATCATTACTGGTGCACTGAGGGAGGATTTTAAGGGAAATGTGAGCTTTCTCTGGAAGGGTATCTGGTTTGAAAATCACAACAGCAATGGTCCACACTCACACGTCCTCACGAAGCCGTTTTCTCCCTACTGATACTGAAGTCACTTCCCCTTTTGAAGCCGTTTAATTCCGGCTTGGGTACCACAGAAACTTACACCAGAATCAGCGTCCTAAATGAAGCCAGTGACTCAGAAACGTCTGTCGCACAGAGGAGTACACCGCCATCCAGTCAGTCATTTGTCTGATTGTAACATCTTTAACATGAAGAGTAATGCAGATAACATTGGTCACGTAAGAGTTAGTATCATGGTGAAATCGCACCTGCTTTTCATGCCCCATGACCTCCTTCTGTGATCTCTCTAGCGCCCCCTGCAGGTGAAGGACCTTTTTCTCCATGTCAAGCCTGTGGTCTCGAATGGCCACGTCGAGCTGGCTGAGCTGAGGTGGTGAGAGGAGAGGCTGTGTGTTCACGTGTGTGTGTTTGCACATGTGCGTGTTTGCACGTGTGCGTGTTTGCACGGTTACCCAGCACCCCGATGCCACACCTGCAGCGCCCTCTGCTTCAGCTCTCCCTGCCTCTCCTTCAGCGCCACGTCCATGTCCAGGACCTCGTGGCTCCGCTCCTCCAGCTCCTTCCGACTCTCCCTGCAGGAGGACACACGTCGTGCAGGTCAGAACCGGAACCATCCTCAGGGAAGGAGGATTCGACTGTGTCACAAAACATTGGAGGGGCCTGGAACATATCGCTCAAGCGCTGAAGGCCAAAAAACAGAAAAGCTCCTTCAGAAAGAAAAACAGAAGAGTTTCTATGGTCATTTCCTTAACCGTTTTTAATGGTTGGTGCACAGATACTGCACAGTACTTCCTCCAGGCCCAAACTATGAGGATGGTCCTGCAACCTGAATATCAGACGAGCACATCAGCCCCAGGCACCAGCACGGGGAGTTAAGGACAGGCTGACTGAAGGAGTCGTGTCATTATGTTTTACTAACACTAACCCCACTGAAAGATTACAGGACTTTGTGTTGCTTCCCGAGAGAATTCTAGAGAAATATTTCCGGAAATACCCAAGGGTGTTCCCCAACACGGAAGCTACCCTAATCACGATCTCAGTGTTTTCAAACAGCAGACAGATGACGGCTTCATCCTGCTTCAGGCCTTCACCTCAGGTCACATGACCCAGAGCATCGAGGAGGCCTGAAGCTGACGGGAAACCCTAAAGCAGCCGTTCTGGCAATAACCAAAAACAGAGTAAACGAATTTCATTGGCCAAACCGGGCGTGCTGACCCATAAGGACGCAACGTTACTTTATTTAAAACCTTGGATTCAAGCCTGCTATGGAAGAAAGGACTAACAGTAAACAATCAGTAAACAGACTGATTAAAGAGAAATAAAGGGAGGCTTGTTCTTTTGAAATAACTGAGCACTACCAGAAAACTGTAATAAAAGATATAAAAGATATGTGACTGATGTTTTCTTTTCATGATGTATGATCTGGGGGAGACTATGCTGGGGAAAAACACTGAATGGTGTGTTTGTACTTTCCTCGTATCAGAAAATCACTCTTTAAAATCATTTTTTTATAACCCAAGCACATTATGTCAGCGATGTACCGAGTCAATATCAGAGACTTTTTATCGGTATTGGCTACCACAGCCCAATCCAAAGCCCGATTGATTTCATTTCCGACGTCCGCCTAATCTGCGTCATATGCACAGCCTGTAGGGTTATGGGAACACGCTCCTTTAAGCCTAAGGCACACGGCTTGAGACTACAAACTATCGAGACGTCGGCCGTGTGGAAATCCTTTAATTTGGGAACTTAAAGTAGCTCAACAGCCACCTTCGGCGTTCATAATGATGTCCTTCTGAGGTCAGGTAGCAATGGAGCATTATTCATAACGAATTTAATGAGGCGCTTACAGATACATAAGAATACTGCAATGTCGTGAGACTTACTCAGAGGATGAATGCAGCAACACCTGCATACGTTTAAGCATATTTAAATATTTATTAAAAGACAAGTATAAATACTGAATGGATTGGATCGGGACAGTCACACTGGAGGACTGCAATATGGGGGTTAATGGGTGTAAAACTGTTTCCCAGGATTTGTTTGTTTAACAATCAGTTTTAGACCATACCCAGCGGGGGGCTGGGGTGCTCTGGAGGGCCAGAGGGGGTGGTCTGCAGGGTAGAGGGGGTGGTCTGGAGGACCAGAGGGGGGTGCTGTGCAGGGTACAGGGCAGAGGGGAGAAACATCATCAGTGACTATAGGTTTGGATCATATGACAACCGGCGAACTGATACCAACCTGACACCCAGAACGGCATTAATTTTATTATTACATATATATTAACATTCTAGAAATTGCTAGTAAGCAAAAGGGTGTGATGATTTCGCTAACAGTTGAGGTCTCTCACAATTTGAACATGAAGCCACCTCTTTGTCGGGAACATGTGAACGACGTAGGATGGTTGGTTCCCCAAACATGTGACCCACTGTAAACCATAAACTCACACCCACAGCCAGAAAAATAAGGAACCGAAAAGGTGAACAATAACAGGAGCTGAGAAGCACTTTGTTGGAAATCGGGTTATGAGGTTTTGATATTCTGACCCGGAGACCGACAGCAGCATTTCCTGAAATGGTCCTCTGAAGTGTTCCAGGAGGACGGTGTCCGGGCACGTGCCGACCCGTTTCAGGATCCGGCAGAGGGCTCAGGCGTCCAGCAGGGGGCGCTCACCTGAGCTCAGCAGCCAGCCTCTCCATGGCGGCCTCACGCTCTTCGGCATCAAGCTGCGTGCGCTGCAGCACGGTGCGCAGCTCCTGCAGGTGGCACAGTGTGTCGGCCAGCTCCCCGCGCACCGACTGCAGCTGCGTCTCCAGAAGCTGTGCGCGCTGCAGCGAGTTGCGCCGGTCCATCTCACTGCGGTGCAGCTTCTCCTCCAGGTCCACCACTGCAGGGCAGCACATGACTCCGTCAGGACACAGACAGACTGCCACCAAAATAACTGCATTTACGGAGTGATTAAAATCGGAAATTCCCATAAATACATACACACATATAACAAAGTCTCCCACAACAGACTGTAGGAGTTGTAATGCTCAGAATAATGACAGAAGGTGTGGGAGGTCACGTCTGACTTATACCCATTTCAGACTTCTTCTCCAGCTGGCCCTGGGTCTCCTGCAGCGTCTCCCCCATCTGGTTGAGCTCGGAGGCCTTGATGCCACTGTCCCTGTGCAGCTGCAGAAGCTCCGTCTCCAGATCAGACAGCCCGTTGCGGCACGAGCTCATCTCTGCGGTCAGCTGCCTGCAAAAAGCACAGTGCTACGCTCAGCCGGTACACACCGGACTCTCGGCTCTAATGACACCGACGCGGATCGTCCGGATTCACGCAGCTCCCGTTCGGACTCCCTGGTGACACTGGCTCCAGAACCTCAGTCTGTGCTGGGGAACTTGACCTATCTGGTGCCTCGAAGTGCCTAAGTATCAGTTAAGGACACGGTCCTGCACAGCAGAGGAGTTGAACTGTTTTAGCCTCAGACAAGATGTGAAGCGAGGAGAGCTTATATACTCGTAGAGGGACATTGGGGTCCTGAGACTCACGCACACCCAAAATACCATTTGTGGAGCGTGTCAGATTAGTGTCATGGGACCCCCTCCTCAGGCAGTCTGCAGCTAAGTGACATTCCACGCACAAGCAGCGATGTCACAGGGTTGAATCCTGGGCAGCAGTGACTGGGAACAAACAAGAAATCTATTGAAAAAAGAAGAGAATATCCCTTTGGCAAGAAGTACAGAAAGGAATAACCGACCCTTTTACACGCTGATGACTGGTAAATTAAAATAGGTCAGACTGACGTTAAAGGGAGAAATCGCTTTAATCTTCCTTATTAGAATCCTACATTTGCGATCCTTTCTGGTAAACAACTGCAAATGTGGCAAAACAGCAGCCAGATACTAACAGATTATGGGACCAAGGACCCGAATCACCCTGTGACACACAAGGTTTCAAGCGAGGCATTCCGAGTGTCACAGATTTTTATGAAGAAGGTCATGAGATGCAGGATGACTCCAGGAGAACATTTTGTTTGTTTGTATATGTAACTTGAAACTTTGACCCAGTTGTGGCCAGAATCTTGCAAGTCACAACTGAAAAGGGAAATAATTTGAAACCAGTAGATAGTTACATTAGTCCTCATGGTTGATTGACATTCCGCTTTAATCCAAACGTGATTAAAAAACACAAAGGTGTTCATCTTCTGGACTAAAGCCAATCTATAGTACCAAAAGGTTCTTCTTGCTTTGGGTGGGGTCGTCAGCTCCCTGGCTGGTAGGTGCAGTTCTACTCTGGGGGTGTCAGGTATGGGCCGACACACACTGCAGCCAGAAGGTTCACAGCGGAGGTGTGAGGCTCTACCCTTACGTGACAGAGACGGAGAGGGCTGCAGCCTGCTCTCCTTTCTTCAGAGCCTCCTCTGTGGCCTCCTGCACCATCTGCTCACTTCTCTGCAGCTGCTGGGCCCCAGCTGCCCGCTCTCTCAGCAACTCCTGCTCCAGTCTCCCTACCTGGGGTATTCGGTGGGGTGGGGGAGCAGCAGCGGTAGGACAGATTTAAGCCACAAGTAACTTCAGTCCAACATCAAACCTATTGCTCGGTTCCACGCGGTGGTTAAGGTACCGAATGACTTATCAGAACAGCCACTGGGACTTGAAATTATCTACTTAAGGAAGCTTATCTCCAAGACCGCAAGCAACAAGAACCCTAGAGATGTTTAACCATTATTACATGGAACTGTAAGACTTCCTGTCTGAGAGGAGGACCCCCCCTAAAGCCAGCGTGTGGAGGCTGATGTTAGAAGACGGTCTTGTTTATCAAGAAAGCGTTTCTGTGCTCAGCTATCAAACTTTTTCCTTTTACTATAAGATTAAGAGGCTGAAGACGGAACGGAGTAGCAGCAAACAAATCGGACACAGGAGAGGAGTGCATGGTTAACCTTTCCCATACAAATGAGTTTAGTATGCTATATTAAACATGAGTAATTAATTCAGAATGCCGACGTGTACATAGTGCGTACTAGGCAGTTTACCTGGCTCTCCAGCTGGGCCTGACACTCCTCCAGCTCGGCCACGCGGGCGGCGCTCTCCTGCAGCATGGCCTGCTGTCGCTGCAGGCTGCACTGGAGCTGCACGTTGTGCTCACTGGAGCTCCGGGAAGCCAGGGCACTGTCCTCAAGCTGAGCACGCAGGGCGTCCACCTGCCAAATGGAACGGCTTGCTGTACACTGAAGCCTGAACAACATAGCTGAAGCAGAACTTCAGCTTAAATGCTTACTGGTCTGTAAAACCTTATAAATGCTAACAAACCTGTTACTGTTTCCTAGCTCTTCCTGTTAAACCGTCACCAGTGATTATCAAATAAATACTTTTTGCACAAAAATTAATCCAATATCCGTAGCAGTTTTACTGGAAGCCAACTTAAATGAGGACATATTGTAAATTCCATAAAAAGTACACAGGCTGATTGCATTTAATTACATCTAAACATGCACTGCATCAAAGTGAACCATCACAGGGAAATAAAACAAACAAATAAATAAGGAATCACCAAGGGGGGGGACACACAGACACACACACACACGCACGCACACACGCACACGCACACATAGACACACAGTCAGGCCAGGCGGGACCCACGCCCCTCTCCTCTCCACCTCGGAATTCCTCTCCTCCAGCTGCTTCCCTAACTGCTCCTTGGCGTCCTCCATCTGCCGCACGTAAGTGCTCAGCTGCTCCTTACACACCGCCAGCGCCTCCTCCAGGCCCTTAACCTGACGACAGGCACCGCCACAGACTCAGCACATCCCTACTGAGAGCCACGTTCTGCTAAAACAATCACAGTCAGCCCCTCAAACTCCCAAAGTTATTAAAAGTGCAGAATGTTAGCACTGAAAGTTTAAAATTTACTGTGAGATTCGGCGGTCAGACAGCTAACAGCTTACTTTTAATATTAGAGATAAAGTATACAGGTACATTGACAAATATTAAATGATAATAATTTCATCTGATCAATTCACCATTTTTATATACTTTTGGCTAATGCGTCATCCAAAAATATCCCCATTTAATTGCTAACAGACAAGTCACAAATAACAGAAATGTCAAATTCGCAAATTCGGAGGGGCGACTGTATATTTTACTAAAATATTTACAAACAGATCTAAGTGATTCTTCTACACGACTGGTCACTTGCGCGGCGGCCCTCGTGGGAATGGCGGTGTGGAGGCACGGACCTCGGCACAGGACTGGGCTGCCTGCTCTCTGAAGGCCCGCAGGGTGTCCTCAGTGCGCCTGGCTGTCAGCTCCTTCTCCTGTCAAGGGCACCACCATGAGGTTACAGCAGGTGATGCGGCCAGAGGACCTGGACCTGGAGCAGATCAAACTGGGAGCCGATGGACGTATGGGCTGACCTCGGAGAGTCGATCCAGGGAGAGCTGGAGGGCCTGGGCCCTCTGCTGGGCGTCCCGCCTCTCCTGCCGTGCACTGGCCGCCGTACGCTCCAGTTCCAGGACGACAGCCTGCTTCTGGTCCAGAGAGAGCTGCAGCTGGGAGGAGGCAACATGGCTATGTCTCACACACACACACACACACACACACACACACACACACACACACACACAGACACACATGTATGATCACATTCTCACCAGCTCGACCTGGCTCTCCAAGTCCTTCCGCTGCTGGGAGACGGCCTTCTGGAGGGCCTGTTGGAAGTCCCTCTGCTTCCTGTCCAGGACGGAGCGGAGGTGCTCAGCGCGGCTGGTCTGTTCCTGAGAACACAGTGGGCCTGGATCACATGGGAACCTGGCTTGGGGCTACGAGGTGGGTCAGGGCCAGAGTCCGCGGACTTTGGTAACTTTGGAAAAGCAGTTCTTTTAAAAATGAAGCTACACAGTAAGAGACGCTAATGTGACACCTGACCACAGCCATGAAAACAGCCCGAAGCCTCCATGATCTGCCCCATGCTAGCAGTTAGCATAGTAATGCACAGAGGCATTGTCATCCCTAAATCACCTTAAATACAGGCCAGGACTTAAAGACTGGCATTAATGAGAGTAAAAAAAGCTACTTCCACATTGGCAATTAACAGGCCACACCACAGCAGGTAAGCTAACACTGAGAAAGCACATGCCACCCACATCACATGACAGCACTGTGAACTCTGATTGGATATCGGACAATTATGACCTGGCAGCCCAGAGCAGGGAAGGATATCCAAGTCTGAGGCCGGTTGCACAAAACACCTTAAGCTTTCCCCTTAAGTATGGCACTTAAGGTTTAATATCTCCTTAGTTAAGGGATTTATTTAAGGGTGTTGCACAGAACCCTCCTAAAAGGTTTCCTTAAACATTAAGGGATTTACAACATTGAAAGACGTTTTAAAGCAGTAAAATTGTCCCGTTTCCATGGAGACTGTTCATATGCTTGCACTTGTGTCTCAAAGCAGAAAAAAATGGGAGAAAAGAAGACGAGCCAAATTGGTCAGCGGAGGAAAAGATTATACTGTTGGAGGAATATAATAAAAGAAAGAACATACTAAAATGTAAATCTGATCCACAAATAACAGCAAACAGAAAACAACGAATGTGGGAGGAAACTGCAATGAAATTTAATTCAAGAAGAGTCTACATTGTGCTACAACGTTAGTTATTTTATGCTCATGATTGCAAACTAACTGGACATTGATTGAATATAAATTTTTTATAAATTGATCTTCATATTGCACGGGAGCTTGAATCCTAATGACCCATCTATCACCCCGCACACTCTTGGGAAGCCGGCTACATTAAAGAAGCGTGTCGCTATTTCATCCTCTTCTTGTTTAGAGGGGAATTTCACCACGATGTTCAACAGACGAGCAGATGGCGTTTGGAATTCGGTGAATGACGCGGCACACAGTTGACTTGTGCATGGACATGAGATACATCGCCTATTACAGCCCGGAACGATCGAGCATGTAGCATAAAACCGCAGAGCAACACAGCTGGGAGAGCACAGCTTCGGACTGTGGAGTGATCCAACTGTAGACAGTCGGACAAATCATAAATTGACTGCCGGTCAAATTTATAAAGCAAAATCAACTGCTCATCGTTAAGCGTATCTAAGGGGTTCTCCCGGTCGCGGAACACTCTTTTTGGGATTCGTAAATTTTCCTTATTTACTATCATAAACTTGGCCGTGTTGCAGTTAAGGTACGGTTAGAGGTACCTTAATTTTCTTCCCTTAGTTTGGTTGCTAAGGTCTTTTGTGCAACCGTTAAGGGATTCCTCAGCTATAAGACTAAGATAAGGAGAAAACATTTTCTCTTAAGTATTTAAGTTTAAGGAAACATTAAGGAGGAGACTTAAGGGTGTTTTGTGCAACCGACTTTATTTTAAGGAGACCTTAACTCAGACTTTAAGGAAAATCTTAACTTAAGGTGTTTTGTGCAACCGGCCCCTTGATTTTTACTGCCTCAAATCTCCGGGGAACTGAGCCGATTGGGATCATACTGTGCTATTTACCTGCCTTCCATAAAGCCGACAGACTAATGATTCAATTAACTAATCAATCAATCAAGCAATCGCACCAACCTCCACCATTTACACCACACAGCAAAAACCAAAGCATTTCCTTTGGAAACCTGCCGCCCGTAATCCTGCCTGCTGCTTGGATGCTGGGTTGAGGCCGGTCACTGAGCCTTAACAAGGAGAGTTATTAACCCAAGTCCAGGTGAGACCGTGAGCGTATGATTGGCTAAAGCCTCCGGGTGCCTTGCATCACATGTGGACTCACCAGCAGGCCCTGCTCCAGGTCGCCGATCTTCACGGCGGCCTGTGAGTAGGCGGAGCTCTTCTCCTGCAGCTGATCCTGCAGCTTGTCCAGTCGCTCACTTTTCTTCTTTAGCTGTAGGGCAGCAGAATGGCCACCGGGGGGCAGTAGATGCAAACAAATCACATGGCATCCAGGAAAAGACCCTCTGGCTCTTAAAATCAGGGTTCAGGTTGCAGTCATGGTGGCCCCCAGTACAACAGCACTAAGCTGTGAAACACCAGGGTTCCTAACCTGGCAGTTCCAGAAAATTCCAGCATGTGCTGATAAATGGCAGGGCTGATTAAATGGCTAAAAGGTAGACAGCATCCTTAGGTCTCTCCCCGGTGACCGAGAGTCGCCATTTTACACAATATTCCCGTCTCCATGATGCACAGGATTCCTCAACACCTGATGAGGATTAGAACCTGATATTATAAGCCGATATGAGCTAACCTCAGATAAACTGGTATCTGCATTTATAACAACTGATGGAAACTGAGAAACAGACAACGGATCCTTCAGTGATGTTATGGAGGCTGCGGCTGCATAGTGTGTAACACCGCAACTCCCCAGTCAGCAACACACAGGCCTGGAACGTACACTGGACTCTCAATTATCAAAACCTTAGTATAGTTTGTTGTACTTTTGCTCAAAGTAATAAGGTAACTTTTAAACTGCATTATGCTATGTTATCTTGGTGAGGACTTTTAAATAACTACACATAACAAATGTTAGGGAAAATCTGTGTTACTTGTTTCCGGAAAGGTAGAAAAAATAATTTAAAAAAAAAGAATATAATCGGCACTCATTATGTCTGTCATTATCAGATTTTTAAATCCTGAAATATTGAATTTGCTAATGTAAATCTTGCATTGGTTGAGCTTAAATAATGATGAAATCCATGTCAAAACTTCCAGAACTACCCCCAACTTCTCTGGGAGACTTCGGCCAAAGACTGCCCCCGCCCATGTGCTGCTGCCCACCTCCCTCTCCAAGCGACCTGCCGCTGAGGCCTTTTCCAGCATCTCGCTGTGCAGGCGCTGAAAGTGGCTCACGCGCTGGGTCATGCTGTCCTGCAGGGCGGCGATCTCCTGCTGAGCCTCGTCCAGCCTAGCCTGTGCGGCCGACGCCAAGCTGGCCTGCCGGCCCTTCTCCTGCTCCAAGGTCTGCAGGACGGACAGCAGCTTCTGGTAGCCATCACCTGTGTGGACATGAGTGGGAGTAAGAGAAGGGGGTGGGGTGTGAGGGGCATATGGGAAGGGGGCGGGGC
>JAODJU010000043.1:2316123-2334444 GCA_026776725.1 Gnathonemus echidnorhynchus
GAGAGTGAGAGTATGGGAAGGCAGGGGGTGAGAGCAGGGGTTGGGAGGTGGGCAGATCAAGAGTGGGAGTATGGGAAGGGGGACGGGGCGAGAACGGGAGTATGGGAAGGGGGACGGGGCGAGAACGGGAGTATGGGAAGGGGGACGGGGCAAGAGCATGAGCTCAGGCAGTAAGGCACACACACCTGGCTTTGGGTTGAGGAGGTTAACCGGTCCGGTCAGGATGGAGCAGGCAGGCAGCATGCAGGGTTTTACACATGGTGTACCTCCACCCTGAATAAGCACAACCACGAGAGGTCACCTCAAGTGGCAACTCGTTAGTGAAACAGACCTGTTGTGTGACGCTGTGGTTGAAGAGTGAGGGGATGAAGACTCGCTATTTAACCGCAGTGGTGACACACCTCCTGAAGATGGAGCAAACCCAGGATGGCCTCCAGCCCCGCCAGCTCGGCCCGGCTTTCCTCCGCCTCTCTCCGGCACTGGGCCAGCCGCTGCTCCTGCTGGGAGCTGGCGGAGCGTAGCTCGGCATTCTCCCGCCTCAGCGCCTCCACCTGCTTCACTGTCCCCGCCTCTCGCTCCTGCAGCCGTCTGCGGGCCTCCTCTGCCTCTCGCTCCTGCAGCCGTCTGCGGGCCTCCTCTGCCTCTCGCTCCTGCAGCCGTCTGTGAGCTTTCTCCACCTCCTTGCTCACCTCCTGCTCCTTCTGCAGCTCCACCCTCAGCTGCCTATTTCCAGGACGCAGAGGACCGACAAACTCAGGGCGTCTTTGACTGACCTCCTGTTAACCCTCACAGAAGCCAACGCGACTGCACAAGATTAAAATGCGATTATGAGGCAGAAATTATTCTCATAAAAGCCTAAATCTCAGAGTTTTAATATTAGAGCTGTCTGGATAACCAGATCACCTCAGCTTCCGAAAAGAGACGCAGGTATGAGATAAAAACGCAGTAGTGACAGGCATTTGCTCCCAGTATCAGATTCCCCGCGGCGTCGGGGGACAGACGTACCGGATCTCCTGCGCCAGGACCCCCTGCTCCTGCAGCAGCCCCCCACAGCGGCACTCCAGCTCCTCCCGCTCCTTGTCACACTGGACAAGGCTCTCCTTCAGTTTCCCCTCCTCCTCCAGAACCTTCAGGAAGCGGTCACCCGTCATTTGGGTAAAAAAAACAAAAAAAAAAAAAAACACAATCTGAACCCCCCAAAGTATGATGTGTAACACGGATGCGTGTCACATGTATGTCAGACTGGAGGTGTTCTGTCTGTCTCTCGCTGGCTCATTGTGATGAAGCATCTTCACATATTACAGTGGACGATAAACGCAAGATGACAGGCTGCATTCTGGACGGACGGCCATCGTCACCTTCCTCAGTCTCTCTCCAGCTTTGGCTTTGTACTCCTCGAAGGCCACGGTCAGCTTCTCAGCGTTGTGAAGGGCTGAGTTCCTCTGCTGCTCGGCTCTTTGGGACAGAAGACGTCACGGTAGACCACGATCACCAGTGTAACTGCACTTTTTGCACACTTCTGCCGCTAGAATATAGCACCTGTCATAATACTGTATTCATTCAGACTGTCACTGCTTTTGTCGACTGCACCGTATGTTGTCTTGTCCTGTAATATTGTATTGTTGCCCTTGTGTTTATCTTGTACTCTCTCTCTCTCTGTTTACTCTCCTCACTCTGTATAGTTCTGTCCTGCCTGCACTTATGTAGTCTTGTGCCGTTCCTGTTTTTTTTTTTCTTTGTGTTGCATCACAGTCCTAGAGGAGCAATTTTTCATTCCACTGTGTACCGTGTATGTGGCTGAAATGGTGATAAACCTACTTGACTTGAAAAATTTGCACCATCAGCTTTGGTGATTTTGTTACAAAAATTAAAAAGAAACACACAAAAAAAGTGGATGGCTAAGCTTCGCAAGAGGCGGCTCAATGACATGCTTTACATGACAGGTGCAGAAAGTGCAGTGTGTCAGTGCGGGACGGGCGAGGAGAGGGGGGCTGCTGACGCTCTCACCGTTGCCCTTGGGCGGATCTCTCTGCCAGGACAGCTCTGACCTCCCTCAGCTCCGCCTTCAGCTCCGTCACATGTCTGTTGCTCATGACGACAGCCCGCTGGCTCTCCTGCAACTTCCGCTCCGTCTCTCTGACGGGACAGACAGGCCAATAACGTTTTACAAACGTCCACCCGTTTTGATAACAGGGTCACCTGGAGACGCCAGTGCTGCTCGGAGGGTCTCTGCGGGGGAGGAGCCCAAGTCGCCGTCCCGAAGGTCGCCGCTTTGAGTGACCATGATAATACTGGGTCCTTGAGTAAGGTCCTTAACTCCCTCACCTCCTCCAGGGGCGCTGGATAAATGACCCTGTGCTCAGGCCCCCAATTTCTCTCAGTGACTCTCACCTGTGTGTGTGTCTCATAGGACAGCAAGATGAGATATGCAAAAATGGAATCCCTGTGTGATCGTACTCATACAAATGGCAAATAATAATAATAATAATAACGACGATGACTGAACTTTTATCCATCAGCATGGGGAAACTCGTCTCGCCTGCCATTTTGCCATCTTGCTGCCAGGTGAGAGCAAGTTTGGCAGAGAAGGGCAGCCACCTGTAGCGACGCCAGGGGGGCTGAGGGTTACGGGCCTTGCTCAAGGATTCGCAGATGTGCTGAGGCCGGGTTTGAACTGGCAACCTTTTGATTACAGGCACAGAGGCTTAGCCCACTGAAGGACATGCTGCTCTTATGTATAAGAGCATATGATCTTGGTGTGCAGGCTTATAAAGAAAGGCCCCATTACCGAAGAGCACTAGAACGCTGCTCCACCTCAGCACCCAAGTCCAGGATCTGCTCCTTCATTACAGACAAACTGGAGGTCTTTGATCCAACCGTGGAGCCCAGAAGATGGATCTGAAACACAAGGGATGATGTTAGAGAGCTAGGAAACTGGTCCGTTATTCTGTGTGTAACTATCAGCTCTGAGTTTCTCCTGTCACACCTCTTTTAACGAACAACATCTGATCTGCAATACAGACATCAAAATAAACTTGAGTGACAGTAATATCCTACTGTTGGTCCAAATCACTTCCCAAAAGGTCCAGCCAAACCTTGGTCCTGGAGCTGGCAAGCTCGAACTGCAGTGCCTCCAGTTGTTGGACCAGCTGCTGGTTCTCCAGCACCAGGGAGGAGTTCTTCTCTTGGGTGCTATGAAGCTGTCTCTTGAGCTGGGAGTTTTCCAATTCCATTTCCCTGGCAGATGCTGGCTGATGGATGCCCATTCACAAAAGAGAAAAGTGTTTTTCCCCATAGATAATATTGCAGAAACACAAGAACTGCAATTTGCAGTACAAAGCAGAGAAGTCTAATTTTAGTCTTTAGGCTACATAAAACATCAAAAAACACTGAAAAACACAAACACATCATAAAATGAAAACATCGGGCAATACCCGCTCTATAAGACAAAATTAAAACGAATCAATATAAATAAGCAACTGGCGTGATGAATATTTATTGTATCTCATGTCTGGGGTCTGACCCTCGAGTTAGCCATCGTAACAGAGCGCCTCGCAGGACTGGGGCCACCAGCTGGTGGCTTTGGGACATCGGCTTGCTGGAGATCCTCAATCGTCAAAGCAGCCGGCAGCTCAGGCTGCGGAAACCCAGACTGCTCCGTGCAGCTGTTATCAATTCACAAACAGCTATGATAAAGTGTTCAACGCATCACTGCCTACTGTTTACACGATCAACATTTTCGTGCAGTATTACCAAGTATTGTATGGTTTCAGTTATTCATAGAAGGTAATAACAACCCACCTTAGCTTGTTCGACAAAGTCTGCAGGCTGATCTCGGTCCTCCTCAGCTGATTCCGCAAACTGACGACGTTTTCCACCAGATCCTCTTCGTCGTGAAACGGCATTAGTTACCTACTCAACGCGAGCAGCACGGCTTACGGCCACAGGTAATCATGAAACAAGGGCGAATTAACGGCATAAATCGTCTGGAATGATTATGCAGGCTGCACCTCAGCAGCTATTGCCAGGAGTCACTATAGAAAAGGGAACTTTAAGACGGTAATATACAGAAAACGTCGATACAAAGTTTGAATTTTGTATAGCTAAAATTTATCCAAGCTCATGTACTGGGGAAATACTCTTTTTTTTTTTTTTACATATTTGAATTATATTTCATTACACAGAGTGATAGTGTAAAATGCTGCCAAAACTATAAAAGCTCGCAGAAGGAGTATAGCAGCAGTTACCGAAATAATTAAGTATTAATCCATTAAGAAAATCTGACAACTTGAAACATTTCCAAAACAATCTTCCGTTCCTCCGCCGTTTTCCAAATCCCTTCCTTCCTTCCTTGAGATTAACCAACCAAAGCGACGCTTTAGTATTGCGCCACTCGATTGGGCGACGATAAACGGCTGCTCGATGCCATTGGCCCTTATAGAGGTCACGAGCCACGAAACCCGCGAATGGAGCAGCACGTTGTAGGAACCATAGAAATCGCCTAGATACCAACTATGCCGTCTATTTTAAAATAAAGCATGAACAGTTCAATAAGTGCCTGAAGTTATAAAATATAAATTCCCAAAAATCATATAAACATATTATATTGCCTAGTAAATTTACGTTGTTAGCTTTATATACATTTACATACTGATCCCTCAACTCCTCCGAGCATTAAATATTATTTCTAGATGTGGTTAATTACCCCGAGTCAGGGACAATAGTGCTTAAGCTCAGTGTTTTAAATACTATTATACATTCAATCACTGTCAACTACGTAAAACACAATTTCTAAAACGGCTCTTCTTGGCTCTCAAAAACCCCGACATATTAAAACATTATAAAACAGAATACTGCATTTCACAACGTAAACATTTCTTATAGAAGGTTTATTCTTTGGCTGAAGAAGCCTGTTCAAAGCCAGTAGAAAACGGAGAGCTTAAGCCTAACACTGGCACACCAACAGACAGGAAAAGCTTCTTTACACGTGTATATATATATATATATATATATATATTTATACAAAATCAATATTAAATTAAGAGGTATAGATGTGAGCTTCCAACATGGCTGCCACAAGTGTAAAAGCCCTCTCTGACACCCTCTTCAAACGGCCTGTTAGAGTAAACACATTTTCACTTAAATCTACCAAAAGAGTGTGAAACACTGAACACTTAAAAATCCCCCTTAATAGGAATCAAAGCATGTTTGGAATTTATGCATCCAGGCCAATTTGACTATACAAAGAAAATACTCACAGGATGCTGGGCCGGACAGCTTACAAAAAAAAAAAAAAAAATCAGGAATGTATAAAATAAATGCTCAGATAAAACTTCTTTTAAGAAAATTTTGAAATGACAGGAAACAAAGTCTTTTCTACACTGTCTCGTGATCCACACTTGTGCATGACAATTTGTTTTAGCCTCTAAGAAAAATAGTTACAACTCAAAGACATTCTGAGCTCTGTGTCTACAGTCAAGTTACTGAAAATATCCTGAGAGGTCTGTGGGTGTCACTGTACCAGTATAAAGTCTGTTCCTAAGTGCACATTTTCAAAAGCAATACATAGCACCGGTATTAAAAAGCCTGAGTAATTTGTGACTGTAAAATATTGCGATGTGTTCCTGAAGCGAAGGTATGGCTAACATGAGAACTGAAATTCGAAAGAAATCCAGAGAGTTTGTGTTCCTTGAATACTGTGTTGCATAGGAAACAGATAACACTACTGAGAAAAATACAGGAAAACTGAATTCAAGGAGTGTAAGACCTTGACGTCCGCCGTCTTATTTCCGTTTGCCGCTACTGGAGACGTGATTACTGAAACTTGGTTTTGCAGAAGTCCTCTAAGTGTCAAATAAGTTTCATTTCACAATTCAGAAGTGCAGAAAAAGAGCATTATTTACATAAATGACCATATACTGACTGCATATCAATCCCTACATTCATGGCAAGTTCACGTGAATGAACAAAATACAAAATTGTGAAATGTCGAAATGCTACAGTGGGGAGTAGCAAGTGAACATTTGCATGAACTGGGAAATCAACTCAAGTCTTAAAATGTAGGTCTTTAAAGTTAAGTCGCTGTTACCTCCATGTTAGATAACGTCATTTTCCTTTACGTAATACCGACATTTACACAATGCTGTAATACTGCTACTCATTAGCTATCAGACATGAAAACCAATCAATGCCTTGTTCCAGTTGCCACTTGCGAGTGAATAAAAATCTGCAATAAGGGAGAGGGAAAAATAAAATAAAAAAAATTAAAATTATCCTCTAACAAGCTGTGTTTGTTATGTGCAATCAGAGAAACGTAACATCAACGGGCTTGACCGACAACTGCCGCCACCCCAAGGCATACTCAGGCAGCAAAACAGTGTTCTGCGCATGTTAGATACCAGTCCACAGCAGCACATGTTCCATTTTGTCAAATACAGGCCCCCCTCAGTGTCCAAGGAACAAAAATCCCATCACGGCTTACATTCACCCAGCTGGTATCACCCCAGAGTGTTAATCTGTCACAACTATGTCCTCAAACAATTAAAGACGAACCATCTTATTGAAAGCATATTACTGGGCACAAATAGACCATACCCCCCCCCCTCCCCGAGGCCTCTAGAGACAGATAAACACACAGCATGTTCAGCTTATGAGGCAGTGACCCCCTCCCACTCCACAAGGTACTGCACTTTCCCGTCGAGGGTGACCCGCCGGGCCAAGACGCGATATTTCTCGCCGCATGCCATGCGCCCGGCGGCGCCAAAGTAACTGGAGATGGAACTCTTCAGGTGGCTGAGCTGTGACTCTTGGTCCAGCCCTCGCACAATGTCCGTGTGGAGCCCCGGCAGGGGGCAGGGGGCGGCGGCAGGAGCTGCAGTGGCGGAGGCCTCTGGTTCCAGCGGTATCTCCGGGTTGGGGGGCTGCAGGGCCCGGCGAGGCCGCCCCCGTCTGCGCCCGCGGCGGAGGGTGGGCTGTGCGACGGGCCACAGGCGGCCAGCACGAGTTCGGCTGGGGCCACACAGGCTGCGGGCGACAGCAAGGCAGTCAGAAGCAGCCATGTCCGTGCATTTCATGAACCGCGCTCGTCAACATCTCTAACGCAAACAGCTCTGCGATCACGCACAGTGTTACCTTACGGCAAATTCACACAAGCACACGTTGGAAGAAGGTAAGCGGCAGAGATCTGCCCTGTGACGTGTCCATCAGCCGTTTGCCCGGCGGAGTTTCAAGTTCACGTTTACTGCGGCAGCAAGTGTTTACATCAAACTACATTTGCAAATGTTTTAGAATAGTTATCAATAACTTACGGTCTTAATAATTATTTTTAAAAAAACTGTTTACACTTAGACTGATAGTATAATCAGCATTTTTTATTGTGGTTTAACTGAAGTGTTTTATTAGACATACCTTTTACTCGATAACAATGTGTTTTATCGATTGTAATCATACATTTAGCTCAATAAATATCGTTCCACTGACATTTTATTAATAACGTATATTTAGCTCCATAGTGACTTTTTATTGATTACTGAAGCCCTTTTAAAATGTTTACAAATGTTTAAAAGGAGATACGTTTTAATGAAATCATAAAAAATTGTTTACATTTATAACTGACATGCTTTATTATGGTTTAACCGATTTTATTATGGTTTAACCGTGTTTTATTAAATTATTCATGTTTTTGGGAGACAGTTATTTTAAACTGCCATGTTTAAGTTAATATATATTAAGAGATTTTCCCTCAATTTTTTTTTTTTTTATTTCAAGAGGTTTTTTTTGTTGCATTTAGGAGAAATAGTTTAAAGGGAGCAGGTGAACTTAAACGTTATCTTATAGATGTGGCTTATTTTTTTATTTGTTCTATTTAACTGGTTGACTATTCTTGTGCAATTTGTTCAATAACAGCACGTTTGAAATCAATTTCTTTATTTAGTGGGCAGAGGCTATTCATCATCTGGGGTCAATGTTAGCATCTACGTATTAAAGCAGAAAGACAAAGGAACTGCGTAGATTATATTAAATCACCCTTCAATATTTATTTATCGTAAGTCATATCATTATCGTAACAGAACTATGTTATCGCACATCGCCGATTCTCCTCATGCCATCCAGTCCTACTTCCCCACCTTAAACCGCCTTCGCACTGAAGTCCTTCAGGCGCACAGCTAAAGTAAAAAAGCACTTTCTAGCAAAGTTCGCGCCCAGTGTTAGAAAGCCTAACATCCACGTTGTCTTCCACAGGGAGTACCTGGACTGCACGGAAACGCTGGTTGAGGTAGTTTCACTGGTGCTCACAGCACCGACGGACTCCACGTCTGAGGTACTTGAAGAAGGTGCTGATTTCTCAGTCTTGCCGCTAGAAGGAAATTATGCTGCTTTTAAAATGAGGCACGCCCCCCAGAGGGCAAGAAAATGAGCTCCTGGATTTTCTTACCTCTTAGGGGTCAGTAGGTGCAGTGGGCTGTTCTCCAGCGTTGAGGGCTTAACATCTTCCTGTATAAGAAATCAAACAGGATGAAAATGTGCTGCTGTCCACATTTAGGGAGTGAAGCATCCCTCCCCCAAGCAGGAGAATCATACCCTTAAGCATTTAACGAACAGGTCTGCGTTTACATTTATCTTTGGGGTCAGAGAACAGGGCTGAAAGTGACATGATAACGCTGCCTGCGAGGGAGCCAATCTACACCTGCCAGACAGTGGCTGGTACATCAAGGTAGCGGAGAGCAGGACCATCATCACCATCATCATCATCATCACCACCACCATCACCATCACCACCACCATCACCATCACCACCAAAGCGGGTAGGTGCTAGGTCTGGGGCCTGGTCCTCACCTGAGCGAGAAGCTCGCTGGACCTCCTCAGCTTGGCCAGCGTCTCCAGGGAATGGCCGGCATGCTTCCTCTTCCCCTTCTTTGCCACCCCATTTGTCATCTCACTACAAAAACAAAAAAGTTTACAGGTCCCCCCCAAAGAAAAAAAAAATCACACTAATCCTTACCACAGAAACGGCCGTTTAATCTTACATGCATTTGTTGTCTGAACTGCAAACTGTCTGGGTGCTGGAAATGCGTTAAGTCGTAAGTCGTGATATGGCCGTATGTTTGATCTTTCCTACACAGCAGATCTGTCTCGAAATGCATCGATCACTGGCTGATACACAGATAAAAGGAGGCAAGAAAAAATGTTTTGGTGGGGGTGGGGGGGGTATCGCAGATGTATTAGCACAAAGATGTCTGTAAGGTCACATCAAATGATGCTTTATCTGCCATTTGGACAAGCATGAGTACAGAGGAGTGCTTTTGTTTTCACATATCATGCTCAGCACAGCCTGGGCTTCCAGCATAAGCTCGCTCACTCCTCCGGTGCCCCTGGGGCAATTTTTGGCCAGAGGACCTCGCTCAAAAGTCCAACACCAATGGGACTATTCTGCCGAACACAGGATTCAAACCAACAACCTTCCGATCACAGGCACAGGGGATTAACCCACTGAGCCGCACGTGAGCGTCGCGCCAGAGCTCATCCGCAGCAGCGGCCCGGCGCTCACCTGGGAGCCAGGATGGGTTTGGTGGATTTGCGACCCTTTATCTTGATTTCATGCGACGCTTTCTCTGGCTCGCGGTCGGCCTGTAGGTCCGTGTTCTTGGGTGCCGGTGGGAAGCGGATCCGCAGTCCGAACAGATGCTTCTTCTTCTTTATCTCTTTCCCAGACATGAACCTGGGGGGATGGAGGGGTCAGACACGGACACGTCGCTCAGCTATCACCCACGTAGCCCCGAACGCGGAGAGGTGGCGTCGGACCCTGAACTTACATGGTGTGATTGCTATTCAACGCTTCCAAGATGCTGTCGTATCTTTCTGATTTAGGAGTGTCCCCAAGCTGTGGTGGAGAAACAGGACAATTAAACCTTCTGACAAAACATCTCATCTATAAACTAAACCAAGATTAAACATTTCAGACATACCACCTTCCTGGACCACATACCAAATGGAAATGTTACCAGTTTCGATCAGAACCCCCCCCCCCCCCCCCCACAGAAAACTGACCTCCCCAAGCTGTAGTCTGTCCCAGTTTTCGTTGATATAGGTCATAAGTTCCAGCTCAGAATCAAAGTATTTCTTTTTGTGAATGACGCTGAGGTTGTAAAGGCTCAGATGAGCCACGTCTGCCCTGTGAATGAGGGGAGGGAGGCTTCATAAGCAGGAAGTCTTCAGCCATTATGGGAATTAAGCAGACAAGCAACGTGAGAGTTACATGGATGTAGGATAGTGATGCGACAATGTGGAAATTTCGGCTGATATGAAATATTTTGCCAATATCACAGATGCTGACTTTTGAGCGGCACGAATCTTTAGCGAAATTTTATATACAAAGTGTATATTCACATCATATAACACATGCAGTGAGATGTCAGAGAAGCAGGGGAGATTTGGGAGACTGTGGCGAGGTTCTAAGGGGCCGACGGATCCCTCATCCTCCACTGGAAAACAGCGGATTGTTCAATGCCGTCATCTTCATTATTTTAACAGATATAGCTTTAGCTCTGGTGCAGATGCTTGGAATACTGACTTAAGCCTAAATATCGACCAGGAATATCAGCCAAGATTGACACGTCGGACTGACAACATTGCCTTGTTTTTTAATGAATATCGACCAACATATTGTGCATTTCTACTGTAGGAGGTGTTCACACCCACTGCACATAACGGCGCAAACCGCTAGAGACTCACCACTGCAGGGGAAGACGTTTGAGGTACTCCGGTCCAGAATTGCAAACTGAACAAATAAATAGATAGAACCTAACGTGAAAGAAGCACAAGGATACATTTAAGTCTCACACAGGCTCCGCCCACGAGTCATCAAGTGTCCAGAGGCTGCGTGGTGAACGGGGGAAGGGAGAGGGGCTACCTGTCTCCGAACAGCATGGGCTTCTGAAAGCACTGGATGCACGCCTCGTGGAACCACTGTTTGCACTGATTGCACTGCAGCATCTTCAGATACCAGCTGGGAGGAGGTCAAGCTACGCATCAGTCAAGGAATACTAGCGACAGAAAGATAAATGTGTATTTGGGAAATTTGTTTAAAAGAAAGTATGGAAAAAAAGAGCGCAGGCTCTGACTGTGGGGTGTCTGACTGTGGGCGGAGTGTCTGACTGTGGGCGGAGTGTCTGACTGTGGGCGGAGTGTCTGACTGTGGGCGGAGTGTCTGACTCACTCCCCGGGGCCCCCGCAGTAGCAGTAACACTGCTGCAGGTTGGTCTTGTGCCCCTGGTCCCAGACCAGGTCCTGCAGGGCGTACGGCAACGAAAGCTTCATCTCCTGCAAGGCTTTGGCGTTGGGCCCCTTCTTCAGCGCTCCTCCCCTCTGCCGTAAAGCACACACACAAAGGAGGTCTTTACGGGACCGGTCCGGGCCCCCACCGGACGCAGGGAGGGGGCCGCAGACCTCCGGGGCCTCACCTTCGTGGTGGTGGCGAACACACACTGCCGACATCGCCACTTCTCATCGGAGCCAATCACGCTGGAGTCGATGTTGGGGGTGTGGCACAGCTGGTGGTAACCTGGGCATCAAGGGGAGGCCATGAGGACGTGCGGGTCACCCACCCTAGTCCCCACACGGGGGGCAGCGTGACGTACCTTGGCCGCAGTTGTCGCAAATGACCATCTCGTTAGGGGCATCAGAGCTCTCCTCCTGGCAAATGGTGCAGACCATCTCTGCCCCACCCCCACCACTGGCCCCTGCAACACACAACGGCGCGTCATGCTACAGTCCGGAATGGGGGGGGGGGGACAAAACAGGGGAAGGAGACTGCCTGCAGGCACAGACCAGGAGAGGAAGCTCTCAGGACAGGCTAGGAGATGGCGCCCTATAGCACCTACGGCTACAGGAACTATAACATCTATGGCCACAAATAAATACCGTTCAAAGATAGAATATGTGCAAACGGACATCAAGCCACGATTTTCTAAAGGCTCAATTTCGCATGAAACCAAAACTCAACCTAACACTGAGCAGCAGATACTCAGTCGCGAACAGGATGGATTCACCACACTGCAAACTGCGGCGAGACATTTACAGGAGGACAGTGATAACGCTAAAGCTGAACGCGAGTCAGCCTGGATCCGACGGCGGCTCATGGCCACACCGCCGCTACGACGGGACAGAGAACACGGAAACACTGCGGACCAAAAGGGGATCAATACATGTTACACGTCACACGCACGGACAGCGAGACACTCAGAGTACCTTCCCTAGTCTTGTCTCCGGGGGCCATGCCGGACTTTTTGCATAAGCCCAGAAACTCTTATGCCTGTCAACTGTCAGAGATAAATTAAAGATAACTGAGGCGGAATGGAGCAGAATCAAACTGAACCAAGGAAAATAAATAATAATTATAATTATAATAATAATGATGATAAAGTGAGTAAGAGCCAAAACAAACTTAAATCACAGAGCAAAAATCAAATTTGAAAAAAAAATAACAAATGAAACAACAGTGGCTTAGTTGGTCAGTCTTCAACTGGAATTATCTGTGGAGAAAATGAACAGGCATGAATAGAAAGGGTGAGACACACACACACACAGCTACGCACAAAGGCTAGGGTGCAGAGGCACGGCAGACACAAAGCAGGAGACCAGCGAGCGTTCACCTGTCTGAATATCCTTCCAAAGGACCCAGGATTTTGAGCGATCTTCGAAGACAACAAAACAGCGGTGCTTGTGTTTGTTTATCTGAGAGGGAGACAGCATGCAGACTCAAGTCAGGGGAACGATGTCTGCCTTGTTCATGACAGCCCAACGCATGTTTAAGGGGAAGTCTATGACAAAAAGATACCTTTTTGATTGTTCCGAGATAATAGAGGCCATCGGACCATCGTGCTAGGACATCCTGGCCCTCCTCAAATTTGCTAGCGAGCTTGGTGGCGCTCTTCGGCCCATCCTTAAATGAGACCTTGGCCAGAGACAAGGCTGACTTCAGCTGGCTACGGGAATGCGCTTTCAGATGGGCAGGCAGGTTCTCGGCTTCCGCCGTGTCTCTGCTCGCAAACACAAGTAATAATTAAGACAAAAAACAAACACAGTCCAGCCAGAGCAACACTTGGAAAACTTTAGCGAGTAAGACAGAGCAGTCATTCCTTAAACAACCGACAGCACACAATGGGACTCTTCTCCACCCCGAAATTCATGCGAAACGCACACAAAAAAAAAAAAAAAAAAACAAAAACAGAAAGAAAACGTGGCGCGTCTCTGCCAGCTCGGCTGCAGATGCCGGTAAATACAGCCCCTAAATTTCTAGTGTTTCGGAAGTTAGTGGAAAAATTATCAGGAAAACAGAATGACAATAAAAGGTGGGGGGCGGACATGTCAGCAGCGCTCCGCGGCGGAGACCCTCGGTCGAGCCGAAATAAATGGCCGAATTTACGGCGATGGGAGTGTCGATGCCCCCTGTCCCCCTGCTCCTGTGAACAGTTGCCTTTTGTTTGCAGGCGGGCCGGTGAAACAATGAAAAGGCACATCCATGCCCGGGTTTGAGAGGCGCCGGGCGCCGTCTGGGAGTGGATGCGCTCCGCTGCACGCCGCCAATGCGCGCAAATCATTGTTATAATAACTATTATTTACAATAAACTTCGGCACCGGCGGGGGAAACGTCCGTCCGGCGGCTGATTGCATGCATTTTCCTGACCGAAACGTTTCTCTTTTATGCACCGAGTAGTATGCTCAAAGGGGGTGGGGGGGAAGTGGGAGGAAAAAAACACGGAGCAAATGTTAGCCATGTAACTCACCTCATTCGGTCACTTAAGAGGGTCAAAACGCTTCATATATTAAAAACAATCGGCCTGGACCGATAATGCGCGTCCCCCCACCGCCGCGCCTGTTCTCCGCCGGCAGCTCCGCCGCGCCGTCCCGGGATGCACGATCGTATATGTGTTTGTTAGTTTTTATTTTGGAAATCACAAGCGGCTCGTCCTCCCCCAGCGCAGCACGTTCGCCATTTTGCTTTCCCGCTGAGACTGGGTTGCATTGTGGGAAGAGAGCAAACAGGCAAGGCAGCCAGTCCGCGGCTCCGACATCCCCGTGTGCGGCGATGACGGCGACGGGCGGGCGAGCGCTAGCGCGTGCCCGCGCCCCCCTTTGTTTTCTTTATTCTTATTGCTATTATTAATATTAGCGGTAGTTTTTAAACCTGAGAATTGCATTCATTGTCCAGTCACTTGATGTTTTGAAATCAGGCGATATGGTTTGCAAAAATACAGGGGACATGCCACTGTGGAAGCACTCAGTGGGGGGGGAGAACAGATTAACTCGTGTTCAAATTCATTTTTTCCCTGTAAATATCGATAACCCGGTAGGAATAGACGTTCATTCATTTAAACGAGGCGTGTCCGAACCACGGAGACGCGCGTTAATTCGTTGTGCTTCTGTACGAAAGATACAGGAAATGCTCCTTTTGCGGACGCCGACGGACCCAATAAAGTTAGTTCTTCTTATGTGGAGACTAGGATACATTTGCTAAGTGCGGTATGATTCAAAACCTACTCTGACTATTAAAGTGTCTATCATTTATCTTCATTGTGACATATACTACCAAGAAACGAGCCTAAGCTTCTGAATCTTAACTTGCACTGAAATGAAAATGTAAGTAAGGCGAAAGTAAGTAAAAATTACATTTTTGTTCACATCACATTTTCTTTTAGTCTCCAAATCAAGCGAACAGAATTAATTTTAATAGAATGAACAGAATGAATTTAAAGTTTTACTCGACTGATGAACGCATTTCTTATGTAATGGCATATGTGGCGCTGCCGCCAGTAACGACCCCCCAGCTGTCAGAACATTGCCATGTGAAACTGCAAAGTCGCCGAAATCTGCAAAAAGCGCTGGACATCTCTGCGATCAGCAAGTTCCATGCTGATCCCCGCAAACACGTGGGGGCGCTGCTGTACCGTCAGGGTTTGACAGCTTGTAATACGAGGTAACCATGAAATGAATGCTGCGATGTTGTATCTCTTTCTCTCCGTCGTTTCTGATTATCTCCTTTCTCATATTATCCTGTTACCATGTGTATTATTGTCTCTACATTGTATTTTTCGAGTCTTCTGATTAAATAAAATCTATCTATCTATCTATCTATCTATCTATCTATCTATCTATCTATCTATCTATCTAATCTATCTGACTATCCATTATGCACTGTAACCTGGTTAAATTATAATTATGACATCTACGACACGGGTTGTGTGCTATTAATTAAGTGGCACACGCTCTTTTTCGGCTCGCCGTCCTTTTGATTAGAGGCTGAGTTCACTTGGTGTACCAGTTAAGTAAAAGTCTGTGGGCAATTGCGACAGCGATGTCTAGTCATTCTGTAAATGTTTAATCTGATATGTATTTCTCATGTAGTAAAACTTACACGGAGAGAGTGTTATATGGCAAAGAAAGAAGAACCTATTTTATCCGACGTGCAGATGAACATTTTGATATGCAAAGAGCGTGCAGACCTTACAGTCAGTGTTTTACAATAAAAAATACAACCCAACAGGTGTCGGAGGACGTTGCCCCTTCTCAAGTAACATACTAGAAATTATTTACAACGCTTCACTTTTGTCAAGGTGAAATAAATAAATATATATCTAATCAATACTTGTTCTAAAACGTGGCTATATACATTTCGGTTCACTCATTTTTAAATAAGACATATCTGCGGCCTGACTCATAGCGGGAGGGGGGAGCGGAGCTCATGCATTCTTATAACTGCGTCCCAGCAAGTCAGCGCATAGAGGCATTTTCTGTCGGCGGCAGGAATTGAGTCTGCGCCTTTATCGGCGGCGCTCGCCGAACATCCAGCGGTGTTTCTGCTCACAGCTGCAGTGGCCAGAAATGAGCAGGAACCGGGGAGGCGCTTTCGATGCCAGCGGAGACTGACTTGGCAAACGAAGGGAGAGACGGGAATCGCTGGGTAATGGAAACTCTTAATTTCGCCCGTATGCCCTGGGATTGCCGACATATCGCTCCGAGATGATGTCGCCGTGGCTGTATCGACGTATTATAACCATATATTGAATTGTTCAGTGTGTTCATAATTGAGCTTCTCTTTCGCAGGTTGATGTGGTGAGATGTGCTATTTTTGCCATGGCGAGGGGTCTGATATCATGGGCCTGGCTGAGAAAGCCTTACTGTATTCAGGTAAGTCGTCGGAAAGCGCTTTCTTCATATACAGCTGGCCAGCTATTCGGATTTTTTTTTTTTTTTTTTGCATATGTACTTGGGGGGGGGGCAGCGCTGGCCCCCGTTATGATTTGGATCAGACAGGGGCGTTCAGCCAGAGGCAGAAAGCAGCATTAAGATAGTTTTTGCTGTCGCAATTTCAAACTTTAAATTTTGTCTTCCTCTTTTTTCCATTTCATTGCTCGGCACTGCGGCGGTGTTGGGGGCATTCAGGAGTGCGCCTCGCGAAGCACATTTAAAGGCATGCTGTCGTGGCTGAATGCTGAGCAAATATCTCTAAAGGTGTAGAGTAAATACATCGTGTTTCCCCGCTGAACTTTACAGTAAGACCGCAGCAGCCGCCCATTCATTGCCGTGACGTTTGCATTAATGTGTGTGAACATGACGGGCGCCGAGGCTCCGAAAGGTGCAGAAAAATCGATGTCAAATACTAACAATATGGATCTGGAAACGATTTCCAGCTATCAGGGCAGGTTGCTTGGGCTCTTTGCGAAGTATGTCGAAACCAGACACGGACACAGACCCTTGCCAGCGAAGTCTGGGTCTCTACACTAATTTAGGAAAAGTTATTTATGTGTACCGTTAGCTTTGCTCTGGATGCGCTTCGGGAAATCAGCACTGTGATTTTATAAGGGTGTTTATTGGATGCGTAGTTATTACATTCGAACTATCTGTGTTCAGCTTCCGCCAGTGTATGTAGAGCCATACTGAGGTGAGGTAAAATACCAGACCAGTTCCTTCCTTATGGGGCTTGCTAATAAAATACTGTCTGTACTATATTAGTATGAAGTATGTAGTAGTAGGAAGCGTTCAGTTTTTCAGGAGCAATGACAAGATTATCTTGACTGCTGCAGTCTATCTTTTGTAGATACTCAGTCTATATCTAAAATTGACCTTCTTCAGGTGGCATTAAATGTAGGCCAGAGTAACGTAAATTAAATCGCACTCTTATTTTCCTGTTTGACTGTTTGTACTAAAAGGGAGATTGTGTCTAAAACCCCTTATTTAAGACCCAATTTGACTTCATTATGGCGTTTGTTTATTTGGAAATAATTCACCATGTCATGTGGGGGCAGACTCTGATGCGGTTTGGTTTCTGCTCTGTTTACTCCGGAACTAGGAAATTTAATCAGGAAATGGGGAGCCCCCCCAAAATCAGCCACTTAAATACTGTGCTGCCCGCTTGGCCCCCCCTGGTGCCGTGTTGGCCGGAAGCTGCTCCTGGTCAATGCACCATGGGGGAGCCCCCACCCCGGCAGAGAAGTTAGAGAAGTGAGGCAGTGTGATGGTCTTGGGGAGCTGATCTTTAATACCTCTAGTGTGCTTCCTTCCACGTTGCCAGATGGGGTTATGAAAGCCTGCAACGGCGCAGCCTGAGAAACACAAAAACACTGAAGGAATTTCTTTTTTTTTGGGGGGGGGGGGGGGGAGCGAGAATTCCTTAATGCGTACTCAAGGCCCTTCCTGTTGGAACTTGGAGGCTCTGTGTGGCGTGTGTGTTTTGGGGGGGGGGGTGGTTGTATCTATAACATTGTGGGGACCAAATGTTCTTCCCACAATGAGGTAAAACCTGTTACTTTTCAGCTTGGGGACATTTTTTGGTTCCCACAATATAAACCTCAATTTTATAAGAATCTGTGAATGCAATCAAAAAACTAAAAGTCTTGTATTTTGTTTGGTTGCTTATGGTTAAGGTTAGGGCTGGGTGGGGGGTTATGGTTGACTTAATTGGGATTAGGGTTTTTCTCATAGAATTGAATGGGGAGTCCCCACAAAGATAAGAAAACAGACGTGTGTGTGTCTGTGTGAAACATCTAAAGTTTTTGTTTCTGAGCTGACAGTAATATTGCACTGAAGACATTTACCTGTTACTCAAAGCGATGGTGGCAAGTTTGTCTCACAGGCAATTATACTGTAATAAAATATTATTATGTAAGTGAAGTGTAATGTAATATCCTACATACCAGCGATATTCTGCTGTGTCGAGCCAGGAACAGAGGTGGGTAGCTGGATGCGTGTGAACCGGACCGGTCACAAACCTGGATATGCTTTTAAGGCATCTTGGCAAACGGTGTGGGGGGGGGGGGGGGGGCT
>JAODJU010000043.1:2352839-2367173 GCA_026776725.1 Gnathonemus echidnorhynchus
GGGGGAGATTCCACAAAACATGAATTCCTCAAGCCAAATGAAAGGACTGTCCAATAGGAATGTCACATCTTACTTCCCAATGGACAGTTTTCACGTTTGGCTTAAGTTATCCAGCTGTGGAATACCCCTCTGGAAGCTAGGAGGTCTTCTGTACGTGGAGAAGCCAAAGGTCCCAGTAGATAAACAAGCTGCTCTCAGCCCCGTCTTGAAACAGGCTTCCATCAGCCATGCAAATGAAGGACCAACTACAGTTTGCTCAGGACCAAAGGCATCATCATCGAGCAGCTTGTCACCTAAACTCCCGTGGCCTACCGATGACACCGAAGGATGAAGTGCCCCGGGGCGGCCGCGTCCTTACCGAGTCGGGAGTGACGCCGTTCTTGATGAAGCGGGAGAACTGCCTCTTGTAGGCCTCCTCGTCCTCCTCCATCAGGTACCTCATGTACTCAGAGACATTGATGCCCATGATGTGCTTGCGGTGAACCTCGGCATTGAATTCTTTGCTCTCAGAGTCGTAGCCAGGGAATCGTTTGGTGCTAGGGAAATGCAGACATGCAGCGTCAACTGGGCCTCAGGTACCCAGCACGTATTGGGTCTGACTGGGAAGTTAAACCAGCCACTGGATATTTTCTACAAGATCAGACATGAGCTTGGAACTGGTGTTCTGACAGTCAGGAACCAAAGTGTACCAAGTTACACGCCACCTAAAACCAAGATTGCATACACTGGTGCATTAAAGCAGTGATTCCCAAACCAGGCCTTGGGAGCCCCCGGGGAGCCCCCACCAGTCAACGTCTCCGCTTCCTCCCAGCCAGACAGCCACGCGGACTGTCTGCAGGACCCACGGGACCGAGTCGGGAATCACTGCATCAGACTGTCAATATCGTAAATAAATTACACTATACAGCTCTTAAAATGCTAGGGGGCATAAATTACAGCAACATCTATCACCAACATATAGATGAGTAAGTAACCGCAGCCATGAATCAGAGCCGATGCAGGCTTGGTTTCCAAGGAAACAGGACCCCTGCTTACCTGTGAGGAATGGAGAGGCCGCCATCCACAGCACCCTTCAGGGCTCCAAACACTTTGTTCCCAGTGGTGGTTCTGGCCAGACCTGCATCCAAGTAGCAGGTGAAGGCGCCTGGCTGACCGTCGATGCTCTCCACGTTGAACTCGTCGCCCGTAACCTCCACCTGGCCCTCATAAACCTTGTCCAGGCTGAACTTGTTCAGCAGCTGCGGAGGCAGACATGTTCTAAACCCATTTTCCCAGAACAGCAGCACACAAACAGGCACCTCACAACAGAATGGGGGTGGATGACAACACACAAACCATATCACCACACCTTCAGTTCTGCACATATCTAAACTGCTGCCGTCATACAGGCATAACAAGTATGGAATCATTGGTGTGACGCACATTCAGCCTTCAACACCTCCCAGTGTTATTCCTTGGTTTAATTAAAAACAACACTCATGGACAGGTCCAGGTGAGGCTGTAACAAATGCCAGCCCACTCGGGCAGATGGGCTTCAATCACCTGGTGCACACGGCACTCTGAAAGCTACGGGGTAACATATCAGAAACTTCCCAGTGCAAAGAGCCATGCAGGACAGCACTGATCTCCGTGAGAAGCCGGCCCAAGGGCAGTCGTGAGAAGCAGGGGGGGGGGAGTGATGGCGTCCTGGGGGGGCTCTCACCCTGCGCGCCAGCAGCAGCCCAGTGCAGTAGGCTGCGGCGTAGTTAGTCAGACCCACAGAGATGCCGTACTTGGGCAGCTCATGCGAGTAGGCAGCGCAGACGATCATGTCCCCTTCGATCTTCGCATAGGCGATCTGAAAGGGAGCAAACAGCGCACTCAGACCAGGTCGGCACTGGCCGACAGAACAAGCTCTAAAGCACCGCCAGTGTGAAGAACTTCGTTATGACCTAGAACCGCAGTCACCAACCCTACTCCCAGAGATCTACCACCCTGCAGAGCTTAGGTGCCTAATTTAACACACGATACAAATAACCAGGCACTTCAGTAGCATCTCAGTATCAGATACTAGTATTAGCTTTAACATAGCTGCCGCCAATACTTATCTGTATCCGGTGTGTTAAATTAGGGCGGCACCTAAGCTCTGCAGGCAGGTAAATCTCCAGGAGCAGGTTTGGTGACCACTGACCTATAATTAAATAATCTGCCTTTCATAGAAGTACAAGGACAGATACACAGGAATGTATTTTTCCCCCATATACCCCATACGGCTCTTTATTAAGGCAAAGGGGTGAGCAATCCATCCAGAGCCACAAAGCATTTTTCAAGGGAGTTAAGGTTCTTGCACAAGAGCCCAATGCAGATGTGGCTACGGGGCTAGAACCAGCAACCTCCCAAACAGTGGCACAGAGGCCTAACAGAGCTCTCAAGCATGGTCTGGAGAGACACACCACACACTCCAACAGAACACCGATGTCCGGCACCCACCTGGCAGACGATGTCCCTGTTGGAGAACCTGACGATCATCCGGTACTTGGGGGTATTGTACTTGTTCTTGTCTTGAATCACCAGGCGTTTGCGGGCAAAATAATCTGTCTTCCCCTCTGAAAAAGACAAGCGAACACATAGAACTTCAGCCAGCCTGGCATGGAACCATAAGACCTATTATTAGGTACGTCTACATAAATCAGTCATGAACATTACATTTTTCTTCATTATCAGTAAGATAAGGCCGTTGACACCGTTACTTTACAGCACATTAGCCATCTGCAAGCAGAGAACTAAAAAGTAACTTTACCTCTCCTCCTCCTAAACTTCACCTGGTACCTCTTGAAGTAGGATTTATTCTTGACGACCTTAACGAAGCCCTGTCAGAAGCAGACATTTAGACACGTTACATTTTGGAAGCAGAACTATTTCCAACAAACGGGACAAGTTTTGCTGAATCCTGTCCAGCAAAAAAATAAATAAATAAAAGCTTAAGCAGACACCGAAAACTATGGGGTTTGGAAGCAATTTACAACAAAATGTCTCGTCTCCTTAAAGAAACGCCTGAACTCTCAAACATGGCGTCATCTAATATCCAGATTCCGCAGTTAGCCAGCAAGCCATAATGAACCAGAAACCTACACTACGGAGAGAAATTTCATGAAATATATACAGCAGACGAAGTCAGAAATGTCCCGCAGGGACAGCAGAGCCCCTGTGTGCGTGTGTCAAACGGTACAACGTAGGTAAGACGTTCCTGCAGCCATTAGGCCACGTTGGTATGTCGCCACAGCACCGGACGTCAGACAGAAATCTAACATCATCCATTCATCTAAAAGCACTATTATGGCAAACAAGTCACACGAAACAGACGGATAGCATCTTGCGTGTTCATATTGGTATATATTATTCCACTTTACTAACCATTTCGCAGGTTTTTAGACCTCAACTAGTCCGGAGACCTAAGTCTACAGACTAGGATATCAGTACTGCTGCACTGGGAAAAGAAAGTTTGTACTGCGCATGTCCGGTAAATAGCGTCGCGGCGGTCAGGAGCTACGCTGAAATATTTACTGCCCCCTATAGCAGGGGAGGACAATTGCTGAGAAAAAAAAATGACTCCGAAAATAACCCGGCTGAAATTGTTGAATCGCTTCCAAATGTTTCCATACATGAATGTGTGTTGTTCGACAGCATTTCAATTTTATCGGTATCTTAAGAAGAATGATGCGACCTATTTCAAATAAAAAGAACACCTCGATAACATACACATCTTTCATCATGTAAAAGACAAGCTTTTCATGACCACTCCTACAAATAAAATGGAAAAGTTTACAATTGAGAATGTAATTTATTTTATCTAAAAACTATTTGCCCCCTATGAGTTGTGTCTGCATTATGATTATGTATGAGAGAAAATAGGGGCTTTCACATTCATATTATTCTCAATATTAAGGGCCTGGACAATAAAATTGATACACTTGGCTAATGGTATACGAGGTTTCATGACTATATTTGCGCAGCCTGGTGGCCAGTCTTCACTGATTGCACATTCCATCAGAGCAGAGTATCAAAGTTGAATTAGCAGAGCAATAGTACAGCTGTACATAAAATATTGGAATCCATACAACATAACGGGAGACACATCACAGTCCGAAAGAGGAGTAATTGTTGGTGCATTTGTAACCTGACAGCAAGTCTCTATGCTGTATGGAGAGCCACAGCATCCTGGGTAATGTTGGCATACCACCACAAAGGATGGATCATATCCAACAAGAGTAACTGTGGACGTAAAAGGGAGCTGGCTGAAAGGGATCCCCGGGCACTAACTCCACAGGGTCAGTATTCACGGTCACTCATGCCAATGCCAAACATCAGTTCCGATGGTGCCAACAGTATAAATCTTGTGCTGTGGACAATGTGAAACCTATATTGTTATCTGATTCATCCACCTTCACCATCTTTCCCACATCTGAGGGCGTTATGGTGTGGAGAATCCCCAGAGAGGCTTACCACCTGGACTGTTGCGTACCCAGAATGCAGCGTGGGGGTGAATCAGCGATGCTTTGGGCTGCAACATCATGGCATTTCCTAGGCTCACTACATGTTCTAGATGGGCATGTCACTGCCAACGACCACCGAACCATTCTGGAGGACAAAGTCCACCCAGTGATTCAAACATTGTACCCTGAAGAGGTGCTGTGTATCAGGATCATAATGCACCAATACACACAGAAAGACTAGTGACACACTGGTTTCATGAACATGAAAGTGAAGTTAACCATCTCCCATGGCTGGCACAGTCACCAGATCTGAATATTATCGAGTCACTTTGGGACCAGTGGTCAGCACTATTGCCTCACACCTCTGGGAGACTGGGGCTTGAGTCTCCACTCTCCACCAGCTGCTTGTGTTTGGACTTTGCATGTTGTCATTGTGGGGTTTCCTCTGAGTACTCTGGTTTCCCCCCAGTCCAAAGAGAAGCTGAGGATAGGTACCACACCCCCAGAGCCCGCTTAGGATATATGGCTTAGAACAGAGGTGGCCAATCTTATCCGCAAAGGGCTGGTGTGTATGCAGGTTTTTGGGATAACCTGTAGGTCAGCTGTTCAAACCCAGGTGTGAGGACTCTTCATTCAATCAGTCCTCTAATTAGTAATCTAATTAGGGAGTTGCAGCGAAAACCTGCATACACATCGGCCCTTTGCGGATAAGATTGGCCACCCATGATCTAATCAACTGGTAACCAGACAATTCTCTATAAACTGCCAATCAGCTAAATTTTGCGCATGCAAGTGAACGGTACCCCTATTACTTTAACCATTACGTTTGTCTTGCGTGCTGGAGAAGTACGTTTGGATTTGGGCGTGTGGAAGCATGGAGTGCCAAAGCCAGACGAGCAGATACGTCTAGGTTTTGCTTGGGTAAACAAATGTCTCCTATAGGTCAGCTGGGGCTGTATAGATTGATCCCATCAGGAGCGGAGCTAATACTGCATGACATGGGATGAATCGATCAACCACAACGGAGAAAGCGCCAAACGACCCGTGGCCATGCGCGAAAGACGTGAGCTATGGGTGGCGGTGTCACGACGCGAGGAAAAATGAATGGGAAATACTTAAAAGCGAGTGGAATATTTTTACAGTAAGTTCGGCAAGATTTCACGATGCTTTATTTCTCTACATGTGGCTACTTGACCGTTCTTCCTCCTAAAAGAATCACTGGTTATTTCGCCTTAAAGTTAAGTTATGATCTTAATTATGTGTGTTATCCCATAACAATAACTAACCAATGAACATGGCTGAACACAATAAATTTTCCAACTCGGGCGGTAAATTTCATTGATTGTCTGATGCTGTTATAAATCCTTCATATTACAAGTCCTGCTTACTTTTTGTTTTGCCATTTGTTATAAAAAATTTGTATTGTGCATGTGTTAACGTACCAAAGATCACTGAATGAGGCTATTTGCCAAACACCAACAAGTAAAACCACTTTGCAGCACTGACATAAACCCTTGAAATAAATCCGGATGTGAAATCAATACGGACAGGAAATTCGTTTAAGAAGGTGAAGATATTGTATTGATTTCCAAACATTTTTAACACCTATGCGACTAAATAGATCAGCTCGTTTTAGTGCAGCACATTCTTCGGTTTCCCAACAGGGGGAGCTCCAAGACATATTACCGAATTCTCCGATATTGGAAGCGGCATTTTTCTTTTAAAGAAAGCCCAGGAAGGACTCCGACCGCAGATTAAACCGAATAGTGGATGCCATTAAAGCTGGATTGTTGTATTTCCATTTCCATTAAAAGACACTTCCTATTTTTGGAGAAATTCCGACGAACACTTAACTAATGTTATCTGACGCATTAGCAATATAAACCGCAGTAAGAGATATTTGAATTCCACCCTGGCAAAGTTTTCATTCCTCAACTTTAAACCCTTAAGTACTTCTTTTGCTCGTAATACTTTCGGCTTGCACTACAATGTGAATCAGTCATTGCACAAAAGAATATTACGTGGCTTCCTAAGTATGCCTCGTCAAAAGGGCATTGGAGCTGTCACTGCGAGGCGTGTCTGGCGTCACTCGAGCGCCTTATTGCATTGCAAGTTTCCGTGTAAAACTTGAAAGGTCGGTTTCAAGCTGCTATCGAAAGGCAAGCCGTCAATTCAGCCTCCGCGGATTGATTTCATTCATCCAGGGGTACATCACATCCACGCTGGAGACCATGTCTGTGCCCAAAGAGATCCAAACCTGGTGATGAGGTGAGTCGCCTGACAGCTCATGTGCTGCTTTTAAAAGGGAACTGCATTTATACCTATCCTGTCCCGAACACGAATACATCAACGAGACGTCCCAAAATTTGCCAAAACGACCATTTTCCCTCCCCGGATTCTTGACATGAGGAGCCTCGGGTCATTTTAGATGGGCTGTTGATCGCGGTGAGGGACAGTAAATACTAATTACTGCACACAATGAGGGATCGTGGTACTGCTCTGTTATTTAGTCTTATTTATCATACTTTAGTAACATTAGATAATAATGAGTGTTTTTGGCAGGATGGAGTTAAGAAACATTATTTTGACTCCCACGTCCAAAAAAAGAAGAAAAGTCCTGAAGAAGGGAAGAATCTGGGAAAGCAGAACGAAAAGGGGGGACGTCTTTCCCTTTAATGCAGGCGCATGCCCGGTCTGATGCCAGGCTGACGTCGCTCCGGAGCTGCGGGGGCTGCTTGTGTACACAGGATCCCACGGTCTTGGATTGTACGACGGGGGGTTGGGGTTAAAAAAACCACGTACACACACCTGACACAGCAAACTGCAAAACAGTAATAATAGTACATAGTGAGCAGCCGTGCTGAGCTCTGCTCGATGGGACGTTAATGCTTCTAATCGTGGAGCGTAAGACGGAGCCAAGGTAAGGCGAGCTTGGCGGACGGGCTGTGCCGGGACGGCGGCTCGCTGCTCCGCGCTCTTCGCTTATTTGTTACACCTTTGCTGTATTTGACAGATGTTACGTTGGAAACATAATTTTGATATCTTGGTGTTTTCCTGTTAGGACTCATGCAAGGAGTGCATGATAAGTACGGCAATGACGGCTGGACTGACCAGCACCGAGCAGGCTCGTCTTTTTAACTTTAGCTAGCTCGCTAATTCGCCTCTAGTTACATAAATCTTTTCAGATTAAAAAAAAAAAAAAAAACGGGTCGAAATGCCATATTATTAGGTGTGTTTGTCTAACTGGAAAGTGACACTGCAGAATAAATAAAACATGTCTAGCATTTTGTATGAAATCACTGTGGATGAACAGGGGCTGCTGGAAACTAATACGCTCCTGGCTAATAATAATCCTAAATATTTAACTCCATTTACCTGGCAGTTACCAGGTAAGCGCTATGCGTTTCTGTTGTATATCAACTGGCGCTCATCGCTAACAATAGCTATGCAGCGATCGGGGTATACTGTGAATATAGTGTCTAGCCTATCTTAGCCTAGCATGCAGTCATTTAGCATTCGCTAGCGTGTCAGAATGCCCTCAGTTAGCATTTGTTAGCTTAGCTATGCTCCCCGGCTAAGGGGCTAAGAGAGCGGCAGTGTCTGCGCGAGCCCGCCCGCTCGCGACCAGCCGGCTCGCGACCAGTCCGCCCTTCTGCACGCGGGCTTTCGGTGGCGGCCCCTTGGCCGTCTCTTTCCGCCATGGTATGTGTTGCTTTTTTCGGTTTTATGTTCGTCCTCGGGAGCAGCCAGCAGTAAGCCGGCTTTGCATGAGGGAGTGCGGTTGGCAGGGACCGCTCAGGTGATCGCTCACATCAGCTTCTTGGGGTCGGCAGCCGGCGGATGTTTGAGTTCTCAAAGCGTATCGTTGCTGTTTCTGTGGTTCTGCTGGGGGACCGATAAACCATGTGCAGTTAGATTCAGTGAAACCGGGCAGTTATTGGCCACATGCAAATTGTGCTGAGCGCATCGGTATGGTTGAAAATAACAGTAGAAACGAATTTCGCTACTTTTATCATATTTCAGGATGTTTTGCACTGTTTGTACTTCAAGGGATTTAATCGACTGCTGTCGGTGGCGAGTGTGTGGTTTGGACGCTAACCCTGATGTTGATGTGTTGGGAATTTTAGATGACTAAATCAGGGCAAAGTCGTGGGCTGACTAATGCTTCATTTAGAAACGTGCTGAATCAACTTTTTTTTTTAACTGCTGCATAAAATAGTAAGGCAGTTTGTGATTTCCCAGGTTATGCCAGGGAAAAACCCTGATGGGGCTTTGTTTTTTTTGGCTGGACATTAGTTTCGTGACAACATCGCGTTTCACCATTACCGTACTTGACAGTTCCTTTAACCAGGTGGTTAACAGCTGTGCGTTACTTTATCGTTCAGGTTTCGCCAGGGAATTAACGGGAATCCTATAATAGCAGAGCGCAGTTTGCTTACTGCTTGTGTGGTTCCCTTCGATATGTCTTAAGATGTTGCTAATGTTTCGTAGTTATTGACCTGTCCCGGGACACATTGGCATGGCCATCATAAGTAGCTCTGAGCCGTTTCATTTTTGTTTTCATTTTTAGCTTATTACCAAATGACTTAAATGAACAGAAGACACATTAATGCATAATCGATTGGATATAAATTAATTGGTCACTTGGTGTTTCATTTCTTTTCAACTAGTAGTTGACTTGGTGCTTTTTGGCTCTGGTTGTTGGCTTGAGTGTATGTTTAGTGAGATTCCGTTGTTCTTTGGCTACCCTTTTCCAAACTGCAGATTTCCATACATTTGTCATAATACTTCTCCTGCTCAGGGTTATGGGAGCTGGGGGGCTGTGGCCTATCTCAGGCAACACAGTGTACAAGGCTGAGGACAAATGCTGTATGAGATGCCAGTCCATAGGGCACATGCGGGCAATGGGCACACGATGGGAAGTTTAGAGATACTGTTCGCTACAAGTCTTTGGATTGTGGGAGGAAACCTGCAAAACTCACACGCAGCATGTGTAGGATTTAAATCCCCAGCCCTGGAGGTGTGAGGCAGTAGCGCCCCCTGCTGGGCCACCGTGCTGTCAGAAACCTCACGTCTGCCTTTGACAAATGACTCAAAGCGGCTGTGCTTACACTGTCAGACAGGAAGGGGCCTGTCTTTGGGTTGTATTGATCGTTCTGGACAGCACTCTGGATGTTGGTCAGTTTCCTTAACAGATATGATACTTTGACCTTTTATTCTTATGCCTGTGAGTGGTGCTTGTGCAGAGGATGTGCAGAGGATGGACAGATGTGACTGAGGTGGCCCTGCAGTTTTTCCCGCTTTGGTAGTTTAGTCCCTTAGCTTTTGCTTAGAAGCTCTTTGCAAAGCTTTATAACAGAATTCTTGCACACTTTTGCTCCCAGTGGCTCAAATGATTTGTTGTCCCTTCAGATGAAAGGTCCTTTGTATGTTAAGAAGAGTAAGCCACCATCAGAATGGAATTATTATTTTTGTATATTTTTTACCCAGAATGAAATGGAGTCCGTTTGTTAGTCCAGACTCACCCCTGTCTAGTCTGGCATTGAATTTTCAGGGTGGAATGAGCTGCATCGTCGCCTGACATGCAGGGGAAACCAAGACAACTACAGATCCACCCAGTAAGAACTGTGATGTTCAGTATTTTACAGTAGCTTTCAATATTTTAGGCACATGCTGGTGTAGTGATCTTAATAGTGATTAGTAGAAGTAGTTATCTAAGTTAAAATTAATATTTTACTTTTGGTGATTTTTAAGAACAGTAACATTATCTTAGAAATTTGACAGATGTCAAGTCTTGTAAGGGTTGAATGTTGAACGTTGATGTTATGTTTCAGGCACTTTTAAAATCTGTAACCTTTCATGTGGGAAGTGTGTGGCTGCTATCTGTTGCTGCTAAATGGACTTATGTAACTGCTGAGACTGTCCTTTCCTTTCCTTTACGTCACTTGACAACAGACATAATTTGAGGTGTCTAGCCAGAGCCTATAATGCAGCTTGACTTCTATGTAACTTTAACTTTATTTTGATCTCCATTGTGTGATCGGTAAAGACATGGATGTACTGCCACTGTATTTAATGACACTGTCTGTTTTATAAGTCCGGGTGACTAGCTGGTGGGCCCCAGTGTTCCATTACTCCATGCACTGCCCTGGCTTCACCCACCAAATGACTTCATATTGTCTTCATGATATTAGGGCATTAAATACAAGTAAAATTTTGTGGGGGGTCCCTTTACTGGACCTCTTCTGGTAGCCAGTCATACTGCCAGATTGCTCATTCTACGCTATAGGTAAACGGTGCTTCTATATCTGTGAAAACTCTTCGATGTCTTGAAAAGGGACTTTGGATGATCTGCAGTTGAACTCTTGGTTAGAAGTAACCCTAGACTGAACAGTGGTCTTTCACTGCCTGGTTGTGGCGTTTTTAGTTTAGGTTCTGTCTGGTTTCACCTAAGTAACTTGATGGAGAAACATTGGATTATGTAATTTTGGATTTGGACTGTGACAATTCTTTGGAATCTATGTGAAAATACTATACAGCCATTTCTCTGTGCTTCTAGCAAAGATATACATATTTATTTGAATACATCAAGCAACAGCTTTACTGTGCTTTGCCATTTCTGACTTTTCTGTCACTGTGGTCTGTGTGTGGTTTTCAAGTGGTACTGAGGTGGGTTTGTAATGGAAGGTCTGAGGGTTATATAATAAAATGTATTGCCGTTAATCTGGACAAAAAACTTACTTTTACTAGAATCTAACTGTTACAATGAAGTGCAATAGCTGCTGTTTACTCTAAATGTTTAAATTGTGTCCTTAGATTAAGGTGGGATGTTGATAATAAATTTCCACATTCTGTTAATTTCTTGGTAGGTGCTTCTGCCAGGTTGTTAATGTTATCTGTTGCAATGTCACACCACCTGTTTTCCATTGTATAGCTGGTATACGTGCAGTAGTGCTTCTGATGGCCTTGTCTTTATTGGAGACTGTCCAGTCGGTGCTGCTGGGGTATTGGAGGATTTCTCCAGCTCCTTCATCCTCTTCAAAACCTTCTGGCCGAAACCTGCAATGTGTTTTAAGAAGTTTTGTTTGGTATGTTGGAATAATTATGTCAGCTGCAGGAGGTTCAACTTGTCGAACGAAATCCACCAAGCTCTTTGTGTCCATTATGGAATGGTGTATAGGCATGGAGCCTGTGTTTGCCTGTTTGAATAATTCAGATGCATTTGCTCATTTTTCATTCTGTTCTGTATTCTCTTGTTTGTGGATGGGGGCTGGTTTTGTGTGTGTGTGTGTGTGTGTGTGTGTGTGTGTGTGTGTGTGTGTGTGTGTGATGAAATGCATCATTATTCTGTGTAATCTTACTATATGTTCTACACAACAAATTTCTTTTCTGAAGCGGGAGAACTTTCCCCATTTGTTATTCCTCCGTTCTGTGTTTTCCTACAGGGCCGAGGTAATTGCTGAGTGTGAAAGGGAAACGGAGACCACACCCTTATTTAGTCATCAGTGGTGTTTGTGTCTGCATTATTTTTTTTGTTTTACATAACCTCTCCTTACATTTAAGTTTGTTTTTTTTTGTCCGCAGAACAACAGTCTACCATTTTATTGGTGTTTTTATGTAGTCTAAGCTGGGTGTTGGTTCCATCGGCTAAAGCAAAATGACAAAGTTCCTTTTATCTTCCTACTTAAATAAAGGTTAGCTTCCTTTGTTTTCTGAGTTCTGGTCCTTCCATGTGCAGTGTGAGGTCTTTCTCGAGGCTTTATGTCACATCATGCCTATGTAAGTCCTCCTTGGTGTGACTGTGTCTTTGTCAGAGAGCTCCTATTGGCTGTTTCTGTTTGAGGGGTACAAAGATCAAAGGGGGGCATGGGCCTCTTGAGCCTCGAGTCAAAAAAGCTCATCCCTGATACTGAGGAAGTTCTGGCCCGCTATTCTTCCTGATTAGATTTTGTATGTCCACAACCTGTCGTATAAGTGCTGTTTCCTAGGGCCAAGGATTAGGCTTCTCTGCTTTATAGGTGTCAGCCAATCAGAGCTTGCCGTGTGCCGGCAGCATTCCTGACAAACGCCCCCTCGCTTTGTATGAAGCTGGAGCGTTGCCAGTCTGAATTCCCCATTTCCCAAGCAGCCGGAAATCTTGCCTGATTCTTCTGCTTGTGTCAAATTTTGTAATTAACGCTGCCATAGACTTCCTGTAGGGGGGCATGGGGATCCCTCCTATTCAGAACATAAGTGTTTGGCTGGGGTTCTCCCTTCGTGCTGAGCTTGGTGCAGGTACTGCCCTGTTTGCTGCTGGGTGCTAATTATGAAAACCGGGACAGACATGGAGCAGTGTTGTTTGGGAAGCCTCTCCTACTCTCTAGTTGGCCAGCGCATATTCCATCTGGAGACATTCTCATCATTCCTCTAATCTTTTCATCAGAACCAATGGAATCAGTTCCAGCCAGCTGACCATTTTATACATTTTATTAAGGTTCTGCATCCTGCTAATGTCAGAGTACGCTGCCTTTTCCTTCCCGAGAAGGTCTGGTTTGACCTTCCTGACTTTGAGGCCAAGAAAGCACAGTGGCATTTTGTTTTCACATCCAGTGGTGTGAACTCAGATCATGCCCCTGAGATTGTCAGTCGCCGTATAGGGTGGGGTGGTTTGTCCTACTGATCTGCTTGCTGTGGCCTCTGCTGTTGCCCGCAAGGGCTTTGGGGTGATGACTCTCTTTGTTCCTATTTCAGAAACGACAACCCGTTTTTTTTTCTGTCCAAAATAACAAGATCTGTTGGAAAACAGGCCTTTTATGAACAGGAGTCCCCTTGACTTTAACCCTCTCCAGTCAAGTAAATGTAAAATAAAAATAAATGTGATAAGTTGATATTAAACCTAAGGGAGTCTATAGAAATGCGAAATAATGGAGTTTGTTTCAGGTTGTGCCTCAGACTTTTGGTCCTGCCCCCCAGGCAGCTGGATAATAGCCAAGAAGTTCAGGCTCAGGAGTGTGGATGACCTCACTCCTCCTGCAGCATGTGTCTGCTGTCAGTTACTCTCTGCTGTTAATTCTTAATTGATGTGTGCATTTCTGTCCTGTGGTCTCTGCACTACAGATGGTTTACGGGGCACAGACTCGGTGACCCTGGCTGTTACTCTGCATATTGCTGTTTTTTGTTTTTCATTTTCTTCTCTGCTGTTTGGGTTTGATCATTTCGTTCTTCCCAGCTGCTCACATTTTGGAGCAGAGATGAATATCGTTTGATGCAACATTGCTTCATAGATGTTAACAGAGGCCAGTATTTAGGTGTATTTATTCCCAAAATGTATGTATAAGCTTTTTCAGTTGTTGAATCATGTCTAGTCTAAGCTCCATGGGCTTATCAAAGAATGGATTGTGAAGACTCTTCAGTTTCAGTCATCTAAAGATTCATTTGTAATTAATTTTTCCACACAGCAGGGGAATAATTTGGGCGCCATCAGTACATGGGACATTTTCAAAAATTCTGAGTAGGGGAAAAAAACCATCCTGCTGTTTACCAGCTGCTTTCAAAACGGTGCAGGGACAAGGAGTGAATAATCTCTGCTGCGCTATGTATTTGTGGAACGGTCATAGGCGCACTCGCTTGGGGAACCCAAAAAGGATTAGCACATAAAGAAATCTCTACTTTTAAGAGGGATTTTGCTACCATTTTTAGGCTGGAAAGGAAACTGGCAGAATGGAGCCCCGGTTTCTCGTGACAAGCCTGATAGCTGCCAGCTTCCCTCACTGTACCTCTGTCAGCTGGGTTAGCAGTGCCCGCCGCTGTCAGCTGGGTTAGCAGTGCCCGCCGCTGTCAGCTGGGTTAGCAGTGCCCGCCGCTGTCAGCTGGGTTAGCAGTG
>JAODJU010000043.1:2377242-2387784 GCA_026776725.1 Gnathonemus echidnorhynchus
AGGCTGTTGGAGATCGACAGCAAGTCCCTGAAGTCTGTGAATGGCTCCCGGCGCAACAGCGGCTCTTCCCTGGTGTCCAGCTCCTCGGCCTCCTCCAACCTCTCCCACCTGGAGGAGGACTCCTGGATCCTGTGGGGGCGCATCGTCAACGAGTGGGAGGACGTACGCAAGAAGAAGGAGAAGCAGCTGAAGGTGGGCTGCTGCCGGTCGGGACGCCTGCACTGGTGGCAGTGCGCAGTGATGCGCATATGCAGTGATCAGGGGTCACCGACTCCGGTCCTGGAGAGCTACTACCCAGCAGGTTTTCTGTCATACCCGGCTTCTGATGAGCCACATCTGTTCTCGGGTAAATACCAGGAGCAGGTGTGGCTCATCAGAAGCCAAGTGGGACAGAAAACCAGGACCGGAGTTGGTGACCCCTGCACTAAATAACCATTAATGAATTCTGTCCCCAATTGAGTGTGCTGTGCTTCCTGTCACGGCCATTAAACGTGATGCTTAACTGATGATATTGCAATCGCATGGTGAACTTGCTAATACCTTAATTTCATCACTGGTCTTTATTCATGCCTTTATTTTTTATTCATTTTAGATGTCACAGCTGTCCTGTTGGCTTATTTTCTCAGCAAAGCAATGGCTTCAGTAGAAACCCTAGGTCATACCTCATGTTGTCTTATCTAGATGGGTCTTTATGTAGCACATTTCAGAGGTTTAATTTTAGACCTGTGAATCATACCCATCTGCTCTTGTTGATGAAGTTGCGTGATCTTTAACCTTAGTCTAGCGGTCCCACCCTGCTGCCCTCCTGAACCCTGAGGATACACTTCAGTTGGGGAGATTTGGGGAGTGTGCTGACCTCTGCTAGGGGAGAAGCTGCCTTTTATTAAGTGTAAAGGCAGCGGAGTAAAGGAGGGAGTTTGGCGGATTAGTCTTGCGTCTTGTGTTTTGCGTGCTGAATATCATGGGGGTTGCGTCACTGCTGTGAGACTGTCTTGGTCTCGTGGCACCCGAGCTTGTGATTGGCTGTGCCAACAGTGCTGCTGCTGTTTAAGTCCCTGCAGATTTCCTTGTGATTATAGTAATGAGGCATGAACCCAGACTGATGTCTGCTGTTTATTTATTATACCCAGTTCTCCACTGGGGCCTATGATGTTTCCTACTCTAAATAAAGTAACCATAGGTGTACGGCAGAACATTGCAGAACATATAGCTTGACAGCCAGCATCGCTGGGTAAAAATAGTCTTTAAATGGATAAAGTATCCATTTACTACTATGGTATTCAGAGTGATGATTCATAACCAGCTTAATTTTTCCCCTTCATTTCAGATTCGTCAACTGGTTGATTTCCCAGTTATGTTTAATGAAACTTTAATGTAGAAAGCAGGTGTTGTAGCTCACTCCTTTAGTCACTGTTGTACTTGGCTTAGGACGTTTTCTGTGGGCAGTATGACTGCTTCCTAAGGATCGGCTCCCCTCGCTGTGGAGGTCTCTCCTGTCTCTACCCCCCCTGTGGAGGTCTCTCCTGTCTCTACCCCTCCTGTGGAGGTCTCTCCTGTCTCTACCCCTCCTGTGGAGGTCTCTCCTGTCGCTGCCCCCCCCGTGGAGGTCTCTCCTGTCGCTGCCCCCCCCCGTGGAGGTCTCTCCTGTCGCTCCCCCCCCCCTGTGGAGGTCTCTCCTGTCGCTGCCCCCTTGTTTCAGCCCTGTTTGGCTCTGGGCTTGTATCATGGAGCTCCCCTTTTGTTCATCTGTGGGTGTCAGGCTGGTTTTAAGTTGCCGGAGTGCCCCATGTACGTTTGTCGGGTTCCTGCGCTGTCTGACCTCAGGACGGGATGTGATGAGCCTGATAGATACATTTTATGTGGTATCATTGATGTCGCAGTTGTTCTGCTTCGCCAGTTAAGGCTGTTCTGACATTGCCCGACCAGGAGCTGGTTCGGAAAGGGATCCCCCACCACTTCCGGGGAATCGTTTGGCAGCTCCTGTGCAACGCCCAGAACATGCCCATCAAGGAGCAGTACTCGGAGCTGCTGAAGATGACATCACCCTGCGAGAAGCTGATTCGCCGGGACATTGCCCGCACCTACCCCGAGCACGAGTTCTTCAAGGAGAAGGACAGCCTGGGCCAGGAGGTGCTCTTCAACGTCATGAAGGTGAGCGCTTGGCCCGGCCACCCCTGCCCGATCTGGTGCGCTCGGAGGGGGTGGCATGTCCCCCCCCCATAGGCCGTTTCCTTGACAAGGTGGAGCCTGGGCTGGAGTCCGATTAAAAACTGGCCCTGCATTTTGGGGTCTCCCATCCCCCGAGTGGTGGGGTCCCCACAAAAACCCATCAGCCCACCGGGAAAATGCCCGGTACACCAAGCCAGTCCAGTCCCGGCTAGATCTACTTAGATCAGCCTTTTGTTCTGCGTCGAACCGGCGACATGCAGTTCATATTTATTTTTAGTTTGCATCCTTAGATGCACTTGCCAGTTTTTAATTTAAGGGATGTGGATGTCGAGCCGTCGGGGTTCAGGAAGCCGTCCGCGCTCACGTCCTGCCGCACTTCACACCCTAACGGACACGGGCTGGGTGGGGGCACGAGGCCTACAGGAGCGGCTCGGCAGCTGAATGCCCTGCTGCGGCTCCGAGCAGCGTGTCGCATTTCAGACGGCGCAGGGAGCGGGCGTGCTGATGTCACACGTGCTTAATGCCTCCTGTTCCGGCTGCCTCTGCTCCTTTCACTTTGCCCGCTGGCATTTCTTTGTCGGATTGTGAGACTGTGCCAGGTGACTTCGGTCCTCATCGACCACATGGCATGTGAAGCCCTCATGATGTCACTTCCTGTTTCAGGCATACTCCCTGGTGGACCGGGAGGTGGGCTACTGCCAGGGAAGCGCATTCATCGTGGGGCTGCTGCTCATGCAGGTGACACTGGAATGACCAGCCGGGGGTGCTCTGCTCCCATGGAGCTGCTCTTTGGTCAGCAGGTCGAATGATGTCCGTGTGCTTGTTCCTCCAGATGCCAGAGGAAGAAGCTTTCTGCGTCTTCGTCAAGCTGATGCAGGAGTATCGTCTGAGGGAGCTCTTCAAGCCCAGTATGGCTGAGCTGGGACTCTGCATGTACCAGTTTGAGTGTATGATTCAGGTAATATGTAGCTCTGTCTTGTCTCTAGGGGGCAGCAATGAGCATATAAAATGAGTTCACCTGACCAAACATCTTGAACACGCCTGTGGGTTTTAACGGGGCAGCTGTGTACTGGTGCAGACGGCAGGTGACTGGCAGCAGGAGGATGGCACGTGGTCCCTGCTTTCAATCCCACGTCACCCCCCCTCCTCTGAGGGCTGCTGCAGCACTCACGCATGTGCCCCCCCCTCCCCCAGGAGCAGCTGCCCGAGCTCCACATGCACTTCCAGGCACAGAGTTTCCACACCTCCATGTACGCCTCCTCTTGGTTCCTCACCATCTTCCTCACCTCCTTCCCTCTGGCCGTCGCCACTAGGATCTTTGACATATTCATGAGCGAGGTGAGTGCCGTGCTGGACCACCGATGCGGGCATTTCTCTGGGTGGACACACACACTGGGTGAATATTTGCCTTCTGTTTTCCATCTGATAAAGAGGCACTCAGCTTAGGCTGAATGTAAACAAAGGTCGCCACCTTGTGGCCAAATTGGATGCTGCAGATCATTACTTGGCTCTGCGCCCTCTGTTGGCAGGGCCTGGAGATAGTCTTTCGAGTAGGACTGGCCATTCTTCAGATGAACCAGGCCGAGCTCATGCAGCTGGACATGGAGGGGATGCTACAGGTGAGTGAGCTGGGAGCCTTCAGGCAGCCTGTCCTCCCCAGGGAGGCAGCCATGTGCATGACGCCCCTCTGTCCATGTCTCAGCACTTCCAGAAGGTCATTCCCCACCAGCTGGACAGCGGCCCTGACAGAGTCATCCTGATTGCATACCAGGTCAAGTACAACGCCAAGAAGATGAAGAAGTACGTTCACCCTCTGAGAGGCTGATGTGTCACGCGTGTGAAAAGTGTCGCACTATTGCTGCTTCCGATTTCGGCAGCCTGGCGTGCCTGTGATATCACTCCTTCGGCGGGAGGCGGCCACGTGCGAAAACGTCTTTCCTGGCTGGGGGGGGGCTGATCACGGGCCCGTGCGATTCACAGTTTACTTTGCGATTGTTCCTCAGGTTAGAGAAGGAGTACAGCACGATCAAGACGAAGGAGATGGAGGAACAAGTGGAGATCAAGGTGAGAGAGGCGCCCCCTGCAGGGCTGGCGGGGTATTTCTCACCATCGGGACATGTGACAGGATATTTACATCTCACATGAAGGTTCCCCTGAAGGGTGTTTCTGGGTCATTTTATTATTAAACTTGTACTTGATTTCAGAATACAAATAATACAAATTACAAGCAAATTAACAGTGTACATTTATTTTAGTGGTTAATAGTGAAATGGTAGTTAAAATGCTTGATGTCTACTGATAACTTTAGTCGCATAACTTTAACGTTACACCTGTTAAGTGTTTCCATTAACTGCCAGTGTGATGTCAGTTGTGGTCAAATCTGGTTTTGTGTCACCCCCCCCCCCCAGAGGCTACGCACAGAGAACAGACTCCTGAAGCAGAGGATCGATACCTTGGAGAAAGTGAGTGCTGGGGGTGGGGGGTAGGTCCATGAGGGTATTACTCAAAGCTCCATCAGTCCATTATCTGTGTGTGCATGCGTGCGCACAGTGTTCCCGTATGCGGTACAGCTAAACGCAGTGTTCCCGTATGCGGTACAGCTAAACGCAGTGTTCCCGTATGCGGTACAGCTAAACGCAGTGTTCCCGTATGCGGTACAGCTAAACGCAGTGTTCCCTTATACACATGCGCTGTCATGCGGGATGTTAGGAACCTTAAATGTCAGGGACCTGAAGATCAGCCTGAGCAGGTTCACGGCAAACCGAGGTTTTATTACCGAGGTCATGAAACTTACAGAGAGGTCAAGAAAGGTCACTGGAATGGCAGCCAGTCCTGGCCGGCGCAGCTCTCTGCCGTGGAGTCGGGGGTTTGTCCTGCATTTATCTGGCCTGCCTTTCAGCTGAACGTGGTCTGCAGTGACTGCCTCCGTGCCCGGGGTGGATGGGGCTTCACACAGGAAAGCTGAATGCGGTCAAAAAATGCGTCCAGCGCCTGCACTTGCATGGTTTCACCGGAGGCCACTTTTGAGACCGTGGAAATGGGCGGCTGGGGCTGTGGTCACAGCAGGGGGACATCGAGCCCAGCCAGGTGTCCCTCGCTGGGCTGTCCTCTTCTCAGGCTCTGTCCTCTGTCTCCTGCTGCTTGCGGCAGTGTCCCCGCAGCGCCCCACCCTGTGCTTAGCCACCGCTCTGCCCTGCGTCATGTGACTTTCCCGTCCGCAGTACCCGATTGGCTGTTTCTGTAAGACCATCTGAGCTGCAGTGAATTTAGCCCTTTTTGTTTTGTCTCTGAGTGGAAAAGGGATTTCTTCCCTGTGGAGATGAACGTTGCGTGTCTCTGTTTTAAAATGTGTTCTCTGGTTTTTCTCCTGTCCCTCTGTGTTTTCCTGTCTTTTTTTAGGAAAGCGCTTCCTTGGCTGATAGGTTGATCCAGGTATTTCGTTAAGCTCCCTTTGTCCCCACCCTGCATCTCTTCCTTTCCTTTTTTTGTAACCCTCTTCCCTTTTCTCTATACTTTGCATGCGCTCTGTGTAATTCCCGTAATTTGCACCGTGGACGCCAACGCTGTGCCAGAAATAAGATCGACCGTGTCATAATCCCGCCTGGCCTTGCTGCTGAAGCTGCCCCATCCAGCATGACCAGCACCGTAACCGCATGCCGGCATTATTCAGCCCCCCCTTCCCTATCTCCGCCAAAGCAAAGCCCGACTTAACAAAGCCCAGTAACTGCTCCACGCCCAGCATCGCCCCCTATAGACGGCATGCCTGCACTCCGTCCTCAACCGCCCTGATTATATCCCAAGGGGCAAGTGACCCGGGCCCAGGAGGCTGAAGAGAACTACCTGATAAAGAGGGAGCTGGCTACGGTCAGGCAGCAGAGTGAGGAGGCCAGCGCCCAGCTGGAGCAGGCCCAAGGCACCATCCGTGAGCTCCAGCAGCAGCGACAGCCGGCGGGAGGGGTAAGGAGCCAGAAGGCCCCTCACGGAGCACGGCTGCTGAGGACGGCGGCTGGCCATCGTAGTCACCCATTTCCCCTCCCCACCACACGAACATCTCCCATCCCCCCCATCGTGTCTTCCTCGCCGCCCCTCCCCCGATGCTGCTGCCGCTGCCGCTTATGATTCAGGCAGCACTAGCCGCTCCAGAGTGCTCCATCTCCCTCCACTCTCTCCCTGTCATTAAAGGCAAGCGCCCACCCTGTCGCCCAATGCGATTCGTCGGCCGTAGCTTTAACCGCTTCAGTCTTGCTCCTTCGGATTCGCCCCTCTGTCAGACTACAGGCAGGCGGGCTGACGATAAAGCCACTTTTTAGCTGGTTAAAGTGCAGCCTTCAGACAGGCACGCCCTCGGCCTGAAGGGGGCGCCGCACGACGTCGGCGTGTAATTCTCCGTAAAGAGGCCTCCGTTTGGCGCTCCTGTCCTCCCTAACGTCCGCTCCTCCCGCAGCCCAAGGTGACCCTGCGGTACACGGAGGACTTCATCCTGCAGCTGGAGCGGGAGCTGGTTCAGGCCCGGCTGAAGGAGGCCGAATCCCAGTGTGCCCTCAAGGATATGCAGGACAAGATCCTGGACATGGAGAAGGTGCGGCCTGCCCCCCTCCCGGCTGAAGCTTGGGCCAAAATCCCCGCGGGGCACCTGGCGCTGACCGCGGCCCGTCTCTAATCCACTCTTCTGGTCCCGTTTCAGAGGAACATGGCTCTACCGGACGAGAGCAACGTGGCCCGTCTCCAGGAGGAGCTCATCGGGATGAAGGTCCGGGAGGCAGAGGCCATCACGAGCCTCAAGGAGCTCCGTCAGCAAGTGCGGGACCTGGAGGAGCACTGGCAGGTAAGCCCGGCCGGGGGGGCCGTGGCGGAATGGGGAGTTGCTCGCCGGGGTAACCTGCGGGGGACCTACTGGTCACGGCCGCTGTTTGTGGTAATGCGTGTGTGGCCGCGCCCCATGCAGAAGCACCTGGCTCGCACGGCGGGCCGCTGGAAGGAGAGCCCCAAGAAGAACACGGTGGGCGAGCTGCAGGACGAGCTGATGAGCGTGCGGCTGCGCGAGGCTGAGGTGCAGGCGGAGCTGCGCGAGACACGCCAGAGGATGCTGGAGCTGGAGACGCAGGTCAGGCTGCGCACACGCGCATGGTGTCATACACTACGTGCCCTCTAGGGGGCACCAGGTAGCCACTCACAAATCAGGGGGGCCGCGCAACCTCCACACACACAACTGGTGGGATTCGAGCTCCTGCCCCTGGAAGTGTGGCACACCTCCAGGGCGCCAAGCAGGGAAACATCTAGCACTTGTTGCTCCAACAAATCCAAACATTCCTTTTTTTGCTGGGAGGCTTTGGGGTTTAGATTAGCTTGTTAGCCGTGTGAGTACAGGATGCCTATGACCAGCAGAGGGCAGCAAAGCACTTTACGGCTCCCCAGATACTTTAGCTTGCCAAAAATTAAACTTTCTTTTTTTTTAATGGAGTCTGCCTGGTATGATGGATGTTTTGGTTCTGATGTTTGTTGGGAAAACCCTTTACCTGCATGTTTCACTTCTTAAAAATGTAGTAATCAATTTATCTTTGCTGCGAGTGTTGTGTAATACCGGGTTTTTAAAGGGGTAGGTTTGAATCTCACGGTGGCGTTACACTGACAGGACTGTCTCTGATTGGGCCAGAGATCAGTTAATGTTCTGATTGTACAGAGATTACAGTGAATGACACATGCGTCCCAGCAGTGACTCTGTCAGGTCTGTGAAGCAGACGCATTGTGTCACCTATGTGTGCCCCCTCACACCCCCGCCCATGTTCCACACACAGAACCAGATCCACAGCAACCAGCTACGACGGGCCGAGCAGGAGAGCCGCAGGCTGCAGGAACGCACGCAGCTCCTGACTGCGCAGAACAAGGGCCTGCAGGTGCAGCTGCAAGAGCTGAAGCGCAAGCAGGCGGAGATCGAGTGTAAGGTAGGATGGCCTTCCAGCCTGCAGTGCTCGCTCACAGCCCCCCCCCCGGCAGTGGACCTGTCCTCCTGCGGGAGGATGGCCAGCTGCCCCCCCCCGCCCCACACGCCCACTCAGGACGGGTAGCAAAATGTCATGTTTCGTCATCTTGACCAGACTCTCAAGGGTCTGGCCTAAAAAGGAACAAGTTTCTTCTGCTTTTAGTGCTGCAGAAGATAAAAATCTGTTGTGTTGCTCGCACTGTGAAGCCGTGCCGATGAGGCCGCGTTTCAGCATTTCACCAACGCTCCGGCAGCTTCTCCGACTTCTCTGGAACATCACGCTGGCTTTTTTTTTCAAGCACTTCAGTTCCCCCGACCGTGAGCTTTTCTGTAAGATTACACGAGTGGCTTCGTCTCGGATGTGATTCGAGAGATAAGTGTCTGCTGCCTCTTCAGCCATGGCTCTAATGTGCCACCCGCTCAGAGTGAGGCCTGCCGGACGGGGGGGTCCTGCACCCGTTGGGGGTGGGGGGGGGAGGCTCACAGCATTCCTTCAGGTGGAACCACATGGTCACTCCCTTTGGGTCTGGTTCTGTAAACCCCCTTCTTAGATCCTCTTCCGTTCAATAAGCAACCCCCCGCCTCACAGCCCCATGTCTGTCCACAGAACAAAGAAGAAGTCATGGCCGTGCGTCTCCGCGAGGCTGACAGTATGGCGGCCATGGCTGAGCTGCGGCAGCACATCGCCGAGCTGGAGATCCAGGTACGTGTGAACCGCTCGCCGCCTGGGGAGGGGGGCGGAGACTCCTACAGCGAGGCAGGGAGCCCCTCTCGAGGAGGCTGACTGACAGACTGCTGTCTGGAGCCCCGGGCCGCCGTCTCGCTGCGTCGGTGGGGATCTCCCAGACGTGGCTGTCATTTTGGGCCTCGGAGTTGAGGCGGCCGTGAGCCGCAGCCCAGATCGGAGGCTTATCTCCGCCGGCGAGGCTGGAGGAGACGCAGAACAGGAAAATGAGCTCGGCCTGACTTTTACTTCCTGGTGTAAACGTGTGCTGGCCCAGTCCTGGAGGAAGTGCCCCACTTTTGTTTCAGCTAATAATTCACTGATTACTGAACGCGGGGGGGAGTCGCCGTGCTCACAAAGGCCCCGTTAGAGCAAGCTGCCTGCTTACAGTGTCCTAATAAGACAAAGTCATCAGCTGGTTAGTGAATCAATTGATGATTTAATTATGGAACTGCCACAGTTAAATATACGTATCTGGTTCACTTTTTTACTCATTTAGTTATTGTCTGAAGATGCTGGCTCAACGTGCTTAAAATTATTTTAGTATTAAATCGTGATCATTTCCAAACAGCCTACAAAAAGATCTGTCAGTTGCATTCGTCGGTGCTTGATTAGTCTGTGTGAGCTAGGCCAGCTTGCTGATTGGCTGACTGCGTTGGCAGCCCAGCCCCTCCCCCCCCCCGCCCTGGCGCTGCGGTGTAAGTGTGCGGGCGCTTTCTTGCCACCCATCAGTGTGGGCAGGTGAGCTGGTCTGTGGTTCGTGGTGTTGCAGAGCACGGCTTTGGGGCTGAGCCTGCACTTCTGGTACTGAAGCCTCCCTCAGGCAGCCGTTAGCCTGTCTGCAGAGTCATCGTTAACATGTACAAAGCAAAAGCTCGCTGCCCAGATGCCCGCGCCTCTTAATTAAAGCGCAGGCCGTCTTTTTCTGGAAGTGCTTAATGATTCGCATGCTTTCCTATAAAAATCCGACGTCTCAAACTAAAGACTGAAGCCCCAGAGTTACGGTAAAAGCCAGAAAACACAAAGAGAAGAAATACATATTAGCAGTGTTTCAGACTTGTGAACTCGATAAAAGGTGACGGCGTGTGACACAAATTGCTGGGGTAAATGTATCTTGGTGACGGCGTTCTCGCCATCCGCTAGCGCAGTCTAGTTTTTTACACTCTCTGCCTGCTCACTGACTCACTCCCAGGTGCAATTTTAGCAGCAGCCGCTACACAAAGCTGAACTTTGCCTTGATTTGCAGTTTTGGGGGGAGAAGCGTGAGGTGTCGCGCCAAGCGATGCGCTTCTGGGTGATGAGTGCCGGAACGGTCCGCGTTCTGCCGGCTCGCGCCTCCTCTGGCTGCTGCCTTGGCTCCTCTTACACGCCGTCGGTCTGTCTGAGACACTGTGGGTGCCTCTGCTTGGGGTCTGCTTCCTCCCCCAGCGCCGATGTCCGGCAGGCACAGTGCACCTCGCAGGATCGCACGCTGAGCTTCACCCCCCCGATATCGGGTGTTCATCGTGTTGGTCATTAAGGCATTTTGTGCTTTTCCTGTCCATGGTGTAACTCCACCTTTCCGGCACTGTGATCGCAGGATTAAGAGCGGCACTGTGGTGGGGGGGGGTGGGTGGATGTGAGCAGGAGCCCCCCCCCCCCCCCCCCCCCCACCCGCCCCCCCCCCCCC
>JAODJU010000043.1:2395472-2410803 GCA_026776725.1 Gnathonemus echidnorhynchus
GATGCACCACCTGCTCATCTATCCAAATATATACTTTAATTCGGATAGAACATCCATCCATCTACATTCCCCTTCCCCCCCCTTGGCTTTCGTGGTGAGGTAGACTACACCAGGTAAGCGCTGGTCTTCATCCACACGTCAGCTCAGCCTGCATCATCCATGCCCTTGACATTCACCCATGCTGCACCGTCCTCACTCTGCTGCTCTGCGTTTTTGAGCACCACACAGCAGTGTGATCGATGCTGAGAGTCAAGCAGTTTGGTCGCCTCTCCCTGTCCCTTGCATGCATTCTGGAATGTTCTAGAGTGACGACCTGGTTTTATACCTTCTGGCGATACTTGAGCCTTTGTTGTCGATGTGATTCACTTCTTTTCTTTTTTTTTTTTTTGCGCTTCGCTTTTTAAAAATTTGCCGTCTGATGTGCTGTGCTTGCGATTCGAGCCTTGGCTGAACACTTGTCTAAGAAACCAAACCATTGCATGTTTACACACGTGTTCCTCATACCGCGCTGTGCTAAAGATCAGAGTGTATGTTCAGTCTTCCCGTCCTGATGGGGGCGCCCCGCACACGTCACCTCACTCAATGCCGCCATTTCCCTCCCGCCCCATGCAGATCCGATGCCTGAGGCGCCCGGGGGCATCGTCCAGCCGGCTCGATTTTGACAGCATCCACATCGTCAACCACTACATAGCCGACGACGAGTCGTACCACTCCTCGGACGACGACGCGGCGGGTGACCCCGCGTGCCTGGCCGTTTCCCGCGCGTTTGTGCCACAGCAGGATACCAAGCGCATTCTGCTGCACCCCAACCCGGCAGAGAGCGACAGCGATGGCGAGGAGGATAGCCCGCATCTATCCGTCCCCTCAGAAGCACCCAGTAGCCACAAGACAACCACTGTGTAACTGCCAAGGCAGTGCTGAGGTCCCCCCGCCACCGTGGGAAAGAAGGCAGGGAGGGAGGCGGTGCGAGATTCTGCTCTTGTCAGGGGCAAGTCTTCGTGGATTTTTTTTGTTTGACAATTACACTTCCTTCCATCTGGAGGCTGTACATTTTCACGAGGTTTGAATTGCTTCTGCGTTTCTGACCGGGGAGAGAGCCCTGAGACTCTGTTACAGCTGCTTTTATGTTGTATTCTGTTCCTCTTTGCCTTACTTTGCCAAAAACTGTTGTACCTTCACCATGAGTCATTGCCCATCGTAGAGCGCGGCTAGAAGCCCATAACCGGCCACGCCAACCGGGGGGGCGGCAGCACGGCTGAGATGGGGTACAACATACAACCAGGTACAACATGGGGAGACATTTTGTGCAATACTGGTTTTTATCAATTCTGTCTTTTGCTTCTTGACCAAGACAACTTTGTGTGTTGGAGATGAGAAATGTGTTAACTGAGCGATGATCAAAGCAACAATCGGCAGACGCGCAGCACAGAACAGGCCCTACAGGACTTGCCAGACCCCAGGCGTGACTCTGCCGGCACCCATGTGACCCCTTTTATGTGGCGGTGTGGACATGTCACAGGTGTGTTAATTAGCCCCTCGCTGTCTGTACCGTGACTTGAAGATACAAGGCCTTTTTTTAAATATCTGCAGAGATTGTACAGATTAGCCTTGAGGGACATTTCATTCCTTAAGCTATTCTTATGTGAACCGTTAGAGCTTTGGCGAGCAACGTTTTGTAAGCGTTTTATTTATGCATGATGTCAGCGTGCTGCGAGAGCATCGACACCGTGGTTTGTATGTGTGCGTGCGTGTGTGCATGTGTGCGTGCGTGTGTGTGCGTGCGTGTGTGTGCGTGCTTGTGTGTGTCTTTCTCTCTACCGGCTGCTCTGCGCCTATGGGTGATCGTAAAAATAAGGCCAGTTTAAATTCTTTCATTTCTCTCCAGTCATGATCCACGGTGCAACATTAATCAGTTGTAGCAGGTAGCCGAAGAGGATGTAATCAAGTTAGAACTGAAGCAATAGTGTTGCAAAATGATTGTCTGATTTTCCCTCCTTCCCCTTCCTCCCCCCCATTCACAGTTGCACAACCCAGAAGCTCATGAAATCACCAGGCAATGTCAAAGTAAATGGCAACGATGTGGGCCGTCAGGTCCCAGTTAGGGTGGCGAGAGGCAGCGCAGACACACCGGCACTGCGGGGGGCACAGGCTGGGCAGGGCGGGGCGGAACGGGGCAGCGAGGGAGGGGCCGATGCACACTGATGCACTAAACACACAGCGCTCTCAACACCTCTTTTAATCCTGTACACTTGTAAATATGTTTTTTTATCTCGATTGTGAGATGCTCAGTTGAAACTAGGAAGGATTTTAAAATTTTGATGGGGGATCGTTATGAATTATCAAAATGCATGCGTCCCCCAAGGGTGGGCACAGGCAGGACGTGCAAGGTGGGCCAAGCACAGAGGGGGCACCCTACCCCCGCCCCCGGAAGAGCGGGGCATGGAGGTGTTTCCTCCATGATGCATTGTGCTCTCTGTAAATGTTGCTGTCCCCCCCCCCTGCTGGGCAGATGATGTCTTTGCCCAACACAACTACAAAGCTCTTAAAAGTATTTTTTAAAATCCACCTACATTCTGGGGGTGCTGGGGTTCTCTTCAGTTGTCCTCACATTTTCTCCAGGATGTACCGTCCCCCCCACTTCAAACTTACACCTTCTCTTCTTGGTGCAAGCAGTGACGAAGGGGCAGTAATTTTTCCTTTTTTTTGAGGGGGGTGGGGGTGGGGGGGGTTGGTGGACAGCTGTCCCCATGATGTCCTGCTTCCAGACCCGATAACGGTCTTCACCAGATAGATGGTCCCAGCCCACGGCACAGGTGTCCCCTAACCACGCAACACTAATAGTTGGTGTTGGGCAAAGTCCAGTGCGACCTTAAAATAAACACTATGTGTGATGTGTTTCAAATAAAATGTTATTTAATAAAATGTTTTTTTTCCATTGACTGTCTTGTGGTTTTTTTTTGTCACTGGGACGGTAATTCGTGGTACGGATATTCAGCGCTATGTGGCGTTAACGGGACACTAAATTGATGAAAGGCGGGCCGTGTAGGCGTCTGAAACGTCATTTTTACCCTTCAATACGCTGCTCTATAAAATTAATCCTAAATCTTAATTTAAACGAATATTTCAGAATTGCGTCCCGCAAGAGTTTGAGGAAATCTGCCGAAAGCGTGTTCAGCTGAAAACAGCCTGACTCTTACTAAGACACCAGACGCGGGCTGTAGTTTCTAAAATGCTGCGCCTTCAGAATGTCCTTTCAAAGTTTGTTCGATCCATGACTTCTCTATGTGAGCTGCTGGCGCTATTATCTGGTGCGATGGATTTACATGGCCCAAATTCACTTTTTTGTGACAATGGAAAAGCACACAAAACATCAGCTTACGAAGTCCTACAATGGAGTCGTCCAACCCCAGCTTGGGAGTAAATTGGATTAATAGAAATTGGTGCCTTTTTTTTTTTTACCAGACCTCGTTAGATTTGGTATTGTCCGAACATTACATTTCCACGCAGGAAATGTGTTTCAATGGCCACCCAGTGAAAAGATTCGTACGCATGAACAACATCCACCAAGGTGTGTTCATGAGGCTCCGCACAGAATCGGCAATAAAAGTTTTGTAAAATAAGAACCGTTTTTAAAAATCAGTATTCACACTTGGACGGTATTTTGCAACACATGTTAAGTCACTGCTAAGAATAAATCAGTAATGGCAATTTAATTTGGCGAACAGCATTTAAAAGTTACGACCGCACCTACACCCCTAAATATAAAACCGCCCCCGGTGAAAAGGAAATGAGAAAATATAACCAGATCGCCTCCTTTGGGTTATGATGCTTCTCTGTGGGAGTCCGAGTCTAAAAAAAAAAAAGAAAATTGTTCCGGCGTGCGCTCTAGTCACTGCTTAACGAAAACCAACTAACTGGACAAGGTACCATTGACGGCAGTGATAGAACATTAATCAGAACCTTAATGTCAGAACCCATGGAACTCTCCAGAAACGACGGTTCGATGCTGATTAGACATATTTGTTCAGAAATTGAAAATTCATGTCACGCACCTCGATGCAGAAAATTACATTCTTATTTTACTAATTATACCGTGGCATCTAAGACACGAATCCACTGTTATCGTGTTTTCAGTGTGTTTGTATAGGCTTTTCTTGTCGATATAAAATTTTATTACCACAAGAATTTTTGCAGTTATTTTGTTGCTATTTTTGTAGTTATTTTTGTTGCTAAGATGGTCTTCTATGCATTATATCATAAATGCGGAGCTGGTCAAGGTTTTCAGAAGCACAAAACGTCGCGTGCTGAATTTTCATCAATTTCACATTTGAATAGTAAATCTGTGCGCACTAGAAACGCGGAGTTTTGTTTTCTCTTTTTTTTTAGCGGAAGTCAAATCATTTTTACTATGCAAGTGTCCAATAATTAAAAATTGCTTGAAACGACTATCCCATTCAGTTTCAGAATCTCATAAAATGGTTGCAAACCCCTTTTTCTTATGAAACGTATTGCAGAACCGTAACGTTCAGGAAGTTCTCTTGCTTTATTTAGGGGCTGAACTTCTGGAGCTTCTTATTCACTTGGGACAACTCAAGTCAAGTCTCGTAACTGCGCAGAGCTAAACCCTCAGCGCCGCTGATCTGTGCTGAAATCGCTTTCTTTAGGTAAGCCTGCGTATATTCAGAACCTTTTCGTGTAACCTTTAATCGTTGCGGCGATGTAAAAGAGTATTGTTTACTTAATCTCATTAACTATAAAAACGAAATAAATCAGATCTGACCGGTTGTCGGTAACCTAGTGGACTAAAAGCACCTTTATCTAACTATCAACGAATAACAAGCTCGGTGTTGGATTTCTATGTTTGTTTTAGAAGTGATTGATTTTGGGACATAGGTGAGAAATTTCCTGTTCAAATAGTTGAATTTGAATAAGTTCTCAAGTTAAACACGCAGACGAATTTGCATTTCTTCATGACGGTCGATGGTCACGATGTGAGTAGTTTGCTTCACAGAGACGAGTTAGATCAAGCGATTATCGGCCGATTCCAGCATTCGCGCTTAAGTTTTTTTTATGCACTCTTGTAGCAGGTGGAACAGCATGATATTTTTCCCATCCGTCCCATGCACTCTAATCCTCAGGCAACCTTGAATGCCGGAATGTGCGACTCTATCTTGATTTTATTTAACAGGCAGCACTGGTTGTATGTACACTGATGGACTTACCGCTGATAAACTGCTTGTGGTGTAACGGAATAGTCCGTGGAAGCTTTTCCACAATTTATATACGAAATATTCGATCCGTTATTTCATTTTGTAAAGGTGGCTCGGTGACAAGTATACCTTGAAATTTACTGACAATTTTTGTTTAAGCTGGTGCACATTCTCGCATAGGAATACAATAATCAGTGGGCTATCATGAGATTTTTTTTCTGAAAAAATGCTTTGCAATTCATCAAATAAAAATTCTGATCCATTCGTGCTTTCTTTCGGTTGTCATTCAAGCCCTCTCCGAACACGGTTTGCCGTAATGATCCGCTGCCATCGGCAGAGGGCGGATGTCCTCAAGGTCTTGAATATGAAATCTACCCTGATGTCAAAAAGAGGAACCTAGGTTTCCTTGGGTTGTACTGGTATTTTGAATCTCACACTGAATAATAGACACTGAACTGGTACTATATCTTCAATCAGTGTAAAAGTCGTAAGTGTTAACAATAAATACTTTGACGAATCAATTAAAGCTTTTAAAGTTAGTTCAAATATATATAGCACACTGCATCTTATTGAACCTAAATTATTGTTGTGTCTTTGGTGGATGTATTTTCTGCCATAAAACACTAAATCACTTTTTGTAGCGTAAATTCTTGAATAACATTAGTGAATTTTGCACAGTTATGCAGTGAGCTGTCGGCCAGACATCTACCCGGAAAATAAAGTGTTAATTAAATGTAATTTAAATGACCCTGTAAAATCGTTTCATGCTACTTTTCTATACCAAATATTTGTGAATTCTTAAACGGGCAAATCGCTATTTGTATCGCACATTAAGTGATAACAAATTTCTGGATATTAAGAATAAATGTTTTCTATAAAATAATTTGTGTATCGTGTAAAATATTTTGAGAACATCAAAATATTATATAAATTCATCCACCTTCCAAATGCTCATCCTGATCAAGATCGCAGTGTAGTGTACAAACGCATTTTACAAATGTTTTAGAAGCACGTCTTTCTACGCCTAGTGAAGATTAATGGAAAAGAAAAATAAGCTGTCCATGATAAATATTTCGATTGCTTCTGCTTGACTAACGGTGACTAATTAATGTTTAGGACTTTAATAGCGGCAAAGAAAATGTTAAATCGGCCGACAGAACTGGAAAGCAGTAGGGTCGGTATTCTCTTGCAGTCTGTCGTGCGATGTAAATGCAGTCAGTGTTGTGTATATAATTAGATTGGATATTATCAGCGCCCACTCCGTGTGAGAGACGGACAAGGTAGCTCTGTTTACACTTTCAGGACACACGTAATTCAGGAAGAAACCCGAGACTATACGGAGGCTGCCTCGGCGCGTGGGCGCACAGGGTGTCTTCTGCCTAAATTAGTTTTCCTCAAAATGATGCACCTCTTTGTGGAAATTTACTAAATGCGCCCAGTAAGGCACAGGTAGCCGTGAGTGTACTCCATTTCGAGTTAACGGCTTCAGATTCCCGACAAAAGTATTCATTTAAATAGGCACGGAATTGTTTTGTAATGTTTTTAAAAAGGTATGCTTATCCTATAAGGTATACTGTAAAATACTAGCTCAAATACACGCCTACATGCCTGGAGAAACATAGTAAGCCTCTATTCCTATATAAAAGTAAACACTTTCGATTTTGTCGAAATTTAAATATAAAAATCGTAAGTACAACCACAACAGCTAATTCGTCGTACTTCGAATTTAGTCCATTCATATTTATTTATTTATTTATTGCGTAAAAATTAATTTGCTTTTGCACATCGGGAATACAGTACAGGCTGAACCCACAGTCTGGTCCCAAAGTCACATACAAGCAAATCGAACAAATCGGCTTCTAGCAGCACCGTGCGGTCTCTCCGTTGCATCTCCACTTTTATCTCCATTGTTGCCGTATTCGGTAACAAAGTGTTAAAGCAGTGTGTCACTTATCCTGATTGCCATCCGTTTAAATTCCCCCAGGTAATCCAGTCGGATCTGACAGGGCTGCTCGCATTTGTCCTCTGAGAGACCAATCACAAGCCCGGGAGAGCCTATGGGATTGTTGCCTCTTTTGGGCACCTGTCCGCATAACACCTGGTAAACGACAGGGCTTTTCTGCGCACGCCCGAGCCCCTGCCAGACAGGAGAAAAAGACTTTACTGGCGCAGTCATCAACCAATGGTCTTTAAATATTTCCAAAGATAAGACGGAGCCGCTCGTTCCTGCAGCAGAACGGCAGAGTCGCAGGTCAGTTTGGCCACCAAAGGAGAGGATCAAAAATGCCCAGGTCATTCTTGGTGAAGAGCAAACGGGCTCACAGCTACCACCAGCCAAGGTCCCTGGAAGATGATTACAGCAGGCTAGACACCATCTTAGCTCACATATGTGCAGGTAAAGTTTAGTTTTTCAAAATTTGCTGACTAAATGTTGTTGTTGCGGTTGTGTGGTATTTTATAAATGTTATATTCCCATATGAAAAGTAGTCTGTTTACTGTTTATGATGCATTTATAAACTAGAAGAAAAGAATTCCAATAAATAAATGTACCTTTGAAATTTGTTTAATATATACTCTGATTGGTCGGTATAAATTGTATTAAATATTTTCAAATATTAAAGAATTTTGCCATGTAGCATATATTTAAACTCTGCATCTTAAATTTACTTGTATGAATTTAGTAATACTTCTTAATGAAACCACATCCGCTATCATTACAGAATTAATAGAATTGTTATGCCGCTTTGATATAATTCCGGACAAATTATTGTTTCGTATTCGCTTTGCACTATATTATTACATTACTCTTGTCACAGACATCTTAATTTACGATCGCCTCTGTGTTGAAGTGTAGGCTTCATCCTTTTTATCTTTTGGCAATTAGAAAACAAGAGTTCGGTGGAGTCGGGATGCTGTTCCGACTCACTGGCTATCGATGCCCAGGGCAGAGTGTCCCCGCCATCTCACTTGGTGGAGACCGCTGACCTTTCCTCCAAGTCACCGCTCAGCTGCGAGGGCAGCATGTGCGGCCGGTCACCGGACTACGAGGACTACTGGAGACCGCCGTCCCCATCGGCGTCACCCGGTGCGTGCGAGTCGCTTGGTTAGTGCTGATTATAGGAGTTGAATCAAACCGACGGCCTGTGACAGATCACGTGACAGACATATGGCGTATGGTCCAGTCCCTTTCGAGCTGTCAACGTCTTATTACGCCGTAAGGCAGTTTAATTCACCTTTATTTAAGTTAATTTCTCCAGCTTACTATATATTAAAGACGTCATTATATATCTGTTAAGCCTGTATATTTTTTTGCAGACTCAATAATGTTTCGATATTATTTATGGCGAAATCTGACTCAAGTTCTGTATTTTCGCAGCTGATTCAGAAAAGTCCTTCACAGTGGACGAACATACTGTGGACGAGAACCACCCGTTTGCAATCCCCTTCCGGCCCTGTGCTTGGAGTAATTACTCCGGGTCTGAGCTCAGGCATCTCGTCCAGCAAACGTACCCGCATCACCCAGTACCCCGTGATCGCAGTGCATCGCTGGGCCTCTACGATGACCGGAGTACCGATACCTCTCTGTTCACCGAGCGGGCTTCTGTTGCGGGACTGTATAATGATTACGGCTCGGCGACGAGTCTGTTCGAAAGGTCAAGCACGCCGCGCCTATATGCAGAACACAACCTGCACAGTAAGGTACCTGATATCAAGGCCGAGTCTGACCTGCTCTGCAGCCGGCTTCTGCTGAACGGGGCGTACAAATGCATCAAGTGCAGTAAGGTGTGAATTTTTCATTTTCCTGCGGTCTGAAAAGTCAAAATGTTTTAATGCACTTAAAAAAATAAACCGTACGTCGTCTAATTAGAAACGAAATGTAATCGCTCTCCTTCCCACGCAGGTTTTCTCCACGCCGCACGGTCTGGAGGTTCATGTCCGAAGGTCTCACAGCGGGACCAGGCCTTTTGCCTGTGAGATGTGCGGGAAGACCTTCGGACACGCGGTGAGCTTGGAGCAGCACAAAGCGGTGCATTCCCAGGTGAACGGGCGACTCCGCCGTGGAAAATACGATTACACATGTTGCTTCTGATAAATTATAAATGGTCTAGTACATTTAAGCAGACACCATTGTTTCATGCAAATGAGCAATAACACAACTGCGTCCATTGAATGTTACACTGAAACAACTGCGATGAATATTTACTGGAAACATTTAACGGATAGTAACAATAGAATTATCTCTTCTATGTTTGCATAGGAAAGGAGTTTCGACTGCAAAATTTGTGGCAAAAGTTTCAAAAGGTCATCCACTTTGTCCACGCATCTGCTCATCCACTCTGACACCCGGCCTTACCCATGTCAGTATTGCGGAAAAAGATTCCACCAGAAGTCAGACATGAAGAAACACACTTTCATTCACACAGGTGAGACACACGACGTACACGCAGCCGTATTCCTGGACATGTTCATCGGGACCGGACGTGTATTTGACTTATGAAAAGCTACAAGACACTTAAACGCCGGACGTGTTTACGCCGTGAACACTGTCTGCTAATTATATATAGCATCTGTGTGACCTGCGTTGGTGTTCTGAAAGCTTTGAATGAATCGATGTCATTTCTGATTTTTCTCGGCATAGTGGTGGTATTAAAGTCAACCTGATCTGTCAGCAGAACAACTAAGTTTTTTTATCCATCTGAAACGGTATATGAGAACTCGACTGGAGCAGTCATGTGTATTTATATAGTTTTATCTCTGGAAATCTATTAATCTCTGGAAATTAAAATGGCAAAATAATAAATCAGGAGTTTAATTCATATATTAAAAAGACTGTCATCAAACTTCCGTGCAATAAAGGCACGTGAACACAATGTTGTGCATAATCGTAGCCGATGTAAATTTTTATTTATTTATTTATTTTATTTTTTTTGCGTTTTTAGGCGAGAAGCCGCACAAGTGCCAGGTGTGTGGTAAAGCCTTCAGTCAGAGCTCCAACCTCATTACCCACAGCCGCAAGCACACCGGCTTCAAGCCTTTTGGATGTGACCTTTGTGGTAAAGGCTTTCAGCGCAAGGTGGATCTGAGAAGACACAAGGAGACCCAGCACGGACTGAAATGAAGGCGAACCTCACGTTTTAGTGATAAGAGAGGAACTACACCGAACACTATGCGAGCATAAAGAGGTCCATAAGCAAGCGAGAGTAGGCGAATGTCAGAGCATCCACGATTCTGTCGTCCCTTGGATATATGACGGGGAAATAAGTATTGTTTAGAGCATCTCGGACGCAATCGGCATGGCAATCATTTTCAAACGGAATGATTCGAGGGTCAAAACAGATTGCAGCTGGTTTGTTCTTGGAGTAGGCTATGTGCCCGAAACCCAAATGTTGTCAGATAAATAATCGGACGCTGTATATTATAAAACATTGCATATGCACACGGGTGAAAGAAAAATCACCGCTTTCTAAGTGATTGTCACTTTGTTTTCAAATAAACGCTACAGGTGCTGGCAAAACAGGCACTACAAAAATGATGTTTATGGAAAAATAATGTAAGACTACGAGCCGCGACGCGGTTGTAACTCTGAAACCCAACATGAATCTCATGAATGTTACTGATTTATCTTATCAGATAGACGTTGGCAAAGATCTGATAAAAAATTGTCGTAACAGTTATCATAAACGTCATGCATTTCAGACAATTTGCACATTCTTAATCATTCCTTTAAGCTTTCATTAATTAGATAAAATAAAGCTGATTAATTACTGCAACTGAATTTAAGTTAATGCTATGCTGAGTGATGAGTGATTAATAATTGAAGACGTTGCTGTAAATAAAGAATAACATTAATTGTTGTTAAGATATACTGCTGTAGTTCGAAGATTTTGTCCATAAATAAACCTTTTAAATAACTAATGTAAAACGGTTCTCGCTTGTCACGTAACATCACGCATCTTAATAATAACTTTAATATCGTTGTTTCCTTTTCAAATTTATGTTTTTCTGATGGACAACCTGCGCTTATTATTTGTACATTTTAAAATCTGTTCACTGTATTCGGTAAATCTGAATTGCATCCGTAGATTAACAGAAACACAAGGATGATTTTTTTTTTATTCCTATCGCTCTGTCATGGAGAAGGTGGTGGTGGGGGGGGGGGGGTTGGATAGGGCTAGTTAAAAATAAATGGCGGTTCCACCTGCAATAATTCATCAAGGCCTCCTCTGTTATTTCTTTCGTTTACCGGCGTAATAGACACCGAGGAAAGAGCTGGATCATGCTACGCGTTTGTTTCAGGTATACATTTTTAATGCCATTTCTGCGGCGGCTTTCCGTAAACATTTGGAAACACGGAGATTAAAAAAATACTTCCTTATCGTGAAAAGTTGCCAGTTTAATTTTTTTTTTCCTCAGACTCAACAGCCATCAAGTGTCGGCCTGCATTTTCATACTAGGGTAAGAAAAATCTCTGAAATGTATACCGTCCATACTCCAAATTTGTTCAGAGCAATTTGCCCATGAAGCCGAGGCTATTTTTTCCACACACGCGAAACATCTGGCCCAAATCAAATATTTTCAGGCACCAAGACAAATTAACAAACACTGAACAAACAAAAATTCGCATCCATAAACTTAATGTGAAGGAAGTCGAGTGATATGGCGTCACTTTTACAACTTGCCTCATAAACTACATATATAAAATGGCAGCGCCTGACGGCTTCATTCTCAGGAGGAAAGCAGAGTGATTGATTCACGGTTGTATAAAGGAGGGGCAGTATTTGACTTCGGGAGCTTTTTACTTTTATATACTGATTTGGTTGCTATTCCTAACAATCTATACTACATGCTGAAGGTAGTCTTGTCACGATTAAACGACACGAATGATCCATGTCCCCTTAAATAAACCAGCCCGATGGGCAAAATGTTTTAGACGTTATTTCCATAACACAAACAGAAGAGCAGATGAAATCCAGGTAAATGACGTTTTATTGGTATAAGTAAGGACTTCCAACGCCTTCAGTCAGGTCGCGAGCCCAGGGCTCTTTCTCTGGAAATCCCAAAGGAAACCGCTCATCGAGACAATTGTCATAAAGGGCACCTTCTCTGGGACAGATTTTGTCTCCCTATTAATAATTTAGGGTTTCTAAAGGGTTCGCGAAAGCAGGCTTTCAATATAGCGCGTTATGTCGGAAGAGCTGATCACGTTACAGCGCTTCGATATGAGCTTTTTATATTACTAGTGACACGACTCAGTGTTATGCATTTTATTTTGTAGTTATTGAAAAGCACCGCAGTTGAAATCTACACAGAAACGCCACCTTCTACAGCAAAAACACGTAGCCGTAGATTCATAAAGTGACAGCTGTCATTTTGGCTTGTTTTCACAAACTTCTCTAGTTGTTTTTACTTTAAACAGGCTGACTGGGTCCCCGTGTTAAGCAAACTGCAGGCAAATGGAAAAACGCCGTTTTTACAGTTGAGACGGCTTCCCTTTATGCTCACAACATCGGTCACGTCTTCTTCACAAAGCCACAAAGTGTCCCCGGGGGGAAGGGGCCACAGCCGACATCGAAGTGTATACTGGACTTACCCCCGGTAAGTCAGCGAACGCCAACACGCCACTGTGCTCATGATAAACCCTTTGCGGAAAATCGTAGCTGATAAAAGAAAATCAGAATCACATTATACAGACACAGGCCTGTTTTGGTTGAATCTTGGACAAAAACAAATCAAAATACCTTATGTAGCCTCAGATGTAGTTAGTAAAAAAAAAAAAAAAAAACCAGGCTGGCTTACTGCGGTGCGACCTGGGCGCCCCGATCACGACTCGCTGGGACACCATCCCGGCCACATCCCTCATTATAAATATGGCACAACACGCCGGTATCAGCAGCGGAGAAGCTGGATTACGAATGCGTGACGGACATATCAGCGCGCGCTTATCTTTTTGTTAATTGCGCTAATTGCTGCATCTAATTGACTTACTTGACCAACAAGTTCGGAGTGCAATGAATAGTTATTACATGCAACACAATTCAAATGGATACAACGATTTAGAAGTAATGTTTATAATGTACTTTGCATCCTGACACGGTCTATATATAAATAAATTCGCATCCCGTTTCTGGCCACTTCCTTACAGTTAAAAAAACTACAAGTGTCTCACATCCTCTTTCTGAAATTGCCTATTTCTCATGGCATTTCCCGGCTCTCAAGAAAACACATTTACCCTTGAATAAGATGGCCTTTACCGGACATTGATTGAAACCACGCTCTATATGAGTGTTTCAGTTCCTCTAAATCAAAAGGCTGCCGGGTCGGAGGAAATCTCTCACGATCCAAGCGTATCCATCAGCTAAGGAGGCGAAATAAGACATTTTGCCAGTTGAGGGAAGCCGTGATTGGTAATTAAATCGCCTCTCGTTTTCCAAGGGGCAGGTCAGTGCGCAGGTGACGTAATACACCTAACAATTCAGTTCAACTGAAATGTATTTATACAGCGCGTTTTCATAATATTACAATACCCAGTACCCACCAAGAGCAAGCCGGAGGCGGCCACTACCTGCGCTCACCCCGGGGGGCGTTTCCCAAAGAGTCCCGTTAGCAACAGGATAGTCGGACCCATTCATCTGCACGGTGCCAGCTTTGCTTTTGAGAAACACACCCCTGAGCCGTTTTCATGTAGTTGCGGCTCGAGCGGTCCCTAAGGTTCCGTGATCCATCCCATAATGAGCATTAAAATGCAGTCAAAACGGAATCAGTAATATTCGGGTGGATTTACCGCTGACTGCCTCAGTTCGTATCAGAAAAACTAATTTTAGTTACAGTTCCAGAAACTAGCGGTAGACAAAGCATAGCTATACAGAAATATGCAAATACATCAGTCATGTTTCCATTTTCATATTTTATTGTTTGCATAACACAACATTTTGCAAATTTCAACATATTCACATCATCCACTGATTTTATGAAATTAACATTTACAGCTTTGAGTCCAGAAAACCAAAAAAAGCTGAGTGCTACTCAAAATGGCAAGTAACTCTCCGGTGGGAGAGAAGAATCCATGCATTTTGGCTTCATTCGAAGGCCCAGTGCCTGATGACTTGTTGGCTGGGTGTCGCTTGGCTGGGGGGGGGTGGCCCCTTCAGGACGGCCGTCTGCAAAGTGCCACCCTGTCAGCAGAGCAAACCTGAAAGACCTTCAGATACTTCAGATGTGCCGTGAGGAGACCGGCCTTCGGAAGATCCCCACCAGACCCTGCAGCTCCTGCTCCCTCATCAGTGTAGACATGTACTCCACCGAGGACGGGCTCCCTAGCGCCCCCCTGAGGACGGGGGACACCTCTGCCAGCCTGGAACACAGAGACATGTCACGCTGAGCTACAAAGCCTGGCTGATGTGGACGCCATAAGTGCCATTAAATCAGTTTCAAATCTTTATTTTTTTGGGAATGGGACTGTGACCCATACTTTGGCAGTTCTTATAAGCCCCATTGACCGTTTTGCCACCTTGCAGGAAACCCCCTCCCCCCCCCCCCCGTCTCCAGACGAACCTTAAAAGTGCTTCAGAGTAAATATCCCACTACAGGAGGTCGGATTTGAAAGCTGTCAGCACAAATGGGGGCCTTGTGCGTCTTCGTGAAAAAATCCGGCGGGTTGCAGCACGTGAAAATCCCACCCACCACCCATATAAATCGGGGTGGGGGGAATCGGCCAAGATACGCTGCTCTAAAACAAGCAGGCAGCTTCCAGCTTGAGCCATGAACGCCTTCAGAGGCCTGCAACATTTGGTGGGTAGGTTTGTAGGGGGGGCACTTATTCTTTTTTTTGGGTGGATTTGTATTTGAGGTCCCTGTTCCAGCTCTGTGTGAGCCCCCCCCAGGCACCCAATAGGGCTGCAACACACCTTCAATTCAACTCGTCAAAACAATCTGTGTGTAGACTGCCAATCAACTGTTACGTGGGGGGGGGGATGGGCGAAAAATAAATAAATCACACACCCCCGCAGGCCGCGCTTTTGCGGATTATACAAACACACCGGGAGACAATCGAGGGCCTGCAGCTCTGGCAGATGCGACACGCCTGCACGCAGACATGGGGGGGGGGGGGGGGGGGGCAGTGG
>JAODJU010000043.1:2427858-2448258 GCA_026776725.1 Gnathonemus echidnorhynchus
ATAATGCTATTTTATTGAAAATACTGTATCACCAACAAGCGCTGCTACTACAGCAAATGTGAGGCTGACACTGAAGCGTTACCTTTTGTTTCCGCTCAGAGACGTGCTGTGTGACTCATTTCCTGGCACGTACAATTTATATTAGGTCAGCGTTCACAGTTCGACTTCTGATATTCAGATTGAAATTCGAGAAATTTGAGTTCTAGTGAGTTTGAGAACCGAGGTACCACTGTACAGTGAAATGGACTGAAAGCAGCTGTGTTTCTGCAGACAGCTCTCCTGACTGCCACCAGTCTGCCGTCTTTCACCTAACTTTGGGGGGATACTGTGCATGTTGTGCTGTCACACTGCCCGGCCAGTAGGGGGCAGTGTTTTTCTCAGCTCACTGCCATGTGCTTTCAGCTGCATGAAATGCTTGAAGGAGCCTCTTCTGAATGCTCAGCTGAAAGAAGGGATGGACTCGTCTGAGAGCTCCCCCCTCAGGAAGTTTGCCATTGAGATTCTGGTAAGAGCCCCACCCCAGTCCACCCTCAGTTATGCGGAGTGGCCCCGTCGACGGAGGTTTTGCTGGAGATGTTGCGCCCAGAGAGGAATGTCTCGCACCTTTGGCCGCAGGGCGTCCTGTGCCGCATCGGCGAGTCCATCCCCGAGCTCCTCTTTCACCACCTGCTGAAGAAGAAGGAACCAGGCTTCCTGGAGGAAGATGCCCGTTACCCAGTGGAGTCCCTCGCCTGCCTGGCCTACCTGCTCTTCGTCCATCACATGGCCTCGGACATGTTCCCCGCAGTCTTCAGGTAGCGACGGTGGGGGGAGGGGTCCTTTCTGGGGGTGTCTAACATGACTGACTGGAACTGGAATTTCATGACAGTTTTACAGGTTTTGTCTCTTCCTGCAGCCTTAGGTGACCCCACACCAAGGAAATGCCTCTAAACGTCCTCTGAATGGAGAGCATTCTGGGATGTGTGGGATGTAGTGGCATGTGTGCTGTACACTCTTGGGGGGTCTTATCTGTGACTAAACAAAATATTTTTGTTTTAGCCCTGTGTTTGTCCTGCGCTTTAACATGGAGTACATCAATACCCTGCTGAGTAGGTATGCACACGTGTGCGCATGTTCTAAGCATGTAATATACACATCAGACACATCAGGGATTCAGTGGTCTGTCTTTTGGCAGGAAAGAGGAGTCACGATTACAGAAAGGACTGGTGAGTAGTGGGACAGAAAATTCTGGACTATTTTGCAGCAGTAAGACGGCTTCCCTCTTGGTAATAATGTGTCTGTGAAGGATCTCCTCCTCAGCTGCGTCTAGCCCCGCTGAGGTCCTCAGTGTGTCATTCGTTGCAGGATTTATATGAGAAAACACTGACGCGAGTGGAAGATGGCAGTTTACCCGTGACGCTGCTGGAGCTGAAAACCTTCTTCAGCGTTCCTCAGGTGAGCCACGCTGCGTCGCGGGTTTTATGTTCCGGATTTATGCTGTTGAGATCTTCGTTTGAAGCTTCTCCATATAAACAAACGGTTATTCATGTGTCCTTGGTCATGTTTCATTCCAGAACCTGGTTAACGTGATGACCCAGTGTCCAGTGCAGCATTTGGTAAGGCCGCGGTTCTGCCGTAAACACGCCGAGCACCGTCTGCTCCTGGCCACCCCGATGACCTCCCCGATGACCTCCCTTTCTTCCTGCTGACAGAGAACCAAAGGCCTGTCTGTGTTCCAGCTCAGCATTGATAAGTTCGACCTGGAGGCCAAGCACAAGTTCTTCAGGTCAGCACCGTTGGGGATTCCGGCATCCATCTATCGGGGAAAAGGGCGGCTTTTACGGAGGGCGGGGCGGTCAGGAATGGGCAGCTGAAGCCATGATGCTTGTGGACATTATTGGGTCCCGACCCGTGTGCGAGCCACTCCCCAATCCCCACAGGTGCATGCTGAAGACCAGCCACCATGCCGGTGTTGAGGGCTACGTGATTAAGAACATTAAAAACCAAATCGACTTTGGCCTCAAGGTACGCCAGTCACACGCCGCCTTAAACGCACTCAGTGGCTCGTGCTTCCTTTACATACAGGTCACTCCTTCTGCTAGAATGTGATTAAAATTCAGATTTTTATGGAAACTTTTTGAAACTAGATTTTAGATCAAGGAGGTTTGTAGACCATAGAGACTAGCAGGAGACCTGCTGAGGAGCTTCCAAATTTACTGGCTAGTCATGTTAATCTATGGTAGCTGAATCAGCAGTGCAGGCTGACTGACTGACTGTGGGTGTGGGTGTCCCTCCCCAGCCCGGTAACGGAAACCCCTGGTTCGTTGGCTCGCACCTGTTGCCTCTGCTCCGCCTGGTCCTCTGTCTCCCCCAGGGCCCAGAGACGGACCTGCTACAGAATATGGACAGGTGAGCCCCCCCGGACATCACTAATGCATGTGAGCAGGGCCGAACCATCGCATTCCCAGCGACTGGCCACAACCCCGGGTGCTCGGGTGTCGCGGAGCTGCTGCGTCGGTGTCTGGTGTCAGTCAGCAGCTGCTGCGGGGGCACCGTCTGACTGCAGGTGTCAGTCGGCCAGTGGATGCTTTGCATGCGTGTCTGCATGCGTGTCTGCATGCGTGTCTGCATGCCCGCCATGGCAGCTGGATTACGCAGTGGTATGGAATCCCATGATGAGCCCATGGGCCACATTTGATTGAACAAGTGGAAATTCACTGTGGCCCAGTGGCCAGCACTGTATCCTGATACCTCCAGGGCTTTAAACCTCAATCACTGTTTGTGTAGTTTGCATGTTCTCCCAAAGATATGGACGGGCATCCCATCCAAAGTGTACCTCTGCCTTGTTACCTGCACTCCCTGGGATAAGCTTCAAACTCTTCGTGTAACTCAATCGAGGAAACACAGCTGTTGGATGGATGGATGGATGGAGGGAGGGAGGGAGGGAGGGAGGGAAGGAGGTTGCTCCTGATATCTCTGTAGGATACTCACGGCTCTCCTGCGGCTTTGCTTCCTAGGATCATGGAGTCTCTGAACCTGTTACGATACCTGCTGCTCCGGGACAAGGAGTATGACAATGAGGTGGGTCTGGCTGCACCGCGGGGGGGGGGAGGTGGTCACTGGGCCACGGCTCATCTGTCTGTCCCACCAGACAGGGATCTGGACAGAGCTCTACAAGATTGAGGATGGTTACATGAAGCCTCTGCGTGTCGCCCTCAACATGTCGAGGGCCCATTACCAGATGGAGCTCAAGAGCATCAGAGACAGCCAGCGGATCAAAGCTCGAGGTACGGGCGGCTTAAAGTCTGCTGGGGTCGGCATGGGAGTGCCACTCGCCGCCCGGGTCGGAGGGGTAGTGCCCGACCCTCTGGCATGATTCTTTAGTCTGCCCACCTATTTTGGAGTGAGTTTCCCAGTTTAAAACAAATAATAAGCTTTTATTCATTTAAAAGTTACTTTTATTCAAAGTGATGTACGTTGAGAGGCAGGGTCAGTCACTTCCTGGAGCGATTTGGGGTTAAGTTCTTTGCTGAAGGGCCCGATGGTAATATTACTCTCCCAACCCTGGGATTTGAACTGGCAACCTTGCGATCACAGGCCTCTGAGGTGTCGTGGTGTCTCGCTCTCCCCAGAGGCCAAGGCCAACCCGCCCGTCTGCACTGTGACGGTGGACAGCCAGCAGCTGCCCAACATGACCCCGGAGATGCAGCTCCAGGTGAGCCTCGACTGTGCTCCCGTCTCTGTTTATCTTGCGCGGAATGCTGTCGGATCGCAGCCCGCATGAGCCCTGCACCGTCCACTCCAGCCCGTCACTGTCTCCTAGGTGCTGCAGTCTGGCCTCCACACGTTTGACTTGATCGAGAGCATCCTGGTGCGCATCGAGGAGATAGTCGAGGAGCGTTCCTGACTTGCCCTGTTCCTCACACTCGTTTTCTACTCATTTTGCTTTGGTGGTTTCCTCCACGCTGTTGTGATTATGTGAGTGATTGCTTCTTATTTATGGAATAGCATCTTTATTATAATTGCTACACATTTCCACATGTTTGCACGCAAGTGCTTAGATGCCAAGAAAAGTCAGTTTTTATAAAACACCTCATTTTAAAATAAAATCCAGCCTTTTCTAACTCTAATGGACTTTTCTTCTCCCCCGGCCCAGCCCGGCCCAGCCACTATGGCATTGTTAATCCTACTCCTTGGCCACGCCCCCCCTGCCCCGCCTTCATGCGGCTCAATGCCATTGGCTCTGGTAACCTGATCCCTCCCACGGTGATGACACCACGCCAGCTGGCTGCCTGGGGGGGGGGGGGCACATGTCGAATGGAGGGGAAATGAAGCTTCATTATTGTTGACTTGCAAGCGCCCTTTAAATAAAAGGAAACTGCGTAGAGTTCCAGGTTGAGTAAATGCCGGTGAATTAAGTTCATGTTAACTGACGGTGTGGCTGATCCTTCTTGTTGATTGTGGATGGTTCTTACCTGTATAAATATCTATAACAGGCATATTAATGCATCAGTCAAGTCTATATATCAGCATCCTGTGAAGATGCACATTTCCCATTCATGTCTGCTTGAATGTGTCGCCCATTAACTGACTATTGACGCTCAGACACAGATTATTTAGTGCTCGTTTAAACCCTCAATCACTATAGGCTGTGGACGCGGAAACACGGATTTCCGTGTCTGTGGTACGGCGGTAATCTGGGATGCCGGCGATGAGCACATGTGATCCCGGGATCCGGCAGCTGGGAGGCCCGGCCTCTGTCCACAGCAACGTGATCCGCCCTTCTTCATTTTCGTTTTTCCTATGGGGGGGGGGGGGGGGACATCCAAAATAAAGGGGGCCAAGTGGAACCCTGGGCTTTACACAAAGGCATTGCTGCGGACTCACCAGTAACACAAGAGCTGATTTTTGCTTTACACTCTCCATGCACGGGTTTCTGGCAAAAACACCCCTGATTGTTAATAAGACAATTGAGACAAATGTCCAGATCTACACCGTCGATGTGACCTAACAACTGTTTCAGTCAAATTCGTTTGCTGACCTAGAATAACTAATAAATAAATGCCTCAATATAATCCCAGATAATGACTCTATAATTCATTGTGATAGTAGCTGGGGCCAGTAATGAGTGCAGGTTGTGTTTTAATTTTCAGAAATTAAATTAATAATATTCAGAAAGAAGTCCTAGATATCACTTAAAAAATGGCTCTCTGAAAAAATAATTCATCTGATTTTAGACGTGTAGATCTTGCAGATTTTAAACGGTAATACTATACATTTCAGAAAAATGTGTATGCCCCATTACTTAATCAATCAGAAGCACTCCAAACAAAAGAACTAGAGTAAAAATACACATGTATGCAAATTTAATAGGACATTGGAACATAAAGAAAATAAGAAACCAATCAAAGTTTCGTCGTTTTAATACACTGCCGTTATTATTCTTGACATGATAAATTCATTTCTGCCAGAAAAAGATTCAACACAACAGTGAACAAATGAGTGACTATTTTGAGCTTCAATCCAATTTTTCTGCAATTTAATCTTGATATAAATTAATATTAATTTAAATAAATTAACCTCGTTTCATTTTTTAAATACCTCGACGCTTTAATTATTAATGGCAGCTCAGGACTCGCAGTCTTTCTTAAAGACAATTCATTATTTAAATGAGTTCTTGCATTACATTGTACCCACGGTGCGTATCAGGAACTGGAGCCCAGGGTTCTGTGCCGAAACTGAGCCGCGTCTTTCCAAACTGGGGTGCCAGGGATGGGTTAGAGTGTGTGTGTGTCACGGGGTGTGTCATGGTGTTGTTGGGTGTGTTGCGGTGTAGCAGGGGCTTCTACCACTACCTACGTATCTGTGAAAACTCTGCCTCTCCGCTAAACACTTGACAACCTCTATGAGTTTAATTTGGCTGCTTTCCTCTGAGAATCACACATTTTATTTTCCCTTAAATACTACAATGAAAAATTTAAACCACATATTCTTCCATTTCCTGATGAAACGTACCCGGGAGACCGCTGCAATTGGTCGGGGGGCGGGGGATGTCACACACCTTTTTGATGGCAATTAAGTCAAAGCAACACCAAGTAAACAGTTAAACATACAAAAAAATGCACATGCAACAAGCTCCTTTAGTGCCCAGTGCTGGCTGACAGGATACCTGCGAGAAGACGAGGTGCAGCGACTGGCTCTTACTCTAAAGTCCATCAGAAAGCGAACAAAACCAAGGAAAACAAAAATGTGACTGTCCACTGTTATTCCAGGCTGCTAAACATGAGGTCCAGTGGGAGGTGGCTTGGGGGAAGGCCACGCCCCCAGGGTTGGGCGGGGCCCTCGGGGGCTGGGCCGCCGCCCACTTCAGTGATGTGTCTCCAGCTCCAAGATGGTCCACTCGCCCTGAGGGGAGGCGGCGTCCTCCGGAGAGAAGCTGGTCACCGTGATGCTGGTGGTGGAGTCCTCCATCGGCGAGATAAGCTCCGCCCACCGCTTGAAAGTCTCCGGCTCCGCGGGCGGGAGGGGCCGGCCGCCGAGGCAGTCACGTGACAGCGCCAGCGTCTGCTTAATCAGGTACTGCGCCAGGTTCAGGTCCTCGGGCACGCAGGTGATGATGCCCAGACTCGAGTCCTGGTCCGAGAGGAGCTGTCGGAGCAGCGTCCAGTCCCGCTCGGCGAAATGCCTGCTCACGGAGTCGTCAGCGTCCCCGCCTTCCTCCTCTTCCTCGGCCGCCTGCTCCGTCTCCCTCTCCTCCTCTCGCTCTTCCCGCCGGCCAACAATGCTCTGCTCAAAGGCTTCCCCCGTGTCCGTCTCATAAATGGGAGATAGGACTTTGGACGGGCGGCGGTCAAAAGTGCTGCTTTGATCCAGTTTCTCACAATCATCTAAGTCCCCTGGAAGCAATTGACAATACTACACAATGTCAGTGCCACTCTGGTCGCCTGTGAACGTTTCTAAAATGGTTTACACGAGCGGATTTGAAGCACCGGGGCCACTGGTCGGGACCCACACAAGCGGGAGTGTCACCCTTAGCACCCTTAGTAACTTAGTCCACTCTGCATTTCGAGGGTTTCATGGTCAGCGTCAACAAACTGGACCACGGGTCAGTCCTCTTTCCATTTATAGATCGCATTTATTAGTTAATTAAGAGGGTTAGGGTCAGCCTGGTCTGGCCATTTGTTGTTTGAAATAGGAAAAAAAAACTAAACAGTGATTACAAAGTTCAGTCTGTAGGGGGTGCTACAGGACACCGCAGGATTCTGCGAATGCTTTCCATCGTTGTAAATACTTAAAATCTGCAATAAAACAGGTGCCAGTGGACTGCATTGCCCTAAAGGTGCATACAGAGAATCAGTCTGAATGTCTCTTTCTTCAGCCGCTTCATGGTACTCTGAGAATCTGTGCATTTTTTTTTAACATGGAGAAGCACAATCGCCATTTCAGAACCCGCTCTGGCTAAGAGATAAACCGATCGTCTGATTCGGTTGAAGAGGATGGGGCTTAGCGGTTGGGCAAAGGCTTTATTTATAAAGGTTAGGGGTGCGTCTGCATTACAGAACCAAAAGCAGCTGGTCCCCCGTCACCTTGCAGCGGCGAAAGCGTGACCGAAAAAAGAGACACGGCAGAATCTGTCATCTGTCTAAAGCACATCAAATATAACACGCTTTAAGCACCACAAATGAGTAGTAAAATAAAACAGGGGAAAAACAGAACACTACCGCATTCAGTGAAAACTGCTGTGCTTGAAGATGATCATCTACTAGCTATAAACACCACACTGCAGCAGAAACAACAGAAATGAAATAAAGGAAATGGCCAACAAAAGAATGAGCTGCACACAGATTCTAAACTACTTAGGACGCATGTCACTGTTTTGGGGCTCAAAATGCAACAGGTAACATAAATGATAGAAGTCAGCATGCAGGAAATCCAGAGAGCAGTACAGACTGAACAGGTCAGACAGACAGCGAGGGACCTGGTCCCCGCGGACACGCGCACGCACATACACGCGCCCACATACGCGGTCCGCGCGGCGCACATATTTGCTCCCTTTTTCGACAAATTCCGCTTAGCATACATAGACTTCGTTTCTTGCATAAACAGAGTTCTTAAGAAGTACAAAGTACATTTATTTAATTTACTTTCTTTTTTTAAACCACAGCCTAAGGGACTCATTTTCCAAGACATTCACTGGAGTGCAGGACTGACTGTCATGGTGTGTATTAAAAACAAATGTGCAAATCTTTAAATGCTTTGTATGATACATCAAAGTGCATTGGTAAGCCTTTAATAAGACAGCTCTGTCTCGCCAGATGCGACTAACCAGCGCATTGCGCAGCATGCAAGCAGATACCGTTAGTAAGGAGAGAGCAACACATTTGAGACATTTATTTAATTTTTTAAGCTTTCAATTCAAGTCTCTCCAGAAAAAAAAGTTAGTTCAGTCTCAAAGAAGATTAACCTTTTCTGCTGTTTCGGCAGACCTCCATTTTAAACGGACAGCGGCTTAACGACGCCATAGTGTCGATAAAAACAGCTAAGCTTAAAGAATATATATTTTCGTCTTGTAAAGTAACAAATGAGGAACTCATGTCTTTTATAGCAACGCAATCATTGTGCCATTCTTTATGTGAAATGCAGACGAGCAACTATTGATATATTCTAGCATTTACTATTGAATGGGAGGGGCAGACATGTTTAGACCGTGAGGGGCAGGCTAGCATGATGTTGTTAGCATGAGGCTAAGCTAAGCCTGAGCTGTGGCGGACAGGGCATTTAAGGGAGGTTGTGTCATGCAGAAGATGGACTGTTTCTCATTTAGAAGCCTCACAGAAAGCCCGGGTCCTAAGATTGTACGTTACCTGCTGGGGAAGACGACTGTTGCTCACACAGTTCCAGCTGTGGTTCCTTTTTCTTGTCTGTGGGTTCGAGCGCCTGGTTCTTGTGCGGGGAGCCGTCCGTGTATTGCTCGCTGCGTTGGAGGTCCAGGTGTCGGGGTCTCTCCTGGGGCCGGGGGTCGGTGCCTTCACGGTCAGGGGGCTGGTCGGCGGGCCCAATACTCCCCGCAGGCTGGCTGATATTCTGCCCCTCCTGCGGGAGCTCCCTGTCCTCTCTCAGGGCACTTCCTGGGGTAGCTGGCATGCATTCCCGCCTCGCTGGCAAGTCAGAAGAGTCACACACACGCCTCACTGGCTTGTCAGACGTGGCATCAAAGACGTCACCCGCTGCGGCGGTGCTGGGCCGCTGGAGCGGCGTCTGCATTCCCACCTCCTCAGATCCCAGCTCTTCGCACTCATCCACCGAGAGCAGGACAGAGCGGCGAAAGTTGGAGGTGGATGGGTAAGCGGGAATGTCGTTGTCCGCTTCGCCGATATCCTCAAAAGCCAGGTTGACGATTCCTTGGAACTGGCGTGGGGAGAGGTCGGCAGCAGGCTGGGCCGCCTCCGTGTGGATCTCCACCTCTGACCTCTCGTCCTCCGTCTCCTCCTCTTCATCAGAAGAAAAGAGCTGGTGGTCTGGAATGTTCCGCACAGTGAGGACACTGGCGTTGTCCTCACAGGTCTCCTTCTCCAGGGGGGCATCTTCATGCCGCTGCCAGGAGCGCGGCCTGCGGCGGGTCACCTCCTCCTCGCTGGTGGAGTGGCCGTGGAAGGGGTCGGGCGCATCACGAGCCCTGAGGCGGGGCTCCACCCGCAGTGCTGTCTCATACACCTTCAGCTCCTCTGGTGTGCTGGTGTCACTGCTGCTTCGGCCCAGGAAGTCATGGCACAGGACAGTGCCGCACTTGGAGACCCCGCGGTCATTGGAGCCGTCGTCGTCCTGAGAGCCGCCGGCATCGTAGTCCTCCGAGCGCGGCTTGATATCATCTGAGGAGGTGGTTGCGGCACTGCCGGACTCTGACTCGGGGCTGGCCTGCCGGTGGGAGCCACTCCACGAGTCTTCCGGTGGAGTCTGGGGCCCTGCGGGGCTGCCTGGTGTCCTGGCCGGCTCATTGCCCTTGGATGGGTTCGCCGGGCGTGAAGTGGGCGTGGCAGGGGCTGGCGTTGGCGCTGCTGCAATCCCGGCACTGGTGTCCGTACGTGCGGCATGATTCTCCGCTGGGGCTTTCCTCTGGTTTTCTGCCCCCCCGCCAGAATGGCGAGTCTTACCCACACGGGCAGAGGTCTCGGCAGAATGGCCTGGCCCTAATGTGGCTACGTCAGGCTTCCGGGGTGTTCCCACATGTGCTGGGGATTTCTCTCGCTGCTCCACTGGCCCCTTTGGCTGCTCCTCAGCAGTGGATATGAGGGGGTTGGGGCCTGTTAGCTTGCCGGCTGGGGTCCTCTGGCTGGACGTCTCCTTACCTTTGGCAGAGTGCCTTTTGAGTCCGGGGGAGGCCTGTTTGTCAGGCCCAGCCGATTTGGGCGACCCCTTCGGGGTGGGGAACTCGGCAACGGCCTTCTGCCTCGGGGAGCTTTTCCCGCCGGCGAGTGGCACTGGCTTGGCGGCGGCGGCCTTTGCCTGCTTCCCATTGGCAGTCGTCGTGGCAGCCAGAGAAGCCTTGGCTGGCTTCTTTTTGGAAGCATCGCTGGCTGGCCCGTCCCCGGCCGGCGGCTTGGGGATCTCCTCTTTCCGTGGGGATGTGGGCTTCCGCGTGCCGCTGGCTTGGGAGGGGGGCTTGGGACCTGCATTCAGAAAAATGGACCAGCTTTATGCGCATGCAGATAAACACACGTCAGCATTATTCAGTACCTTCTGCCTAATTCTTTTGTTAATAGGAGACTGGCACATTGGCCATTGGTAATGCGTGGATTGTAGGTTGTGTAATGCCTGACCTAAATTCTCTCCTGGGTTGGTGGGTGTGCTTCTCCCTTTTGGTTCGGCTTTTGAACCCGGAGCCGCTGTAGCGGGGCGGCCTGATGCTCCGGATTTGGCCTTGCTGGCCTCCTTCGTGACAGTCCTGCTTGTTGTGCTGTGAGAATAAATAACATTCCGTTGTGGTAGCGGCCGACCACAGTCTTGCAGTTCAGAGTTTTCACCACTGCGGGGCAGCCAAGTCAGCCTTGGCTTTTCCCATGCATCTGATTCTAGTCATGCAGGGTCTGAAGCTGAGTGTTCATCCATTACCTGTTAGCCTTGGTGGGATCGCAGGGCTTCCGCAGTGTCTTGGTCACGGGGGATCGAGGTGACACCTTGGCAACAGCTTTTGACCGCTGTCCTGAAATTATGCATAAGACCAGTTTAGACCAGTTTTTCCTAATCTGGCCCTTGGAGGCCCACAGTTGGTTCATGGTTTTGCTCCCTCCCAGCCTCCTGCCAGACAATCCACATTTTTGCTCCCTCCCAGCTACCAGTAATGCAAACACGTGGACTGTCTGTGGATCCCTGAGCACTGGATTGGGAAACACTGCTTTTTGGAGTGACCTGGAGTGTCATGTTAGTCATACTGTACATCACACTCTTGGTAAAATGCTTTCTACATGGAAAAAAGTCCACATGGAAGCATATTGTACTACTATATTATATACTACAATATTTTTGCTCAAGCAATGATCGACAGCGGCCTGTGTTTTATCACTGACTTACTACACTGTGCATTAATGCCCAGAAATGATTTTCTCTTTTAATGAAATGTATTGATCTGCTGAGCTAAAACAGGCACTTGGCTCCACAAACATGGAGTGCAGCTGCGTGTTTGATAGTTCAGTTTGCTCAAAAAATAAACCAGTCTACATGCACATATCGTAAAAAGGATTTTCTGCTTCTGATTTCACGAGACGGGGACCATCAGCGCCGATGGGAGCGAGCCACCAGACCCAGGTCAGGGCTGCTCGGGCACGGCTGTGTTCCAGACGGGAAGGAGACTTCCTCTTTGACGTGCTCTCTCTCCGAGCCAGCATCCATAAATATGCCCTGCCAGTTCTCACCATAGGGTGAGAGTCATCAGCAGTAATAAAACGGCTGTTGTGGACGGGGGAGTGAATATGGACGTCTCATTCGGAAATAATGATCTATGGTAAAGTGGCCTGCGGTCGTTTGCTGGCTGTGCCTGTGCTTGGGCCAGTTTACTGGGCAACTGGCCCCATCTGGGAAGCCCACAATAGGTCAGTGGGACAATGGATTCACTCGTGTCCCCCCTCCCCCCTTAGAACAGAGAGGTTAAACCCCAGGGGCCATGAGAAGTCTGTATGTTACGTCTGACCTTCAGGTCATGCCAGTTCTGTCATGGCTGCGATGAGGCTAGGGGTATTTGAGAATGAGATCGGAGAGCGAAAATCCCCTTGAAATATTGCCCACCCCCCCCCACTGCCCAAGAAGGCCCCGTCGGGCAAAGAGCTGCGGGGTGGCGCCTTTTTAATGAGGCCAATTTCATGCTCTAATGGCTATTCTTAGCGCCCCTTGTCACTTCACACATGGAAAATGGGGCGGAAATGGATGGCCAGCACTAGAGCCACGCCCCTTTAATGCAATAAAGAAAATCAGATGCAGTGAGTCCTCCAAACCTGGGGTGGCGCTGCGGGGGCTGCTGGAGTTGTTCTCAGGTGAGACGCTGCCGGAGGTGGGGGTGCTGAGGGGGGGTGGGCCGTCCACACCCTGAGGTGACTCTGTCCCTGAGCCATTTTTTTTAGACTTGCTGGTCTTCGGATGTGCTGTGGCAGAGCTGGTGGGGGCTCTGGGTCTCGTCCCGTTGGGCTTCTTGTCCTTGCTTGCATTGACCTCCCGGGGTGGGGTCACGGCGGTGCCCCCCATAGCTGCATTCTCTCGCCGCGGGGAATCCGTCTTGGGGGAACCGTTGAGTTCTGGCTTAGGTCTGGCAGCCATCTTTGCCTTTTGAGTGGTGTCCCCCGGTTTGGGTGACCAGGCCTTGTCCTTGCAGTCCCTCACGTGGGCCGCGTCGCCGTTGTAGACCGCCCGTGCCGACACGGCGGTTTGCACAGGTCCTCCTAGCCCGTCGGATTTCATGGTCCCCCCAGAACCAGGGGAGCGGAGTGCTGTGGGCGCCCTAGGGGCGCGAGTGCGTGAGTCTCAGAGGCAGCCACGGGGAGTGCTTCTCATTCCACACTGTTGGGGGGGGGGGCGGAGTTGTACATTAAGGGAGCTCATAACATGAGACACATTACACAGCCATTCATGTCATTCTCTGCGGGCCAGACTCACACCACCCACCCACACTGGCTCTGTGGACATCACAGGAGCACCTGGGAAAATAGCCTTTCACCTGAAGTTTCTGACATACCAAATCAGGAGTGGTCCAGTACGACACAGAGTAGGCCCACCCTGTCAGCATCTAACTTCAGTTATATTTAGGTAGCAGATTTCTTTACCCAAAGTAGTGGACATTTTTGAGAAAGTGGGGTCAGCCAGCCCCTGGAGCGACTGGGGATTAAGTGCCTTGCTCAAGGGCCCAATGGTGACATCACTCTGCTGATGTCGGGATTTAAACTGATGACCTTCTGATTACAGGTACGTCACTCCAACCTGCTGAGGTCCACACCGGCCCTTCGCTGACCTTTGCCATGGCTTCATAGCACGCCATATCCATCATCTTGTTCTGTGACCTTTTCCCATTCTTATACTGGGGGAATGTGCCGGTGGGGCGGATCGTGGCGCCTTTGGCTGTGGGCCGCAGTCTGGCTATGGCACGCCAGAGTTCGGTGTCACGCGTCTTTTGACCCACCTGCGAGTCTCTGGGGATGTGGGGCTCCTCAGCTCGTCGCTCCCTCCGCTGCTTTGGTCAGGAGCCACTGCGGGTGAGATCACGTGTGCCACCGTTAGGGGGGGGGGGGGGGGCCAGAATACCCCGGCATTCCCCCCCGCGCGTCGGGAGGGAAACGGCGGATTCACTGCGGCTGCGGCCGTCCCAGCCCCTCCCCTCCACCAAACACGCCCCAGCGTCGTGCGTGGAGTCCGACCACAACCAGGCACTGGTTTAACCTCTGCTGGAGTCAGTTATCTGCACGCATAACTCATACCTCTCTAAAGGAACCGGAGGGACCTGCTGTAGGACAAGAGCAGCTTCCAGGGTGTCCCTGAGCACCAGCCGAAATCCAGAAAGCGTAATCCTGCACGCCATACGAACATGTCATCACAGATTCGCTGCTTCTAGACTGGGAGGACGTATCATCGCAGAAGCGGGCGTGTAAATAATTCACATTTCGCGTCGATATGCGGCACATCTCAGCGCCGGATTAGCATCCTGCCCCCTCCCTGAAGAAGGGGCCGGCTTTGGGAATAATAGAATAATGAGGCTGTCGCCGCTGACAATGTGCCGGCTGCACAATGGAGGGTCTGGCGAGTGCCTCGGCTGCCTTCTGAGGGCCCCCCCCCCCCTTGTCGTGAGGAGGATAAGCCCTCCGTCAGGCTCCCAGGCTCCCTTCCAGCGAAGCCGGCCCAGCATCCTCCATGCCCGCCCGGTGAAAACCCACACTGACAGCCCGAATCGTCCTGGCTAATGTGAGCGAGAGGGGAGGGGAGGGGGGAGAGGGGGAAACAGCCGATGGAGCGAGCGATTCTCTAACCGCGCAGATAGAAAACATCCCCGACCGCGCCAGGCACCTACCTGCCTTGGTTAGCACCCCCTGTCTCCGAGGAACACGCTGCCATCTCCCCGCACAGCCGACAGCGCGCAGGGTCTGGAGAAGTGAGGTCTGTGGCTGTGAGTATCCTGCCTGCTCCTCACACCTCATAGACTGGCAGCGGCAGAGGGAGGGTGGGAGAAGGAGAAGGGGGAGAGATAGAGAGAGAGAGAGAGTGGGAGAAATGCAGGAGCGAATCAGCAGCTGCTCGGAGGCCTGTCTCCATGGCGACGGATCATTATTCCCCCGTGAATCTTCTTACTCCCCAAGCTCACTCCAGTGATGTCATAACTGAGATTGAAGGCTGCTTAGGCTCCGCCCCTCGTGCCTGTTTATAAGTGCAGGAGGCTGTGGGGTCCGTGAGCCGCTGGCCCTTGTCTCACGCCTCAGAGAGTGAAAAGAAAGCACTCGAAGTATTTCAGGAATCCATCCGGGTGCGATCCGAAACTAAAATTCTTTGGCGCCTTTGTCCCCCTGGCGGAAATGCTGTGGAAAGAACGGCCAGCGGCTGAAACCGCAGGCACGCGTCAGATCCAAATGCAGTGGTCTTGGCCTGCTTGGCAGAACCGCTGGGCCGGTCCATTTGCAGAGAGGGTCACCTCGAAATCTGCAGTTCGGCCCATAATGATCAGTGACGTCTGGGGCGGTCACGTCGCCCCCCCCCCCCCCCCCCCCCCCCATCCCTCTGCCAGAACTCGTCCCAGTCGGTGGAAAAGGCTTGAGGGAGAGAATGGGCCTTTTGCTTTAGCTGTGCCAAACCGCACTGGGCCAGGGGGAGTGTTAAAACCCAAGGTAGGGGGCGGATGGAGCCTTTTTTTTCTTTTGCTTCCTCCCCATTAGCCCCCAGTAACCTCCCCCGTCATCATTACCGGCTAGGTTGCCCGTGGCAACAGAAGCTGAGTTCTAGCTACGGCCAGAGTCGTTGCTGTTCACATTAGGCTGGATATTGACCTCTGATAGTCGTGTCAGTCAAGCCCCAGTTTATCCATTTTAAAAAGTGCAGCTCTGCAGTGTTAGGCGCCAGAGAAACGTCGCACAGGTGCTGAGGTGTTTCTACCAGCAGACGTTCTGTCCAGCTGATTTGTCCAGCACATGGCTGGTTTGAAACTGGCTACCAGATTGCCATGGGGGGGGGGTCACCAAGAGGTGGCCGTCACTTTCCCTCGATGGCCTCTCATCTGATCAGGTATCATGTGGTGTTGCCCCCCCCCCCCCCAGGAGCTTCCCCTTGGCTCTGAGGCATCTGACCCCGTGGAGAATCTCATCTTCCATGGTGCTGTTTGGAGATGTCAGATATCAGCCATGTTTGTCTTTTTGACTGTTCATCTTTGTGTTATTTTTTTGAATATTCAGTTCACCACAAAGGAGGCTGAATTTGCTGGATTGTTTTGGGGGGACTTTAAATTTTGCTTTGACATATTTGACTCCTTTTTTTCAGCAGATTAGAAACTGATGGCTCAGTTTTTACTGTTTGCTTCGATCCGTCCTTTTCTAGCCGAAACGGTTGTGAAATCACCAAATGAGCATTTTGGCTCCTGCTTGTATGTTACTGCTGTCTGTGACACCATAAAAAGACAGTGGAATGTGAGAAACATCAAAGCCAGCCTGCCCTTGGATCCAGGAGAAGCTGGGAGTTCTGGGAATCTGCTGTGACGTCAATCCGGCCCAGAGCTGGGACAGCCAGGGGAAAACCAGCCTTTCCTGGTTATTAGTCTTGAATTGCCTGTCTCTGCCGCCTCCTGCTCTCTCTGTAGTTTGGGAGCATTGCAGGCATCGGCAGGGGAAGAGGATGTCAGTGCGTGTGCCTGAGACCGATCACATGATCAAGAGGCTCGTTGCATAGTGGGAATTTTTGTCATAGATGATTTTGGATTGAGTGGCTCAGCAGGTAATTCCGAGGCCCCGTAATGATTTTCCTTTCCTCTCTGTATTCAGATTTGCTCCAGGAGTCCAGGTGAATCAGCGGCTCTGGATCTTCCTTATTGTGACGCGTGTTCTCTTCTGTACGCTTCCGGTGAGTCGTGGTGGATCACCGCAGCCTTAATCGGATCAGCCATCACTAAATCCAGACGGATGTTTGTGCCTCAGCTAACGCAGTTATCTCACCCTCCCATCGCCAAAATCAGCGGTATGTTTTGACGGAAGCTCCTCTGCGATGCCGGGCTCCGTGACGGGGGTGGGGGAGCAGTTGAATAAGCTTGTGCCCCCCCCCCTCCCCACCCCCCACAGTCCCATCCTTTCACAGCTTGCCGTGACTCACCGAAGGCTGCCGCCCACAGCCGAATCAGCACACGACTCCCATCACGCCGCCGAAACCTCGGGTGTCTGACTAATCGGAGCGATGGTCTGCGAGGTCACCTGGATCCGCAGGAGCAGGTCGCAGCGGATAACAGCGTCTCTGCTCTCCGTCTGAGCGGGTGTGGTGAACTGAAGTGTCATGTGATCCCCCCACAATGGCAGCTCAGCGGCAGGCCGGTGTACGGCGCCTGGCTTATTCACGTTCACAGGGACAGGCTCTTCCCGATCTGCCGTCTCGGAGTCGGAAGTCCGCCGTGACTCGCAGAAGCGACACCTTTCAGCAAAGTGGCTGATTGAGAGATGAGTGTTTCTTGCCCTGCTTAGTAGGGACTTGGTGCTAAAAAAGCCCCCCCCACCCTAACCTAGAGGCTACAGCCCCAGTAACTAAACACAAACACAATCCCCTCTCAAACGGAGCCCCACCGTCTTGCTTTTACTCTTCCTTTACGGGAAGCCTTTGATCTGTGCCCCCCCCCCCCCCCAGTGTTGTGACTGTTTGTGGTCAACAGGGGGCTCCCAAACCTCAGGGGCCGACACAAATGCGTGATCTGAGTGCTGTCGGCTGTGCTGGATGAGATCTCCGCAGACGCTCTTCTATTCCCGCTCTCAGATACTTCCAAAGGAGTAGGAGTGTCTCTCCATATTGTTGTCAGCATGGTGGGGTGTGTGGTCATTATGAAACAGACCGTATGAATCTGATTCCCTCCAATCACACCACTGATCCTTCCCGCCCCCCCAGTGGGATCGTGTGCCTGCTGTGGGTGTTTTAGTGGACCTTGCGTCTGGTTGGACATGATGCTAGACGAGAGCAGAATGCACACGTGCCCCGTGGCGCTGCAAAAGGACGTCACGGTTACCTTACATGCTTCTTTGGCTGTGCTCTTTATGAAACTCCACGAACACATAGGATTCTGGGTAATCGGTCACAAACTCACCATGCATACAAACGGTATAGCTGCAGCTGAACCCACCTATTTGAAAACAGAGGTTTGCATGGTGTCTTGCATGGTTTGCAAGATTCTAACCAGTTGGGTTATTCATGGTTGTGTTATTTATGTGGCGTTTCCCTGGGAAAATGGCTGACAGTCATGGGCGGCCCCCCCCCCCCCCCCCCCCCCCCACCCCCCCCCCCCCCCCCCCCCCCCCCACCCCCCCATTAACTGGCCCAGTCAAAGCTGCTCTTTCCTCTAACCAACATTCCTGACGAGTCGGCCTAGATCAGATTTTAGATTACGCTCAACTGTATCGTCACGCAAAATTCAGTTTGGCATCTAATCTGCAAGTGCAACATAGTGCAGTAGTGATAGAAACAGATGTACAATATATTGCTGTCTGATAAATTGTTAGTGATAAATAAACAGTTAGAGATTAACAAATAGTAACAGTGATAGTGATATAAGTAGTTGGCAGCTGGTTAACACGTCCATGCCTGTGGGAATTGCCTTATGCATATATCTGTGTGTCCTTTTTGCGTCGTGAACTGAGGTCCCAGGAAGGCTGTTGCTGGGCAACACCAGGGTGCCCCAGGGCACTGGGTGGGTGAGGCAGCCAGGTCTCAAGAAGATTCCATGGTGAAGCTATGGAGTGGGTCACCCCTAGGGGGCCTCGCTGAGGTCATGGCTTCTGTGCCAGACCCTGGGCAATTTCTGCTCCATCTCGCTCAGTGCAGAAGTCAGGTAAACGTGAATGTTGTCATGAGTCCCGTCGAGAGGACGGAGAGCTATGCTGTGGTGTCAGCAGAACCAAGCCCACAGAACCGGGCCAGGCAAACCGACCGGCGTCAGCCCGATCGGTTTGGTGGATGTAGACCGGCGGATGCCTAGCAACAGTGCGTTTAAGTGCGTGCACTGGGGACGTTAATGCGGCCTGGGGACGTTAATGCGGCCTGGGGCCGGGCGCTGCATGACAGAGTCATTATTTACTAACAGGCAACAGCTCTAGATGCAGCAAACAGTATAAGTGCCTCTCCAGACCAAATGCGTTGTCAATGCGCGGGACACCCTGAGACTGCCCAGCTGACCCTATTTATCTTTGACAGCACAGTCGGGCTCAGCTGAGGCCTCTAGCCAGAGCAGAGCTGTCTCACGGCCTGCCACCAGCACAAGCTGCTCTGCTGGAAACAGCAGCTTTAGGGGCCTAAAAACAAGCCCCCGTGCTCCAGAAATGCACGCTGATTTTATTTTTAAATCACCCCCCCGATGCCTTGGCCCATGGGGGCATTTGACAGGTCCCCATCCCCCACCACCACGGCAGTGACAACGAGCAGCAGCCTCAGTTACTCACATCCCGCTGAGATCAGCCATTGACTTCCTTGTCCTTAGCATGCTGCCTGCCGCCGCTCCCCCCATCCCTGCCCCCACCAGGGAGAGAGCTGTGGGGCCCTGCGAGGTGCTTCAGTTTGTCATTGTTGGTCCAGCAGCATCAACAGTACTGCCCGGCAAAGGTGAAACACAGTAACTGTGTTGACACTTTGAGAAAAAGGGCTTCAAAGCCTTTTCGGTCGTTCACCCACCGTAGGAGAATGATGGCGTGTTCTTCAGATCTGAGGATGGTTGAACTAAGTTAATGTGTCACAAGCCTAAGAGACCCAATTTTGGTTATAACGCCGTTCTAGTGAAATATGCAGTTACTGTGTTTTGCCTTTCTACGGCAGAATAGGTGTCAGTGTTTTTATTAACACTCAGATATGGGCGCCCAATCAGAACACAGCATGGCACGAGGTGGCACACGGTCTCGTGCAAAGCGCATGCCACTTGGAGACTCCACTCCAACTTGAAGGGTCCCAGATTACAGCTCGCCCTGCCCTTGTCAGCGGTACTTTCTGTTTCTCTTGAATAAAGATGAGAGGTGGTGGGCCGAATGGAGCGGGGGGGCATAACAGAGTTTTTTTTTAAGGAGAACAGAACAGAGCTTTGGGCCTGAAAAAGGCAGGCTCTGAGTGGCCGATAACGCTGAATAGACGCAGTGTGCTCTGAGTCTCTCAGCCCCCTCTGTGGGCAGCCGCGGGATTTCCCCGTGGGCCGGCAAACGGGCCGTCTGTTTCCACTGCCAGTGAAGCCCTACACAGGGGCATTGTTCCCTCATAAAAGATTAATGCCAAGTGTAAAGAGCGAGCCGATGGTGGCCCAGGAGCAAGCAGGTCCGAGGCGAAGGACCACAATGAAGCTGGGAAAAAGCAGGGGGTGGCAGGGGGTAGGCTGGTTAACCCGCTGATAGAAGATACACTGGTTCCTATGCCAATGGAGGGTAGGCTGGTTAACCCGCTGATAGAGGATATACTGATTCGCATGCCGATGGAGGGTAGGCCTGTTAACCCGCTGATAGAGGATATACTGGTTCGCATGCCGATGGATGGTAAGCCAGTTAACCAGCTGGTCGCAGATACACTGGTTACCATACCAATGGAGGGTAAGCCAGTTAACCAGCTGGTAGCGGATACACTGGTTACCATACCAATGGAGAGTAAGCCAGTTAACCAGCTGGTAGCGGATACACTGGTTACCATACCAATGGAGGGTAAGCCAGTTAACCAGCTGGTAGCGGATACACTGGTTACCATACCAAT
>JAODJU010000043.1:2455591-2474362 GCA_026776725.1 Gnathonemus echidnorhynchus
CACAGGGAGCATGTCAGCAGAGGGCCAGTGGAGCTGCTTCCCACTGTCACAGGGAGCATGTCAGCAGAGGGCCAGTGGAGCTGCTTCCCACTGTCACAGGGAGCATGTCAGCAGAGGGCCAGTGCAGTTTCCTTCCATCTCACATCTTTTTTGTTTGCTTTATCATGAAGTGCCTGCAGAGGCCTGCAGCTTGCAATACTGCAGCGGAACACTAGAGGGCAGTCAGAATGCATGTCGCCAGCAGAGGGTGCCATAGGAATAGAAAGTGATACATGCCAAATAAAGGGGTGAGTAATGGCCTCCCCCGTCTTTCTCACCTGAACATGTTCCTGTAATAGTTGAGGGGGCCTGTGAGGGCCCCAGGCTGGGAAAAGTAGTACAGGTACGCTTCCACATCCTCATTGGTCAGCCCGCTGCCCTTCCGGCCAATCCCAGTCCTGCTGCTGGTGAACAGGCTTTTCAGAGCCTATAGGAGGAGACACTGTTAGTGTGGGGGGGGTCACGCCCGTGAATCCCCGCCGTATTCCCCATTCCTCGCGTCTGGATTATCTAGGCCGCTGGCCGGCCACACGCGTGTGCCACGTCGGCGTCGTCACGGTGACTGCAGGCACGGTCATGATTTTGGGGCCTGGGAGAGAGAGACTGGACGAGGCCTTTAAAATCAGCCTTGGACCTGGACCCTGCATGCTGCCGCCCCCCCCCCCCCCCATTCTGGGACCGAGAGCTGGAGCTGAGTGCCTGCAGGGCAAAGCAGCACGTGGGCTGCCCCTGGCATTTCCCGTCACACGTAGAGAGCGAGGATTCCCGAAGCAAACGCACAGGAACCTCCATTCAGGCTGTGTTAGCATGTAGCATCTAGCATTCTGCTAGCATTAGCATTCATGTTAGCATTTTTGCATTCTGCAAAAACGTGTCGTCACAAACCTCCGACTTTAATTATAACGTTGCCCTTGAAATGGCTACCTTTGCTTACGTGCTTCTGGGGCTCAGGAACGAGTGAAGAAACGTGGAACAACTAAGTGAAAGACAGGTACCATGTCTGCATTGTTTAGTAAAAGGTGGTCTTTTTTTATTTTAAATCCGGGCCTGGATCTCCTGGTCTGTTTCCATGGAAACCTCAGCGGGCACGCCACACGCCGCTCACCTTGAAGTCGTGCATGGAGAAGACCAGCTCGGGAAGGCGGGGCAACTGGAAGAAGAACATGTAGCTGGACTTGACCAACTGGCTGAGGTGTCGGGGGGTGTAATCTGAAATGACAGACCGGTCTAAGCGGGGCGGCGGGGGACTCGGAGGGAGGGGACTCAGAGAACATTTCTATAATGCCTCTTGGCCTCGGCTGAGGTAATGATTGCCCACCGTGGACTTTGCTTTCAGCTCATGTCCAGCTGGCACATTTTTGTGTATAGATATTGTCACTTAACGCACATCCACATGTACTCAATGAGGTCAGTAAAACTGTCCCTTTGGTCATATAACCGCCCTAGCCATGATGAGACCACTGCCATTATTTGGTAAAACGAAGGGGATGGAAACATCAAAAATGGGTTTTTGGAGGGAAATATTTGGTAGACTTAGGACCTGAACGTCCTTGTTTTATAGCTTGTGGTCAGCATCCACATTTATCAGGGTTAGTCTTAAAAATGAAGACGTTTTGAGTAACCGCTTGCATGAGCAGCTGCGATCGCTTAGGTTGAAGCGCGTGAAAACATACCTGCAAACACAGAGGGGTGGGGGCAGTTCAGGACGATGAGCTTGGTTACCATCTCGGGGTAGTGGATGGCGAACAGCCAGGCCACAAAGCCACCCAAGTCGTGGCCCACAAGGAAGCATCTGTTATAGCCTAGTCACAGCCAAACAAGGGTGTGGGTCAGGGCAGAGAGGAATGACAAGATGGACCATAAAAGCTGAGGGTGACCTCTGTTCTGGAAGGTGGCCCAGACTGAGAAGCAGCTGAACTATGAGAGGTACTCTAGACCTATCAGAGCATGTTTCTGATGGCCCCCGGAGATGTGGAGGCAGGTGTGGAGATGGGGGTGAGCTATACAGGTGTAGAGGTGCTGGTGCGGATCCTGGCACCCACCCAGACACTCCATCACGTCCTTGATGTCGGTCAGCAGGTAGTCCATGCAGTAGCTGTCGGTGGATGTGGGCTGGTCTGACTCGCCGTACCCTCTCATGTCCACGGCCACCACCCGGAATTCACTCTTGAACTCCCGGAGCTGGTGACGCCATGAGAACCTGCGGGAAGCAGACCGTGCCGAGCGGAAGCAATGGACATCTTTGTGTGCCGATCTAGGTAAGAGCCAGCTGGTCAAGAGGCAAAACCGCTACACCAGCATGACACAGAAACAAGTGTGAAAAAACAGTTTGCGTCGACTACTTGGGAAAGCACACTAAAATTCTGTCATGGTGAAGTATTTTTCCATCCTGCATTTGTTGAATCCGAATAGTTCAACTATTAATCTTCCAGAATTGGTGATTGCCTAAGATCACTGTCGCTAATCATTTTTCACATAAATACAGTTGTCATTGTTTGGGCTGAAATCTCCTCCTACAGGTAAACCTGGTCTGACCTTTGTTCAGTGGCTGCAAATGTCCTCTCAGACTTTCTCCTTGACGATTTAAGGGATCAGAAGACACCGCAGTGTAGGTAATGACTCAGCATGAGAGTGACGCTCGAAAGCACAAGTGACACAAAGCACAAACATAGAGTCAGTGCTCCAGGTCTCTGGCTTGAAGAACTCAAGTTTCTTAAGAACTTTTTGTGATTAAATGGAAGCAAAAATGTCAGGGAATCCAAAACGGGAAGATTAAAAAGAAAAACTTAATGACTAGTAGCATCATTTGCATAAATTCATGTTCAGAAACTGGACTATTCTGCATGAGTTTGTTTGTTTGTTTGTTTGTTGAGTCTCATTATATCAGAGAGGCTCCCTGATCCAGCCCCTTCTCCACCTTCCTTGGTGCCCCTAGTACTGCCAGGTTAGTATAGTGAAGCACGGAATAAACAACGACGACGTGGAGAACTGCAAAGATCGTAACTTGCAGTCTGGAATTAGGTGCAAATTTGCACCTAATTCTAAATTTGCACGAAAGAGCAGTTTTGATGACGTTGCGGTTGCCATGGAGACAAGAATTGTGACCGTGGTGACCTTTGCAGTAGGGACACGGGGAGCATCGTCCTTGTGGATAAAAGAGGAGGACGCATGTCGAGCTTCTGCAGAGTGAGAGTCCTGACTACATGTTTACCCCACAGACTTCCTCTCGGATATTCCTACATGCAGATCTCTACATACATGCGCACTAGCCAGGATCGCAGAATGCAGGGAATCGGCGTCACCATCTATGGACCAGAGAGCAGTGGGCAGAAGCTGGAAACCGTAGGATCAGGGAGATGAATGAGGTGAAATCTGCTAATCACTATGGGGCATAGCGGTCTATGGGGCCAAGCCATCTCTAATATCACATGCCCTCCAGCTCTCAGGCACTTCCTGTTTGCTTAATCATCTTCGTCCTGCCACTAATTCTGTCCATTTCGTAGAAAACGTTTAATTAATAATGAGCCACGTAAAGAACAATTAGCTAAATATGGCTACTGGGACCCATTCTTTCTAGAGAGTACACAAATGCCGCGGTTAATTCTACACAAGATGACTGGCTGTTAAATATCCAGGCAGTATATCAATACCAATTAAATTATATTAGTACCAATACCTAGATCAGCTTAGGGTTACTCTAGGAAGTAAACATACAAAACTGGGATCTCTGATGGAATCTGAGCTAATTATTTCAGTCAGATGTCAGCCCTGGATTTTATAATTGTTATTAAAATAAACATCAGATTCAAATTAACTATTAATTAGTTGGTATTCTGTTAAAAACATTTTGTGAGACAAAGGTTTCTAGCCAAACAGAGCACAAACACATCCAGGGATAGTATGTCAGTGAAGTGTTATTTGCACAAAATCAGCTCCTAAAAAAACAAAAACAACAACAAACATAAACTCGGACTAACCCTAACCCACTTTGGGGTTGTGTTTCTGGAACACACACCTGGTTTCTGTCACATCTTTCAAAATCTGATAGACCAAGATGGGACTTAAAAATCCTGCATAAACTCATAGATGCAGTTACATTGCATCTGGCTTCATTTCTCCAAAACTGAAAGATGTTCTGGGCTTCTATAGTAAGGGCATAATTATTGTTGATTCTGTTCTTATTACACTGAAGCAGGGGCACTAGAGGGTTCGCGCCCCGTGAAAGTGTATCATTTTAGGTCTCCAAACCAATACAATTATGTACCCATTTTTAGGGGCCGTAGAATCTCTCCCCCCTTTACAGCGCCTCTGTTTTGTATCTGTGTCTGTCTAATGTCTTACCAGAACTCGGGGAAACCGTGGAGAAACAAGATGAGAGGTTTTCCCCGCTCTCCTGCGGCTACGTAGTGGAATCTCAGGCCAGATTCCTGGGATTGAGAAAGGTGAACACAACAACACGCTTCTCAATACGCTGCCATTATGTATAAAACAAAAACTTTGGGTTTTTTTCCACACTGAAGTCTGTACCGGATCGGCCATCGCCGCGTTGAAGGTCACGTCGTGCGCCTCCGCACCGCCTTATATTGTTATGAAGCATGAAAACGTGCAACCTGCTATTCATTAATTTTAAAAATGTCTCGGTTAAAGCTGGGGATTTCCGTTCCGCTAGTTAAGCAGTCCAAACTAATTGCTGCTCCAGTCGGCGAATATCTAATTACTGGTATCAAGGCACCAAATCAGGCGAGATGAACAAAATACGGGTTAATGCTGCGTATTATATATAGGGGCCCAAATTTAATGCAAAATATATATTTTAAAATATTTAATACCAATCATAATACATCGACCATAAAATGCACTACGGCTTTGCATTTTAAAAGTCGCATCTTGCGTACGTGCATAGATGTAAAGGCAGTGAAATCGACGCTGTAACAGCTGACCGAAATGAAGACTACAGGAGCCGCGACTCCCATAACAGCAGAGAGCAAAGCCTGCATGGAGTCGATATAAGGGGACCGGCTCAGAACTGGGGGTCTGCGGGGAGGAACGGAAAAGCTTTTCTTAAACGGCTCCGGGACGTCTGGGGGGTGGGGGGTGAGGAGCTGTCCTCAGCACCGGCTTGGATAATCAATACACGAAATATTGCTGGGGGGGGGGGGGGCAGGCTGGCACTGCGTTGTATAACTTAGACGCTTTGGAAATAAGGTGACTGCGTTACAAAGGGGCCGCTAGATCGGAGGGCCGCCCCCGTCTCGTCCTCCGACGGCTCTACCGAGATCGCGGGGGAGGGACACGCCAAGCATAAATGCGCATCTAAACGGGCAAAAGGAGCACCTTACCTTTATTTTGACATAACAGTGGGTTCCCAAGGACGTGTCGTTGAGGCAGGCAGGCGCAGTCTCCCGGATTTTCCAATGAAACGCCCGAGACGGCCTCGCGATCGCGCTCCAGCAAAGTTTAAGCAGCACACAGCAGGTGCACAGCGCACAATAGCCGTAGATCAGGGACCAGAAGCCGATGCCTTTGATTTTGCCCGTTAACGTGAACGTAAACATGAGCAAGCCGCGGAGCAGCCTCGCCATCTTCACGTTACAGTGTGCAAAACAGCGCGCGTCACGTCGTCGGACGGTTTTCGCTCCGTTAACCGGTTAACGGCGTCTGAAAGTGCATGACGGAGGCAGCGCCGTCCCCTCATAACAGCCCGATGACACCCCAGCGCCGACCGAGACCCCCGCAACATGAACTCGAGTGCAGCCGCAGACGAGTCAGACGTCAGGATTCACGCCTGCGTGTGTGTAGGGGGGTTGGTGGGTGGATTGGGGGTGGGGGTGGGATTGCTTTTGCAGGTTCATGAAATTAAGCCCTTAAGATAAGGGAGTTAACCAATATTTATGATAACCTCGAATACAGGCGGTGTTAATCAGTAACATACGCCAGTCTCAGGAAAAATATATTAATACTACTACCCCTATAACTAGTACTACTAATAATTAATATAATAGAAACATTTCGTTTCGCTTTAATCCCGTTTATGCGTCAGAAATCCATCCATCCATCTTTCCAGTCGTTTAGGCCTATCTTTGAAAATGAAAAGCAATAAATGATTTAAGATTGCAAGAAAATTGTTTGAAACGTATATTTTTAAGCTATGGGAAGGCGTTCTGTACAGTGTCTTGTGTAAGGGAAAGAGCAAAACCTTTGCCCCGGCTGAATGATGAATTCACATTATGGATTTCCGTAACATCTCGGAGAAACAGAAGCACGTTCTGAAGCACTTGCAGTGATTCATTTGTTTTTCTTGCTCGAGGCTTCTCTTACCGTTGGGACGTCGCTAATAGGAAAAGTGGTTTTTGGAAATAGATTTACGTATACTGCATCAATCCCCACATGTCAACACATATTCCTACAAACAAATCCATCTTTGTCTGTTGTGATTCAAAGCTGCAAATCTAGAACTCAGCATGATTCTGGGTCCAAAGGTTGGTTGTGCAGAAAAGTCACCTATCTGAACTTCACATTGCAAAGTGTCTGACGCCCTAGAGAGCACAGAGTATGATGTCGAGTCAGGAAATGAGGGGCTGTGTGTTGGGCTGGGAGCAGACTGGGTGTGGAAGATGAAGCCTTGGGGAATGACTAACGTCGGACATAGAAATAGGCCACCTAGAGGAGCAGTCGCTGCTGTGGTGGCAGTCGTCGTTTCTTGGGTAATGCTGTGAGACTTCGGAGAGGCTCTGGGGACTCTACTGAAGGGTTTTCCTTGGAAAAGTCTCTTTTGCCAAATCTTCCAAGGAATTCTGGAAGTGTTGTGTCGCGCAGCAATCTTATGAGGCTGGAGTCCGGTTTCCCATCCAAGTCTAACATCCTGTAGTGATAGTGGCACTCAAACCCATGATGGATGGGACTGGCGGGCACTGAAACTGGCTGACGCTTAACCAGAGTGAGTCGGGTTCGACAGTCCGTCTGTGATCCACACCTGACATATTAAAGCATGAATACATTTACCACAGCAGGGAGGCCGGTCTTATCTCCATTCCTGTGATGGCTTTGCACCTTCACTGAGGATCACATGTCCCAGAGTGCGTGTCCAGCACAACATAATGTGCAGAATGTAGAGAGAATATTATGTGACCTTGCAGGTTATCTACTGGGCAGCATTTGAGGTGGGGGTCCAGCCCGCCCCACTAAAAGTCTGGCCAGATGTGGACTACGAGCTGTCGCCAATTTTCACATATAAAAATACATTTAATGTACGGCCCTACTCACTGCTCACCTACTCACTACTCACCTACTCACTATTCACCTATTCACTTGGTTGCATGGTTACCTGTCCAGGATGGAAGATGAACTTTTCCAAGTTATATACATTTATTTCATTCCAAAAACCGATTCTTTCAACCAAATTATTTTCAGCCCCATTTCTGGAATGCTCCCAAAGTTTGAGAAGAGTGCAAATGTAAGTGTTAGGGTCTTATTGGCCAGTACGCGCACATGATCTCTCCTGGCTAGTTTTGGAATTACTCCAAATTATATATCATATAAATTAAGAATAGTGGTTTGTGTGGGGATGTGAATAGCATCGCGTCATTTCAATAATACGATTTTAACACAAGGGGGCGCGGAAGGGTTAGGATTTCTCAATCGTCGTACTGCTTGTACAGTATGAAGTGGCTGATTTTTCCACCCATCTTCTGAAACTGCTTATCCTATTTAGGGTCGTAGGGGGTCCGGAGCCTATAGGCGCAAGGCAGGGAACAACCCAGGATGGGGCGCCGACCCATCACAGGGCACACTCACACATCATTCACACACATGGGCAATTTGGTAACTGCAATTAACTTCGGCATGTTTTTGGACTGTGGGGGAAACTAGAATACCCGGAGGAAACCCCACGACAGCAGGGGGAAGAACATGCAGACTCCACACGCATGGAGCCATGGCGGAGACTTGAACCCGGGTCCCAGAGGCGTGAGGCGACAGTGCTAATCAATGCACGTGCCGCCCGTGGCTGGTTTTTATTTTATGACTAGTGAAGAAGCCGTATCAACTTACGAAAAATCAATTCTGAAATTATAGGAATAATAGAATTCAGGAGTCAAGCAAATATTATAGTGAGGAAATTGCCTAATGAATTCAGAGTAGTGGGTACCTATTCAGTTCTGCTACATCAGAGTGACATGGCTATATGTAATTACGAGCTGACCTCGTATTTTGGCAAGTTTAAAAAAAAACTGGACGAAGAGGGAATTACGAATGCGTCTATAGGAGGTGTGGATTCTACATTTTATGTATTTGTTGGCTTGTAAAATTGTTACTGATGACTGCAGACTCAAGTACAGGAAATTATTATTATCAACAAAGAAGTCAAACAGTAAAAGATGATAAAGCCCCTTGTAATGTTTTGAATATTTCCGGAATGATTACGATCAGTGGGTTTTTGCCATTTTCAATATGCACGCAGCTGTATTTTTGAGCCACTGGGTGGCGCCCACACTCTAAACGTTCACGTTTCTCTGTGGCAGATAGCCTACTAGTAATGCAGTTAGATGTGAACTAAAATATATGACAATGATTTTCCATAATGGACCCAAATGGAAACAACAAGAAGTAAATAAGTAACATAATGTACAAATAATAAAAAACAGACCTAGAAAATACAGTGGTCCTCTGTCATATTAATCACGTGAGAGAACCACTTCGCTGAACTTGGCAAGCTGATGACGTCGCTTTGTACTGGTCGATGCGCAACTCAAAATCCAGCCGACAGAAGTTAATTAGTAACGAAACGGTAGTTTGCAGATGTAATTAATTCTTATATCTAGACTGTAGTCGAGTAGCTAAGACACGGAATGACTAACCTAAATTAAATCACTACTACAAGTGATGTACTACCACAAACAAGCTTTTTAAGAGAAAATGTATAATTCTTTCAACTGATAGCCTACTGACGTCAACAACTACAGTTTTGTATTAGATTTGATGAGCTAATTTGTAAAATATGGATATGATCTTATGCAAGTTGTCAAAAGAAATCAGTAGTCACTTTAACATACAATGTTGCATTTCTTAAGCAAAGGGAAAAGGAAACAAAAAATATTTTCAATACTGATCAATCAGTTTTAATTGCGCAAAAGATCACACAGCGACTCCATGTGGTCTAGGTCGGTAATTACAAGCTACGGGCCCTGTCACCGCAGGTTATGGAGTTATCAAGACACTGATATTTTACGTGACTGTTTGCTTGCAATGGCAGCTTCAGGCGGTCATTTCTGAGAAATGCCTGCTTATTCTTTTATACTATTTTTTTGGACTTACATACTGGGTCTTGATTTAAGGAGGTGTTATTATCGTAACTTAATCCATTAAAAATACTGTCACAGTGTGACCCGTAATTTTACTGAAACCGAGCTTTAAAATACAGGTGCTAAAACGTGTAGGCGGACGTTTGATCGCCGCATTTTCTGCCACCGTGCCAAGACGCAGCCTAAATAAAAGATGCACCGGCTGTCGCCTGGATTTTTAATGCTGTTAAATAAAATGTCACACACACACACACACACACACACACGAACGAAGTCAAAGCCAGCGCGTAGTGGGCTTTTCGAAAACATCCCATAAATCTGCCGGGAGAAAGAGTCCTATTTGTGCGCAATAACGTTTCTAGCAGAGTGCGGCCCAGACTGGTCACCAGGGAGCGTCTGCACCGGGAGCGGAGCGGCAGCGCGCTGCGTCTGGCCGGGCGCCTCGGACTCCTCCGCCGTCTCCTCCAGCTGCAATAATTAAGCCAATACGCACAGCGAAGAAATACTTCCAGCACCTCGCGAAAAGTGCACGCCATAAACGGACAACAAGTATTTTCACAGCCGTGAAAACATTTTAAGTCTCAAGAATCCTACTGGATATTTCGAATATCTAAAAATATTTTGGACCTTTGCGGAATAGAATAGGAATATTGAGGTATCGTGAATCTCGTGTGTAAGGCCGAAAGCGCAAAACACTCCGACCATTAAACATCATCCGTCATGAGCGCAAACTGGGGCAAAACCATTGTAAGTTTATGGCAAAGACTAGATAAAAATCAAGTGGAAATCAGTACGGTTCGTATTTTATTTTATTTATTTGACGAAGTATATGAAGAAAGAGGCTGCAATATTATCTATAATCTCCCTTCGTGCACCAGAAGGTGCCGCTTGGAATACCTGGGACCCATTTTATACACCGTATATTAAACCAGACATATTTGTTTATTACTTTTTTGCTAACAGGAAACAGACAGAAAATATGCATAAACACGCACTTGTAGTAGACAATTTTTATTCCAGTAAGTCCTCTGAATGCCTGATAAAATTACAGACCCAGAGTGGTGTTTTGGAGAGAAATGCTTCTTCATTGATTTTGTGTTAGGAAGCAGGACCGGATATTTCTGTGGCTTGGTGTCCACGATCCGTATCTGCTCGGATATACCAATTATACTGTCCTCGTCATTCTAAACTTAAGAGATTGTACTACAAAATGCTAAAATATAGAAAAATGGGGAACATTCTCATTAATTATTAATTAAATGTAAGACTTGATATTGATTAATGGAAGTAGCAATATTTGACCATTTTCTGCATCTCTATGCAGGTAAGAAGGCGTACATAGTACAGGTCGCCACAAGGGGGCAGTGGTCGCTGTAACCGACAGATTCTCTGAGTAAAGTTGTATGACATGATAGGTTTGGTTTTTTCTGAATAATATTTATGTCTACAAAAATCCAGCAAGGCTGTTGGCTCAAGTACTTTAGTATTGTAGTCCAGTATGTAAAATGTGAAATTAACTCAGATTTAAGAACGTTGTTGCAAATAATTTGGAAAATTTGGTTTCCAATGCCAATACATAGTAATTTCTGCAGTCTGAATAGCCTGCTGCTGTCAGGATTGGAGCGCGACAGACCGTGGTCCAGTAGACCCAAGCCTAGTGAGTTACGTTCTGTGTGCTCAACCACAAGCCGCATCTCCTGCGTTGGCCTCTCAGTGACATGCTTGCGACCTCTGACCCCGGAAGCTCTCAGTGCTCATAGACACATCTCTTCCTGGTTAATGCCCGAGGTCCCAAATAAATCCACATTCAGCAAATCTGTCACGCCTCCTGCAGTGACCTCTGGAGGATTCCTGTGGATGGGGCGCGTGAATGACTCTGACAGAGACCTGGCGTGAAGTTCCTAAGACCCCAGGCCTGGGACGCGCCCCCCCCCCTCCAGGGACGCTGGGGGAGGGCTGTGGTGCTGAGGTCATTGCCCTCCCCGAAGACTCCTCAACCGTTTCTCTCATTCAGCAGGGAGTTCGGGTGCTGGGTCACACTGCTCTTTGTTTTTCTTGGATAATCTCCATTGACCGTCCTCGCGGCCCCCCGGCTTGTTAAGTGAGCCCCACCACATCCTCGTTGAGGACGTCTGTCCGCCCGCTGCCCCTTCTCCAGGGGGCGCTGTTTTACAGCCTCTCGCACCACTGACTCTCATCCATTGGCTTTTTTATCAGCCTGCGTCGTATGACCAGCCATTCCTGCCCTCAGCTCAGACCAAACATCTCAAAGGTACCAAGATCTGTAAGAAGGACCTTAAATGGTGGGAGGTTTATGGGTCAAGGGTCTGGATGCTTCGGAGGGTAAGATTCCACCTCCACGTCTGACAGAATGGTAACGAAAGTTTGACATGGAAGCTCAGTATTGTTTACTCGCCTCATAGAGACAGAATCTATAAAAACTGTTGAGATTGCAGAGAGGGAACTCTGGATCCTGGCCTGCAAACCCACCTAGACCCCCCCGAGCTGCAGTCTGTCCAGCGGGTGGCAGCGGATGTGGGACACGGTGGGTCTGCTGTTCTGAAAATGGATTTGGTCACAGTGGTGTGTGCCAACCCAGCCCTGGCACACAGGAACCGGCCTTCTGGGAGAAGTTACTGCAGACCCACCTGTGGGACCCTGCATTTCCCCCAAGCTTCTCTGTGCCGTTGCCCCTGGGCGACTCTGCTGATCGTGCAGATGGCTGAATTTACGAAACTCTAACTTGATTGCCACTCTAGAGGGAAAAAAGTGACGACTATTGTTTGTGCAGCTCCATGTTGTTGCGACAGTAAATAGAAAATTGAAAAAGAAAACACTGCAGCTTTCAGCCGATACTCTGGAACTGGCCCGTGCCCGAGATTATGTTCGCGTGGTCTGGCCAGAATAAACAGTGACCCCTGTCTGTTTGGAGGTGGGAGTGCCGTGTGCCTTGGCTGCTCTCTCACTGGCCAACGCGTCACCAGGACGACGCCGTGTGGCCGGCGTCTCAGCCCTGACGCGGAGCGCCGAACCCCTGGCAGGGGAGCCCCGTGCCTCTTGGTCTAAGATTCACATATTCTTGTGGCGAGACTAAGGGCCTGAACCCCATGACCATCTGCATTTTGACCTCCAGATCTCCCTCCCGCTCTCCACGTCTTTGCAGCGTTGCAGTTTTTTGAGGACATTTCGGAGACCTGCTATTTTGCCACCTCAGAGGTGCAGTTTTCTGTTGGGAAAACAGCCGCCTAACTGAGGAGAGGCAGAAGAAGAAGCGCTTGCCCAGAAAGACACAACCGGACCGATGGCTTTCTCTGTTTCTGTCTTTTAAAAAATGTAAAGTTTGCGTGAGGATCTTGTCTTCTGGCTGAAAGGGCAGGAAGTAAACAGGAGCGACGTAAAGGCAGGCCTGCGGGGCTGAATCAGCCTCCATCAAACACGCTATTCTGTCCACCGCCAGCGCAAACACCAACAGGCCTCTAAGCAGTAAACAGAACTGCACTCGGCACGGAGTGTTCTAGCTAAACATCCTCTAATGCCGCCCCCCCAGTTCAGCCCGTATATCACACCAGACCGGCCCCCAGCTGCCACAAGGCGTCCGCACCACAGGCCAGATCAGTGTAGTGGCAACAGGGTGGGGGGGCTGGAAAACTGACATCAGCGTGAGTGATAGGGTGTGTCCTCTCTGACCCCCCTCCGAAAATGTGGCCCCCAACCCGAGCGCTAAACCACGATTTCGACAGAGCCCCCCAGGGACAGCCTGGCCAGACCAATAGATTATTTTTAATACTTTCATATCACCCCTGAAGGAAAGAAAGAGTAAACATTTGATTTAATGAAGAGGAAAGAAGCTGGTTACAGTTTCCAGTTTGATAGGGAAGTGTTTTCCCAGCGCAGTGTGTGCCATAATGGAGATGGATACTGGGAACGTCTGCACGGTAGACAGTGAGACTCACTGCACAGACTCACTGCTTTTCAAATCACACGATGCTCATAGAGAGATTAAAACTATATGCACCATAGATTTATGCATCTACAAAAAAATGCACTCATTTGCCTTCCCAGCCATCCAAGAGCAGTGCATGCTGGGAAGGAGGAAGTCACTGGCAGTGTTCAGTCTCCAAGGCGGCAGTGTTCAGCACCACTCAAACCACACATTTGGCCACAGTCACTACACTTGGGTGGGGGCAAGGGACCCCAAAATTACTTTATGAGTGGGGGTCCCGAAACAAGAAACCCACCCTTAGCTACAGACACCCCCCCCAGCTAGCCTGCCCGTGCCATACCCCATACTGCCCCTGGGCCCCCACGAGCCCAGACTCCAGCTGGGGACCTCTGGCAACAGCTCCATCTGAAAACACCCAGGGGCCAGTCCCAAATTAGACCTGTGTGTGTGTGCGTGCGTGTGTGTGTGTGTCTGTGTGTGTGTGAGAGAGAGAGCGAGCGTGTGTGTACGTGGTTAAAGTTAACTACTGGCGTTAAATAATTCGCAAACCGCAGTGCTCGTTTCCTCGCGAGACAGTAAGGCGAAATTGCGCAAATTTAAAGATGAAGCGATACTAAAACGCAGGCACTTTGGTGAATTTTTATTTACATTTAAAAACAAGCCATCGCGTCCTTTTCACCATTTTTAATTCCATCGTTAGATTGTAATTAATCAAAAATGATGTGAATGGAAACAGATTCTGAGAGATTTCCAGAATTTACCTGGCAGTCAATGGGGGATTAAACAGATTATATCAAAGACCAGAGACCACAGCAGCCCTGGATCAATTTTTGTCATTTTTTTCCTATTTTCTTCAAAATAAACTCCGCTTGAGATAAACCTCCCAAACACGTTGTTTACTGCGCTTATAAACTCACTCTAACGAGCAGAAGTAGATGTTATGGGAACACATTAGACCCAATGAGAAAGGTTACATGTCAATTTTACATTTATTGTTCATTATTTTCATATATTCGTTGCCGCTGATCGCCGCCCACGTGCGTGACGGGTGTCAAATTAAATGTCGCTCCCCTCCCCAACAGGGACAGCGGGCTTTCGTGGGTTCTCACCATATTACATTAGTCTGGATCGAGTCCCCAGTCTGGCCAGAAAGCACGAGTTTGCAAGCAATGGGCATATTGAAAAAGCAACCGAACGCAGAGGGTTAGACCAAGTGCAATGATAAATATTTTACCCCACTTTCATTTGGGTCGCCAAGATCAACAATTGCGCACCACCAGGCGCAAAGCGCTGCCTTTGGGACGGGCTATAAGGGGCAGAACCCGTCGACTTACTCCGGGCTGTTTAGATCCCCCCTTCGGCCGTTCGCTCCAATGAGAGCCGAAGCTCAGGCTGAGTGACGCCGGCCGGACCCCCCCACCCCCAAGCCCCGCCTCGGTACGGCTCATCGCGCACGGCTCATCTTAAAAACTTTTCAACTTTTTCGGTGACAGGAGAGTCGCCGGCGTCAGCGTGGTGACCGGGCGTTTTCCCGCAGCGTTATAATCAGCAGGACGTGCGGACAGGCGTCTCGAGTCCGGCGGAATAAAGTTAAAAGTGAAATCGGCGAGTTTGCAGCCAGCGGGGCGGGACGCGAAGTTTGCCGTCACTTTTTTGACAAGTTTCCTTCACGGGTACGTCTGCGATCTGCATTAGGCGCCTGTGTCCGGTGCAATCTGTGTGTAAAGTTAAGGAAAAGCGCGAAACAGCGTTTTTAAAGTTATGCGAGTGGAACAGAAGCGCAGGATGTGTAGGAGTAAGTTCACTGCAGGCGTGTTTACTTCGCAAGAGTAACTTCATTGCAGGCGTGTTTACTGCACATTTGGCTGCATTTGCTTCGCTTTCTGCTTGGTCGGGTTGTGCGGGTGAGCATTCCAGAGCATTCCACATCATTATTAGGCATTATCTGTTAATTATTACTCCAGTGACAGCGGGCCAGTATTTATGGACGAGGGTGCTTACGGGGCAGCAGTGAAGGCATTTTTGCCCCTAGGATGACTTCGCGACTCCATCACACGCGAACTTGAAGCATTTGCTTCTTTTTAACTGCCGGCACAGTCTGATGTCGGGTTATCTGTAAATACAGTGTATGGTTACTTTGACGGGGGATGTGTTTTCCTTAATTAAGACGTTTTATGTTGTTGAGTTTTGGAGGGTGAAAGCAGGGACAGTGAGTGCATCGCTAGTGTGTAATGGGACACTGATCGGCCGCTTTATCGCACTTGCTGGTTATTAGTGTTGAAAGTTAGTTATGTCCTGCTTAGAGTCAAATCGTTCTCTGGTCACGGGCGGCCAGTGCGCCTTTGAAGGAAAAATCTTATTATACATAATTGCCAGTTTGTGATAATAAAACCACCAGGCAAGATCACATTTTAAGCCGTATTACAGATATATTCCAAAGTTATTATTGTAAAATAATATGCATGGATTTGGAACGCAAAGCAATTTTACGTGCTGACTACGCCTCGCCAAATAGGTGGCTGCAATGCAGATACATTACACAGTCATTTTAGCAATTAATAAATCCCACCCTGTGTTGGTGCCGCGTGCGTGCCGCGTTCTGCACTCATACACACACACACACACACGCGCGCGCGCGCGCAGCCACCACCTGGGAGTGTTTAGCTGGCCTGTTTTTTGTTTGCAACTCCAAGACAACGATTGGCACAGCCAGATATCATGCCAACTATTTTCTATCAATTCAAAGCCCGTCTTAACGCATCTGGTAGCGTTTATACGAGATGTTACGGCTGCGTGTTTCCAGGTTTTGTTTTTTACGTGCTTAGAGTTTTGATGTAGATATTGATGCAGATGTTTCATGATGGGCACAAAAGTAAAAACCAACTTTATGCTTTTTGCGTGAAGTGCACGGCCCTGCATAGCCCATTAGAAACAGCGCGGCAGCCTGGTTTTTGATGTTCCGAATGGTGTCACAAGGTTTCAGTATGTTTGCTGATAATATTCTCACAATAGCTGAACATAATGCAGATGACCCACTGTGCCCAAATGTCTTTGCAGAAAAGTGGTTTTATGTGTCACAGGAAGCATGAGACAAATTTTTCTTAAGCTGTTTCATAGGGCTGCTGAGACAGATCATGATTTGTTTGTTTGGCGGAATGTCATAACCAGAACAAATTAGATGTATCTAGTCGGACAGCATGTGTCAAAAACCCATGAAATTCTAACAACATTCATCTGTTTCTGACTAACAAATGTGCCTGAAGCTGACACATTCTGCTGTTTTACCGAGTGATTATCTGTATTCAGATTCCTGAGCGGTGTGTGGATAAACCTATTCTGACTTGTAGCTTTCAGAGGGGCGTAATCGATGCTTCTGCCAGGTGTGATCGCCGTGACGACTGTTCACACTCGTACTGCTCGCGGTGCTCAGAGCAGGAAATGCACACGCCGCCTGTTCCAAGCACATGCACATCGCAGATAAGTCACGAGCAGCACGTGTGTGCGAGTGAACCTGAATGGAAGATTCCACAAAAACAGGGGAGGGTAGACTTACACTTCATACATGTATGGACCTACTTCAGATACAGTAATCAAATGATGGCCTCCCTCGAGTTCAGCCTCGCTGCCTCTTCCTGCCTCTGTATAATTTTTACAGCTCTGCGGTCATAGGTCGCCTCTGTCCGGCTCCCCCTGTTGGTTCTGGAAGGATCACTCCGCACACGGGTCCATTCTGGGATGTTTATTTGAATAGATATCTTTTTTCCGAAGGTGGATGTGAGATGGCGATGGCGGGGTGGGGGGTGGGGGGCGGTCGTTCTGTCCAGCCCACAGGGGCCTGTGTGTTGCTTATATTTGTTTTGGGTGTGAAAGCGGCGTGTTGATCGTTCGTTCTCCGTTCCACAGACGTGAGCTCAGGCCACGGGCAGGATTCAGGCTCCGGTGCTCCATCTCTGCTTCCTTATTTATTTTTAGCTAAGCTGCTCTCACCTCGTGTTCTGACTGGGATTCGTAGCTGTAAACTTATTTAATGCCATGTGACGTGTTCGCTGTCACGGCACTAGTCCCCGGTTTGGTCTGGCTGACGACGGATCTGTGATGGGCAACCAAACGGGCTGAGTCACTCCCTCGGGTGGCCGTCGGCGTGCACACCTGAGCGGAAAGCTCCAGAAGAGCCGATTGGCCAATCGACGGCACATTGACGAAGAGTATGGGATGGAGGCTGTTGCCTAGCAGCCGGCCTGCATGCTGGGACAGCATTAATGTTTGCGCTTACCTGAACGTGCTTGTTCTTCGTCATGCGGACGTATGTCTGCACTCGCTTGGGTTTTTAAGGGACGGTCTAAGCTTTATTTCTCGTAAGCGGCGTTTGAGAGTGAAGGCAGGGTGCACGCCAGGCTGGAGTGCGGGAGCGTGTGGGTGCGTGCACGTGCGTGAGTCACGAGGCCTCCGCAGGGGGGCCTCACAGCTGGCTGCTGGTGTCTGTGCGCCGGGGGTGAGGTCACTCGCAGTCTCTCGCTGGCGTGTGAGGGAGTTACTCTGAGGAGGCCCTGAGCGGAGGAGCAGATCCACTCTTATAAACACATGACATCCCTGCGTTGTTTAGGCTGGGCCCCTTGGTTATTTATGAAAAAGCGCTCTGTGCTTGATTAATGTCCCCTGCGGGGCCGTAGCAGACCTGCGGCGGGTGAGAGGCCCCCGTACCTGCGGCTGGGGGGCGGGGCTAACTCTTGGCCAGGTGTTCTTAACCGATGCCATGGTTGGAGGGGGTGGCTGGGATATCTGGCCTGTTTCCTGTTTCATAACTTCATACCGTAATAATAAATGACATATGTTGCCCGAGCTGAGCCTAGAGGTGGACCCTAAGGATTAAACCTCAAGATGAGGAGGATGTCTGGCCTGCCGCTTCGAGGTCACCTTGGACCTGTGTTTCTCCTCTTTGCCTCTGATAATGTTTAGCCACTTGTGTTTATAATGGGGATATGTGAAAAACGACTCCATTAAAGTACGGCCTGGGGTTTTTCTGTTTCTCGTTCCCCGTGGCCCACGGATCGCTGGAGCCCTGGTTTTATTCTGTTCCGGCCCGGCAAACTCGTCTGTAAAATGCGTAATGCTTTAGCGTGTCCCGGCCTGATGACCTGCCTATATACGGTTTCTCCACCTCATCAGTACCTCGCGGCAGTTAATACTTCTGTGCAGTTGGGGAGAGTTCGGGTCTGATGTGGATCCCAGGCTCGGCGCCGTGGGCTTGTGTGTGGCCCGTGTTCTGCTGACGTTGGGGGGGATCGGGCCAGCGTGGGGATGCTTTGAGTAGAATTATTTGAGCGGAGGACGTTTGCTCTGCACAGCTTGACTGGGGCTCTGAACCCCTCTAAGTCTGTATATTGAAACAGGACAGTTCGTTGGTCCGTTTTAGTTAGGGATGGGGCCGATCCGATCCAGTATCGGTATCGGGTTCCGATACCAGCTTAATTAACGGATCGGAAATTTCCG
>JAODJU010000043.1:2485643-2505695 GCA_026776725.1 Gnathonemus echidnorhynchus
CACTCTGCTTGCCGGTGATCTGAATTACTGTAATGTCCAGATAAAGCTTCCTGTCATTGTGCAGAATTAACTGTAAGGCTCCTACTCGACGAGGAGAGAGCGGCAGAAAGCAAAGGGCTCTCCAGCTTGGTCAGATGTGCCTGTTTTCTGCTGTTCATCAGTGAAATTCTGTCCTCGGCGAGACCCCTGATGACGGGGGCAGCGCGGTGTGGCACAGGGGGGCTGCAGTGCCAATGTTTACTGTCGCATTTAACTTTATAACCTTACAGATATGGCGCTCGCAGAAAGTCTTGGGACGCTGGCTTAATTCAGAAAAAATATCGCCAATTTTTTGGTTTTATAAGAAAATCATTACTTTATTCTTTTGTTTACTATATATATATATATATATATATATATATATATCACATTAGAAACAATCAGTAGGTTTAAGTACAACATTAATTTTAAGTAGTTATAAATTGAAACCCAAATTATAAATGAGCTAAGAAGAATTAAGAAGTTCATTGACGAGCAGTTTCATTGGCTGCTTCTTAATTAGTAACACATTTGCAATAACATAAAACACCATTTGTATTTAGTGTCCCTTTGGGGGCCAATGACTACGATTGCAATTGATAGTAAAATGGAAAGAACAGAACTGAATCAGTCTGTCGAAAAAAATTGTGACAGTTCATAAAACAATATGTCCGTGCGGAAGATACGGTGAACAATGCTTGTCAATGGACTTTTGTTAGAAGCCAATAAATGTGTAATGTTGTTACAGAATTACACAAGCATCCCAAGACTTTCTCTGAGCGCTATATATGGCAGGCATGCCTTGGTGCCCGGCTCATCAACGGGCATCTGTGCGATTATCGTGTGGATGCAGACGAAGGAGATGAAATAATCAGAACACTTTATAAGATTAAATCAAAATAATGCCTGTAGCAACAGTGCCTCCTGAGGGGAAAATCCCAAATCCCTCAGGCTGTAGTGTTTCTTTAGCCCAGAGGCTGTGGAATCGCGTTTGGGGGAGTCTGTCCCCCTATTACATGACACAGGTGTCTCTGAAAGCAGCTCTATCACTGGGTTTCTGAGCCCTGTGACGGATGTTTTTCTGACGCCACGCCGCAGTGTCACATGGAGGTTGGACTGGCGCCGCCCTTCCGCTCGCCATGACGACGGCGGTGCATGTTTATGAGGGATGTGGGTGCTATGTTCTTGCCTGCTAAGCTTGGTGTTGCCTGGATTCCCCCAGGCATCATAATGAAACTACACGTGTCATGCGGCAGCGACACTGCCATCAGATCAGCATTCTCACTTTCCCTACCCCCGCCTACGGGCCGTGCTCTTGGCGGGGCGACGCCCACGTGGCACGGGGTTGATACGTGGCGACCGGTGACCTGCTTCCTGCGGTCCCGCTCATCTGCGTTTGTGATTCTCCGAGTCGCCAGAAGTGCCGTCAAACTTCCGCACGGGCTTTTAAAAATGGCTTCGCAGTGAGACGCTCTTGGAGAGCTCTGGGGGCATCTGCCACGCCGTAACTGTCAGGGAGTCTGGGGTTCAGTCTGAGTCTCACTCCATTATTTCTGGAGCGGGTCGTGAAGTCGGTGCCAGAAGGACAGAAGCAGTGTTCTGATCCCTGATCACCGTGTTTGTTTTGGTGATTGGCTGTTTTCAGCCCAAGACTGTTTTTGTTGGAGTCCTCCTGTGATGTCAGAAATCTCCTTTAAAATTGATGCGTGCTGAAAAAAAAGATGCACGATCCCGGCTGCATGCCTTTTTACCGCAGCCACCAGACGTGCGGCCCCGCGGTTTGTTTTCATTCCTGCTCCCGCCAGTCATCCGCCACGCGAGAGTCCATCCAGGTCCTGCTTCGTAAGGCTGACCACCTGAAGTGCCTGAAGACCTTGGAGGTCTTCAGTAGATGTTTCTGAAGCAGGCTTGGCGATTCGTTAGTATTTTTTTCCCAGTTCTTCTGCGTCTTTTGACAGAATATGTTAAAAGATCCACAGAGAATAATTGAAGAGCATCATGAACTATATGATTTTCTACACTGTTGCTTGGCTTGCAGGTGGAAAAGCACCGATACCCTTAAATCATTATCGCGTTTGCTGTTGTGGATCCAAAGCCAATGAATGGCACCCAAGTTCTGCAGAAGTTCAGCCAGGTTTTCTTGGGAGTTCGTTTCTGTGCGACGGCTGACAGCAGAGCCTAAATACTTCAGTGTCTGTTTACAGCTGAACATCTCAGTCTCGTCTTCTCACAGCCCACTTGAGGGGCACCACGCGTCCAGTAAAGGTTTCCTTCCAGGTTTGACTCATGGACTTTGAGCCTTAAACAGTTGGCTTCAATGTAGTATGGATGTAAAATGCAGTTTGAGCTCTTCTTGCAGAGGAGGTGCCTAGGCTGCCCCCCCAAGCAGCGGCGACAGAAACGGCTGCATTTGCTGCTCTGAGACCTGCTCTGTTACTGGCTGAGTGAACACGGTGCTCTTGCTGTGTAAGTGCGTTTCTGCCGTTGGCTGGGGCTGCGTAGGTGCTCTGTGTTGATGGCCGAGTTTGGCTTCACCTGATAGGCCGCCCCCTTCCCAGGCCTTCAGGAAGGTGCCTTCACCACTGGGAAGGTCTCTCGGCCTCCTGCGCCGCCCCTCAGGGCCCGACTTCGGTCCGTATCGGAGGAACCGCCCGCCTCTCCGATGCTGGCGGCCATCTTGGTTTCTGTTTACACCTACTGTACCTGCCACACGCCGCGCTTCACAGCCACACACATTCGAGCCGGGTTTAACTTACACTGAGGTACAGCAGCTCCCTCATGTGCCCGTGGTCGAGCCTAGTTAGACCGAGCTGGGGGCTGCAGGGACAGGGAGCCGTTAAGGGTGGATGGGGAGTAGGTGGCAGGAGAGATAAACCATCCTCAAAGCGGGCAGGCGGATGAAGGGCCCTTACGCCCGTCCTCTCCGCGGACTGATCGCCGCTCCAGATGTGAGATCGTTTATGCACCGTTTGCTTCTCTTTCGGGTAGAATAACAGGGAGAAGGATGTGTCATCCCTTTGATACTGCCAGTGCACGCAGGAAGAGTCGCATTGTGAAAAGCACCATTGATTCTTCACCCCCGAGCATGTCCCAGAGCCCCTCGGGGTGCGTGTGCCGCGTCCCTGCCAGGTTTTCCACTCTGCGGGTCAGGTTGTCATGAATGGTTTCGCCAGATGTGTGTTGCGACACGCTGAAAACATCCATAATGGATCCGACGTGAAATTTCAGGATTTTGATTCTTTTTCGCAAGGCTGCCCACGCACTGGACGGCCCGAGCGCACAGTGGGACCATTCTCGTCCGTGCGGCGTCCCTGGCATTTCTTGCAGCTTGGTGGTGTTTGGCTTGTGACCTTCACGGCCCCTGTTCCATTTGGGCCGGGGTGGCTTTGAATAGATGCCCTGCATTTCAAAAACAACATTCCTCGGAGCCTGGGAACGTGCCTTGTTTACTGCTACCCGATTCAATCCCATTTGTTTTAGCGCTGGAAAACAAACGCGAGCTTCCTATAGTTATCTCGCGAATCTTACGTATTCTTTTTCTGATGTACTTTTTTGTTTTTTGTCTGGAAGCACTTGGATGAAACAAAAAATGAACGTAATCTGTCGCCCATCTTTGAGGGAGCCTCTTGTTTTCTGTCTAGCTGATAATGGCCGATCGGCAGCTTGGTGTCTGCACGCTTTTGGTGGGATGCGCAGCGATAGGCCGGAGTGTCGCCCAGCTGCAGGATTCTGTAGTTAAAATGCGACACTGCAATGCACCACACGACGTACCCCCGCTAATTAGAAATCTGCAGCTCTCTGTGTGTCTGTTGGAATCATTGACCTCTTCCTGATATGAGGTTCCTGGTTCTATGTGTTATGAGCTAATCTGTGAATCACCAGCGCTGATGTTACTTAGATTTCCTTGAAGAGGAATTTCTTGTTGCAGTCATGCTTCCTTTCTCTGGTTTTCCGCTTCTCCAGAGTGTCTCCACGCACAAGTATTGCAGCATTGCAGTTGTGCCATCGTATTGCCAAAATGTTAGGGATATATTGGTGGCGCCCCCCAGTGTCCCCTCTGCGTCCATTCGCCTGGAGGCCAGCTGCTAGCAAACGCACCATGGTCCTTGTTGTTTTCCACATAAGGAGCTAGTCAATACTTAGGAAAACATCGTTTGTGTTGTTTGCCACCAAAATTATTCCATACACCCCTTCCGGGTGGTTCTGTCTTTGGACCACAGCCCTGACTGACACTGACCAGGTCCATATCAGAAATAAATCAGCATGCTGTTAAATAAGGAGGATTCAGGCCCTTTAAGAAGTTGAAGAGGAGATGTAGAGTAACCTGTTGGAGTTTAAGGACCCTCCCCCGACTTGATAGACTGCTGCTTGGATGTTACCCAAGTTAGTGGTGCATTAAAAAAACACAGTGATTCCTAAAAAGGTAAAACAAAAGGTTCCTTATATTGGTGTGGAGAGGGGGATGTCACGGCGGTCGTAAAGGAGAGCAGCGTTCTGCTTTCTGAGCCAAGTCTGAACATGCAGTCAGCCCCCGTCTCTCCAGAGGCCTTTGAAGATGACCTCAGCTCTTCCTGTCCCTCACGCATGCCCCTCTCCAGACCCCATGTGTTTGATTTGGAAGGTGGAGATCAAGAACGTCACGAGACAGGAAAGGCAGGTTGGTTGGGGCTTCTGCTGGATAACCTGGAGCCCTCTGAGTTCCAGCTTTGCTCTCCGTAGGTTGTATTGGGAATGGTCAATAGTTAGATGCCCAGGTTTGTCGTTGTTGACATCATATCCTGTTCTTTCTGAAGGTATATCCTTTCCTTGGTCTGTTGCCCCCGCAGGCCCGTTCTCCCGGAGCCCGTGCGAGCTGTTGCCCGTAGGGGAGGGCCACCCGGTGCAGGCGGTGCTGAAAAGCTTCACCGTGTTATCTGGCTGTGCCAGCAAGGGCACCGTCAGCCTCCCGCAGGAGGTTCACATCATCAACCTGAGGAGGAACGGCCCTAACAGCGGCTTGGAGGAGACCGTGGAGGTACGGCATCACCCAACCTGCCAATGGCTGCACGCATAATATTTAGCTGATGAATAATTTCACTGACATATCATCAGTTTTGCATTTTGCCTGCAGTTGGCCCATAGCCTCGGGGGAAAAGTGGACGTTTATGTCAGGCCGGATGTTCTGGATTTTTCTGAGCCCTGCCGGGTTGAAGCGAGGTGAAGGGATCCTGCTTTGATAGGTGGCCATTGACTGCGGCTCAGGTTTACTTTGGCCCGAGCAGAATCCCCTCGGCAGGGTCTCCACTGCACAAACACACGCCTGTACCGGCTAAGGGGATTAGCATTGTGCCCTAGTGGGTTCATTTAATTAGGAGCAAAGGTGTAGGAAGTGTCCTGCCATGACTAATGGATGACTGTGGTAATGGCCGGACAGCTCTCCATGCTGAACGCAGCAGTTCTCTGGTGGTGAGAAATGTTTCAGCCTCTTTCATCGCCCCAAACGAGGCCCCTGTGACATCCAAGTGTGAGACCTCGGTCCTGCCTTGTAGCCTTGGTGCTGACGCCCCCGGGATTCTTCAGACTCCATTTTGGGAGTGGCTGGCTAGGCTGATTCGGCCCGTTTGTGACAGAGCAAAGGTTCATTGGCTCGACGGAAGGGGCAACCCATGTGGGTCAAGGTTCTGCGTTCTCTTGGCGGCTGAGAGCCGAGGGCTTAAATTGCGCTGAAACTGAATATCTGTCCCAGCATCGGACACAATGGAGGATTTAATTTGCTCCATTGCCCTCTGTACTTCTCGTATTTTTCTGCTCTGGTGATGCGGAGTGATAAGAGGCCGTTCTTACAGCGAGAACAGACCCTTGGAATCGGGCAGCCCGGACAGCCTGGTCCCTTGTCATTGTCCCTCAATGAAGCTCAGCTTAAATGTCTCCAGTAAACCATGCATGAATGAATTAGACAGTTAGCTGGTCATTTTGTAAGAGCATCTGCCAAAGTTAATGAATGCTAGTCTGAAGAAACACCTCACCGAGGTTAGCAATGACGCTAAGAGTTGACATTGGTTTTGTGTTGGGTTGGTACTGTAGATGTTTACCAAGTTCCTGGTTTGTGTACTAAATTCAAGCCGCCCTGGTTTGATGTCACGCCCCCACCAGATCCCTAACTATCACACGCCCGTTTGCATGAAGATAGATAACATTGTTCTCGTTGCTCCTCCCCTGCATCCTTCTTTTCCTGCCAGGGACTGCCCCCGGCGGCCTGTGTTGCCCCGTTCTGGCGTCTTTTCTCTGCCCCCTTTACCCCCCCCCCCCCCATGTGGCAGCAGGCCGAGGTGCCTCCCATGTAAACATCCATAAGAGATCAGATTGAGGCCAGCGACCGTGCAACAAGAAACAATGGTGGAGAATAGAGATGTGCGCTATCTTGGTAATTTCACTTGGGGGGGAGGAGGTAGCTGGCCCCCAGCCTGAGAACCATGATGCTTAGCGATAATACAGAATCTAAAATCCGTTTGAGCCGTTGTAGTAATGACGTGAAGAAAACAAAACCAGACGTCTGTTCCACGCACAGAAAATGGCGTGATCATTTCATTGGGGGTAAAACATAAATAATTCCATAATATGTAAGCACCACACTGGGGAACAGCTGAGAACTTATGCTGAAATCTCGTAAAGTGGTGAAATTTCGACATAATTCGTAATCTCCACGATCATTTATCTCAGCGGCACAGATTTCCTCATTCGGCCTGGGTCTTATCGGCCGCTAGAGTCGTCCACCCCTGTGTTGTGTAGGGAGGCCGCTGACGGCCGCACGGCGAGTCCGAGCTGCTTTCGGAGCTCCCTGTGACTCACCAGGCACAAGTTGTGTTTTTAGCCCGAGGAAATATCTGTCAGTGTGTTAGAATCTAAACTTCACCCATCGGCTACGTGCGAAACATGCTGTCCAGGCTTGTCACAGACGTCCGGGTGCTACTTCGCTTTCTTTCACCTTCCGATTGTGATTGAAAAGTCTTTGGTTTCCATAAAAGAATCCTGCCGTAATACGCGATCAGTTGAGCGTCTCAAATTCCTAAGAAAGTTAAACCATAAGCTGGACAAATTCAATACTCGAGTTGGGGGGGGGGGGTCCGATTTCCTCACAGGAATGAGTCATTAATTACTTTTATAATTCAGATAAAGTGTTTAAGGAAAGTTTCAGATCTCATCAGAATAAATGGGAAGCATGGTCACTCCTTGCTTCAGACCTTCATGTGAAACCCTGGGCAGATGTTAACTGCTAAACAGTGCAGATGGTATCTCAGAGACGCTTTGGGTCAGACCGAGTGCCCATCATTTAATATGCCTGACACACAGCAGAAAAGCTGCGCTGATATTTACTTCCTCATCGAGCTGGTGCCTGTGCAGATCCATGCACACGATTGAATGGGTTAGACAGCCACATGCACTCACCTGAAGTCAGATTCTACAAGTTTATTTCACAATATACAGATATAAGCCTCTTATTTCATGTACAAATTTAAAAATTAACAAACTAGCTTTAACAATCTGTTGAAGCCAGGGGTTATAATTTTGCTTTCTTCGTGTTTGAGGAATAATCTGCATTTTGCTAAACAGCGGTAAGTAATTGCCTTATATAAATGATAATTGGCTCTTACTGATTTGGATGATTATAAAGGTTGAATTTTTGGATCCTGTACCTGTTTTTCAGCATAGTGAGCTCAGTAAAGTATTGGCCAAATGGTCATATAAATGCTTGCTTGTATACCAAAAAAAGGAGAAATGGACTTGTTAATTGTAAAATCATGCTGTTTTAATGAGGATTCAATCAGAATGTTCTCTGTAGATATTTGGCACGTCAAGCATGATTTCTTGGAAATAAAGCATTTATTGTCTGTCTCTGTTTTTGCCAGTTTTGTTTTCTGGCATTTGCTGGGATTCAGACCAAAAGCGAATTCTATATGTGTTGCATCATATTAAGAAACTAGCGTCTGATTGCCTGTTTTATTGAAGAATGTGGGGCAGAGAAGATGTACGAAAGGTGACCTGGATTTTCTCCTCTTAGGCCGAAACATTTATCATCCGTAATGAGCAACTTTGTTCACAGTCAGCAGTGTTCATCATTTTATCTTGATTCATCATTTGTTTGATTTGGTGAAATGGAATCCCACTTGTAGAAGCAGATTATTGCGTTGAACTGAGTTGGACGTCCCACTGCGGGGTCCCCTGAAGGACAGCATCGGTTTTCTTTGGTTTCGTCATGCTTGCTAGAGTTCTGTTTTTTATGCCGGGGATATCCCGTGCTGAGACGCACTGTAAGTAGGTGCAGTTAAACACTCTGCGAGGAGTTAAACACACTGCGAGGAGTTAAACACTCTGCGAGGAGTTAAACACACTGCGAGGAGTTAGACACACTGCGAGGAGTTAAACACTCTGTGAGGAGTTAGACACACTGCGAGGAGTTAAATACATTGCGAGGAGTTAAATACATTGCGAGGAGTTAAACACACTGCGAGGAGTTAGACACACTGCGAGGAGTTAGACACACTGCGAGGACTTAGACACTGTGTGAGGAGTTAGACACACTGCGAGGAGTTAAACACACTGTGAGGAGTTAGACACACTGCGAGGAGTTAAACACTCTGTGAGGAGTTAGACACACTGCGAGGAGTTAAACACTCTGTGAGGAGTTAGACACACTGTGAGGAGTTAAACACACTGCGAGGAGTTAAATACACTGCGAGGAGTTAAACACACTGCGAGAAGTTAAACACACTGCAAGCAGTTAAACACACTACGAGGAATGAAACACACTGCGAGGAGTTAAACGAACTGCACTTTGTCAGCTGCGGGTCACAGATAAGATGCTGCACTCAGGTGTTTAAGGACCTCTATGTCTCTGCACCCTGTACCTGCACTTGACTCTTGATGGGCCAAGAAGAGGACCTTGATGATCGTTGATCTGTTAGCCTTGGAAGCCAAAACATTGAAGGAACATGAGGGTCAAACGGCCTCTGATCTCTGTGCTGAAGCCTTTTCTATATTCTTTCATGGTCCTGAGGAGATCTTGCTTTTTATTTGTGTCTGTGGCACCCAGAAGTGTGGTCCTGGTCCACTTAGACTAAACCAGCTAATTCCCACCATGAAGAAATTTCCTGGGTTTCACTTCTTGCTCTTTGGCTTCCTAAAGACTTATGAAACTTGACTCCTCTTGGTGCTTCAGGCCTGTGCGGTCCTGGGCTCGACTTGACTCCTTTTTGTTGCTTCGGGCCTGTGTGGTCCCGGACAAGCTCGCTTGTCTGTGTCGTTCCCTGCAGGCGGGGCCAGTTTGGGCGCTACGGTCTCGGCTGGTCGGTCCTGAAGCGTGAAAGCTCAGTCTGGAGATTAGACACCGCCCATAAAACTGAGGGACACATTTGACAGCTGGCACTCAGTGGTCAGGATCCTGTGGCTCTCATTGGCTCCCACCTGACCATGGGTGGCAGATGCGGCCAGTATTCACTTATCCCCCCCACCTAGAGTGGCTGTTCTAAAGCCACGCCCACCCCAGTGGCAAGCCTGGGATTGGCTGTCTGCTGATGACAAGCCCCTGTGTCAAAGTAAATTTTCCTGCACACATAAACAGTTAGAGGATGAGTGATTTACTGATCTTTGCCGTTGACCAAATGGTTGCACTGGAAATTGAGAAGCCTTATAAAGTTGCAGCTTGGAGATGCTCAGCCTCCTTCAGGAATGCCAAAGAAGCGGATTTTGTTCAGAGGATGCTGGGAGGAATGGGTGACCCGCAGAGCCCTGGACATTATTTTGCTGAACAGTTGAGTTAACCCTTTGTGATTTGATTTATGTAGCGTTCTGCTTGCCTGCTCCTGGCTTTTAGTGAGACTCCTACAGTGTAAAATATCTGGTATCTGGTGTCTGGCTGTGAAGTGATTTCAGACCCCACGTCATCACTGGTCAGCACTGGTATTCCACTGTGACTGATAGCTCGGTGCCTCTGTTTTGCACTCTTCTGGTGTGCTATCACGTATCTGGACTGCATGTCATCAAGCAGCTTCCGCAAGTTGCTCAGAGGTGAGTCTGTTCCACCTGGACGAGACGTGAAGGAATCACGAGGCCCTGGTATCCTGCCCAGGTGTCCAGTGGAGAGGCGGGATCCTCTTCATTGATGTCAGTCACATTGCCTCAGTTGAAGGGAGCGTGCTGGCCCTTTAAGAGAGCTTCTCAGAAATCCATCTTGTCCTGCTTTATGAGGGTTTTCCTTTGTTTATTTTGGACGGGAATCTTAGACAACTTGTTTTCCAAGCCAGCGAGTGGTCCGTCAGTAATCCCAGGGTGTGTTTTTTTAATTTTCTTTTTTTTCATCCATGCCGATCTTCTCCTCTCAAACATTACCCGGCCGGACATAAGAGGAAGTTGCTTGTTGGCCAGGACATGCGTCGCGTCCTGCGGTCCGCAGCGTGTGCCGTCCAGGCCCCACCGTCGTCCGTGACGCGCTGTTCTCTGCACCGCCTTCGCTTGGCCTCTCCACATCCTGGAAAAGTGTCTGCTGAGGTTCGCTTTCTGTACCAAAGCCATTTATTCAGCTCGTTACCAGATGTGAAGCTTAAAGCATAAAATGAATGTTAAATTTAAAGCGGAGAACAGGCCTGCTCTAAGCTGCTGTCCGTTTTGAGTCAGGGAACGGCTTCCTGCAGCTCTTGGGAGTCAGTGGTATATTTTTTCTGATGAACTCACGCAAATTGCTACCTTCACGCATCCCAACCTGTGTCTTCACGCCGTGACGGTTTTCTTTGGTCACCGAGTCTCTGGAGGTGTCAGCAGGCATGTGGGCTGAAAAAGTGCTGAATTTAAAAGCAGACCTTCAGCTTCAGGAGAGGCCGCTGACGTTCTTGAAGCTCTTGGGGACGTATCCATTCCTTCTTGAGACCTTCCAGGTTTCTGGTTTCGGCATACCGATTTCTCCTGTCCTATGAGGTCACAGGCTCACCAGACTCCCCTGCTGCAAACAGCACCAGCCATCTTAATGTCCTGTCCTGGCATGACCTCATCTTGGACAGTGAAAGACATGGTATTTCATGTTGGATGGTGTAGGTGGAGTGAAAGGAGAGGGTGTGGGGGTGGTCTGGTCCTCCTCGCCAGGGCCATGCATGGCCAAGCATGCCGCCCCACCCAGGCCAGTCTTGGTTTGTCTCTGCCTGTCTTTGTAGCCTGATCTTTAGCATATCTCCTGTATGGTTGCCCGGTTCCCTGCTCCCTTGCCCTGGCACCAGGCAGCCTGTCCTGCCGTCTGTGCCAGGGCCTGGATAACCCAGAGAGCAGCTCCTCATAGCTCCATCCAAGGACCACAATTTAAGCAGACTTTATTTTCCAAACTTCATGCAAGAAACGACTGGGGAAGAAAACTGCCAGAGTTATGATTTCCATCATTTTCCTCCGGTGGAAAGTCGGGATTCTGCACTCAGACGGAACGCTGCACCCATAAATGAGAGCAACGCCGGTGTTAATTTTTTAACGAGCTGGAAACAGGATTCCTGGACCTGCCTTTGACATTCCTGAAGTTAATAAATTTCATGCTGCAGTAACTGAATAACAGCACAAGCACATTGCACCTCAAATAAAGGTTGCAGGGCCGGGAAGAGACCATTGCATAGAGTGTAGTGCAGTCGGTGTAATTCTTTACCATGTGAACGCTTGTCAGACGGGTGGTTTGGTTAGCTTAAGGTGGACCTCCGCTTTAGGGGGGGCCGGCTGGATCGCTTTGCCTCGTTAAGCACCAGAGGGACAGAGACGTCCACCTGTTTGGTCATTAAGCTCCCGATGCAGTGCGAATCGAGCCTGACGGCGGCTCCTCCAGTGGGTGGGGTCTCCGTCCACCTCGGTAAACACCGGTACTGATGCATGAGCCGGGAGATTGGAGCACAAAGAGGTCATTCTGTGCTGGTATCTGATAACAGAATTACAGAGCGGATCGTGTGTGAGGTGGGGGTCAGCACTGCTTGTTTTCCAGATAAGCGGCAGGATTTTGGCGTGGCTTGCAGTTCAAACGCGCAGCCTGCGGCGTTAATGGGTATCCCAGCTGGTAAAATGGGGGCACTCAGAGATGGACGACCTCAGCTTAGGGCCGGCCTGAACCGTCCTCACCTACCAGTTAAATTTAGCCGTCTCAGTCGAAGGTGTTTTTCACGCCGTGACATGACCTCATCTCTTTCTGTGTCACTCTGCCAAGTGCTCTAGCTCGGCCTGGCGCTTATGTCCGCCGAATATTCCAGTAAGAATGTGGTTCTAGGTGGCTCTCTGTGTTGCCAGGTAACCAGTCTGTCCTACGGGGATGAGGGTCACGGGCCAGGCCTCAGGACTGAGATCCTGTACACAGCCACGGCGTTCTGTGCTTTTGTGGAATCGCAAATTTCGAAGTTGTTTGTTCTCTGAGAAGCCCCCGTCCGCCCCCCTGCACTGCAGATCAAGCCAGCTGGGGACAGGAGTAACGGAAATCAGATCTGCTGAAGCAGCGTGATGCTCTTATTTTATCAAGCTAAACATATTATCTCCCCCCCGCCGTTTTGTGCTGACGGAGGATGTTATAGAATAACAGTGTTCTGGCGAGTTGCTGTATTTTTACCCCGGTGGTAAGAGTTAGGCCAAAGGGGCGAGGGAGTGGTGTGGTGGAGTCCCGCCCCCCGCATACGATTTGGAGAAACAAGGGGGGGCAAATAAGGGGCCAGACTGCTCTGTTTAATGTCCCGCGTGGACCCCCTTTATCTAAGCTGGAGCCCCTTTGGAAGAGAATCAAAAGTTGTGATGGCAGCAGACCGTTTTATCGGGTGGGGTCCTCAGACAGCTGCAGCCCTGGAGAAGAAGTCATCCAGCCTGCTGGACCAAGAGGCGAATGTTTCCCGAAAGGTCGGCAAAGGGCCCCCGAAGGTCAGCAAAGAGCCCCTGAGGGTCGGCAAAGGGCCCCCGAAGGTCAGCAAAGAGCCCCCGAGGGTCGGCAAAGGGCCCCGAAAGTCAGCAAAGAGCCCCTGAATGCCGGCAAAGAGCCCCTGAGGGTCGGCAAAGGGCCCCCGAAGGTCAGCAAAGAGCCCCTGAGGGTCGGCAAAGGGCCCCCAGGGGGAGTTTGGCTCTGTCCCCTACGCCTCTTCCACCGGAGCCAGGACGCGTTACTGGTTCTGCTGGCACGTCTCCCCAGCCCGCTTCACCACTCGTGACTTTAAGAGGCCCGAGCATTCCCCCCTGCTGGCCATGGCGTCTTCTGCACGTCAGCAGGAAGTGACTTCGGTAATTAATTAAACAGGCGATGACAGATAGACATTCGACCCTGCGCGCTTGGGGTGAGAGCGGCACGGTGAAGACCCATTCGGGTTCGATCCCGTTCGGCCGCTACAGTTATACTTGAAATGCAGGCAGCTCAGCAGTGCTTCTGTCACATCGTGGGATGAGGATGGCATTTGCACATTGAATGAGTTTGAAGTCTGCACTGCACCCCACCTCTGAGCCCTGTAGTGTTGCTCATTAGCTGATCATTCCCTGAGTATGGAGGAATGTGGACATGTGCTCTCACTGTGAGGGCTGTCAGTTACGAGGTCTCCTCTAGCGCCCCCTAATGCTAAGAACTTAACCTGACCTGGCACGAGCAAAACATCCGACCGTATAAATGTGCGAAAACTGTAAAAATGTCCAGTAAAAGACAGCCCGCGTCCAAGTGGGCTATGAAGCCCCCCCCCCATGTTATCTCCCAGTGCTTTTATGTTCTGCCACCGACTGGAGACAGACTGATTTCCATCAGAGTGAAGCAGAGAGGCTCCAGGTACAGATGCAGATCGCTGGGGGGGGGGGGGAAGCTGGGGTGGGATAAAGAGCCACCATCAGCTTTTTTCCTTGTGCCCATCGCATCGGCGGCCCACCCTCATCCTGGCCCTGCCCCCCCCAGAGAGCATACTCCATTCTTCATCCTCAATGACCTGTAAAAAACCAAGATGTGCATAAAGAGGTTGTTTACCTCCCCCCCCACAGAGGAACACACACACTCACACGCAGACACACCAACATACACAAACTCTCTCTCTCACTTTCTTTTTCTTTGCCTGTCTGTGTCTCTCTCTCCCACTATTGCTATCTCTTTCAGACTCTCTCGCTCTCACTCTCCCTGTCACTCTCACAGTCCTTCTCCCTCACTCTTTCTCCCTTACTTTCACTCTTTCTCTCACTCTCTCTGTTTCTGTCTTTTTCTCTCTGTCTTATATTCTCTCACTCTGTCTCCCTCTCTGTCATTCTCTTTTTGCTCTGTTTCTCTTTTGCACTCGCTCTCTCTAGCTCTCTTTTTCTCTCTCTCGTCTCACTCTCTCTATCTTGTGCTTTCTCTCACTCTCTCACTGTCTCCCCCCTGCTTTTTCTCTCCCTCACTCCCTTTCTCTTTTTCTCACTCTGTCTCGCTTTTCCTTGCTCTCTCTCACTCTTTCTCTCTCTATTTTTTTCTCTATCCGACTCTGTCTCTGTGTCTCCCATTTTCTCTCTCTCTTGCTTTCTATCTCGCTCTCTCTCTTTCTCTCTGTGTCTCTCTTTTGCACTCTGCCTCGCTCTGTTGCTCTCTTTTTGTCTCTCACACTCTCTCCCTCACTCTTTCTGCTTTTCTCACCCAGTCTTGCTCTTTCTTGCTCTCTCTCGCTCTCTTTGTCTTTCTTTCTTTTTTTTTTCCATTCATTTAAGTAAGGATTAGTTGTGCATTTGTGTCAATAAAGAGATTTTAAAAGTCAAAAAGTCTTGCTCTCTCACTCGTTCTCTCTTCCCCACTCTCTCCCCCACTTTCTCTTGTTTTCTTTCCCTTTCTCACTCTCTCTCCCTAGCTCACTCTCCCTAGCTCACTCTCCCTCTCACTCTCCCTCTCTCTCTCCCTCTCTCTCTCTCATACTCTGTCTCTCTGACTCTCTGTTTCTCTTTTGTGTAGTTACTGAGCACCGATAAGTCACCAACCAGGGCCCAAATGATAAGGAGCCAATCGTGTGCCTGCATTCATTTCGCCGGGTCGCACTGTCAGAAGCCCCATTATTGTCCTTTACCTCTGCATGACTTCTTCCTTCGAGACCTTCAGACCTCCTCATCTTGGAGTCTTTTCTGTTGTGGAGGGCCTGCCTCTGTGTACCTCAGAGATCCATGCACCTTGCTGCTTCTAGCTGGAGGGGGTCTGGTCACCATCATGGGGGGAGGGGGGGGGTAGCTGCTTCCTTGTCAGCAGAATCGGACCTGAACAGCAGGGTGTGATACTTGTGTCCAGGGCATGTGGAGGCATGTGTAGATTCCTTCTGGGGAGGGGGGGTTGTCATTTATAGCAATGACAATTTGGGAGGATTTATAGTACATATTTTTTCCAATCACCGTTGCTTCTGCGGTCATGTGAGAAGCCAGCGGTGCTGAGAGAGGGGGGCCTGTCATGTTAGGGGGGCTCCCTGCGTAATGAGACGCGTCTTCGCTCTGTCAACAGAGGAAACACCATTTTCCAGCAGCCGGGGTCACACTTGCAGGCAGGGCCGCCCTGTGCAGCTGCGCTAACAGCCTCTGCGCATTTCCCCACTGGCTCCGAGGCCTTGATTAATCACCTACTGACTGGAATGGCTCAGATCTTTTTCACACTTTTCAGTGAATTTAAGTAGTCAGTGAATTTTCAGTGAGCTCCTTGTAATTTTTTTCTCTAATGCAGGGAGTGACATCATTTCTGACTGTGACATCACAGTGTGACATCACAGCATCTGATTTCAGAGCCAAAGGGTCTGGTACCTCCAGAGGATTCTGTCACTGTGGCTGCATTGCATGATGGGAATCGGGGATCGGGAGGTAGCTGAAGGATCTTGAGTGTCCGTAGCATTTTCCCAAGGTCCACGGAGGCGATATACACGCCCCCGACCTTCTGAAGGCGTGGGCCAAGGAATGCTCGCCTGAACGGCCGCTCTGCTGGGCCGACGGCAGCTGTCTCTATGCATGGAGTTCGGGTTTCGCAGTAACACGATCCGTCCTGACAAGCGTCCGCTCCGCTGCCCCCCCCCCCCGCTGCCATCAACGATTCGCTGTATCGGACCCCGCTGCTCTGACGCCATTAAACTCCTGGCCATAAATCGGCTCTTTGCGGCCCGCCACGCTCCTGTTCCACCATGCCGCGGACCCCAGGATCTTCCCCGCTGACGTTGGAGTCGCGCGCCGGCGTGAGGCCACGCTGGCCCCAACCACTCGCTTGAAAGCCGCGGACGGCCCCTGCAGCTTGTTTATGTATCTTGGTTGCCGTGGTGATGGCTGGGCCTCCATAGTGCCTCCCGGGACCCAGGTTCTGGAGCTGGCTGGGGGAGGAGGTGCAGAGGCCTGGCTATTCGCTGCTGCTGAGTCCCCTCTTAAAAAAAGGTGTTTACGCTTGTGCTGCGAAATTCATGCTTTTGGAATGATTTGTGTCCGATTGTGAAATTCCACAACTTTTACAAGCTCGAGTTACTCGCCGTGGATCTCGCTCCCTCGCTCCCTCTCTCCCTCTCCCCCTGTCTGGTTTTATTGCCCTTGTTTAATCTGGAATGCCTCTCCGCACTTGAAGCCCGGCCAGAGTGAGCAGGCACTATTTTGCTCCAGAGGACGGCTGCCCGCAATCTGCCTGTGTTTTTCTGTTCTGGAGGCGGGACCTGAGCGCGATCGCTTCAGCAGATTTAGCTCTGCTCTCAAAACATTCGGCAGAGAAAAACACTTTTTTTAATAAACCAATGAAACGGGCAGTCTGGGTCTTGAAGTCCTGCCTCTTGCGTTCCTGCTTGCGCCTTTCTGAGCCCCCCATCTCGCGTTTAAATATTCCGGCCATTTCTGAGCTTGATAGCCCCAGCCGCTAACTCCCATTGACCTGTGGGTGGTGTCCCGCCCTTTGAAGCCACCCCCTCCCTCGTACGCCATGGTGCTTAATTCCCCAGACCCTCAGGGTGTCTCGGGCGCCCTAACCCCCGCCAAGGCCAGGACGTCTGCCCCCGCTGGTCTCGAATGGGCACAAAGCTGGCTTGTCTGTAACGGACAATGAGCAGGTTTGTATGCAGGGTTTGAGGGGGTGTGTGATTATACCTGTGTATGGGCAGTGTGGCACAGGTGGAGAGTTAAAGGGCTTTGGAACATACCATTTTGAGATTCTGTGTGACACAGGTGGAGAGTTAAAGGGCTTTGGAACATACCATTTTGAGATTCTGTGTGACACAGGTGGAGAGTTAAAGGGTTTTGGAACATACCATTCTGGGATTACCTCAGGACCAAAAACGTCACCATGGAAACCTTGGAAACCACATGGGATGTGCTGCAAGATTCAGCCGGCCTTAGGGGCAAGTCTCCTTCGACTGTGACTGGGGCGTGTTCTTAACAGGCTTGTTACCTGGAAGGTCTGTGTCAGGACTTTGATGGATGACTGGTTCACTGCACAAGAGGGTACCATCCACATCAAGCCCAGACAGTAATTAGCCCTGGCTGTTGTCCCCAAGTGTGGAGGTCCGTATGTCAGATTGATGCCCCTAGTTTGCACATCAAATAGATGTGTGCAACGGTTCCTGCGCAGAGATGGTCCACAGAGCTTTCACCATATTTTTTCCTGGGTTAGTGCTTGAGTATGGGTTGGGGTCACAGATCTTCTCCTCGATGCTCCTGTACTCCCAGATGGCGTTGAGGGATGTTCTCTATGTGCTACTCACAATGTTTTCTTTGTGGGTCCACATCCATAAATGAAAGCAAAATATTATGGAAAGAGCAAAACATAGCAGACCTCTGCCTCCGGGTCCCTGCAGTGGGGATAGTCCCAGCAAGCCGTCGTGATTGGGTTACGGGGGGTCGGCGTGAATCGGGATAATTTGACGGGAATCCTGATGGATTGGAGCGGCAGGGGGCAGGTCAGCTCACACTCAGGAAGTGCCTAATGCGATTAGCCTGGGAGCTGGGTGAACGTTCGGCCACGGGGGCCGGGCAGACATGGGAGGGGGGTGCATCACCCCTGCTGTTCCTCATCTCATCTTATGCCACTTAAGTCAGTTTCCCAGGGGAGGGGTCCTGTGTTTTTCTTCCCAGCCAGCTGACCCCTAAAGAATAAAGACTCAACTCAGAAACCTGGAAATTATATTTATTGCAGCTGATGGAGCTGCAGCCTGCTTCAGTGAGGGAGCGAGGGTTGGTTTTGGTGTCGATCGAGGTTCACGGAGGGCCGCCTGCTGCTTCCAAACCCCCCCCCATTTGGGGGTCACCCCCTCACACCCCTATTTTTGTTTGTGGGCATGATAATGGGTTATGCAGGCAGTCTCTTGTAAATGCGTCCGTCGTTTTTGTGAAGCTATTGAAATGAAAATAATGTTGCCGTTGAACTGTGCACTGCCTTCTGGGAACGCAGCCCGCGGGGCCAGATGAATACGTAACAAACTCTGTCCCCTTGCAGGTGACCCTCCATCTGAAGCCCATACACTCCTTGAAGGTCCACCAGAGGCCCCTGGCTTTTGTGCTGAACTCGCCGCAGCCCGTCCTCTGGAAGCTGGAGATGGAGAAGCTGGCGCCCAGCGTCCGGCGCGTTTTCCACGTAAGTCTGCAGCTGCCCACAGCCTCTCGCTGGCTCCTGTCTGTCCATCTGTGGCAGTTTTACACAACCACCAAACTTAATACAGGCATCTAATACAGTAAAACTGTAATGCAGTACAGTAACATAGTAATCCCTTGCATTCACCCTTACGTCAGTTACATTATATGTGCCGGATTTACCTTCTGATATCATTCAAGACATCTTATAGCAAAAAACCATAAACCAAATGCACATATACTAGTAATGCATACTAAAGAACACATACTAAATGAATTAACAGATAAAGTGCGCAAGTACATACTGTATGTGTCACCTTTTGTATCAGCGCTTACATTAACCTCCATGTATCGCAGATATTTTTTGCATAAGTTTGGATTTACTTTTGGATTTAAGTCGGTCTTATGTATGCCGAGAGCTGCCTGTAGTCTGATACGACAATCAAGCACATGTCAGTGGGGCAGCTTAACACAGCAGTTGGATGTAACAACCAAACGTATTGTTATTATGTTCCTGTGTTTGGTGCCGTGTTTTGGTGCTGTGTTTGGTGTGTTTGGTGTGGGGTTTTGGTGCTTCTGTTTGGTGCTTGGTTGTGTGTCGTCTGTCCCCTGTACGACCTTTATTGTGTTCCACAACGGTCTCAGTTTCGCATTAAAACACAGCCCTGTGCTATTTTCGTTGTCGAGTGATGTTTATCATTTCCCTGAGAAATGGTGCTTAAAATCGAACAGTGACCCGCATCCCATAATACTCTCACTGTTTCAACTTCAAGGTATAGGACTACGGCTGTCATTCATTGGCTTTCGCTGCTGTTACTAGGCAATGATGCAATGCAAAAGAATAATAGCTAATGAGCAGCGCTGAAATACTTCGGCTTCAGTTATTTCGGGGGTGGGAGGTGACCGGGCAGCTCACCGAAAAGTTCTGGCGGATCCAAAGCAGGATCACAATGTCAGACACTGACTCAGTGCCTTTAAACGAGGCCTTTGGGTCTTAATGCTCTGACTCAGGGTTCCGTGGCGCTGTCCGTAACTCAATGTTCATCATTTCCAATCTCCCCTCGTTTAGGGCTTTTTTCTTATTTGCTGTAGGCAGGACTTTTGTCGCTAGCCTGTTAGCGTCCGTCCACACTTGGGTGGCACATCTGTGAATGCCGTGCTTGGAGAATTGTGGGTATTTTGGACCTGGCACCCCGTCCAGGGCACACCCATGCCGTGTGCCCTGCGCCATCTTGGACAGGCTCCAGGCCCTTTACGACCTTGTCAGTGATAAGCAACTGGAAGACAGAGGGATGGGTTTTCAGGAACATTCTGTTTGTTGTCTGTTAAAAAGGTCAGGATGGGTTAATGATGTCCCAGATTGCCCCTCCTGAACTTGGAGTTTGAATGAGGACATGGGGGGGAGGGGGGCATGGGACCCACTCCTTCCCTTAAGAACATAAGAACATAAGAAATTTACAAACGAGAGGAGGCCATTCGGCCCATCAAGCTCGTTTGGGGAGAACT
>JAODJU010000043.1:2505795-2524970 GCA_026776725.1 Gnathonemus echidnorhynchus
CTGTTGGCCTTTTTTATTGCTTCCCCACACTGGCGAGAGTGGGACATGGAAGCATCAACATACACACCGAGATCTTTATTTCCTGAAAACCAGTAGCTTCTACCATGTGAATCAGGTGGGGTATTTTAAATATCTTCTCAATTTGTAAAAATGCATGATATGTGCACTTCCCAAGATACCTGTTCTTGTATAAATGGCAGATAAAGCATCATTTCATCTAGGGTGGGCTGTTTGTGGCTCAGTCGGTTAGGACCCTGTGCCTGTTGTCAGAAGGTTGTCGGTTCCAGTCTCAGAGTCGGCAGAGTGATGTCACCATTGGACCCCTGAGCGAGGCCCTCCGATCTTGTTGCTTTCAAATAGAGGTGTCGCCTACAAAAATGTCTAAAATCTGAGTGTGACACTCAGAGGGAACAGGGTAGCATAGCGCGTGTGCAGAATGGCGGGTGGTGGACCTCCAGGCCCCCGGGGGGCCTTCAGTCGGACGGCCGTGCGGCTAAACCTCCTCCCCGCATCCTGCAGCAGGCATTGCGGTGTGACGTTGGCACACTCACGCACACTCACGCACATGCAAAGCTGCATGCACTGCTGTCACAGCAGGAAGCTACACTGTAACACCCCAAAAGTGTGGCTTCGTCGCCACTTGCATTGGGGGTGATGTCAGGGTCGCACGTGGCCGTGGGAGCGTGCTCAGGTGGAATATTCACAGCTCATGCTGCGAGGCCGGCCAGCTGTACACAGCCCGGCTGAAAGAGGCCCAAACATACAGAGAGAGTGATGCTTCTTCGCCAGATGGACGCGGGAAGTGGGCTGAGCTCCTTAATGGTGCGGCTGCCTCATATTTGCCGGGTTACGGGAAGGTCGCTCCAGCTGCAGCCGAATGCTCCTTGTGCAATGCAGCGCCTTTCATGCGACCTGTGGCTTCTTATCGTCACGCTGGGACGACGTCAGATCACGGCCCCTGGTTTTCATAGGTGAGTCCTGTCGTCATATGGTTTCACCCTTGCATCGCGCAGTATGACGCGACAGGTGCGGTCATCCAGTCTTATCATTCAGTTTTAACCAATCGCCAGCTCACAAAATAAATAAACGACCAATACAATCACTTTCAAAAACAGTAATTTGACAAAAAAACAGACGGCCAATAGGGGCCCCCTGATCACTCTGGGTCCCCAAGAAGCAGCCTAGTCAAACCTGCTGATTAATTTAATTGGCAGATGCTTTTTTTCAACGTGCATTTTTTTGAGATAGTAGGGCGATTCAGGGTGCCGACCCTGACTTTTGACCTTCCGATCACGGACACAGTGTCCCAGCAGACTGAGCTCCACAGCGCCTCCCACTGGCCATCTAAGCCTTGCTTATTGTTACTGGCAGAAAAACTCCGAAGTGAGACTTCATTTCTGGCAGCAGTAGTGAAGCAGCAGGTGTGACGCGGGGGGGGGGGTTGGCCGGTGCCCTGGCTCGAACCACACTCCCCAGACAGCTGATAGACGCCCCCTTATGGTGCTGTTTGTGTGGCTCACCCGAGTATTTATCTGGAAATCAGCGAGCTCCTTTTGCAACATGCAACTTCCTGTAAACAGGCCCAGATGGGAACTGGGTTATGAAAGCTGTGCTGGGTTTGTGTCCCGGACGGCTGCAGTGTTCCTCATGCGCTATACCCACAGACGCACACGCGCAGCCACCACGTAGCTGAAGCCCCGACGGAACCAGGCACAGAGTCGCTTTGCTTTGTAGGTAATGTCGTCCCGTGATGTCACGGTGTCACGCTCCTGTCCCCTGACCTGCTGCCCTCAGTCACGGCGTCTTGAGAATGCTGCGTGCTAATTGGTCGGTTGAAAGAAAGGCGCCATCAGTCAAGCACAGATACCAGGGCGGAGCTCGACCAAAAACAGTGACACTTATTTACTGTCTTCCATTTTGGGCTTCAAGCTAACGTTTAGTGCGCTGGGCCTTGTTTTGCAGTGACTGCCTTTTTGAATGTTTTAAGCTCACGAGTGGGTTACTGGTCCCAGCAGCGGCCATTAAACCTCCACCACTGTCTGTGTTGACGAGCTAGATCATTTATCAGCGTGGCGAAGATGGTTCGGCTCAGTTCCTTGGGAGGCCAAAACACGTACGACGTAAAGAGGATCTGTTTAAGGATGTTAGCGGTTTAGCGTTAGCGTTCTGTAGCAGTTATATAAGGCATTTGAGTGATAAAAGCCAAAACTAAATATAATTTCGCAGACATTATAAGAGGCAGATGCAAGCCTCTCTTCCAGCTTGGCTTCAGTTCAACTGTCTCTCCTCCAGGCAGATTAACTAAAGAGCATGTTTTTAATGCGAAACTGCTTTAACTACAATTAAATGATTCAATTTGTTGGATTTCTTTTCTCTTCTGCCAAACGTATGATTTTGTGTTGTTTACTGATCGGCCTGATTGTGCACAATCTGAATTGTGTATTTGAATATTAGGACTCCCATACGGTATTCCTGCAGTCCCACTGAAGCACCGGTGTGTGAGTGGGAGCCCTCGACGAGGACTGGAGGGGCGTCGGATAGCGGTGAAACATCCCCAGCAGCGCCGCGGTACTCGGGGTGGGGTAACGCGGTACTCGGGGTGGGGTGGGCGTGGCGTTCCCCGAATTCACGCTGACTGGCGGGAATGAGAGCCAGCTGCTTGTTTCTGGCGGAAATCAAGATGCATCTCCAAGTGACCATATTTAGCGCTTTACAACAACAGGCTCAGGGGTTTATGGTGCCGCGATTCCCCCCCCCCCCCCACGGCTCCGGCGCAAATGAGGGGTAACGGCGTGTTCCTGGCTCTCGCTGCGCTGGCTCTGCTCCTGCTTAAATCGGTCACACATTAGTTCATATCTCAGAACGAGGCTGCACCGGACCCCTTCTGGCTCGCGAGCCGCCGGGGTGAAAGTAAATAGGCGTTGTTTATGTGGGGCGGAGACGGTTCTGGGTCAGGGGGGCTTCAGTGTGGGGGGGCTTGTAATTAGCAAGGGCACTAATTGTACCTTTAGGGGGAGGGCAGTAAAACTGCTTTCATGGCCTGTTGCTGTGACAGGAGGGGCGGTCGCTGAATACGTGTGTGCTGCCCCCACCCCCCCCAATAAGACCATAAAGGCCAGCTGAGATAATTCCTCAGGACCTGACAATCTCTGAGTCGTCAGTTAAATCAGGGTGGGGCCTCTCTCAGTGCCTGGTTTGAACCTGCGATGTTCCTACGCTGGGACACCAGGTGAGCAGCTAGGCCTCGCCAGGGTCGGCTGTTGTACCTTAGCGTTCAGTCTGAACATCGTGCTCTGAGACGGCCTGCCGTAAACGGCGCTGCAGACGAGCGCTTCGCCAGAACCCCTGCAGGCCAGCAGCGGTGAGCTGGCCTGCCGAGTGCCAGGCCATTTCCCAGAGGGGCAGTTTCTTAGGCTCTGACCGCTGCATCTCCGTCTTCGGCTCTCGGCAGACGCGCATCACGCTAAAACAATTCCCTCTCGCCGGCGAGCTGGACCCTGCCGCCAAGGTATTCCTGTTAAAATGACCTAATGCGCCTCCTTATTTCCAGGTTTTGAGCCTTAGGCTCACCCCCACCCCTCAAAAACTATGGCCTATTTGCGGCCTGATGCTTTCTTTGTCACCAGTGTCCCCCGAGGACCCCGATGCAGCCCGATGCCTTTGAATTGATAATATTTTAAGATTCTGAATCAGGATGATTTTATTGGGCAGGTATCGACATGCAAGGGATTCGTCTTGGTGGGTGTTGCCCCTGTATATCATGTAACACGCGAGACAATTTTCAGACAAGTGCGTGCACATGAAATTTCACACATAATTTTAACCCCCGAACGGTCTGCCGACAGTCAGAATCGGCATGGGGTGGAAAATGAAAGGCTGAGCTAAATAGACAGATGAATGGTGAGCGGACAGGCGACACCAGGCAGAATTACAGTTACAGCCAGAAGAAGTGCAGAGTGTCTGCTGTTAGTGGAGCAGTCACACTGAGCTCTGAACATGAGCTGCCTTGGTGTGGAGGCCGCCTTCAGTGTCTCCGTAAAGGTGGGGGACAGCGTCCCAGCACTGGAGATGACACCCCCTGCCCCTCCTTCCTTTTTCCATACTTTAATCCATGGCAGGGAACGCTCCCCACAAACCTGCATTTTTATCGTTCCCATTTTTTTATTTTATTTTACCTTTCGTAAAGAACATCAGCGAGACAGCCAGAGGTCAAGCAGATGTTCAGCACCGTGGCAGATTACGATCGCAGGCGGACGAGAACGCCGCGGAACGTAGCGGAACGCCGCTGGGGCGATACACCCCTGTCCTCTTTTCCGGTCACCATGTGTTTTTCTCGGAAAGCTTGGAAGTGTTCGAACGGCACCTGTTGGCGTAGTGAATCGAACCGGGAGTTTGACCGTAATGAATCTCGTTAAAGGCACTGAGCTGAGAGCGATTCTCGAAGCGTGATTTCAGCATGCGGATGTTTACCTGTGTGCCAGGATCTCGCGGATCCGTTTGGAAATGGAATATCAGTCTGAGGTCCGAGCCGCGGCCAGTCAGCGTGCTGAACCGGAGCGTAACACACTTATTAAGACCCACCGCCGGTCACCTTAACACAGCACATTAGGGACCCTTCTCCTTCCGTATGGTTCGCATCGAACATTCTTGCCTTGTGAGGCAAGGACTGCATTTTGTTTTTCAGCCTGCTTATTTGGTTCAACAATAATTATCAGTTAATGATTTGGTCGCTGGCATGGAGCGGGGGGTGGGGGGGGGCTCTTATGATGTGGCAAAAACCAGGCGTGCGGCCGGGGGAGTCGGCGTCACCGTGTCGCAGAGTAAGGAGGCCCGCGACTCAACGTGATTGTCTCTGCAGGCCAGCTGCAGGCCTCCACCAGTAGGAGGCACTGTCTGCGGGTCCCGGCTAGGGGGCGGGTAGCTCCAAGAGTTACAGCTGGATTCCTCATGACGCACGGGAGCGCGTTATATAAACTGGTGAAACCTGACACTGCGTTGTGCAAGGGCGTGCGAGAGAGAGCGACTTCGTCTCAGCCTCGAGCCGCTGGTCACGGATCCTGCAGAAACATCTCACTCTTAATGTTTACATTTTTTAACCTAACGAGTCCAGCACACTGCTGCTCCACTCTACTGTGTCAGATTTCAGCATTTAATCTTCCTGTTTACCTTTGAAACCGTGCTGTCGTGCTCTGGTCACAGGTGGGCCATAATTGCAAGCAGGTTGAAATTTCAACTTAGCACTTAAACACTTAATCAAACTTATTAAAGTGCATATTGAACTCATTTCCTGCCGCTTTTTCTACTGAATCTATCAGCTGTAAAAAAGTCACATGCCTAATAAATCAGAATGCTGCTCTTACAGTATATGTTTTCATGCTCTGTATTTAGTGATTCATCCATATAGACTGTTGTGAGGTTTTTCTGCCTGAAACCTCGGCTGCGTGAGCCGTCCGACTCCCTGAAACACATCCTGCCTTCTTCTCCGCTTCTTTCTGAAGAACTGCTCAGCTGAAAATATCATTTTAGTTCGTCTTGCAGAGTGACAGGCTGTCAGTTTTTCTCCCTAATGAGGTGGCACTGCTTGGGGGGTGTTGGGGCTTGGTGACGGGGTCCTCAGTGCTTCCTGGACGTACGCTGCTCCCCTTGAGCCTGTCTCTCTCTGGTTTCACCACTGGAGGTCCTCGGTGAGGTCAGCGCCTTCTGGCCTGGAAGGCTGATTAAAAGCACATTAGATAAAAATGGCCATCTCTTGCCAGGGTGGTTCTGGTTCTGGTCCTGTGCCCACCCGAACGGCACCCCCCAGTCACGGCCTCCTCATTTGTCTCCCCCCAGGTGTCCCGAGGCTCTGATATGCAGTTGGACATGGGACATTTGTGGGACTCCTGTGAGGTTGAAATGGAGGAGCTCCCTCATGCCAACGAGCGCCTGCTGGCCTGGGCCAACGAGAAGTTCAAGGCTGTCACCTCGTTCTCCGAGCTCCGCATCACCAGGAATGTGTACATCAATGTGGGAGAAGGTAGGTGGATCTGGGCATCAGGGAGGCCAGGAGCATCCAGCTATGCTCAGGCCCTCGCTCACAAAGCCAGGACCCTACGATGATCCGCGGTCAGGACGGTGGCCGGAAGGCCAGGGTCAGCTGCGTGAGTGGTCAGCATTCCGTTCACGTGATTCCGAATCCATAAGGAATTCTTGCTGGATGGTTTGCCTGCTTGTCATGGTCTCCTCTGACCCGGGTCCACGTGCGCTGGAGTGTGGGTCGGGGGGGAGGGGGATGAGGGGGTGCATGACGGTAATGTACTTTTAGAGACTGACAAAAATGGAGCGAGCAGCTGCCCCGATGCTGGGCTGCAAGCCAGCCATATTGTTTATAGTGTTATTGCAGATTTGTGGAAAGTGGGTAGGATGAGGGGGATGAGAGCAGGCGAGTGAGAGAGAGAGAGACAGAGAGAGAGAGACAGAGAGAGAGAGAGAGCGCGAGAGAGACGGAGAGAGAGAGCGAGAGAGACAGAGAGAGAGACAGAGAGAGGTAGCTGGCAGGGGATGACTGAACAGATGTTTGGACTTTACAGGCCAGACATGGAAAATACAGCATTATTGGAATATGACAAATTCAAACAACAGCTTTGCTCAATCTAGACCTGCGGTTTAGACTCATTTATGCTTAAAGTCAATAAGTAAATAAGAGAGACGAGGGAAGGGTGTTTTTAAAAGGGTATTTTGTAGTACAGAAATCCTCTGCTTGCCAACTACCCCCCACCCCTCCCTCCCTCCCCCATTTTTCTGAAGTACTCCAAGGGGAGCTAGAAGGGTAGGATGTGGATCCGTAACAATGCAGGGTGGAAACACGCTGCTGACGGTGAGCAGAATGGGCACACTGAGCAGAGTGGGCAGAGTGAGCCATGTGAGCAGAGTGGGCGGAGTGAGCAGAGTGGGCAGAGTGAGCCATGTGAGCAGAATGGACGGCGTGGGTGGCGTGGGCGGAGTGAGCAGGTTGTGCAGAGTGGACAGGGTAGGCAGAGTGAGAGGAGTGGGCAGAGTGAGCAGAGTGGACTGGGTGGCAGGAGTGAGCAGAGTGGAGTGGGCGGGGAGGATCTGGCAGACCTGCTGATTGCTGGGAAAGGTGCCGTATCGCTCCGCTTGCCTGGTTAAGGACCATGAGTCACATCCTTTTTCCACCAGGTCCTGGCCGTCCGGAAAAGCATCCATATTAACAAGCATCTTTATTAATGGTGTCTTTGCTCCCTGTCTTGGTAGTTTATAGAAGATAAGGACTTTATCTGCACTCAGTGAAATGGGAAATGGATCTCTCCCTTTATGTGTGCCTCACGCTGAAGTCCTTAACCTCTGACCTCAGGAAGGGAGGGTAACATTAACTCTGCTGTAGTGTCAGCTCCTCCGCCGCCCCCAGGTCGATCGCAAACCCCCCTTGGCTCATGGGATCTGTGCCTGTGTTTCTCTCTCTCTCTCTCTCTCTCCTGCCTCATCTCCCTTTGTCTTTCTCTGACACATCTTCTTTCTCTCTCTCCCCCCCCTCTCTCGCGGAGGTACAGACCAAGTCCATGCTGTTGCCCATGAGAGTAGCCCAGGGCCGGCTTAGGATGGGTGCCAGTCTATAAGAGCCTGCACAGCCCTCCTCCACTCCCCCCCCCGGCTCCCCCCCACACACCTCCTAATAAGGCAGCACCGGTTTTCCATTTGCCCCAGTGCAGGGAGGAGGTCTTTGGCGCTGACGCTCGGCAGAAGAACAGAGAGGCCCGTCCTGGAAGCCTAACATTGAGAACAATAGGGAGCGCGGGGGCCCCTCGTGGGCCACCAGGCCGTCTGCTTCGCCTTCTGCTTTTCGCTGCAGATGAAAAGCTGCCCAACGCTGCGAGTTTGGTCCCTCATCCACAGCGAGTCCTGCCTGAGAGGACCAGCACCTGTGTTTATGCTAACAGGCTGAAGCGTATCACAGGCCGATGGCTCTGTGTCTGTAGTCCGCCATTAGCCGCCGACCCGTCAGCCAGCACACCCCCGTAATGCCCCCCCCCCCCCTTCTTTGTCCTGCAGACCTCACCTTCTCCAGCACCTGCAAGATCGACAACAACTTCCTGTCCCTGAACTACCTGGCGGGCTACGACGACCCACAGCCGTCTCGGGGCTGCGTCCTGTCGGGTCGGAACCACAACCGCGAGGTCCACATCATCGAGCTGCAGGCCCCCAACTCCAGCAGGTAAGGAGTAGAGTCCCTGCTCCCCCCGCCCCCCCCTTGATTGTGGTGTGGGCCGGTCAGCAGGTTCCAGCCATGCCTCCACCAGTCCATCCCCACCCTTGAACCTGGCAGTGCATATCTGAATCACCACCCACCAAACATACACATGGTTGGACTCTTCTACATCTTACCCGACACCAACAGCAGCCTATGCATCCATGTCCAGGTTTCCTTGGCAATGTCAAGCTTCGTTTAATAATCCATCAGTCCAGAATCTTTGTCGGATCAATTGTGAGTTATTTTCAGTCTATGGCATACTTCATAGTGTGTTAATGAGTGTGGAGTTGAGGTGTTGAACCATTACCTGAGAGGACCTAAGTGGAAACAGCGGCCAAGCGTGGCCCATGAGGGCCCGGCTCCTGGCTCTCGGGTACTTGCTCTTCCGCTGGATCAGTCTGTGGGGACGGGAAACGTAAATATAACGCCGCCTGTGTTTGGAAGCGCGCTGGGCCTGTTTTGACAAACCGGCGTGGCGTATGATAATGCGCCGCGGGCGGGAAGCCGCTGCCAGCGCTGAATCGCCAAATTTGGGAATTGGACGGGGTGTTGTTTTAAAACGCGGCTGCCGATCGAAGGCGGCGAGGACGACTCTGTAAGCAGCTGTGATTCCTCACTAATGGGAATATGTGTTTGTTAAACAGCGCATAATAAAGCTGATTCCTGAATAAGAAGAATGATCGGCCCACAGTTCTGTGACTCTGACTGGGATTATTACTCTATAAGAGAACAAAAAACAGGTCACACTTTGCTTAATATTTTTAGTTAAATTGAACGTCACTGCACAGACGCGTTTTGGCGTGATGCCGTCCTCAGTCTGTGTGGTGACATCCCTGTTTTTGTTATCTTACATTGATTGTTCGTTGTGGTCAGTACGCAAACGTTATGTTCATAGGAGCGAAGCCCATTTTTTTCTGTACTCTGGGGTTATTACTTTGTAAGAGTTTTAAGAAATAATTGGAAATATCTTCTTTTTACGGCGGTAAACTTGGAAAACAGGCCTGCTTGCCAGAGGCACAGTTAACAGTGTGCGGGGGCTGTCCTCAGCCTGCACACCTTTGCTGACAGCACCCCCACCCCCAGTGTGGTGTTGGCCTGATCGCTGTGCACGCGCCTCATTTTGGGGGTGTGTACTGACAGTGTCTGCGTGGCTTTTTGTGTGACTCTACATTTCCAGATACACAGTTACACCGTAAAAAGCTGGTGTTGTTTTAGGGCTGTTATTCATTCACAAAGAAAAGTGTTTCTAAGCCGTCCGATTGGTTGAAATTTACTGTGCGGGGCTGAGAACAGCGACGGCATTGGGTAACGGGGGCGTCGGTAACGGCAGGCTGTCCCGCCCCCCTGATGTGTCAGAGGCCTCTCATGCCTGAGGGTTTGATAATCATTTAAGAATCCTGCAGCGCCATGATCCAGAGGAATCCCCAAAGGGCCCTCGCATGGAGTAGGGCAGCCATGGTAACGGAGCTCCACACACGTCCTGCTCTTCTGGGAGAGCCGCCAGGGTCTTAGTCAGTTGGCCAGACACAGGAGATGTGATAATATGGATAGAGTGTGATAAATCCCTGGCCGTTCTGGCCCCTCAGGGACCTGTGTGGTTTATGGCCTCTCTCTCTCGCTGTTTCCATGGCAGCGCGTTCCAGGTGGACGTGATCGTGGAGGTCGGGCCCCTGGCTCCACATCGCCCCCTGCAGCGAGACCTCGTCCTCCTGCTCAAGTGCGAGAAGTCAGTCAACTGGGTCATCAAGAGCCATGGCGTCACCGGCAGCCTGGACATCGTGGTATGTGCTGTGGCCCCCCCCCCCGCTGAATGCCCCCTCGTTGCGTTTCCCAATGTGATATAACTGCACCAGCTGTTACGCCCCTGGAGGTATCACCCCCCCCACAGAGTCAAGGTCTCGCTCTCACACTGGGAGCCCCATCCTGTCACCATACGTGTCAGTCTGTCACTGTGAGTGGTGAAAGAGCGCGCGGGCCCCCGCAGACGCTGGTGTGAATGGAGCCATCCAATCAGCATCCAGTCAGGCTGTTCTCCTCGCCCCAACCTGTTAGTCATCCATCGCCTTGAGTTACGAGCCTCTGGCCGGCCCGGATCCCGCGGTTTTCCTGGGATTTCCGTTGTGAGGCAGCGGCTCCGGGCGGATAGCGGCGCTCCGAGCTTACAGATCGCCACCCCCGTGCCCCCGTCCTTTGTCCGTGTCAGAACCTCATCATTTATTTTTTTCCAGCTATTGCTACTAACTACAAAAGTATCAGTGTGGAATTTCGCTCATAAATCAGTTGTGATTAATAAATATTATTGTAACACACAGCCTTAGCATGAAGGGGACTCTGACGGCCGTGCCATCTTGGGGGGTGGCCAGCCTTGAGCTCCTTGCTGCCTGGGATAGGCTCCAGCCCCCCCCCAACCCTGACCAGGATAAACAGTTTGATGGATGGACATCGATGTGGCTTGGCTGTGGAAAGAATAGTATGAGAATGTCAGAGTGTGTGTTTTTTAAAGTGGAGACACGACACCTGTGAAATGCATGTGACGTACAGCACCAGTCAAAAGTCTGGGTACGCCAAGCTGCCTATAAAAGAAGGTGTAGAGGGCCGCGTCACATGACCTGGCGACCTGACCCAGACCCATTAGAGATGGGTTTGGAGGAGTTTGAAGGCAAAGCGGCCAATCAGTGCTCAGCATATGTGGGACGACCCCCAGGACAGCTGGGAAAGCATCTCAGGAGGCACCTCATGGAACTGGCCTAGAGGAGACAGTAGGGTCAGCCAGTCCCTGGGGCAATTGGGGTTCAAGGCCCAGTGGTGGGATCACTTTACTGACCACGGGTTTTGAACCGGCAACCTTCCAAGTCCCCCAACTCCAACTCGAGTTGAACCCCAACTCGCAGAACTGTTTTTTTTTACTTTACTGTTTCAATGTATTTATAATTATATAAACCTTTCAATGGGTAGGTGTGTCCAAGCTTTTGACTGGAACCGTAAATCTAATGTCAAATTTTATACACTAAGAAAAATGGCTTTGGCTTTATGGCAGGCAGGGGGTGCTGATGAGCACCGAGCGAGGTCCCCTTTAGCCTTTAGCCTCAGCCTGGGTCTGCATCGCTCCACCCATGACGGCACGCAGTGGCGTCCTTCCTGGGAACATCGGGACGTTGCCGCAATTTTGAGTTTTTCAAACAGGTGTTTTAATTTGCCAGGATGGATATCTTTGCCCATACGCATGTGTGAACGGGCATGTTATAGACACACGTGATACTGGTACATTGGTGTGTGTGTGTGTGTGTGTGTGTGGTGTGTGTGTGTGTATGTGTGTGTGTGTGTGTGTGTGTGTGTGTGGTGTGTGTGTGTGTGTGTGTGTATGTGTGTGTGTGTGAACAGCCTGGGTGCAGCAGGGAATGTGGGATATGCGTGTGATATGATAGCCTCGTAAAATCAAAGCCCCGCTACCGTTGGTGGATTGGGGGGTGGGGGGGCAACCCAGGTCCGTGGGAAACCACTGTGGGAAGGGATTAGCGTCCACTTCTATTAACAAGCCAAGCAACTGGGGAACGAATGCGGAATTTGGGGGAAACCAGACACATCCGCGTGGGACCGTGGGTCCCGGGAAGGAGCCCAGTCCAAGAGGGACGCTCACCATGGCGACCCGGGTAATAAGGGTGGGTGATTAGCCAGCAGCCGCAGCGTTATCCAGTTGGCTTATCTGCGAAGTCAGCGCTTCCAGGGGCAGATGGGGCACAGGAAGTGATGCGACGGCGTTTGCCACTCGTCACGGAGACTGGCCTTCCTCTTCTGTCTAGCGGAGAGGAGGGAAGAAGCCTCTGAAGATCTGAAGATGACAATGTCCGTATGGTATAACAGAGCCTGACTTGGCTCTCAGATGCGCGCTAATCACTGGCATTAATGGCTGGGGGGGGGCTGACTTCCTGTCCTGATAAAGAATCCTCACTCCTTCCTGATTTGTGATGTGTAGCCGTTTTACAACAGCTACAATAATGGAACATGAAGGTGCCTCTCGAACCTCGAACCAGTGGCTCTTGTTCGGATTCCTGTGACCCCAGGATAACTTACTGTACTTCTAATGCATTTTTTCAGGCAGCGAAGAAAAAGAGCTTCTACAATCCCAGGTCGCACACAAACCTTCAGAGCCCACTAGGCGTTTTACGAATTCCTAAATGTTTACCCACGTGTCATGCAGACGTCGGACAGCGTCAATCTGGACCCAGCCGTGGACAAGAGCACAGCGAAGATCCACAAACACCACCTCCCTTCGGATCCTCAGGCACTGATCCGGTGGGCTGAAGACAACCGCTACAACCCGGTGACCTCCTTCACCAGCACGCCTGTGGCCAACCACTTCAACTTGCATCTGAGGGAGCCAGGTAGGGGACTGGTGTCACTCAAACGCCGAGCCGCCCAAGAGGTGGGGAATGTTGGGGATTGGTGCAGCTGTCTGTCAATCAAACGCCGAGCCGCCCGAGCGGTGGGGAATGTTGGGGATTGGTGCGGCTGTCTGTCAATCAAACGCCGAGCCACCCAGGAGGCGGGGAATGAGGACGCGAGGCTTGTCTCGCTTGTGCTGTTTCCCCGGCCTTATAACTTGCACACAGAATAAGGTCTTTTCTTTTTGACTCGCAGATGTTCCGGATGATATCTTCGAGAGGGAACTCCCTCCGGATCTTGCTGTCCTGTTTCAGCCTGACCTACTGCCCGGTTCAGAGGGCCTGCCCCTCCAACGGGGGCGCCCCTTCTCCCCATTCCCACCCGTGGATGGACCCTTGTCAGGAGACGTGCCCCTGAACCTTCCCATCGACATTGAGCTGAGCGTGCAGTGTGAGGAGCAGATGATGGTGGTCATCCTGCCCCTGGAGAGGCTGGAGGTAGGCCTGGTGCCGTCCACGACCGTCCCACGTACACAGGCTGGGGCCCGCCAGCCCAGTCACTCTCTCCGTCCCAGAGCTATTGAGTTGTCAAGCAGTTACTTGCACTACTGACACTGTAACATGCAGCTGCCTGGAGGTTCAGTGAACTTTGGGTCAGTCACTTCACTCGCCTCAGCACTTAATACGTCGTGGAACAGCGGAGAGCTGCTGAGCACCATGAAGTGTGTTTCCTAGCATTACTGAAAAGGACAGCCTATTGTTTTAAATCAGTCAGGGCTCTCAGTCGGGGGTACTGTCACGTTCGGACAGCTAATAGTTTCTGTCTGTGCTTTTGCTGTGTGCCTTGCATCTGTAACGAGTTTAATAATGCCTTCCAAAACCTCTGGTGGTGTTCAATTATATCTGGAGTTTCCATAGAAGCATTTGTGCGTCCCAAAGCTGCCATAAATAGCAGAGCATTGTGCGACGCCAGAGCGGGTCGCGTCTGTGGCACGCTCTGTTTGGGCTGTGCAGGTTCCCCTCCGCCAGTGTGTGGCCCTACCCCCCCCCCCTTCTGGCCCCCCGAGAGGAAGACCACATCACAGCCCCGCTCAGAACCCCCACCCGCCCCAGTACAGGCTGGGAAATAAACCCTCTCCCATCTTCGGGCCCCGAAGCTGCTTCAGGAATGAGCAGTTAGTGTTTCTGCTCAGAATAAATCCCCGTTTTTGCCAGGCTCACAAACCTCTCATGTTAATGGCTTTTAATTAAAGGCCCATGAAGAGTTTCTACGGATCACATGACCATTTTTCGGTAATTCTTACAGAGCTTCCCGATCCCGTTAAAAGGCATTAATGGCTTGAGCAGATTGTACACCAGAGAGCCGTAGTAGAGAGCTGTCGCTCTGTCAGTAGGCTGACATCTGCCCCATTCCTTTCCAGGCACATGGGCTTAAGGAGCCAGAGGTCACCCTTTTGGACCAGTCATGCAAAGCCAGACACAACGGCACTCACTACATCCTGGAGACCCCGCTGACGGGATGCCAGACCACCAAATTCTCCAGCTTTCCGGCCGTCTTCATCAACCAGGTTAACTAGCTTCACCGAGAAACTGCGGAGAGGAAGTCGTCTCTCAGCTTTGCACTAAAAAGCGACCGCATCCTACTGCATCTTTAGCCCTTCAGATATTAACCTTGCACAATAGCAGCCTGTTTTCTTGCAGCTCGAGCGTTTCGTTTTGGTTGTAAAGTCGCGGACGCTGACGACACCCGTGTTCCCACATCACGTCTTCATCGTGTTTCACCACACTCCTAATGTTTCTCAAGACTCCCTGACCCCACTTGGCCCAGATATGACCACATATAAAAATTAATCATCTAAATGCAGTATATTGAGCCTGACATCAGTCTTGTCTTTCTCATTTTTTTCTAATAAAATTAAAAAGCATTTCCTGGACTGGCCTTGATGTTGAAATGTCATTCTTGTCTTAATTCCCGTTAATTTCTTCCTGTATATTTTGGCAGCTCTGTCCCGTATTGCATGTAGAGTGCGAGTTTATGTCCTCCCAGGCACACAAATGTTTCAAGCTAAAACCAGAGCTGTCTGGCGTGGATAGTCCTGCTACCCCATTTCTGACACTTCTGTCATGTGACGCAGGTCCTGATCCACCAATCGGAAGGCCAGGAAGAGAGTGGCTGGCATGACGACTATGAGGACATGGAGTCGGGTGACGGCGGCTTCCCCTCAGACGTGGAAGGGCAGGGCAGGCCTTTCCTGCAGCACAGGGAGCCCATTCTCCACTCCGTCATGGTAGGCCGTCCTCTCTGTGTTCCTCCTGCTCTAAGGCATGTGCTTCTGTACAGTACCGGGGCTGGATACAGGGCTGACCTCATGGAGTACTGAGCTGGACACATCAACCTGGACTGTAAAAAAAAAAAAACACGAATAGTATATCTGTGTGATTATTAAACACACACCTCTTACATCTGTGTGACTTGCACACCTTGTGCAATTAATGTGTAAGGAAGTCAGTGGAGAGCCATGGTGTACTGAACAGGCCTGAACACCAGTCAGATCCCCTGGTGGAGAGTCGTGGTATACTGAACAGGCCTGAACACCAGTCAGACCCCCTGGTGGAGAGTCGTGGTATACTGAACAGGCCTGAATGCCAGTCACAACCCCCTGACAGGGAGTATTGAAGTAGATGTGGTTTACTGAACAGGCCTGAACACTGGTGAAACCCCCCAGGGGAGAGTAACAGTGTAATGAACAGGGTGTACTAAGACAGGGAGAACTGTCACTGCCCCCCCGCATCCCCCAGACCCAATAGAATCTTTCTGGCATTTCCACACGACAGAGGGATCTTCCCTCCAAGCTCCATCCATAACGTCTGTCTCATGAACTTCTGCTGACCTGATGTTTGGAGAGCTTCCACTCTTTCCATGCAGAATCCAATTCCAGAACCTCTCCTGCTTTCAGATCCTCCCCCACCGTGCACTGTGAATGTCACATGCAGTGTCCTATGTGTGAAATCTGGGTGTCTGTTCCCTCTTGACGGCCATTCTCTGTGTCATCCCCTCCGCAGTTTAACTGCACCTACGGGAAGCTGCCAGAGGCCCCACAGTCCAGGGCCCCCAAGCCTGATCCCAGAAAAGGCTTGGTCAGCAAGGACGTGACCTTCAGCATGGAGCTCTACGACTCGGACCTCTTTCAACACCATATGCCTGAAGTCCCACTCGGAACTGCAGACAACAAGACCATATATGTGGAGGTAGATGACCTGGGGGGGGGGGGAGGAAGGGGTAGCATATTGGCTATACACTCATGCATTCCCAAACACCACACATACATGAACCCATTGAGATTCCTTACAGGAAGGACTTTAGAATTTCTGTTTGAACCATTTGGGTTCTGAGCATCTAGACAAACATTTAAATGAGTATACTTGGTCCTTTGTATGTTTAGTGATCATTTGTACATCTACATGTTTGCCTGGCACATTTTCCTACATGGCAGAATTGCGGGAGATGAAAGATGGGGTTGAGCTTGGTCCTTGTCTCACATCTGCATGCTCTGACTCGGTCTGACTCGGGTCTGACTCTCGATGTCGGCTTTCCTAGCGGCTTTCTGGCCTCGGATCAGGCTCCTTTCTCCCTGTACGTTTCAGGAATACAACCACAGCTGTTTAGTGGTTGGAAAATGAAGCTGCAGGCCCACAGGAGAGGCCAGGTGTCTGTTGCTCATGTCTGCAAACCCCTTGATTGATAGTGAATTTTTGAGATAAGTGAACTTCAAGCCAGCCGGATGCCATGGAGAGGCCCTCCAGGCCACCAGCCGTGTCCAAACACCACCCCTGCAGACCTTCATGCTGTTTGGGGAGTGATCTAAAGAAGACTGAATCCCGTGGCTCTTCTCGAATTTATGACACCACCAGGCCTTCCCAGCAGAAGAGGTCCTGGTAGAAGGACAGATGTTAGGAAGCAGACTGCAGGCCACTCCGCCTCGCATCTTGAATGAGCACCCTTTGCGCGGTTAGCTCCGGCAATGTGGAAAGGAAATTCTGCAGATGTAATGGTCTGTAGGAAGGCGGTACGGTCTGCTGCTGGAAAGATCAGAGAAGAGGCCTCACCATCTGTCACTGCCCGTCTGGTCGTTCTGCTCGTAAAATCCAGATGCCAGCTCTCGGACAGGTGCTTTCAGTGATCAGTGGTCTTGAGGAACACCACGTAAAAGGCTAGCTTCAAGCTGGCATACATGACAGTTTTTGAAAAAATTGAAATATGGTGACTTTATGTGTCAACTCTGAAATTTAATTTTGAACCTCATTTTCCAGGTTACTATAAATCAAGCGGATAATGATATGGATTTCATGATCCAAACATGCCACATCTCGCCCTATGACAACGCCAACAAGATGCTCGACTATGCAATCATCGAGAACGTCTGCCCGACGGAGGACTCGCTGGTATTCCATACGCAGGCAGCCGACTTCCTCCCCGTGCAGGAGTGGACTGGTACAAAGAAGTTCAGCTTCACCTTCAGGTCAAAGTTCAAAGAGACCATTCAGTTCCTGCACTGCCAGATAACTCCATGCTCCGAGGGGCCTTCTGACAGCCAAGGACTGCCCAAGGTAGACGCTCTATCCTTCCTGCCTGTGGGATGGGTCTTAATGTGGGTACTAACCTGGTCTCAGTGACTGTGCGTACTAACCTAGCCTCAGTGACTGTGCGTACTAACCTGGCCTCAGTGACTGTGGGTACTAACCTGGCCTCAGTGACTGTGCGTACTAACCTGATCTCCGTGACTGTGGGTACTAACCTAGCCTCAGTGACTGTGGGTACTAACCTAGCGTCAGTGACTGTGGGTACTAACCTGGTCTCAGTGACTGTAGGTACTAACCTGGTCTCAGTGACTGTGCGTACTAACCTGGCCTCAGTGACTGTGCGTACTAACCTAGCGTCAGTGACTGTGAGTACTAACCTAGCCTCAGTGACTGTGGGTACTAACCTAGCATCAGTGACTGTGCGTACTAACCTAGCATCAGTGACTGTGAGTACTAACCTGGTTTCAGTGACTGTGGGTACTAACCTAGCATCAGTGACTGTGGGTACTAACCTGGTCTCAGTGACTGTGCGTACTAACCTGGTCTCAGTGACTGTGGGTACTAACCTGGCTTCAGTGACTGTGGGTACTAACCTAGCATCAGTGACTGTGGGTACTAACTTAGCCTCAGTGACTGTGGGTACTAACCTGCTCTCAGTGACTGTGGGTACTAACCTGGCCTCAGTGACTGTGCGTACTAACCTGGTCTCAGTGACTGTGGGTACTAACCTAGCCTCAGTGACTGTGCGTACTAACCTGGTCTCAGTGACTGTGCGTACTAACCTGGTCTCAGTGACTGTGGGTACTAACCTAGCCTCAGTGACTGTGGGTACTAAGTGTTGTCACGGGAACTGTTTCAGAAAGGCATCGCATGGATTTCAGTTTTCAGTATCTTTGAACCATTTTTCCCTTACATTACCATCACATTAATTCTTACCTTTTAGTAGATTTGACAAGGGCATGATTTGTCTTAGTACTGTGATGATTGACAGAGATGAAAAACTGGATTTAGAATTTGGCTATAATTTCCATAAAATCCAGTCAGTGGTTTTAGGCAGTTGTTGATGTCTATAGAATGTCCCTTCTAACTCGCTCTTCACTCTCTTCTGCTAGGCCTTCCTATTTCCATTAACAGCTACACATTTTTAATGGTTTATATAGTTTAGGGGAGGATTCCTTCATAGATTGTTCTGTAAACTGTCTTTATTTACTAAGCTGCCCACGAAGTGAAGCTAAAACCTTCCTCTGTTTGTTTTGCTTTTATCAAGAGCTGCTTGGACTTTGTACATATTTGTCTAGGAATCGCTCAAATGTGAAGAAACCAGGTGCACTCCCTGCCACGTAAAAAATCCCAAAACACCATTCTTGAAAACACCATTCTGAAACGCTCTAAAACAGCAGACACAGTTCGGAAGCCGTCTTTGCTGATAATCCAGCGCTGAGTAAGCAGGCTGTTTTCATCCTGTGTTTTAAAATGGTTTTTGTAGAAAGACAAAGTACAGTACCTACAAAACCCAGTGTCTAGTGGAGCGAGTGCTCAGTTCCAAGGCAAAGCAGACGCAAGATTCACTGTTTGGAAATGCACAAGACAAAGGTCAGCATTAGACGGAATGTCCTGTTCGATCACGTTTGCTGCCCCTCACACAGTCATACAGGGAAGGTGTCCGCTGGTGTTGTGATGTGAAAATGTTTTTTACTTGTATACCACTTTGGACAAACATCTACTTATAGATGAGTGCAGATGTGCGGCTCTCACCCTGCTGTGTGTGTTTGTGTGTGTCTCTCGGCAGTGTATGTCCCCGGACGAGGCCTGCACTTCTGCCAACTTCAACTTCATCATGTCCATGATGATGAACGCCAAGACCATCACCCGAGCGCTGGCGGTGACATCCAGCCCGGAGCCCACAGAAACACGGGGTACGTGCCACCCCCACCCTGAGCACAGTACAGCGTGTCCTACACAGT
>JAODJU010000043.1:2547022-2582039 GCA_026776725.1 Gnathonemus echidnorhynchus
CCTGTTCCTTGATTGGGGCACTTGGTGAGGACTTCGGGGGCTCGGAATCCCGGCGTGCCTGCCCTGGGGGCCACCTGTTGTTTTCTGGGGGAGGGGGGGAGAGGAAGGAAAGAGGAGCGTCAGGCAAATGTGTGTGTGTGCGCGTTTCTAAAGGTGTTCATGGGGCAGAGATACGAAAGGACGCGAAATAACCTTACTAAAAAAATTACTCAACACAGCCTGTAGAAAACAACGTCTGAGAAACGCTGCCACGTTGGTTTTGGTTTGGTCTGTGTAATCAGAACCTCTCAGGGACTGTTATAATAAAACAAAAATAATATAAAATAAAGGCACAAATTATACAGAGGAACCTGGACTGGCTGCCCAGAATAATTTAATAGCAAAGCCTGAAAGGAGGCCTCTGGCCTCTTCCCGGCGTGTCGGGTTACGTAAGCGAGACGCGAAGCAGCCACGGGCCGAAAAGGCCTGGCAGGCACGGGCGACAACGCGAGGGTCTCCGACGACACGCGTGATCGGGAAGCACGCATCAACACGCAGGCGCTTCACGTGCAATTCCGCCAGCCGCAGTTTGGTGGTGGTGGTGGGGGGGCTCTACCTGCCAGGCGCCGTGAGAAGCGTATGGGTTTTTTTTTTTCTCTCCGCCACTCTGCAAGCTGATCTCCTCCGGAACGTGACCAGGCGGCCACCGGCACTCAGCGAGAAACTCCAGAATATTTATAGTGAGCGCCGTGGCTGCCGTAACCATAAATCACCCTGGGGTGTTACGGCGATCAGGTCACGTGAGCTCGCCGCGCGTACCTGGACAGGCAGACGTTGCACACCCGGTCCGTCATGTAGCAGTCGCAGGTGAGACCCGGCCCAAGGCTGGTTCGGGGCCTCTGGCTGCTCACCGGCGCCCTCCCTGGCATGGCCCGGCGCTTTGACACCACCAGCTTCCTTGCTGGCACACTCTCCGTCTTGGGGGCTTTCACCAGCTGCTTGGACAGACGAACGAAGAGGCTCATATGACAGGTGACCCGTTTGGTCGTCTCGTTCTTCACTGTCAAACCAACGGAGGAGAGTTCACGCCTTATCTCCCAAACAGGCGGTACTGGAAGGTGGTTGGGTAAGACACGGGGTGGCGGTGTCTATCCCACAATCCTCCATTCCAGCCACCAAAATAATATTTATCAGGGAGACTACAGCCTATCAGAAACGGGACATTCTCCAGAGTAAGTGAGCGGGGCCTATCCTGGGGTAACAACCGCATCCACGCCACGCAGCACCGGCTGCCCTCCCTGTGACCCGCGGCTGGGATCATCTTTAAGTTTACAGCACAGTTCCAATGACCTTCTACCAAACATCTGACAGAAAAATCCGTACATGGCTGCGAAACGCAGCAAGTCCTGGGAGCCCAACACATCTGTCTTCGCTGACCGCCAGCTCTCAACGAACATTACTCTGCTTAGTGACCGACATTAATTATTAAGTCATAATGAAGAGGTCACATTTTAAGAAGTTTCTCTCGGTCACGCACTGTGATCAGGTAAGATTTTAGAAAAGGAAAGGCAGCTTCGGCTCAGAGTGCACCGAACGCTTCAAACGGGCACGGGAGAGAGCAGGAAGCCACGAGTCTGGTTACCTTGACGACGACGCCCTCACAGTGGTTGAGGCTGTTGAGGTTCCTCTCCCCAAACACAGAGCGCTGGGCCATGGCATCCTGGGGGGGGGGGGATAGGGGAGAGTCAGGGCTCCGGCGCACGAGAAAGCCGCACGTGCTGAGATATACAGCATAATGCAGGCAAGGTCTTACTGTGTGCGAGTGTGTTAGCATACCCACCATGCACTTCCACAGGCCGCCCAGCAGAGAGCGACGGCGCACAGGGCATAAGCCTGACTTTGTGAACTCCCTCCACACCAAAGCCCCTCTTACACACATCTGTCTCGTAATGGGACCTCACAAGCATTTCATATTTTAACAGCACAGCTCTGTATGGATAACGCAATCCACCCGCCCCCCCCCCCACCCCATACAGAAAAGACACCAGAGCAGGTGCTTATAAATCACCCCCCCTCCCTGCATTGAGGCCACAGTAGGGTAATAAACACCTCTGAGAGTGACGTGCCATGTGGATCTGGTGAGACGGGCCAGAACCCTCTGTGGCCAGCAGGTTTTATACATACATCTAAATATATAAATGTGCGGGTGCCAGAGGCTGGAGCGGGCTTTAAGTGTTCCACTTAGAGGGAGGCAGACTCGCACGGGATCTATATATCAACAACCTGTGCGTAGAGGCCGCGCCAAACAAATGGCCGATTCTTTGGATGCAGCTCCCCCTACTGGCCAGAAGTTAGAACACCCCGTATAGCCCCTGAAAGCTATACAGCACACAGGACAAACCTCAAGGATTATCGATTAATTGCCTTGGTTAAAGTCAGCTTCTGGAGGTCCAATTAGATTTGTGAATTAATCCGTTCACAGGGCACCACGTGATTTTAAACACTGAGAGGTAACCTGAAGAAGTACCTTGCTGCGTTTAGCCTGAGCAAGAGGCAGAGACCTGCGGGCAGCAGGTACCAGGGGTTGCTGCAATGCCGGACCCGGGGTGGCAGCTGCACTCTGGGCCACCCGCTCCGCTGGGGGCCCTGGGGGTCTCTCCTGATGACTCTTCAGCTTGACCACCTTGAGCAGCTCGATCTGCGTGTCTGGTGTGCCCTGCGCCAGGCCAAAATCCACCAGAGCGTACCTGGAACAGCAAGGGGCGTTTACATTGAGTTTGGCCGAAAGGCCGAGACTGGGCATCCAGAGAAATGGCTCGGAGCCGTTCAGCTCGCACAGATGGGAGCCCGGCTTCACTCCAGGGGACTGACAAGGCCCCGCCTGGGACCAGAGCCAGGGAACTGGCAGCACTCACAGCACATGGTGCCCTGTGGACACCAGATCACTGGGAACTAAGAGCGAGAGTTACCCTTTCGGAAAGGGCATCTGGAGCAGCACCAGCAAAGTGTGACCATATGGTCCTTAAAGTAAAGAGGCTCTTCCCTGCTTGCAGAAAAGGCCTGAAAGACGATCCAAACGGAAGCTTCATACTTATTCCATATTTAAGAAAAGGTAGTTTCTGGGATTAACTAGAACCATCTGGCTTTAACAGCACGCTGACATCCACGCGAGATGGGTAAAGGAATCAATTTCCGCTGAAGGCATATCTGAGACATACGAAGCAGATACCTCCACAAGAAGCCAAAGCTTTCCACGGTCCACATAGCGTGAAAAGTGCTTAGAGCAGAACCCCACACTCAGTAGAGAACGCTAGACCGAAGATCATGGAGGATCTCCTCCAGGGCCTGACTTCCCTGGGGCCGGTTTCAGCCCCTCAACCCATGGGCTTCACCATGACTAACATTATGTTTCATTCCGACCGTTTGTTTATTCCTATGACGACATAGCTTACACTCGCAGGTCAGGTCAGGCCAAGGCCGGGCTTAGACATGACGCACACAGCGATTACGGAGGAGCAAGCAGGTGGCCCGCTTTGGACAGATGTGCTCACAGACCCTCCCTACAACAAATATTTAGAGCAAGTAAGAGGCCAGTAAACAGGGCATCATTAATGGAGCACGGCCTGAAGGCATGCGGGTTTGAGAAGATACCAGGATGGACTGGATGGAAGGCACTGGAACCAGGTGGCGACACACACCTCCTGTGCAGCCGGTCGTACAGGAAGTTGCTTGGCTTGATGTCGCGGTGGATGATTCCAAAATGGTGAATGTGCGCGAGAGCTTTGAGCAAGTGGAACATATACTGCCGCACCTCTTCAAAGCTTAGGGAGCCCAAGACGTCCTGAAGGAGGAAGCAGACAGCAGCACCATGTCAGGCCTCGTCGTCCATGTGGTGGGGGCCCCCCCTGCACTGCGGCACACTCACCACAAAAGCCTGATGCTCCACGTATGGCATGACGAGGACCACGTGGTCATCCTTCCGGAAGCAGTACGTCACCCCCATGACGTTCTCCTTCCCACTGCAGCAAGCAGCAAACAAGCTTCATCAACCACGCCATAAAGACAACCGTTTTAAAAAGACCTTTCCAACTCAGAAAACAACCCTCGATATGTCATTGATATTTTACAAAGCATACACGGTGATATACGGTATATCCAGAAACAGTACAATGTTTCACTCTTGGTGACGGTTTCTGAATAAACAAGATGTCCCAGTTTCCAGGGACTGGGACATAACTGACATCACGCAAAAACACTCCTCACAAAAAATATTTTTAGATTTCTTCCATTTTATAAAGGGTGGGGGACATACTTTAGTGAGCACCGTCTTAGGAGTGGAGAACGGAACTAATCTTAAGCCCTTGGTTTAATCAGAATCTGTTATGAAAATAAAAATGACACTGAATTCCGAATGTGTTTTGCATATACTATATACATATATTTTTTCCTATTTTCAAAAGGATTGAAAGCTGCTTCTAACATGGGGCTGGTTTGCATGTCAAATTTAAGCCAAGGATGGTTGGATAGACTGGGGGGGTCTTCTGCAATGTAACTCGATCAGATTTTCATTTTAAACATTTTGGCTGCATATGCAACAAACTTATGGAGCAAAGGGGTAGGGACTGTGCAGAGAGACTAGCCCAGCGCTGAATAAGGTGATGACCTCATCTAAGCTTTCATGTAATTACCGTAAATAGTGTAAAACGAGCTACAGCAGATTCCTGCATTGGGGCGCAGGCCGACTCACCCAGCAACCGTTAGGCACTGCAGCTCTGCGGCGATGCGCAGTGGGTGGCTGGTGGGAATCAGGTGCTTGAGTGCAAACTTCTCCCTGACCCCAGTCTTCATCTGGGCCTCTGCCAGGTACACGGAGCTGAAGGTACCTGGTAATAAGGAACCACATCTGAAAGCCTGACGTAGCATGCGGTAAAAGATGAGCTCTGAAGCAAGCCTTCGCCAGAATCCGGCCCGAGGCCATCGAGGGAGTCCTACCCTCTCCGATCTTGTCGATGATGTGAAACACTTTGGTGAGCTGGGGTACGGCTTCGTACAGCTGCTCGATATCCATCTTCACCTCACCTGCGGTCAAGCGGCACAGTCTCCATTCAGACACAAACCTGGAAACCCCTTCCTTATAAAGTTAATTTTAGCAAAAGAAAGCATTTTTTAAATCCCCCACTACTGTATTTAGTAAATATCCTAAAGTGACCTCCCTCCTCCAGTACATATTGAATATCAGCAAGTGACACCCCCCCCCCCATACATGCTGAATATCTGAACGTGACCCCCCACCGCCCCCCGTACATACTGGATATTTTGCCTTTCCTGCTGCTCTGCACCGCAGGCTGGCTCTCCAGCCCACCAGGCTCCCCACATGTCCGGTCAGTCTCTACTTCCTCCATCTGGCCGGAACAACAGAAAAGGCGGGCCGGGGTCCGACAAGAGCAGGCGGCTAAGTATCAGAGAAAATGGTGCCGCGTAATAGCAGGCTGACCAAACAGGAGGGAAACGGAAGGGAAGGCCGCCTGTTGATGTGCGGATGCCGATCAGAGTGCGGCCCCCGGGGAGGTAAGCAGCGCCAAGCGCTCTGAGCTGAAGACAGAAAGCCAGTCTGGGCGCTCATGCAGTCCGGTTAGCGGTTAGCCGAACTACGGGATAAAAGCGAAGCCCCCGACCAGCAACCTCCGAAACACGGCACATTACAAACCATTCGCGTTGCTTGCCGCCTTTTAAATCTGCCTGTAAATTAAGCGACATGCACCTATTTCGCTGGAGGATTTAAAGTTACACAGACAAGGCGGCCATCACTCAAAAAGCCAGCAAACACTCTCCGTACGCCACCACTCCGTGTCCTACTTTTACTTTACTCACTTTTATTGTGTACTTTGCCATTAAGCTTAAGGTCTAAGTTTAAATACTTTGATAAATCTAAAAATAATATAATAAAAGATTCCGTAGTAACTTACTGGTTTACTTCTGCCAATACTCTTTCCGCCAGCAAACTGCGCGCTAAAACATGACGTAAAAGGGACGGCCTCCTTGGGCTAATTAATATTCATAAGGCGTCCCTTCATGAATATTCATATCGGCTCCCTGACGATTATTCGCCTATCTGCGCTGCTAGGAAGATGGAAACATCAGCCATACATATCGTGCTAGTAAAACATTTTTACTGAAATAAAAATAAAAGACATCTGCGTACAGAAGAGTCACTAGAGATTCATCTGTTTCCATTCCTTTTTTTCATAAATTTATTTGCAGTCTGCCACTAGCAACTTTATTTTTAAAAATCATTTCAGCACCACAATATAAAACTACTGCAAAAATCATTTCAGCACCAACACCACAATATAAAACTACTGCAAAAATCATTAACCAAATACATTTCTGTTGAAAAAACAAAAGGAAAAAGTTCTATTAAACAAACATCATATTCATTGAAAAACAAATTAAATCCCTAAAATATTCCATCAAATATTCCAATGAATGCTTCCATTTCAGAGGAGCAGTCTTCTGCTTGAAGCCTGTAATCAATCACAGGCGTACTGTAAGCACAGCAGTAATAAAATAGCTCTTTTTCTCATTAGGTTGAACAGAAAAATAGACTTGTAAATGTTACTGCACTCACACTGTATGGACAAAAGTATTGGGACCCATAGGAACTTGTATGACATCCCATTCTAAATCCACAGGCTTCAATATGGAGTTGGTCCCCCTTTGCAGCCACTCTCCTGGGTGAGGATTTCCACCAGATTTTGGAGTGTGTCTGTGGGAATTTTCATTCATTCATCCAGAAGAGCATTTGTGAGGTCAGGCACTGATGTTGGACGTGAAGGCCTGGCTCACGATCTCTGTTCTAGTTCATCCCAAAGGTGTTTGCTGGGGTTGAGGTCTGGGCTCTGTGTGGAGCAGTCAAGTTCTTCCACACTACACGCACCCAAACATGTCTTCGTGAACTTCAGCACTCGGTGACCCCGCTCTCTCACTTTACGTGGTCTGCAGCTTCATGGCTGAGTTTGTGTTGTTCCGAAGTGCTTTCACTTTGCAATAATACCACTTACAGTTGAATGTGAATGTGAAATTTCTGGGAAGAAATTTCACAAACTGACTTATTGCAAAGGTAGCATCCTATGACACTTGAATTCACTGAGCTCTTCAGAACGACCCATTCTGTCTGTAAACCTGTTTGCAAGGATAGGTGCTTGAATTTATACACCTGTGGCAGAGGATCGGAGTGAAACACCTGAATTCATTGATTAAGAGGTGCATCCCAATACTTTTGTCCATGTAGTCTATATACTTTACACAGACATTTCAGAACATCTCCTACCTGCCAATTTTATCTGTTGCTTTTTCTGGGACACTGGGCTTGGCAAAAAAGTCAAACTTTGTACATGGTGCAGTCAGGTTGAATCCACCATGTTGAGACAGCAAAGACACATTATTCCCGTGCATTTCTGTGGATGATTTCTACAGAAGAAAAAAAAAAATCAGTTTCCAATCTTATATCCTTAGAAAGGTACAAATTTCACATGCTAGGATGTGGTCACCTCTATGTTTTCAAATGGCAGTGTAATCTCAAGTAGAGCGGCAAAATTTTAACCAATTGAAACCCTAGTATCAAGCTCGATAGCTAGAGTACCTCATCCAGCCGTGGCTTGGGAACACAGAGTGACTTTACAGCCATGTACACAGTTTTATGTGACTCACGGTGTCTTCATCAGCAAGGCCGTGGAAGTCACATGGTTTGGGAGATGGAGAGAGAGGAGGCGCACACACGGATGGCATGGGGCAGCTGGCTGCAGCTGAGATTCTGAATGAAACACGTGATTTTTTTTAAGCATTTTAAAACGGGTAAATATGATTTAGTGCATACTACAACTCAAGAGACAAACATGAAAAGCAGTACACCAACCCCAGTGCTTAAAACTGTCAGACACTCTTTGTTGTTCATCTGATTTATTTTATTATTATTTGACTATTAGTGGAAAACTGTCCTGCTAAACTGTGCAGTTCTTATTGTGCAGGTAGTGATTTGTTTTAATTGGTTAGCTTACCCAGGCAATCTGTCATCCTGTAAGATAGATTCCTGTTGATCGTTGCAGGGAGAGAAGCTTGCTGGAGGGATAGTTCATTATGCATTCAGTGATAATTCAGTCATTATATATTCAGTGTGAAAAATCAGTGAAAGACAAACCAAGTTGTTTCTGTTAAGATTGGCATTTTATAGAAAAGAGATGATGGTAAATTCACTCCCATTTGTAAATAGTATAACACTATTGAGTAGGTTTAACACATCCAGAGAGAATACCTCCTGGTCCTTCATGGTCTTTCTCTTGTATTGCCGACTCTGAAATCTCACTGGCGTGCATTAAATTCTCATCGTCAAAATCACCCCAGTCGTCTATTCCCAAGTCAAAGTTCACATTCAGGATATCAGAAGGGAAGTGGTCACTGTCGTGTGTGGGACCTGCTTCTGGTATGTTGAAACCACAGTGTATTTGGCTTCGATGGGTAAGAACCAAATCCTCACTGCCGGAGTCAGATCGCTCGCACACTAAAACATCTGAAATATAAGAAAATACATAAACGTGTGTCATAAGTTTACTGTAAGTTATTTTCAAGAAAGAGACTAAGTATTGGTGTTGGTGAGGCAGTAAGGAAATGACTCGGGCCCAGGTCAGTAAGGCAGGCTGTACCCTCAGCAGTGCTGCTGACTGACTGGTTCTTCCCAGCTTCATCTGTCCAGAGACATGTGCCACCCAGAGATGTGCTGAGGTCTGCAGGGTTGCAAAACAGAGGAGATCTTAAAGTTGGGAATGGCTGCTTACACTGTGGTCACAATTCTCAGCAAATCAGCGTTCATGGGAAATGGCAACCAGGGCTGCTGTGATGGGATCATTTTGATTCTTTAACACGTCATTTGCTATGGCTGTAAGTTCTCTCGCCATCTGGTGATCCAAGTGAAACCACGAAAAACTGCTTTTCAAGGCTGCACATACTGTCAGAATAAGCAGCTCCTTTCCACATCTCCATGGAGCTTCCAAAGTCCTCTACGGATTCCACAAATTCTACTCGTGCATGAGGATTATAATAGTTTCCTTCGTACCTCAAAAAAAATTGGACAGATAAACAATTTACTTAATGCCCTAATGTAACTCTAACCCATCACAAGTAGTACGACTAGGATCCTAAATGAAGATGTATACACAGACTATGATGATAAGAAATCTTTCATTTATTCCCTGATAACTTACCAGGTTCACACAAAATAACAAGACTTCCTTATAACAACTAGTTGAGAAGAATGTTTTTGGTACCAATGTCTACCTTGTTGCAGCAGCGAGGGTGTCCTTGGGACAGTATGAAAAATGCGGAATGCCCGCAGCGGCCTCCTCGGACATCCTCATCTAGTGGAGGAAAGTGCATTTGAAAAGGCCTTTGTTATTGTAGGAGGTTAGGAGGACACTTGGAAATTCCTGAGCATTTCCTATTTTTCACCTCTAGGGGTCAGCAACATATCTCCATCTATCTGCAAAGCTTCCACTTTCTAAAGGACTCTTAAGGATAGCTCAGTATGACTGTATTGTCTCCAACTGCAAAAAATATTTGTTTTGCACTTTGACACACAGAAGAAATTTCCCCAAGATGCACAAGCTGAAGAAAACATGTTAACAAGCGCCAAAATCCTGAGCCCCCAAGCCAATTCAGATGGAATACCGCCAAGGAGCATGAGATCTGAGCAGCAGTCAGGGCAGTTTACGCTCCACCAGGACCTCAGCCGGGCAGGCGGGACTGCACTGACAAGTCATTCTGGGGTGAAGTGACATTCCGCAGCCCACTGCTGGATAGCATTCAGCCTTACGCGCCTTGAGACGTTTCACCGGGGTATCCGTCAGGGTTTCAGTCCTGTTTCTGAGATCCCTGAGGTAGGAAGAAATGCCAGAGCCGCGGTCTGTGGTCCTCTTCGGCAGCCCCCCCACACCAACCTTACCTGAAGGACAGACATGTATCGCTGCAACAAAAAAGCACTAAAATGAGAGTTTACAAAGTGACCGATGTGTTACGTAGCAGGAGTGCACCTGTCACCCTGGTAGCCGCTTCTGCAAGGGAAGGTAACGTTTCCAGTTACATTAAGAAAGTCACTTTTCAACTACTTACAACAGTCATGTCCACACTGCTCCTTATTTTTACAAAAATGGTTACACTGTCTTCTTCCTGAATCTGGGTTGACATTCTCTTTTAAACCTTTATCTGAAAAGGAGACCATTGTAATTATAAAAGTCAAACCATAAAACTGTCAATCATGTTGCAGAACACGGATGGATGAATGATGGATGGATGGGATTATAAATAAGGTCACATGACACATATCTTAAGGTATGCTGTCCTACCCTAACATACCTTTGGTTTTTTGGCTAACTGTCTTCTGAGCTCCTTGGGTTGAGCTCAGTGCTTCCTGCAGTTTGCTCTGTACAGCATGGGCTTTGACCTGCATGTTCTCTGAACCAGTACTTTCGGCACCGAACCTTTTTGCTCCAGAATAGAAAACACTGTACTTCTGCTGAATGTCAAATCCAACTTCAAGATAAGAAATGAATGCAATTAAGAGTCAAACTGAGTAACATGACATATCGGGACTGTGCCAACAAAATGGTGTGAATACAAAATTGTGAATTAAGATTAGTGTGGACTCATTACTCGCGTTTCCTTCGGCCCTGAATAGAAGTGATTCTGTGCGGATTAAGACTGGGTAAGAAACACTGTGCTGCCTGACAGAGTCTACCTTTCCCCGAGAACATGTTTCTTCAAGTTTTTTTTCTAGTAGGGTGCTGATTATTTTGCGTTATGAATAATATTTTCACTTGCTGTAACTGAATATTAAATATCTGTCAGAAAAAAATGATTTAAAAATAATAATGCTATCCCAACTTGTCAATGGAATTGTCTCAATGAAGTAAATTAATGAGAGGTATTTTATCTGGCATAAAAAAACACAACTCTCAAAATTCAGAGACAGACTATTAGATGCAGAGATTCTGAACAGTGATGTGGACCTAAGATGAGTTGGTACTCTGCCAACTGGCACACTGCTAACAATGCTAATTGAATCAGTGACCACAAATGTACAAAAGCATTTCCCTTCTTCTCTAGTTGTTATGTCATTAGTCTATAATTTCAGAAAACATGAATCACTGAAGGCCACACCCACCGAACTCTGAGCTAATCAGATTCACACTGAGTTCCTCTCCCTTGGGTGCTCTTGTGACTTCAATTTTCCTTGACCAGCTCCCAGTCTTCAGCAGCAGAAAATCGCTGCAAGGGAAAACACAGACCGCCATTTTGTCCATATCTGGCTGTGCGTGGGGGACGGAGAAAAACCAACAGTGCAGGAAAGCTGAGGTGGGAACGCAGCCCTTACGTTATTTTCTGAATGAACACCACACTGTTGTCGCAGTCCCCTATAATTAGGGTGACAAAATGATGGTTTGGTGCCGTTCTCTTGTTCTTCAGCTGCTCGTAGTTTTTTAAGTGTACAGTCGCAACGATTTCTGCAGTTGAAAAACTGTACCTTGAAATCTATGAAGTGCAAATAAAATATTTAATCAGACATTCATGTGACACAACTGTCAATCTGTTTGTGTGAATGAGTGCCACATTGACATCACTCTCAGACTGTCTGACAGGAGAGCTGATAATGGCTGGTCACAGGGCTCCTAATTGGTTCACCTGCATTGACCACCCTGCATTGAAGTGGAGGCTGTGAGCCGAAACAACTCGACTGGCATTATACTGTCCTGGGGTGGGGTTAATATTGCTAGGGTGTCGAAATAACCGTCCCCTGAAAACTCACAAGCTGCCTGCACGTTCAGAACATCACTGACAGGTATGGAGGGTGCTGTGTGTGGCCAAATCTGACACAGATTAAATAGTGACATCGTGACGACAGTGACTGTGGCATTGCTTGGTGAACACTACGCCCGTGTTAGTGTGTTTCTGAATCTACAAAGCACAAACAAAACAACCAGACTTGGCAAAATGAGTAATCACCCCCATCTTACCGGCATAAAAAAGGATTGCTATTAATTCTCATTCTGTTGTTTTAGAATGTTTTTGAAAATAGGTCAGCACTTATTACCTGTTCCAAACCGACTTCATATTTAGGAAGATGGATGACTGCTTCCCTGATCTGGTTTCCAAAAGGAGGGTGCCTGTTGACAATCTGGAGAGCATTATATTAGCCTTGCAGGAGGTCGGTTTCATTTAGGGCACTAAGAGAATAAGCTTGGATGTGATTCGCTAACGAGCTCCACGTACCAGCTCCAGCTCTCTGGGGTTAGTCTCCTCTATCTTCTGGAACGTAGTCAGGCCAGCATTCACCATCGCTGTGGACAGCATTAAACCTGACAGGAAAAGGCACTGTCAGTTGAATGTAGCTAATCCGGCCTGAAATCAGGTCTGGGATTGACAAAAGCCACATTTCGACCTGGCCATGACCCAGGTGGAGGTGGCATCGTAAATAAGAGTAGTAACCATGTAACTGCAACTGGCTAAAAGCCCCTTTATCTTCTGTTAAGGCACTGAAGTCACGTGGCCCTTTAATGGGCTTAGATGGTCTAAATCGATAACAGAGGCACAAGAGCTCCTCTGTTCTGTTACATGTATATTTTTGGCAAAGCAGTCCAGCTACAGGCTATTTTTTGTCAGTAATAAAGTGTTTTTATTGACTATGCAGCTTGTCCAGTTATGGAAAAGGGCAATAAGTGTTACAGGTTTGCATTAAACTCATTCTCCTTGAGTTTTTGTTCTGGCACTACCTCTGGAGTTGCATGCATCGGAGCCAATCTATTATTGTTTGTATCTCAAAGGGAACCAGAGGGCCTCCTCACTGTGAAGTCTGCTCCAGCCAAAGCCCGTCCTCAGCTCTCTGACTGAAATACACCCACCTATCTTCTCCAGCTGCTTTGAGACGAATGGCGAATTCTCCCACAGCCTGGCCCGGAAGCACTTGGCCAAAATTAGAGAGTTGAGCAGTGCCGTGAACTTCCTCCTGGGGTGTTGGCTGAGGTACTCTGACAAACCTGGTCCAACACAAGCCGATGAGTGACCTATTACCATTGAAGTTGTTGTGAACTAGCTCACTGTTCCTGGGATGAGATACAGTTCAGTGATAATGATTCTATTGCTGCCCCAGCTGAGTGTTCCAGGACATTCCGTACTGCCACCCTGCAAGTCTCCATTCCATCTTATTCTCAGGTGGTTGCTGTTTTATGGTTTAAAGGCAGGAGGCATTAGGAACAGACTGTGCAGCGCGAGCCAAGCTAACAGGAACAATGCTGATATTACTGACTGAGAAAAGGAAGAAGAAAAAATGCATTACATTTGGTCATGCGAATTCCAATTCGGAATATCTTTCCAGTATCCTGGGTGAGTCCAAACTCCTGAGTCGGGATGCAGCCAAGGTGAGCTTGTATCAGGCTATGAAAATACAAGGGGACTTACAAAGGATTCAGCACGCAACAGGCAAATAGAAAATGCTCACTGGACTATGAAGTTTCTGCGTATTCCTAAGGAAAGTGATGGTTCTGCACAAATGAGGCACCAAAACTGAAACACATTTATAACTGATTCTATCAGTATACCAGTTTCTTCCTGTTTGCATTTATTTCTAAAAAAAAATGAGGCGCAATGGAGCATATTAGTATCATTGGAGTCTGTTGGAAACTACACAACCTAAAAACTATCATCCGAAAGCTAATTATTAAAAATCTTTTGTGACATTTCTCTGAAAATCTTGTTGGAAATTCCATCACTGCGTAAAATAAATACGAAGGTTCCATAAATCACATTCAGTCAGGAAAGTGGTGAGAAATATTATCGAAGAATACCTGCAAAAAAAAAAAAAACTGCAAAGAAATATGCATGTGCTGAAAGAATGTGTTTGCGGAGGGTTTATGGGGGTCTGTGCGACATACCAGTTGACTTTCATTTCCCTGTTTTTAATCTTTCCTTCCATCGGAAATCTGAAAACACATAAAACAAGCACGACTATGGCTAACAGGATTTATACCTGCAGTCTTTTCCAGAAAAATGCACTTTCCGCTACGCTCCGACCTGATCGTTATCCTGTGTTTATCCTTGTTCAGAGTATTCAGAGTTCGCTTTTCATTCATCCTGAGCTGCACATCATTGAACTCCTTGCCTTTGGATATGACCTTGATCTTGTTATGAAAAGGCATGCCGTCAGTTTGGGGGCTCTTTTAATCAGTAAATGCCGCAATAACAAGTCAAAATGCAAGAGGCTTGGAAACATCACCCACCAGCTCAGGCAGCGATTCCGTCCCGCACACCGAACTGAAATGCTTCATGGTGTCAAATGCTATACAGTACCTGGCCATCAGCCTACCTGCCTCTGCAAGATGAGAGGGACAAAACCTGTGTTCCTATTCACCGGCTCCTCATTTCAGCAAATAAAATACCACATAAATAAACTGGGCTGCAGTCACAGCAGGTTAATCTGGATTTTCTGGACTCGACAACACATCAGTAAGAAATACGGACGCAGCAGTATCACGAGAGACATCTTACACATGCCGACACGGTTCCTGACACAGAAATGGCACTTTACCAGTGGGTTTAAAATTTATGTCCTCGTCCATAGTGATCAGGCATATTTCAGCCAGTGAGTTTATATTCTTAAGACAGAGCTCTGAAAAGATAAGAAGATTGGTCTGATTTATAATGACCTGCTTAAAACCACTTTCCAAGAACATTCCACTATCTTTCAGGGATTATTGTATACCTTGCAGTCTTGTTTCAATTCCAACTCTGTCCAGGCTTGACGTGAAACCTTCAGATAAATCGTTGTAAAATGAGGGAAACAGCACATGTTAATATGCGTCTGTTCCATGTGGATGGAGAGTGCATGCAGGTGAGTGCTTTCTGCCAGGAGTCCGACACGCTCACCGTAATAGCTGGGGTTCTTCAGTGCTCGAATGTACAGGAAGGTGGAACGAATCCAGTCTAGAGCCACATTCACGTCAGAGATGGTGTGAAGGACTATCTCTGCATTCAGGTGTTCCACGAGGTGTTTGTGTAAGCTGGAGGGCACATAAGAAAGGTCAATGAATAAAGAGGCGCGTATATGCATTCAAATGCAGGCCTTATTTTATCATTTCATTCTCTGTATTTTATTGCTGTAATCTTTATTTCTGATCAAACAGGTACAAAGTGATTCTTCTTCTTAACGAGCAGTGCCTTACCTGCTCTCAATGGTTTCGGACCCACTCACTAGCTTCAGGTATTTTGCTTTTGTCTGGGACCTAGTCATGATCACTGCTGTCGCGCTCGTGTCAAACTAGAACATAAAGCACATTTCCCACATGCACACGAAAGTACACGGCAAGCCGGTAGTGCCTCTGAGGTGGCTGTGCCTTGCAGGGTTGAGGAGCACGGCCTCTGGGTGTAGGCCAGCGTGCGACTGCGTACCTGGGGTCGGCCAGCCCGGCCAATCATCTGCAGGATGTCCATCTCGCTGTATTCCTCACAGGAACCACCGACGTAGTGCATCGTGGACTTGATCACCACCAGGTGAGCGGGTAGGTTCACTCCCATTGCTAAAGTACTGGTTGTAACTGGGTGAAATAAATAAAACTGATCTGTTCTGCTCATTACATAGTACTTCAGTCTGTTTGTATCTAAGAGCGTACACTTGAGGAAATTAAATTCTTTTTTAAATTAAATTTTCCATACAAAACAACATAAATCACTGTTTTAACCTAAATCATGTTTAAGTATCTAAACTGTAAAAACAGAGATTACACAATATCATTTGTATTCGATTCACTTCTTGGTGTATAAATGAATATGCCTTGATGGGTCTGCTCTGAGAGAGAGTTTATCATAGTAAAAATCCAAAATATGTGTTTAACACGCAGAAAGACAAGGGCATACTGGGAGGTGATTTAAAGCCTGCATCTTGTCTATTTTTTATCATTCTCCTGTCTAACAGCTAGGTTAAGAATAAGTTAAGGTTAAAACCTGTCATGGTACCAAACTCTTCACAAATTATTGATAGTTTCAAGAAATGAAAGGAGGCTTCGAAGACCCAAGGTGACACTCACAGAGTACTGGTAGGTCTCCAGCGGTGAACACATCTTCGATTATCTTCCGGTCAGAAACGTCTATCCCGGCATGATGAAAACCAACTCCGTGCGTTATTAGATCTGGAACAAGAAAAACATCTAGAGGTCGCTTATGAAATATTAATATCACAAAGAAAGTTTCAGAAGCACTTCCATATGCACTTATGGGCAGACACACATGAATGCTGTGGGGGAGGAGGTACCAGGGATACCTTTGAGTTTGGAATCAAGAAGGGAGTTTGCATATTTCATCAGCCTGCAAAATGAGAACAATAGCCCATAAGAAAAAACAAGAGTACTTTCCTGGAAGAATAAACAGGTTGGAGATGTTGTGCACCTTCAAAAGCTCAAGTGCGTCTTTTGGAGTTAATACAATTCAGCTAGAGCAGGGGTGGGCAATCTTATCCACAAAGGGCAGGTGTGTATGCAGGTGTTTTGGATAACCTTTAGGTCAGCTGTTCAAACCCAGGTGTGAGGATTCTTCAGCCGATCAGTCCTCTAATTAGTAATCTAATTAGGGAGTTGCAGCAAAAACCCGCATCCCTTTCTGGATAAGATTGCCCACCCCTGAGCTAGAGGATGTGTATAAGATTTTAGAAAAAAAAGATAAATTACTCAATCTAAATGTCTTTTACGTTTCATGGATTCAGACCAGTAACAAATGCTTTAGACATGATGCAACAAGGACTATGATCTTGCTATGGAGTGTGGATTAAAGAATAAATGCACAAGAGCCGAATGACCTCTGCTTCTGTTCCGCGCTCATGATAAAGCGGGCGTCTTTTGCCAGCACAGACGCAGATTGCTGCACACCTTTCCTCGTGGAGCAGAACTGCACAAAAACAAGCAGGGAGAATGTCAGCTGATTTCCAGGCATCTGAATCAAAGCCTGGCATTCGGAGATGCCCGCAGTCACCACAAGCGTGGGCTTCTGGTCCGAGTACGTCTGGATGATGTTCGCCATCTTGTAGTTGAGGGACAGGTCGAATTTGAAGTCTGTCTGATTGGTGCCACATGGGAAGCCAAGCACCAGTTTCCTAAGCTTCACTGGCCTGTGGCTCTCGTCTAGCTGCAGGCAGGAGGCTGGACCCAAGGCGTCCGAGAGCCATTCGGCGACCTGAGGGCACAGCTGGTGTTTAGCACCAACTGAACATCAGAATATCACACCCAGACAATGTCCCCTTCCATCTGCTCTGCCATCTGAACAATGGCTCACGTCGGCAATGTTCGGAATGGTAGCGGACACGGCCACGAATCTCATGGGAAGACGTGACTGGGGGTCGCCTCCATCGCGATAGGTGTTCATCGTTTTCATTCGGCTGACGACAACCTCCAGGGTTGCGCCGCGAGTTGAGTCTTTCACCACATGGATCTGGAGATGGTTCATAAATATGTACCACATGCCAAACATACAGTGAAACATATGCTTCGTTTGAAGAGAAAAGATATTAAAAATGGAGCAGGTCGCTGCAGGGAAACTTCTGACCTCATCTATGAGAAACAACTTGACCAGCTGCACTGGGCTGCTAAGCCTCCACTTCCTTGTCATACTGTCCCACTTTTCCTTGAAGGTGAGAAGACAGAGATACAAGTCAAAGGGAACCAGGTGCACGCAGTGGTCAGTGTGCCCAGACCGGCGGTGTTTGTGTAGTCTAAACCCACACAGCACCAACTCGAAAGCCTGGCCTACCGGTGTGGTCATGATGACGTGGGCGTCCTGAACCTCAAAGAAGTCATCGATTTCTGTGTCACCGGTCAGTTCTTTGCAGTTGAGCCCGAGAGGCCCGAATTTCTGCCTCCAATTTTCGTAACACTGGCTGCAAAGGGCTTTAATTGGTGCCACTGCAAGCATATAACACAGAGCAAGGGCACGGTCAGGCTACTTCTTCAATCAGTGGGTCAATGAAGCAATTCAAGCTTTAACTCTAGGAAACATAAAGGCAGCTGGCAAAAGATTACCTCTCTGAAAAAAAAAACAGCTAAAATCACAGCACATCTCAGAGGGCAATAACGAAAACAAGTTTAAAAAGTGAGCCTTGTTTACCAAACCTGCACTCTGAAAAGTTCATCTTCACTGTGCCAGAAGCATGGATGTTTGACCGCGAATGGAGCGCTAACCCAGAGGTTGTGTTCTAACGATCAAAAGAGAGAAACACCCTTGTGGCCTTCCTTTAATAACTGTGAACGACCAATACTTACTGTACACAACTTTAACAGAGTGCCAGGGAGCGGGGACCTCCATCAGCAATCGAATAATTGCCAATTCAAAGAGCACTGTTTTTCCAGAGCCAGTGGGAGCACAGGCCACAAAATTTTTACTGGTGTAAAGGATCTGTAAAACAGATCCTTTTATTATATTTGCATGTTATTCATCTGAATTAGAACCACTGAACTGAATTAATTTAACAGATAACAAGCATGAGTATGGGAGAGATTCACCCACTTACATCATCCAGGGCTTTCGACTGCACATAATTAAAGTAAGGGAACTCTTTGAAGACGGATCTGAACTGTGCAGCTTTGCAAGTCATATCAAGGCTTTTGTGTTTTAACATTTTCCCTTTAGTGAAATAGGCTGTCCAAGAAAAATAAAATTGCAATTATCAGGCTTAGTGATCCTTCTCGTTTTTAAAATTTATATACCTGTAAAGTGTTTTGGATGAAATACATATTTCAATAGAATGTATATTATTATTCTTATTTTGCAATAATAATAATAACAATAATGAACACAATAAGAAACCAATTTTGCATACAATTCACATACAATTAGGCTATGCCTTAAAATCTCAGTGGTATGCATCCTCCATTCTGACCAATGACAAACACGAGTCATTCTCCATTCTGACCAATGACAAACACGGGTCATTCTCCATTCTGACCAATGACAAACACGGGTCATTCTCCATTCTGACCAATGACAAACACGGTCATTCTCCATTCTGACCAATGACAAACACGGGTCATTCAGTACGGTGGGGAATCCACCCTTCTGCTGGAGCTTTGATGTGCCATCGGGCACCTTCTCTTTGTTGATACAAGGCCCTTACTGCACTTTGAGGAAGCGCCATTACCCACAAAGGGACACGCTGTCCCAACACGTCACGTTGAATCCATCAGATAAATAATAGCCACCCCTTTAACAATGCATGAGCATGCTGACACTGGCTGGCGGCATGCAGGGAGCCACCTGAGCACTCGAGAGCTTTATGTATGTTAACCTGAAGCACAGAGGGACAGATAACTACTCTGGGAAGCCGCCACTGAGGCTCATCGCGAACAGCGCAGGGGAATTAAGATGGCAGAAGGATACGGATTTCGGTGACGGAGCGGAGGACTCCCGGCCCAGATCCACCTGAAAAGAAGGAGTCGTTAATAAATCATCCCTCATCTAATGAGGTGCAGCTCTGTAGAATATATTAGCACTAATCTTCCGCAGTACCTGACCTGGCATATTCTAGAAGGACTAAAGCGCTGTATATTATCTGTTGACCCTGCTCATGCCTCTGCTGATTAATTGATATAAAACCCAAAGATCAAAGCACATCTAAAACGATGTAACAATGTCCATATCATATTGACTAGCTGACATAAATGAATTTTCATGGTACAAATTGTATCTGATAACCAGCAGTTAAGCAGCCAGTGTCTGCCACCTGGTGGCCTCAACGGGGACTGTCGACCAGGCCACAATCTGTTTAATCTGTTTACTTTGAGTAAAGTCATCCCTTTAAACCACTCAAATGTGAACGTGGCATTTTTAGGTACAAAAAATGTATACGTTTTGTACGTTCTGATAAGACTGTTGAGAGATATAAGAAGGTATAAGAACTCTTATTGGGACAGGCTGTCAAAAAAGCGATGAGTTACTTTATGTCTAAGCCTTCGCTTGGTCACTAATACACTGGGGAGGGACCGGCTGATGAGCGTCCCCTTCAAAACAGACTTCCTTTGCAATCGCTTGAAAGTGTAGCCGTTTACAGTTAAAACAGGAAGAGTGTTCTGTCAGTGTCAGGAAGTGGCCAGCACCAAGGGATGCCACACGTCACCTCGGCTGAGACGGGTCACGGAGGTGTAGAAGTGGCTGGCAAAAGGGAGGCATGTTACTAGTTTCACACATTACCAAGATAAGAGATTAAATTACAGTCTCCAAAAACAGAAAATGATAGACATCTTTGTCCAGGTAGACCATGGCAATCAATGAATGACAATAAAAGATCTAGAATATGTTAATTTAAACAGAATTATATGGACATGACCCATTTCAACTGACTCACGTTTATAAACCAGCTTAATAGTCTTAGCTGTGAGAGGGTTAGAGGCCCTTCTGAAAAATGTAATACTGGAATTTTAAAAAGGGGTTATGCATATTCAGTCTTTAATAATGCTTTAGCGGTCCAGCAATCCACATAAAAGACAACGACTGTTAAATGAATTTCTGTCTTGAGTAGTTTTACAGGCAAATCTCCCCAGGTGAAATCCTGAACTTTGTTGTGCCCAGGATTTAAACTTCTGGTTTTGAGCCCCTTGCTGAACTGACTGCTCTATAACGATGTGCTTTCCTCTGAAGTTCCCGTACAGAGAGCTCGAGGCAGCAGCTCAGCGTGCGCGATGCGAGATCGGAAAAGATGGGCAAAGTCAGAAGCGAAGAAAAATAGCCTGCAGTGCCCTAAGGTATAAAATAAATTGCAGTGGATGACTGGGAGCACAAGACACAAACGGCATAATAGATCATCTAAGATCTTGTAGCCTTTCAGGAGGCCGAAATCAAACTCTGCTGCACACGCATGACAGGCCATTAAAAGAATAATTTCATGCTCTAAGAACAGAAATCCGATGTCATATCTGATTTCTCAAAAAAGAAATAGAAAACAAAAAGAAAGACATTCATCCTGTGTTGTGTAAGATGCTCACGGCTGGAATGAGCGCACTGCCCGGCAGACTCACCTTGACCTTGTATATTGAGCGACTGGGGATTAAATGGAAGGATATGAACTTTTTGTATGGTTCGATCACACTCTGACGAAGGTGGGCCGTCTGCACCGGGCACATATGAACTTGTGAAAGGAGCCATGGAGAAACTAGCAGTTGGTGTCATGAATGGATTTTCTGCCGCCTTAGAAACTTGGCCAGTGGTAGCATCATCGGTGCTGGCCTCTTTCGGACATGGCGCACTGCTTAAATGACCGCTGGGCTCTGCAGCCACCTTAGGTGGAGGTTTAAATGGCCTGAAAAATGAATTTAGATCAATGTTTCCCAATCCGCTGCTTGAGGAGCCGCAGACAGTGCACACAGGAGGGAGCTGGGAGGGAACAAAAACGTGGACTGGCTCTGGGTCCCTGAGGACCGGGTTGGGAAACATCGATTTAAATAAATATGTCTGAAAACGTATAGCTATGTATACAGATACAAATTTCAGAATGAAGTACCTAGAACAGTACCTAGAAATAGCTGCATGCAAATCAAATGACTGCATGCTTCTATGAGCTACTCCAAAGACTTAAGCACAGCATCATAAAAACCATCATGTGGATATTACCAGCATTACGTTCCCACACAACAAAACATGCACGCTTATGACAGAAGACAAACTATACCTTCTCCCGAGCTGAGAGATATCCCTATTGTTTTGGCTAAACAAAGAGGCGAAAGTTTGCTTTTCCAGCAGATATTCTGAGAATTGTGATGTGTTAGCGCTGACCAGGAGACTCTGAGATTGTGTGCACCTGTCAGCCATCAAAACACGGGACCCTTCTTGTTCAGGTAATTCAACTGGTGCTCCGAGATTCAGAAACTGCCCTTTTTGTGAGGAAAAACATCTATCCCCACCAGCTTTTTTCAAAGGAGGCAGGAATTTCTTTGACTTCTGATAAGAGCCTGTGAAAAGGAGAATCAGTTTGGACTTGAGATTTCAACCAATGCTGTGAATGACTTTCAGCAGCTCAATGAACTTCAATTTTATAAAGTACAGAGTATAAGCTTCACCTACGGCTATTCCGTGGTAGTGTGCAAAAGATTCAAATTTCTGAGCACAAAATATAGATTTTGGGACAAAGTACACTGTAGCAGATTAGATCCAGATGCAACTTATTCACAGATGAGCAGTATATATAACAACAGCCTTCATATAACAACTGTCTCCAATGCACTGCTTTACCAATAAGATCATGATTATGCTGCTCTATCCTGGAACTTGCACCGTGTCAGAGTACAACTTGGATGACCAACAGAGGACACAAATACTTTTTGACACCAAGGTCTTCGTACCAGCAGAGGACAAAAAACCATAAAAACCTGATAAAAACACAGTATGTACACAGCCAGATCTGAACCCTCACTCTAGGAGATATGAAGTCACGACCTTCTCCACTGAATGACTGTCATATCTCAGGTGTACCATGATTATAATTAATGTAGTAAAATTCTAAACTATGTATTCATATTTTCATTAATAGATTAGAGTGCTTTGATTTACAATTTAATAGTTTAAGGTTAAGGGTGCTTAATCCCATAAAATATAAAATTATTTTAAATGACAAAAATAATGACAATAAAGAACAATATTAAGTCCTCAACTCATGTCTGAATTAACCGGAATCTGACAATAGCTGATAAAGGTTAATTAAGAGCTCGGCAGGAACAAAAACCTGCACTCCCTTCAACACAAAAGCCAAAAAGTGCCCTTCCGTAGAGCAGGGTCAGTGAACAAATGCTGAATTAATGATACTTTATTCTCAATTCTATATGCTATTTATAAGCTATTTCCTATGGCATTTTAGAACATCTTATGTGATTCTCAGCTACTATGATGAACTGGAATCCTATTCAGGATATTCCCCGGCCTTGCTCCCTATGCTGCTTGGGACTGATTCCTGGCTACCCCCAACTCCCAGGACTGGATAGGTGGATGGATGAATATCTTAATACATGTAAATGTAATGGTAATTTAAAAATACGGAAAACCAGTGAAAAAAACTATATTAAGTATCATAACTCTATAACCAGAGCTAATTTTGTTGATTTGGACCAGGGGTAGCCAATCTTATCTGCAAAGGGCCAGTGTGTATGCAGCTGATCAGACCCAGGTGTGAGGATTCTCCAGCCAATCAGTCCTCTAATTAATAATCTAATTAGGAAGTTGCAGAGAAATCCCACATATACACTGACCCTTTGTGGACAAGACTGGACACCCCTGATTTAGACTAATAGCTCTTTACAATGTGCTGGTTGTTTTAAATATAGTTAAACAGACCAGAGGTAAACAGACCTGTTTTTTCAACTGGATTGTGCAGACCTTTTTTAGGGGTTGAAGACCCTTACCTGCCAAGCATCCCAGATGATCTGTCATAGGGAGCTTGACCCCACAAGAAAGAGATTCTGCCGTTCCCTTTAAACGCTGAGTTTCCGGTATTTCGGAAGACAACAGAGGTGGTTCCGATTGCCAAGTGATTTGCTCCTGACATAGGGGTTTTCTATAGAAATTGGGAAAAAAACACCACAGAAAACTACACTTTAAATAATTTTGGTTGAGGGTCAGTGTATATATGGAGACTCATGTTCCCATGGCATCCATTACAGAAGTTCCACTCACGCTTGAAGAACAACGGGTCTTTCATAGAACAGGCTCTCCAAGGACAGAGTGTAGTCTTCAGAGTCCAGCATTGTCTTAGATCATCATGCAACATCAGCTGTGAGTAACAAGATCAGATGAATCAAGTAACAAGGATCTGAGCTTTTTCACTACTTATCTGATGCCATACAAGTCATTATAGGAGAACTGCAGCACTCAGTGTTGGGAAAGTCACTCCCAAAAGTAATCCATTACAGGCAGAGATGGAAAGTTCAGGTCCAGTAGCTAGAAATCCAGACCAAGATTTGGTTTCAACTAAACAGTTGAGCATAAACAGTCACAGTCACAGAGTACTCAACTGGTTCGCTGAAACAAAACCTTGGTCTGGACTTGTACGAACACATGTTCGTCCATAACCACGCGTGCCTACACGAACAAATATTCACAAATAAACAGGAATTTTAACAAATAATACTAATATTTTAAAACGTAAATACTGATTTAAAGCTGGAGTTATATAACTGAGTCTGGTGGAGAGCACACAAATAGGCTTGTTAATAAACAAACATGACATCGGATAACACGTAATACAGCTAATACGGATAATTAGATAACATACTATATCGGCTTTCCACAACATGCTTTTCTTGAACACCTTGTGGATGATAGCATAATTAATAATTAGGAGGTTAGCTCTGGTATGAACATTTAAGTTATCAGTCTTGTGTGATAGGTGTCGTTATGTATTAATTAAACAGGCTAATTCGCTTCAAGAATTATATCCGCCAGCTAAAACAATGTAAATTTTGCGTGACACTACAGACCGATATTTTTCGAGGGGGTAAATAATAAGTGAATTCTGTGAGGAAAACTAATTTAATAAGACATATATTACCTTATTAAATGTACTGTCGTTTAGGAAATTAATGACTAAAAGGAGAACGCGGTACGGTTATACCCTTCGGCGACGCCAGCCCGCCAAACCTGCCCACCGGCATCGCTCGAGCGCAGCGCTCACGCCCCTCGCGCCAGCCGCAGAGGACACTGCACCTGCGCGTGGCCGCGGTGCAGGAGCGACGCCGCCGCCGGCCTCGCGCAGCGCAGCCAGGTCTCCCGGTCATGTGACCGCGCCATAGCCGTGCGACGCACTGCAGGCGGTTAAGGTGACATCCTGGCTGAATGGACACCGCGTTTACCGTGCTGTTCAAATGCACGTTAATATGCAAAAGTCTACTACGTGTGAGATTACTCAGATGTACTAGACAAATATTAAACCCAATTTAGAAACAGGTTTAAGAGAAAATACTGCATACATTTAGCGATTCTGCAGTACACTGTTACAACGTTACATAAACATGTCACATATATATGTGATCTGCTTCCGCGGTTTTTGGTCGATGCATAACATGTTGAGGGCTGCCAGAGACACTGAATGTTAATTAAGAACTACGTACATTACAGTGGATCACTATATATAGGTGCTCACTAAATAACAGATAAATAAACCTTTATAATTAACATTAATATCGATGTATTCAGGACATACCCCAAACAGCTAAGACATTAAAACCGCTGACAGGTGAAGTGAATAACATTATCTTGCTTCAATGGCACCTGTCAAGGGTCTCATTATATTGGCAAGTAAATAGTCCGTTTTTTTAAGATGATGTGTTGGAAGCAAATCCTGATGACTAGAAGACTGGGTCAGAGCATCTCCAAAACAGCAGGTCTTGTGGGGAGTTCCTGGTATGCAGTGGTCGGCGCCTACTAAAGGTGGTCCAAAGAAGGCCATCCAGGGAACCAGCAACAGGGTGACGGGTTCCAAGGCTCACTGATACACGTGAGGAGTGAAGTCCAGCCTGTTTGGTCTGGCCCTACATTGCAGCTTGATGTATATGGGACTGTGTAGCCCCAGACCGGTCAGACTGCCTATGCTGACCCCTATCTCCCACCAAAAGCACCAACAATGGACCTACAATTGGGTCCTTGCTTTCATGTGGATGTTAATTTGATACATATCACTTACCTAAACGTTGTTGCAGACTATAAGTACACCCCACCATGGCAGCGGTATTCCCTGACGGCAGCAGCCTTTCAGCAGGATAATGCACCCTGTCACACTGCATAAATTGTTCAGAAATGGTTTTAGGAACATAAAAAAGAGTTGAAGTTGTTGATTGGCCTTTAAATTCCCCAGCTCTCAATCCAAGGTATGTTTCCCAAAGCCTCCCATTAGCCGCTTATATAGTTGGAACGACTCAGTTGTATGGTTCCATATATGTAAGTTGGTAATATTGTTAGCAGCTATGTTTTTGGGAAACATACCCCCGATCGAGCATCTGTGGGATGTGCTGGACAAATAAGTCCAGTCCATGGAGGCCCCACCTCTCAATTTACAGGACTTAAAGGATCTGCTGCGGACATCTTGTTGCCAGGTACTATAGGACACCTTCAGAGGTCTTGTGGAGTCCATGCTTCGACGGGTCAGAGCTATTTTGGCAGCAGAAGAGGGACCTACACAATATTAGGCAGGTAGTTTTAATATTATGGCCAGTTGGTATATAGCAGAGTTGCCATCTCAGTCCCATAAAATCCTGGACACCCAGTCTTTGACCCAAAATATTGCACATAGCGACACCATTCCAAAGGTTTGTTTAGGTCTGTTTCATAGCTGCATTCCATGTCCAGGAATGAAATTTGAATCAAAATCTGGGGTGGTCTTGGAAAATCCTGGATGGGTGGCAATGCTAGTATATAGATGTCATCATCATTAGTTATATGTCTTTTAACCTGTAATTGTCAAACATTGTCTTAGAAATTAACAGCTTATGTGAATGTTCTTATTTAAAGCAGGAACAGCGTCACTGGAATGTTTGTAGACATCTTGATTTGTTTGCTTTTGGTGCTGATGTTACCATAGTACTCAAATTGTCAATGAAATGGAGAAGAAATACTCAGCTTTCAGCTGAACACTTATCTCACTTTAATGTCTTTAAGTACAGTATACATGGATGTATTGCTATTTAAAAATGTAGACATGATTCATTGCAAACGGAAATTTACCTAAAAGATATTACTAAAAATGTTTGATTTTTAAATGATTATAGTGTGGCCTACCACAGCATATTAACAATAAGCTTTTATACTTCAAGGTGTTCTCTGCGATATTGTGCAACATTCAGAATTCTAATACACATATTCGAAATACATACTGGTCATTATAGAAGCGATATATTTCCCTAAATGGATCTTGGTGCGATAGGTGCATTGTACCATTTAATATATTTAAAGGGCAATGTGTCTGTGCCCACTCCCACCATTTTTCCAATCTTCCAAGCAGCCACTTTTAACCAAGAATTTTTCTGCCGTCTGTCTGGAATAATCCATTTATTAAAAGGGGGGGTATTTGTATTTGACAGCCAAACCCGTACTATGAATCAAGTAATGTTAGACGGAAAATATAAATAAAGTGAAATAAAATAAGTCATAAGCTCAGTCTGAGCTTTGATGTGATAATACATCAGGCACTTATCCCAGTAATTATCCTTATTGGCACTCACTGTGGACACATCATCCCTTTTACAGACATAGTTTGACCTGCAGAGTATCAGGCAAAATGGCGGCGGTGAAATGGATGGAGGACGAAAGCGAACAATAACCAAGAGTTGACGGTACAGCGTACATATCATTTACGTTTCCTACGCTGGGAAGGTAGGTTTTTTTTTTAATGCTGCTTGCACGGACCCCGCGGTTTGGGCGCGCCGAGGGGACGCGTGTACGCTTGGTTTGCCAGCATGTTGGCCGGGGTCCTCGCCTCTGGTGCGGAGCATTAATGGACACGGCGGTGCGCGACGACAGCGCGAGCCGGGCGATGTCTGTTTGATGCGGCCGGCGCGCGTGTGCGTGTGCGCGGACGCGGCCGCGACTCCCGAAGTGTTCAAGCCTGGAGCGTGTGATCGTGGCTTCAGGGTTTTTTTTTCCACGGGTGCGCGTTTGCTTGCAACTCCGGCAGAAAAAAGTTTCGCAGGCTTAAAAGCCGCTTAAGTTAAAAGGAACTTGACGCCGTGCCCCCTTGTTTTACGCGGCTGATGTCAGGGATGATACAAAGCAGTGTCAGTCACCGTGTGATGTAAACCCTCCGTGCCGGAAGATTTCCCCCCACACCTCTTTTATATAGCTTTGTACTTGGGCTGCATTGTCGCAGCTGCAGCTCAGGCTGCACGGGGAGCTTTGACACTTGGATCCCGCAGACGGGGGCGGGCTGCGTCGGCATCCCCCAGACTGCCGAAGGGCGCATTCTGCGCATCTTGCGCACCTTACGCAGCCAGTGGGCCGCACGCTGCGCCAAGCTCACCTGCCAACTTCCCTGGGCCTCACACTCCTCCCCCCGTCCCGCCACGCAGGGATCCACTCGTATTTTTAATCATACCTGCAGTGTCCGCTCGTGCCTCAATAGTGAGCTACTGAAAATAATGATCCTGGCTCCCGAGCTGACTCTCACCTGTTTTATGCATAGGGAACTGACTACACTCACATGAAATGTGGTTATTAGTATGGAATAATTATCCAGACATGTAATATGTCTCTGCACCGCCACCCTACTTTTCCCGGACCATAACATGTGACCTTAATTCAAAATTCCTTGTCTCAGAATTTAGTTGGGTCACTGCTGGAATATTTTTAACAAACTGCTCTAATTTTTGAATATAGGATAAACTGTAGACCTACCCTAATTATAAGTGTTTTTCATGCCATATCTTTGTACTGTACCTGTTTTAACCTACCAAGCACCCAAGGCAATTCATCATAATAGTATTTATACATTTATATCAGTTTAATGTTAATCAGTATAATACTTTCTTAATCCAGAAATTTTAGTAAATATTTATTAACTTGATTTATGAATGTGATTTTCACAGAAAATAATATATATCTCCATCCATCCATTTTCCCAACCTGCTTATCCTACTGGGTCGCGGGGGGTCCAGAGCCTATTCCGGAAGCAACGGGCACGAGGCAGGGAACAACCCTGGATGAAGGGGGCCAGCTCATCGCAGGGCACACTCACACACGCACACGCACACCTATGGGCGATTTAGGAACTCCAATCAGCCTCAGCATGTCTTTATACTGTGGGGGGAAACCCCACGACGGCACAGGGAGAACATGCAAACTCCACACACATGTAACCCAGGCGGAGATTTGAACCCAGGTCTCAGAGGTGTGAGGCAACAGTGCTAACCACTGCACCACCATGTCACCCCAATAGATAGCTCTTCTTTGCATATTATTTATAGTATTGTACAGTGACTTGTTGGGAGGCCTGTGGTCGCACGCCTCTAAGGTTGTGGGTTCTAATTCTGCAACCGCTCTGGTTGTGTGGTGTTCAGTGTCGTTCAGGTTTTCCCTGCGTACTCCAGTTTCCTGCCACAGTCCAAAGACATGCGAATCGGTGTGTCTATACTGTACATAAAGTATGTATGGGATTTGACCCTTCACTAATGACCAGAAGGTTGCTGGTTCAAATCCCATAGTTGGCAGAATTGGGGCACTGTCTGACCTTGCTTTGTACATTGCTTTGGATAAAGGCATCTGATAGATAGATAAAATGAAAATGATTTTTTTGTGTGATGGTAGATTAGCTGTCGGTGAGTTTCCATCCCAGGGTAGTGATTTCTGTGTCCATTAGGGATTCTGTTCTGTCCATCATGGCTGTCCATAAGGTGTCCATGTCTGTCAGACAGCGGAGGGACATGCTTTTGGAAACATTCCCCAGTTCCCTGTCGGTCCGCTTTCTGATTCGCATCGTCAAGCACAACATGGCGCTGTGCACGACAGCAAAGCCGCCAGCCTCCGCCAGTGATGACCGTGGGCTTTCCTCCAGTGGCCGCCCAACTTATCCCTGCCAATTTAGACCCTCCTTTTTTCTCTCTGTGTGACAGTGGTGTTGTATCGGGCCCCTGTGGGACTCCAGGTCACAGTCGTTAAACGACATTGCCGAGCAACTAGCCCCTGCTTCAGAAAAGCGCTCCAGCTGATTGAGGCACTCGGGGAGCCCCGGACACCTCTGTCCGATGGCCCTGCCTTCAGCCTGGGCTCTCTCTGCCGCCTTTTCTTTCCCAGAACAGTGAGCCTAATAATGATGTCTAAATCTGTGCATCGTGACAATCAGGTTGTGTTTCTGCGGGAATCGGCGGCAGCGAAATGCCAAATCGGTCTTATAGACCTTTTGGTTAATTGGAACTGTGATTATTACTTTCAAGCAAAAGTATTTCTGTTTAGTTTTGATCCAGCAAAATCCAGTATAATGTTTCTCTGTAAAAAAACAAAAAATATTTTAATTAAAAAAAACCTTATTTCACTGTTTATCTTGCCGTGTTTCCTTTAGCTGGATTGGTTGGGCTATTGATCACATTTCTGTAAGGATTTCTCAGCTGAACTCTGCTCCTTGCATACTTTAGATGGTAAGGCACCCTCCAGCAGGGCAGAGTCGAAGGTCTTACGGCAGTACATTTAACGGGCACGGCTCGGAATCATGACATCACCGTTGCAGAGGTCACACAGAGGCTATAAACGGAAAACCCTGGCTGTATGTTTTTATGCCTCTGAAACCTGCTGGATGCACTGGACTCTGTTTATTCCTGCTTTGCGCCGGGCTGAAGCCCTTAAGTGTGCAGTGCTTGCAGTGTTTTGCAGGGGCTGAGTCAGGTGGCACGTTAAAAAAAAAATAAAAGAAAGAAAGAAAAATTCAGCACCTTGGAATCTGGAGGCAAGTTCAGAGACTGTCCTGAAGGTGCAGACTGGTGCCAGTAAGTCACAGATACTTGGAATGATGAATGTATTACAATAAAAAATAATATATACAGGGGCTGGTGTGTCCTTTAGTGGATCAGGAGTCTATTCTTGTGACAGGAAGGTTGTGGGCTTGGATCTCAGTTTCGCATCACAGTTGCGACCTTGAGCAAGGGCCTTAACCCCAGCTGCTCCAGGGACACTGCCTCACGTTGGCTGTCTGTCCCTTAGCTTTGGACAAAAACATCTGTTAATGTAAATAAAATGAAATTACGGCTGCGCTGTTGTCCGATTTGCGAATCTGGGGAGACCGGCTTCCTGTGTGCTGTTTGTTTTTAAATGTCCGTTTGAACCTTAGCATCTCATGCCAATCGTCACTGACCTATTCTGTGGCAGTGCAGTCTGCAGTATGCAACCATCAGAGTTAAGTTAAGTTTGTAGATCTAAGGTGTGAGATAGAGATAGATTTATAGCGGACGTTAGACTGTGCTCTGATGTAATGTACTGATGTGAGTCCTGTAAGTACTGGGGTGTTACCTGTTTCCATATGGTAGGGGTCAGTGATGGGGTCCATTCTGCACTGTGCTGGTTTTATGGTCCCCACATTAGAGGTGTAAACCATCCGGAGGTAGGAACCCATCTACCAGACACCTGAGCTCCATAACCAACAAAAGGTTGCACAGAAGCCTGAGAATCCACTGTTAATCTATCTTATGCACTCAATACATGCAGGCCGTGTGTGGCTCTGGGTTGGGACGCTGTGTGTGTGATCAGAAGGTCATTGGTTCGAATCCCATGGTTATCAGAGTGATTTCACTGTTGGGCCCTTGATCAAGGCCCTTGCAGTCTGACCCTGCTTCTCAAAAAGGCTTTGGGTAAAAGCATCAGTCAAATAGGCGTCACGCAACAGAGAGTGAGCGCGGTTTTGTGTGTGCAGACTATTTCAGAACGCATAGCAGTGTGGCACCTCTTGGTGCTGGTAACCTGAAGCACAGGGATACTTTTTCCGTTTATATGAAGCTGTACAGAGTGTCTGAGGAAGAGCTCTTGTAAGGGTGCGCTTTTCAGCAGTCCACTTGGAATATTTATCCATTAAGTGCAGTTGTAAATGTGTTTCTCACTCCGTCTGGTTTAAGCATACAAACCCGGGGGCCACTGTTGTTTGTGAGCCATCAGTGCCCATCTTCCCTTGGGAAAGTCATGGAAATTCTGCAGCGGTCCCTCTGGAGGGGTGTGTTTGTGTTATGGCCCATTAGGGTAGGACTGCAGCAAGGTGCTGGCCCCCCTGTCTGCCAGCCCCCCCCACGGGCTCATCGCTCACACGACGTCATTAACGGTGTCCTCCTTAGCCAGCTAGCCTTACTGCTAATTTGGATTTTCTGTGCTTATGTTCAGTACTCACGTGGGTACTGGGCACTGGCAGTACTCACAAGGGTACTGGTACTAGTGGCAATACTCACATGGGTACTAGCTTTTCGGTACTATACCGACATTTATTTATGCCCACAATTTTGTAAGCAGATTAGTACTATGCCTAAAATATTAATGAAGCATTTTGTGATGCCCAAAGGTTAGTAATCAGTATAAATTCGGCAAATCCTTATGTTTCATAAGCGTGTCGAACTTTAAGCTGCAGAAAGTACTGCCACATCACAGACGCCTCTTTACCTTGTCTCCTCTTTTGAAAGATGTCATGGCTGCTGCGCTGTTCCTTTCTTCATCTCCACTACACTGCATATCACACTGAAGTATACCACACCATAGTATACCACAACAATGTTATGTGGTGTTCCGCTAACCGAATTTAATAAACATAAAGATACGCCAAGTTTATACAGATTACTAACTTTTTGAGTGTCACAAAATGCATCTCATTAATATTTTAGCTGTACTACTAAACTACTTATAAAATTGTGGGCCGTATAGTATCGAAAAGCTGGCATCCCACCAAATGTTTTGCCCATTTTCTAAAGCCCAGGTGATTATTGCGCATGTTTGAAATAATATCGGTGTGATATCGCCCAGCCCTAGTACTGGGTATCAGCAACACTCAAGTGGGTACTGGGCATCGGCAATACCCACGAGGGTACTGGGCATCGGCAACACCCACGAGGGTACTGGGCATCGATAATACTAGGGTACTGGGCATCGGCAACACCCACGAGGGTACTGGGCATCGATAATACGAGGGTACTGGGCATCGGCAATACGAGGGTACTGGGCATCGGCAACACCCACGCGGGTACTGGGCATCGACAATACAAGGGTACTGGGCATCGGCAACACCCACGCGGGTACTGGGCATCGATAATACGAGGGTACTGGGCATCGGCAACACCCACGCGGGTACTGGACATCGACAATACAAGGGTACTGGGCACTGCCAGTGGTCGCCAAGGGACCCCCCATGTTTGCCTTCCTGACTGACTCATTGAGCTGAATGCAGCCTGACCTGCTCACACTGAAGAGATAATGGCTGTAACAGTGACAGACCTCATTCTCACTGTTATCACAGTGGGAAAATAAACCAGTTATCGATAAATAATAATGATAATAATGGCAAAGAGACTATGAACTGTGTTACTGTCACAATGAAACCAATTAAACCCTCTTGGTATAGCCCAGTAACTGAAGCGATTATTGCAGTTAGTGTCGAAATTGTTTCTGCTGTTCTAATTGCTGTATTTGAAGACTGAGACGTGTGCGATGCCTTCGGTAAGGCCCCAGAGCACCCGAGTTACTCTGAGTACTAAGTAGGTCGCCGTCGGCTCTCCGGTCTGTCTCCTGGTGCCGATTCTAATGTGTGATGCTTGGAGCCGGTGGCAAGGGCTCGCGACGCAGGGGAGGAAACGGCCCTGAATTAGCAACTTTGTACGAGATCAGCTGCCAAGACAAGATATTTCCGTAATATGTCAGATCTCCCGAGAGCGTGTGTGCCAGCATCTTTTCAATTAGTGCTCGGAAAGGAGGGGACATGTCACATCCGTGTGATGTCCGGGGACAATCTGCGCTTTTTCGACGTGGTTCGGTTCTAATCTGCTTGAAACTCTGGTTTTATTTAACTTCGTTCCTGATCTGCAAACAGCTCGGCAAATGGCTTGGAAGACATTACGTGGAATTCTTGGGTTAAGTGCAGACGAACCTTTGTTTTTAAAACTACGTTTTCAAAGTGTGTTTCAGGAATATTGCACAATATGTGTGTATTTATATGATTATAATTGCCCTCAGTTACATTCAGGTGCCGCATGACTGTGAAATCTCTTAGGAAATGTTTGTTCTTATCTCAGACAGACTCTTTTTGAGATGATAAAGACCTCTGTTATTCTCACCGGGGCCAAACTGTGCTCTGTTCACAGCAAACAAACTGTGTCTGTAGGCCTTGCTTGTGCCAGTGTTTCAGCCAACTCCAATTTGTCTTTCCCCCTGATCTGTGTTATACATTCGTATGGCCACATGGTGGCAGCACGGGCTCAGATATCCTGCAGAATCCTTAAACACAAGCTGGGTAGATACTTTGAGGAATGGTTAATCCCGAGAAGTGTGGGCAGATGATTCCCCCGTGTGTGGTGCTGCTTTGCTCCGTGTTGGAAATGACCGGCAAAGATTTATAAACTTGTAGCAAATCCCGCTGGCATGTTGGTCCACGGGGTCAGGACAGTGCGGGGCTGCAATTATCCCTTGAAAATAATGTTTTTGAGGCGAACTGGGCAATGGAACCTTTTCTTCATGTCTATGCATGGAGTGAACATTAATTCAAGACTTCATTTGCGACTTTTTCTTCTTTTGATATTGCAGCTTATGTTGCTATTACAGGTTTTAAAAAAGTGCGAATATGATTACATTTTTTAAAATACATAGAATATATATATTTTAGCATGTCTGTGTTTAGTATGAGCTATATGTTGGTCCCTCATTTTGGAAAAACCCTTTTGTTAGTTGGCTGTACCTGAGTAAGACCTTGCAGAGGGGACCTTGGCTACAGTGGAGTAAAGGCCTCTCTGGCCAGTTAGTTTTGGCGCCATCTTCTGGCAGCTGGTGGGATTGCAGCTTTGGGAATGGCGGCTGGAATCCAGTCTGAGCCGCGAGCGGTCCCTGCGTGTGACCCGCTTCTCATCTAGCCGTGCGTTTGTCAGTGTCATCGGCGAGCTGTCCTCTCTGCCCGGACTCTACTGACTTGGGCACGTTGCTGCACATTATTAAACGAACACGTTGTCGTTCCCATGTGCGGATGCATGGGTCGAGGCATTAAAGATTCCCTTTCAGCGTGGAAGCGGTCAGGTGTTGATGAGCGGCGTGGCTGGGCGTGGAGCCCCTCGTCAGGGTAACGGCGGTAAGGCGTGCGGCGCCTTTCATGCGGTGACTCGCCGCGGTGCAGCCTGTCCTGCCTTCTTAAGACGGTATTAATTGGGATGATGAGAGGCTCCTCATTTTCCTTTGTATACATTAACCATTATCCTCATTAGCTCCGCGTTGCCTCCCAGCAAGGCTCCCCTTCCCCCCCCCCCCCCCCCCCTCCCCCCCCCCCCAGCCT
>JAODJU010000043.1:2586018-2609388 GCA_026776725.1 Gnathonemus echidnorhynchus
TTCGTCTCCGCCAGCCAGCCACGCTTTTTTAACCGTGGCTGGTGTTTACCCATTTGTAAGGATTTGAGCAACATGCGTGGCTCTCGCTGCGCCTGGCGCTGGCACCATTTGCGAGTGAGAAGCAGGAATATGATCTCATTGAAGGTGTACCTTTGTTCCCATGGAAATAGGCGTGTTCCTGTAACAGCTGAGAGTTTTTGAGCGAGTTGTGGGAGGGTTGGCGGCGAGAGGTGGGGATTCTTAATGCTCACATAATTAGAGCTCACCAGTGCATCCAGGGCTAGCAGCGGGGTGCGCTGTGAATGCAAGTGGTGAAAATAGGGGTCACGTAAGCACAATGCGACACTGAATAATATTCACGTCTATCTGTGCGGAAACCATTTGTTTCTGCTGGCGATTTCCATGCATAGATGTAATTTTATATTTATGCACGTGTGTTATTCTTGTGTAATTTTTTTTTTAGTGTTTAAATTTAGTTCATGTGAAAGTATAGTCAAAGGGTGCGCAGTTGAGTCAAGTCGATTTGGGCTGCCCAGTTCACACCTGGCTAATGTTTCTAACTTGCCTTTCAGGTTGCATTGCCAAAATGGCCGACCTGAAGCAGAATGCCAAGGAGGAGAGCGACACAGGGGCTGCGTCGGACAACGCCAGTGACTCCCAGGAGCCCTTTGGGGGTCCGGCCATCGCTCTGAAAGGCGGAGCGTCGCAGGCGCTGTTGCCGAAATTGTCAGACCGTGGTGACAAACCTCTTAATGGAATCCAGTCAGCTCTGTCCAAACACCGCAGAACTTCCGGAAGCGATGCGGAAACTGGAGCTTTCACAAATGGACCTGGCTCACACAGTGACCCGGAGGAGCCCGGGGCTTCACCAGGAAAAGCCACACCTGCCGAACGGCCAGGGAATGCCACCAGTCCACTTCCATCTCAGGCACCCGGCAAGTCGAGGTCTACAGACTCGAATAACGGTGCAGGTCTCAGCCCCAAACCATTTGCAACACCAGGCTCCCATGACAGTGAGTCCGAGGAACCCGACCGACTTTCTGTGGATGACCAAGACAAAATCCCAGTTGGCCGATACGGGTCCCCTGATGGGCTCGGTGGCAGAAGAATATGGGACTTTGATATGGACTCTTCAGAGAGCTCCTCTGATGACTATGAGAGTGATCTGAACTGGGACCCGCAAAAGGAGTTCATGCAGTTCTTGTGGAGTGACCACAGCCAGCCGGAACTGGAGCAAAAGCAGGAGACCACTACGCCACCTTCAGGCCAGAGGAGGAGGAAGCGCAAGGTGCAAATGCTGGAGAGGCCCAGTGTTCCCGAACGTGTTTACCCCCTGAAGAAGTCCCCTGCCTACGAAGGGCCTCCTGTAGACACCCTTCCCTTCAAGAAGAAGCCCAATTCTCAGCCCACAGTGGAAACAATTGACAAATATCCCAATGACACCGTAGAGGCCATCAAACAGCTCATTTTACACGCACCCACAAAGAAATCCCAAGATGGCGTTGACGTCCATGAGTTGGACGTGGGCAGTAAGCCAAAGCAGCAGAGTGCCGGTCCTTTGGCAGAGCTGAGCTCGGAGGAGGAGCCCTCGTTCTTCCCCTGCACCAAGTGCAACGTCAACTTCAAAGAGAAGAAGCATTTGCATAGACACATGATGTACCACTTGGATGGGAGCAGTCAGGTCCGGCATGTCAACGTGCCCCGGCCCTTCATATGCAGGGAGTGCGGACGCTCCTTTCGGGATCGCAATTCCCTCCTGAAGCACATGATCATTCACCAGGAGAGGAGGGAAAAGCTCATGGAGGAGATCAAGGGCCTCAACGAACTGAAGGACGAGGGCAGGACCGCCAGGCTGCAGTGTCCACAGTGTGTCTTTGGGACGAACTGCCCCAACACCTTCGTCCAGCACGCCAAGACACACGAGAAGGACAAGCGGTATTACTGCTGTGAGGAGTGTAGCCACATGGCTGTGACGGAGCAGGAGCTGGAAACCCATCTGTACGCAGCTCACCGTGTTGTGCGTAAGCCGCCGTGCGACGTGATGGGGAAAAGTGGCGGGCAAAAGGAGCCGAGGAGGTTTACCATGGTGCGAAACAACGTGACAGACGCCACCTCCTTTCCCTGCAAAATATGCCCCTTTAGCACTCGGAACAAGAACATTCTGAAGAAGCATGTGGAGCTCATTCATCAGCAGCCGTACCATGCTGATGAGGAGGACGTTGACGATAGGGGACCCCTGTATGACGTTGTGGACGACTATGCAACACCTGCGTACAGGCAGCACAAGTTGACGGGCAAGGCCCAGAAATCAGACACTCAGAGGCTGCAGCTGAAGCCAAAGTTCTGCATGGAGAAGCAGGCTTTCAGGAAGAGGGCAGAGCTGCCCTTTTGGTCTGAAGGCTTGGCCCACCTGTTCAGAAAGAGCAAAGTCACTCAGAAAGCTCGCAAGGGCCTGGGCTTCCCACTGTCCAAGTGGAGCCCCGGAAATTCACTCAACAAGCTGTCAGCCTCTTTACGGAAAAGTGACAAGCAAAGCAAATTATCTTCTCAGCAGGCTGCAAGAATAGACGTCACGACAGGGCTCCCTTATGTGGAAGACGGCTACAACGATGACGACCAGGGTTACGGGAGCCTATTTTCAGGAAACTTGGAGAAGCCAAACTCCATCCCTCGCTGCTACAAGCCCCTGCTACCGAAAACAGAGAAGTCCAACAGCATCTTCTACACTGGTTATGAGCTTGAGAAGGGGCAGGGGGATAGCGAGGAGAGCGACAGCAGGCATTTGAGAGTGGAGCCATCCATTAAGAGGAAGTCTCCCTCCAAGAGGAAGATGTCTACGCCATTTCACAACACTATGGAAAAGACGACCCATGTGATTTTACCAAAACATGAACAGACTCCAAAGAAGCATGAAATTCTCAAGGACGTGAGCTACGAGGACCCATATGACTTCAGCGATTACACCAGCGAAGCCACGGCCAACTTCCTGGACAGTAACGAGAATGAACAGAATCCCTATGCTCGGAACTATTTCATCCGGAGGCAGAGGTTTCCTGCCAAAGAGGATCGGGGCTCGTCTGGGGACACGTTTGAAAAGAGCGGAGACTCTGGGAATGAAAGCGACACCATTCAGAAGCTGATTGTGAAGGAGGAGCGCATCGAGACGGACGTGTCTGCGCACACCCCTGGGGTGGACATAGACCCCCATGTGGACTCGTTCTCCGACTTTGACCCACCCACCTTCGGGGGCGAGCGGAAGTCCTGCCCATACTGTCCCGCCATGTTTGAGTCTGGGGTGGGGCTGTCCAATCACGTGCGGGGACACCTGCACCGGGTGGGGCTGAGCTATGATGCGCGTCACGTGGTTTCACCAGAGCAGGTGGCATCTCAGGACCGCAGACCCCGCATCCGGCGGAAGATTACCACCATACGGCGGATGAGGAAAGGTGCCCCGTGCCGGTCGTTTGGTTGTCTGGTTAAAGCCTGAAACTTGGGGCTAATCTTGTGAAAGGCCAGCTGGTAGCACGGTGGCTAGGACATGTGCTTGTAACCTGAAGGTTGCTGGTTCAAGTCCCAGGAGAGCCCCTACTGCTGTACCCTAGAGTGAGGTATTTAACCTGAATTGTTCTACTGAAATATCCAACTGTTAACAAGTGATGCTGTCACTTTGGGTAAAAGCGTCAGCAAGACATTTAATCTGTTGATTTATCCAACTAGTGCAATAGTTTCATTGTGGAAAGTCGGTAAATGCGTCGGACATGAATTATAACTCTTTTTGGTGCATTGTGTACATTGAGCGTGGTTTGACAGGACACTAACAAATCGCTGTATTGTCCGTGTGTCCTTCAGCGCACAAATCGGAGTCGCAGTCTGGCCACACGTGCCCGTTGTGCGGAGGCTGGTTCGACACCAAGACGGGCCTGTCGAACCACGTCCGCGGCCACCTGAAACGCATCGGCCGCACCGTGTCCAGCACGAGCAAGTCGCCACTGTGCATCCTCAATGAGATGATGCAGGACGAGAAGGAGTGCCAACACATCCTACAGGTCCTTAACAGGAAGCGCTTCCTGTCGCGCCCCTTTGTCTCGCAGAAGTTTGCCAGCAGCGATGGCCTCTTCCTGTCCCCCACTGGCATCCCTGTCAAGATTCAACACATGGGCCATGAAGAGGGAGCGTGGGGGCCAGCCCCCCCACGGCATGCGGCGGAGGGTCTGCAACCCAAACAGGAGGAGGCCAGGCCCGAGGTCGCCACCACCCCCTCCAGCACTTTGATTGAGCTGCTGAAAAGGAAGAAGCTGGATGAGGAGATGGAGATGAACAATCGCTCGCAGACAGCCAGGAAGTGTCTTGGGGTGTCCCCTCCCAAAGAGCGCAATACAGCACTGCATCCACTAGGGGCAGAATCCACCTGGACAACAGGTAGGCAGGCTTATCACAACAGACCCACAAAAAGCAGGGCCCGACTCATGGCTGAGGATGCCAGAGAATGTTTTGTGCTGGTTCAGTACGGGCTGTACTTGCTAATAATCAAGCACAGTCAGCATCTTTCATGTTTATTCTACTAGCTATTTTGTACTTAATTACTGAAACCAGATGACGTGAGCCACAGAGTGGGAGCAGGTAAATGAATTCCTAAAAGACCATCAGGTTCCTTCCTAAAAGATGTTGAGACCTGCAACTTGGACAAATGAACTAAACTTCGGTTTTCCTCTCATGTCTGTAGTGAGACAGTCTCGAGACGAAGCGTCAAGCGTGTTTAAGCCGTTCCGTGGGCTTCATTATTTACACGACTCCTGTGTTTGACTGCTGCCTCGTTGTAGTTGTGTGTGTGTGTGTGTGTTGGGGGGGAGGGGGCTGTGAAATATTCATGCAGGTTTCATCATGTTTTTGGGCAGTAATCCCAGAGCAATCGTCACCGGCCGCGTGTAGAGAAAGTTCACGATCGCTTCAATTATTGTAGCGTGTTCAAAAAGAATACAAGCCAGCCAAGGCCTTTGAAATTCAAATGAAAGCGATGGCAGGCTTTGATGTGGATTTGGAAACACATCCATTCTGTTTATTCACCTTTGTTTTATGTCGGTCCAAATAAACCCTTCAGTCGAATGTGGAGCCGCTCGTTTTTTTTTTTTTTATAAAAAAGAAAACAGCGAGCAGCTTTTTCAGTCATTATGCTGGCTCTGACTCCCCATTAACACGGCGCTGCTTCATTAGTATGTAAACTAGCTCTGTAATGGTGATTCCGGGTCTGTTCACCTCCATCTTCCACGCATGTTTACTTTCTACCTTTGCACGGAGGCGATGCACTTAACCAAAATGTAATTGTTTCTCGCATAAACGTTCTGTTATTCAAAGCACTTTCGTTGACAGGAGAAAATCCAAAAAACATGCATGTTTCGGCAACGTAATCACTGTGTTAACAGCTTGACGCATTTCATGCTGTTATCACCCCCCTTGGTGTTATGTTACAAGGCAAGTGTGGTGTAATTCATGCTATTCAATCAGTACTTTAATAATCTAGTCAGTATTTTGTCCTATGGAAACAGTATTTTATCTTCCTTATGGAACCTGATGGTCTTATTTGCCATCTAATAATGCTAATTTTGCAGTCGCCTATTTGATTTGGTACGACGCGTCTTTGCGAAACTCTAGAGGACTTTAAATGAGCATGGCACAGCGATTTAAGATTTAATCTGACAGACAATTTTTGCCCTTATTTTCCAGAGAAGAATGATTTGAACAAGAAGGTGTGTGTTCACTGTAACACAACGTTCCACAGTGCAGTCAGCCTGTCCAATCATCTGCGAGCTTATGCACGGCGCAAGAGGGCCGCCCTGCTGGACGGCACAAGTAAGGCGTCTTCTCCTCTGACTCACACAAATGCAGTTAATGTTCTGTACATTTTCCTGAGTTATTTTTTTATTATTATTTCTGTTTAATAAGTAAAAATATTTGTTTTGAGATGCTGTATGTTACATCTTTGTTTTGACATTTTGTCAGTGAAATTTGCACACGGTATATTTCTCTCGGCCCGACGATGGAAGGGGGCCTGTAGCTGGTGTGTGGGGCCCCTGTTTGTGCCGCGGACGCAGCATCTTTGCAGAGCTGATGTTGCTGAAATAGAGCGGCCCGTGGTGTGTGCTCTTCTGAGGTGGAGCCCACTTGCAGGCGAGTGCACATACTGCCATGCTTGCAGTAACGGCCATGTCTGTAATCCCCATTTTTCAGCCTACGACTGCAAACAGAAGAAGCAGAGATCAAGGCCCGGGCCCAAGAAAAAAATGTTCCGGTTGCCACATGCAGCTGACGAGATCTATAGACTCACCTGCAGGTAGGCACACCATGCTATGCTGCAATGTATTACGATACGCCACGCTATGCTATGTAATGCTATGCTACGCTGCAGTGTATTACGATATTCCGTGCTATGCTATGTCAAGCTATGCTGCGCTGCAGTGTATTACGACATTCCGTGCTATGCTATGTCATGCTATGCTACGCTGCAGTCCGTTACGATATTCTGCGCTATGCTGTGTGATGCTATGCTGCGCTGCAGTCTTATGATATTCTGCGCTATGCTATGTGATGCTATGCTTTGTTGCAGCGTATTATGCATACATTGCGTATATGTTACGCAATGCTAAATGATGCTATGCCACAGAGTGCTATGCTACGCTAAGGCTACGGTATGCTACATTACATTATACTGCATTATATTGTGGTACAGTATGTTATGCTATGCTAATATGTTCTGTTCTATGCTCTATCAGTAGCGACTAAAATAACATAAAGGGTACAAAGGAAATGCGATGGCCAAAAGATTATCATGCAAGAGAAATGGAGGACGTTTCTTATTTAGCATTTAGATAACTGTCTATCCTTCGGAGCAAGCTTCAAAGTTGAACCCCGTTTAGACCAAGAGGATTAATTCTTTCTGCCACATGCTTCATTGAATCTCTCATTACCAAACTTTGTCTGTGTGGTTGTAAGGTTCGATTGAAGATTAAAACATTTAGCGAATCTTGCTTCTCCGCCCGCAGCAGTCTTTTTCAAGCACCCAGCCCAGTGTCCGTGGTCAGTGCCCTTACAGTTTATTCATTTAGGCGTAATCAGCTCCGTCAACGCCATCGTCGGCGTTCCTTCGTGTGCCGTTACCGCCAGCGGCCCCGCATTTCTGTCCAGTACTGCCCAGTGTCCCTGTCTGCTCCCATCTCCACAGGTTCTGCGATCTAGTCTTCCAGGGTCCGCTGTCAGTCCAGGAGGACTGGATCAAGCACTTACAGAGACACATAATGAACACCGGCGTGCCACGGACGGGGGCGGGCATGGTCGAGGTGACTTCTGTGCCCAAAGACCCCCCCTCTCCCCCCCAAGAGCAGACACCCCCCTTGGTGTCTCAGATGGCCTACTGAGCCAAGGAAACTTTTATAAACTCACTATTTTCACTTTAGGTCAATTGTGCATATGTACATATATAAATAAATATAAGTATATCTATATATAAATATATAATTTCATACAATGTATACAGATCTCGCTTTCCCTTTTTATATGGGTATCTTTTAAATCTGATGAATTGGTTTAGGAACATTCAATTCAAAGGTGCAGCAACTTAGGTGTGACAGGGATGAGTTTGAAGTCTTTGTATCACGCTCTCTTGTGTGACTAACACTATTTTCACTAAGTTTTAGTGGTATTTTACTCTGTCCACGTTTTAGGGTAGAATTCATGCTGAGAATATGATTTGTCCTCAGTTTTCTTTTTTTATGCAGTGATATGAACAGTGTGAACGCACTACCAAATGAGACAACCCATACCTCAGATAGTGTCCATTAGGTCAACAGTGGTCCCCGGGAACAGTGATCAGCACGTTTTTTTGTTTTGTTTTGTTAGTTGGTTTGTTTGTTTTCCCGGTACGGTCAGCCTTTGTACTGTGGAGTGCAGTCAACATTAGTACTGTAGAGTAAGTGACGCAAACAGGGTGAAAGGCATTCTGGGTAACTGGAACGCTGTTTCGATTTGTCCCACATGCTTAGATAAACACCACGTGACTTTTCTGGAACCAAGACAACTAATTATTAATGTCGTACACTTACAGGCTGTCAAGAAAGTCTGTACATACATTTTTCAGTTTTTTTTTTTTTTTTTGCTTTAAACCTTTATTTAAGTCTGATCGAAGCTTCAGCGAAGAGCATGGATTGCGTTTCGTACCCGAACAGAACCCTGCAAGCGTGCCAATGGATTTTCGTGCCCCTGTGGCTGGCATGACTCAGTCGACCTCATCGCGCTCACAGACTGCCGTCTTTGCGGATCTCCGGTCCTCAAGCTGTTTATAACATCCTGGAGCACATTCGCGTTTTGTAACGTCGTTTTCACGCCGTGACTCCTGCAATTACTGCTTCCTGGAAAAGATAAACCCTCTCGTTCACTTACCGTATTTAAAAAAAGAAACTGATTTACTGTGCCAGAAACGTTGCCGTAAACATTGGTTTTTAATTTTTTTTATTGTATGTAAAACACATAGTTATGGTGCTGAAAACCTCATGTTAGATATGCTTATTAAATAATTAAGGACTAAGGCTGAAGGTTTAGTTGTACCGATCCTGGCGAAATCGTGTGTTTCTGAGTAGTGAATGTAACCGTTAAACGTGTATTTGGTTTGTGGACGTGTTGAGCTGAGAGTTACCCTGTATTCATTTGCCGTAGTGCTCTAGATATAGCCGCCTTTCGATGACAATAAGTATGAGACTAATTCTGCTTTTGTGTTTCAAGTTCGACTCGACTGTAAATTTCTTTTTTTTATCTGTGTAAAAGAAATTGGTGCAAATAAAAATATGCTTGGTAACGGACATATCATGTGGTGGGAATATCTAGGTAGGGCGCTAAGGATTTTTTTTTTGTTTTGTTGTTTTTTGGTTGTGTGCCTTCAGATGCATGTCGACGTACCATAACGGTTAACCTCAATGTGTTAGTTATGAAAAACCATAAACCTGAGCTACATTTATCACAGAACGTTTATTTTGCCTGCATTAATTGCAGGTAATGTGAGTAAATAATGACATTATATACACAAGGTAATGATTTTTGCCCAACTCTATTTCTGTTTTATACTGCATATATTAGATATAACAACTGTACTACTAAATTACGGTGTTTCAAACGTTCATCCTCACAGAATTTTTTTTCTTTTTTTTTGGAGGGGGGAAGGATTTTATAACTATTAATATTCCGTGTGTACTGTAAGACATTGCTCATTGTAAAAAGTGAAAGCCTTTTAATTAATGTTACATTTGTAGGAGTCTGTTCAGTATATCTGCGAATGCACGTACGAAGAAACGGTAACACCTTAAATTAAGGTACTCGCACACTTCAGTCCCTTCTCAGTCGCGAGCGGGAGCGCGTTCTCGGAGTGCCACGCCGTGCACGAACAGTCGGGGCCTCCAACTTCTGTCCTCCAGAACAAAGGAACAGCCGCATCTCAATTATTTAGCGGCTAATACTCTTTAAGCTTTTGTAAATGAATTATTCTGTCTTGGTGACACGTCGTTAAGGCCCCTTTCACTTCTCTCAGACTGTTGCTACTTTCAACTTTGGTAGCGTCACTGGAGATTCAGGGTCCATGAGAAATGAGATGTGATCTTAACACTATAGAGGCTCTGTAGGGCTTGTCGGCACCAAGGGGCAGCCACTGTGTACAAGTCATTCACAATAGTTTGTGTCAATGTTTATAGCTAAAACTGGGTTGAACTGTAAACAACATGCACATATATAACAATCACTATATATAGGCTACACTAATTCTGTGATATACTATATTCATTATTTTTCAGGGAACTCTTTTTAATGACCCACTCTTTTGGACATCAGCAGAAAGATGGTTAGTGTCAGACATAAAAAAAGTCATTTGCAATATCCAATAATATCCCGTCACTTTGGTGCATAATTAGAACCTGTTGGTTTTATGTGAACCTTTCCCTTGACTGTTAACTTAAGTGTTTATGCAAAAGTTTTTCTTTAAATAAAGTGATATTGAACTGCGAGGCTGGCTTGAACTTGACCTTTTAAAAACAATGTGTTGATGTGTTGTGGGAGCCGTGCAGAGGCCAGCCTGGATATACTGAAGGGCCGCACGTGGGAGGCCTTAAGGTGAGCAGACCGCCGGCCTTAATTAACCGCAGTGAAAGCGCATTTGCAACTCTTCGCATTTTATTAAGACACTACATCGAGGTTTGGCGTGATGAACTTCGGGGGTGTGTTTAATAAAATCAAACCTCTATATTCGGTTTGTCCTTTCTTCCTTTTCCTTCCAGGGCGCTCAAGTCACCATATGGATGTCAGATTTTCCGAGACGGTAACGCGACGGCGGACGGTGTCATGTGACGAGCGTCCGAGATGCGCAGGTGATCCTTTGCACCGGCGGCTTGGACAGTTGACCTGCAAAATCGTAAACGTCTGACACGCATAACGTGAATCGTTGTCGGTACGCGGCATGGTTAATTGCAAGTGTAAAAATGCACGAGCGCGACCGTAATCATGCCCAAGCGGATACATTTCATGCAAACATTGCATTTTCGTGATTCTGTTGGTCCATATATGATATTAAAGTATCCGGCTGTATAATATTCATTATGATATGTCACACAGGAATAAATAAAATCTGAATAATAATAACCGGAAAATTATTATTGATAATAATAATAATAATAACAATAATAGTTGCATGTAATAATAATAAGATTTTTTTTCCCTTAAAATCAGTGACGAGGGGCAGATCAGAACCTTATCTGGGGCAGTATTTAAATCGTGGATCAAAGCAGCGCAAAAAAACAATTGGCATCGTGCACCTCCAGAGGGAATTTGATTACATTAATGCCTTTTCTCTGGGAAATAATTGTACCGTTCGATGGCTTCATTCGGTCCCATGGCTGTATCAAAATATGCTCTCCGTGGAGACTGGAAGTCATGTCGTGGACAGACAACCTCCCACGGGGCCCAATAAATAAAAAGATTATAATGAGATTGTAGTACCGTGACCAGACTCCCGCCCCTCCCTTTTGGCAGCATTATGCATGAGAAAGAAAATGAACATAAAGAAACGTGTTGCTGTTATGGGGCTCACACCTGCCATCTGCCACCGAAGTCCTCTGGTAGCAGCCCAATGCATGATAAGTCAATTTTCATTAGGCAGTGTATCAGAGTACCTCCCTACGGAGTCTATCTTTATTAAAACTGTATATAAATGTAATCCCTTTCCAATAGAAAAAAGATGGCAACCATTCATTGACTTTGTTTAAATTAGCAAAGATAATAAGCTGGTATTGTACAATGGGAGTACGGTAATACGGGCGTATTAAATGAGCGTATTTTATTTATTTTTAAATTAAAAGTTGCCTCTGAAATGGAAGAGCAGCGCCTTGGACTTGGAGTTTTTAAAAGTCGCCCACGCGGAATCGGGGACGCTTTCCGTCCGCGTGGAGAAGGTGCTGGAGCGCGATCTATTTGATTTTGCTTTTTTTTGTCTTATTTAGCACTACAGGTTCACCTGTAGGTTTGTGTCTTGATTGATATGTTTGACTTTTCTCAAGTTGACGGCATTATCTCCTTCTGGCAAGGGTGATCCAAAGATCAAGTCAATTGATCAAGTCCCCGTTTGGCTAGTTATTGTAAATTGCCCCCTGGACCTCGGGAAAATCGATGTGTTTCCATTATCGGGCCGGGCAGTGTCACCGGCCTGTCAGTCGTCGCGTTACAAGGGTGAGACGGGCCAGTCGATGGCCGCTGACAAGCGAGGGAACATGCTGACGGCCGCCAGGAACAAGCCGCAACACGGATTTGCACTTCAAGGGCTGCCGGAGGAGACCCGGCTGGGGGGAGGGGGGGGGTGATGTGTGTGTGTGTGTGTGTGTGTATGGGGGGGGGGGCATGCAGGAGGCATGGAGCGCAGGCGGTCTGAAAGCGGGGACCGGCCGGCCGGGGCCTCGGCCCTGTGCGCGCGGTCCCCTCCGCAGCCCGACCGCTTTTATCCCCCGCATCAATTATTTAGCTCCGAGCGCGCCAGAGGATACCGAGGTGCGCCGATTCCAGCCCAAAGAAATTCATCACCTCGTCTTTGTCGCTCACTGTTTATTCCGCCTTGTCTGTCTTCATTGTTTCGCCTGTTTTGTGTGACTCGTATGTATGAACACACGTATAGCTTGCGTTTGCTGAATGCGTGCGCGCGCGCAAAAATGAGTAATTAAAATTAGCATTGCTTTATGTTCAGGTTTTGACACATACAGCATCTCCATTGTGACGTTTTGAAAAACTTTACCTGGTGAACGGCAAAATCAAATGGTGATGGTATCATGTTTTTAAAAGTAACATCTTGCTGTCCTTAACTGATTAAATAGCAAATTAGCAGCATGTTTCTCATCAATCACATTGTCAAGGACAAGGGAATGTGGACTGCTCTTGAAAAGACGGGGTAAATTAAAACATAAGCCGTTGGCTAATGAGAAATAAATCAATACAATCTGACATGGAGATTTGCGCTGCCATCTAAAAATACAGACTCATTCCTGTCAAATTTCGTCACGTCGTAGTCGCTGTACTTGCATGAAACCTGTAGCAACGACGTGTATGAAATTGCATCAAGCTGAATGTGCAGAAAGTCCAGCCTTTCTGAATACACTTTACACTTTAATCATCTAACCAGCGTTCTTGAATTACGTGCATTTTGTCCTCATTATCGTCATACTTGATCATTACCTTTCCGCCACATTTGTTTAAAAAAAGCTTAACAGAGTCTTTGAACTTTAAACTCAAACGTTAGTTAGGACATATCAAAAAGCCGCAGCATATTTTGGGGAGTATTTTTAATAAAGTAAAAGGTCTGACGTAAATGATTTCAGCGAAGAGGCGTGCGCATTAGGGCTATGATAAAATGACAGCTGTTCTGTCCCTTTTCCTTTTTCTTTTAAATGTAAGTACTGCGATCATGATGACTGTGGGGAATTCAGGTTAATATGTTGACAAGTCTTAACAATACCGGGTCACGTTGCCCAACACGCTTGACTGGTTCGGTTCAGTTCAGCGGTTGACAGCTCCTAATTACCCTCTCCCCTAAAGGCACGGGCTAGGGAGGATTTTAATTACTCAGTTATAGGCTAGTTTGCCAGCGTTAAATTGAGACATAATTAAGACTAGATGTGTAATAATTGTCTGTTAATTTTACATACAAAACTCCCCAGTAATTGTATAGACAATACCATAAGGTGATTATAAGCACGCACTGAAAAGAAATCATTGATGTTGTTGATTATATTTGACATTCGTTACAATTTGCACAGCATATGTAAGACTATCAAAGCGGCCACGCGTCAGGTAAGTATATATGTTCCGAACGTGCAAACTGACGACAAGGAGGTAATTAGTGAAAAACGGTGAATTCAAGAAAAAGTCTTATATATAAATGTAAAATCTAAAGTGAATTTCAACGTTTCAGCATTACTGAACTCATTACCGAATGATCCCACACATTAAATCAATGGATTCAAAACTGTCGGCCGAACCTTTTCCATGTAAACAAAGACAAATTGACCTCTTGTTTATGAAGATGAATTGAAAACGTGCTTTAATTTAATTATCCGTGCAATTGCGCATCCTTTTCCATAGTTATAAAAAGAATGTGCCCATTAGGCACGCCACATAACGTTATTAATAACAGAAAGAACCGTTATCGCCAAATTAGACGAGTTTCATAATTGCCAGTTATGGATGTGATCTGTTTGGACTGGGTCGCCAAGTACCGACGCGTGGCTGATGTCGCTTTTCATAGAACATTATATTACTTTATATGTCATTTAAAAATAGCAAAGTAATGATAATGTTTTGAGTGTCCTGGTTAAAACGTGACACGCACGAGTCTGGTGTTGAACCTCTGGCAATGTCACCCACGATTCCCTATTAATTACTCGCTAAAGAATGGATTTTGGAAATAAAGGTAGGTGTGACAGCGAGCTGGTCAGCAAGCAGCTGGCGCTCATCCCTTCAGGCGCAACCTGACCTCGTTTTTTACTTCAATAAACCGCGGGCTTGTCAAGACACAAAACGAAAGGGTTTTATTTGGACACCGAAAGAGCTGCGGACGGGATTCGGAGACGACAATGCCAGCACAGGGCAGAGAAAAAAATATCGCCGTTTTGAGTCGGTTTTAAAGGCTGCCGGCTTTGTATTTAATTGAAATGTAACGATTTTAAACGCTTCTTCCATAATTATTTTAAAATCTGTTTATATGCTTATTTGCAACGTGCAGCAGCTAATCTACTAATGCAAATCATCAAAATTTCCTCACGCATATTTCTAAATTATAAAAACCCGAAAATTATTAACGATTTTAACATTATAGTGTAGACTTTCGTATTTGCATCGACGAACCCAAAACAGTTTACGGCTGCTACAGCATTCTCCGTTCCCAAGTGCGCAGAATAAATGCGTGCCGTTTATCCTGATACGCAAACAGCGACAATTTGGTCTTCATCACATTTCAATGGTGTTAATTCGTCGTTTCGAATCAAGAGCAATTTAGAATGATCTAAACCAATGAGAACCGCTTTTACCGCACTTGGCTGTGCGCTTCGTTGCATTCATTAGGCATTTGAATCCCATAGATATTCTGGAATATTTATATGAAGATATGCAAGTCTACAGGAAAGCGCCAGGGGGCACTGTAACTCGCAGCATAAAGCCGAGCCAGCGAAAAACGCAGCCAGGAACTGGAGGGACCTCGGTGTTTGACAGTAATTAATGGAAAGCCGTCTTCATGTTTGTGTTTAGACAACATACGTCTTGGAATTGTGATTTTAGCCATGCACAGCTACATACTATTACATGCCAATGATTTAATTGGCAACAAGTTCTGCTGTAATGTCTAAATTAGACGTCTAAGTGCTTAAATGAACATATCGTTTTCAACTGGTAGCAATAGACACAGACGTAATTATAGGCCTGCGTTGCGTCATAATATTTTAAATTGAGCTACCGTGAGGGAATGGGGAAACACTGTTTGATATTTTAGCTTGCTAGTGTCTTATGGCGCCGGGAATTGTAATAGGTCTATTTTTACTAAATACATGGCATGAAGTACTCAAGCCAGCACAATTTTGTTCAAAAGTAATTCCCAAATACTGAAGCAGTTAAACGGATAAATTGTCCTTTTTATCTTCTTTGTGTATCAGCACGCAGACATTTAACACCGTCACTGTAGGATTTATATATATTTCTAATTCTGTGAGAAACATTTAAATCTAGGATTCGTTCTCATTTTCAAAGGGAATTGCATAATTGTATTTACACTGCAAAGTAGCAATATTTTATCATGGCCTATAGGCGACATATACGGGAAACGAATTTATGCGAGTGAATACATATCTCAAATATGACAGACAATTTCTGTCTATGGACGAGCCGGAGGGATGAATGAGTTTTTTGTGATTAAATATCGGTTTAAAATATTAAGCGGAACTCCTGTTGGATCTGCTTCGGTTTAGTAAAATATTGCACGTTAATCGATTAGGCCAACAAAACCTGTAGATGGAAAAACTGGTACACCTGCAGATCGCTCAGGTTTCAGGCACTGTGGATCAAGGGCAGATTAAATATATTGATACTGACAGAATGACCGGCACTTAACATCAATTACTGGGGCTGAAATCAACGTCTCTTTGTTTATGACGTGTTTTTAATGTGTTACCAGGCAGTCATTGAACCTCGATTTTTTTTAAGGTTTACAACCGCCCCTCTCCCCTTCTCGTAAGTCCCTGAAGTCACAAAGCGAGCCTCCAGAGTAGGCGTCTGGTGCCTCTGACTAGACCCCTTGGTAACGAGCTCCTGGGAGTTTCTGTTGAGAATATCTTATATTAATTAAGAGAATTTAAATTAGACTGCACAGCGCTTCTCATTTTTTGCACCTTGGTTGGCAGCACTGGGGTATAATCTGCCGGTGTGTCACTCGCAATATCACTATAGTCTCTTAAAGTAAACAAAATGCTTTTTTCCTCTTCGTTTCCTTCTTTCACGTGGAATACCTAAAGGAAGACAGTGCGTTAAGCTTTTGATCTCGCTGTTGTTTAATAAAATATATGGACCTATCTTTAAATTATATAGGTCCGACATGTAAACAGAAATTTAAATTTTCCTGCCGATCATAACGGCGGTTCTGCAATGAAACATGTTATGTTCATTTCTGTGAGGAAAAATATATATATTAAAATCATATGCAGAAGTTATAAACTAACAGGCCTTTTGTCAAGTGAAATAAGCCCACTCGTTTTTAATTGACGTATCTGTTGTTTTACTGCTTGACAAAAGTGGGGAAAGCAGTGACAAACGTCAAAAGATTTCCTTTTAAAAATCTCCTTTTTTCTTCTTTCTGCAACAGTTAAACACCGGAAAACCCAGCCTTCTGTGATTTGTGGCTTTGTTGACATATTTAATTGCCAATCAACCAACGTGGGTTACAGAGAAGTGTCAAGCGACAAGTGAACGGGGCAGATGACAGAGAGTAAAGCGGGGAAACTGGCAGATTAAAAGGCGGGGAATATGCAGCTAAAAGGGAAACGCATTCAGACAAAACACGCACCTACGGCGCAGTTTGTTTCGCTGCACATATCTGTAGTTGTATTTCCCAGCGACTTGACAGAAAGTAAAATGAATGGAATAAAGGTAATGAAACAGCGCGCCCTGTTTAAGATAAACATTTCAGAATTTTATACATTGTTTCGCATATTATAAAATGTTCTTATAAATAAGACGGCACAAATAAAACGAGGCGATACCCACAGAAAAAACTCCATTGTATTTTCTCCTTACACAAAAATTAAAAGCTTGAAACTTTGATTGCCTTTAATAAAACACTTAAAATATTAAGGCCAGGTCTTCACGTAAAAATGCCCTTTCATCTGCGCAATTTCGCTTTAAAGCCTTTGCATTGTTATTATATATGTATGTCATATGTGCTTCGCAAGCAATTTTAGCGTTAGCCTCGTTAGCATACATTTTATGTCGAAACATATGTAAGTAATAAACAATGGAAAAACGGCTGTTAATTGCCGCTGACATTCTGTCCCTGGCGTGTACAGTCGCATGTCCAGCCTCAGATAAGCACTATTTAATATACATCACAATCTGGCTCAGACCTGTCATATCGAAGCTTTTCTTAAAATATATCACGGTCTGATTTCTCCTGGGAATAATGTTCAACGCAGAGGCGACCGACAAGATTCCTCAAACTCAGCCCACGACGTATTACGTTACAGCACCATACCAGAAATAGGTTACTCGCCGCATTAAATTAACGTTTTCGCATTTGTAATGATGAAAAAAAATATAAAATATAGTTATACGTGTATAATGTAACGGATACATAATGTACGCATGCTTTCATTCTGAACAATATCCAGGTGAAAGTCTAACTCTTCGTACTAGCAATGTAAGAATATATGTCATTTTTATACAATCTTACATACTCGATTTTAATCTTGCCCAAAACTCAAATAACTTAAGAACTTGGGACGGAATGAAACAGCGAAAAAAATTACTTTCAAACTTCGAAACGTCGTTATCAAAGGTAAATTCGAAATGAACTTTTAATGAGGAATGACATGTTTGTAGAAGTTTGGGGACATTTAACTTAATGTCGAGGCGACATAATAGCGGAGTGACCCGGCACTACATGACAATGCCGCTATGCATCTTTATAAATAAGCTCAGCACGGCAGGTCCTTTAACTATTCCGAAGTGGTTTCACACTCCTTGCCTGCATCTAGGGTTGATATAATCACCACTGACTGAGATAACGAAATCTGTAAGGCTACAAACAAAGGAAATAAGGTGGGCCAAAGATTAGCATGCAGAAATAGTACAATACGTTTCTTATTTAGCATTTAGATAACTGTCTATCCTTCGGAGCAAGCTTCAAAGTTGAACCCCGTTTAGACCAAGAGGATTAATTCTTTCTGCCACATGCTTCATTGAATCTCTCATTACCAAACTTTGTCTGTGTGGTTGTAAGGTTTGATTGAAGATTAAAACATTTAGCGAATCTTGCTTTTCCGCCCGCAGCAGTCTTTTTCAAGCACCCAGCACAGTGTCCGTGGTCAGTGCCCTTACTTTTATTCAGTGTCTGCTTCATTTAAACTTAATCAACTCCATCAATGAACTGGAAGAGGGAATCGCCCTGCTGGTACAATGCCGTCCTTTTGTCCAATAATTCTCTGCTGTCTCTCCAAATCCGTCGGCGTTAAGGCTTAAATTACTCTGTGCTGACTTGTTTCAACCAATAAGTTCATGTAAATTGGTTTAGCTATCTGTTTACATGATTTGACGCCATCAGTAATATACCCTTTCTCCTATACTTGTCACAAGTCAAAGTACATTAAAAATCCCCATCCCAACGTGCACACGCATCCTCTGAAATACCGTACGCACGCACCTGCGGGGCCGCGCACACTCCTTTTTTTCCATTGACATAACATTTTGTTCATGGTAAACAAAGAACATATGTAAGCTAAGCAGACCAGGTTGCATCCAGTTTTACAATGAATCATTTGCGTGGCTCCATAAAGCCAGAAAGTCGCCGGTATCATTACGAGCATCAATCACGGGTGGCAGCGGCGACGTGATGTTAGTTTTCCGTGCATATCCGGACATTTTGCCCTTGCAGCGCAAAGACGCGGCTCGCGGACGGTATATCACGTTTAAACTGCTACCCAAAGAGCCATTTCAAAGGTATTTGCAACGAGAATGTACGTAACCATCTGCTGCCTTCTCAATAAATGTGCCATGTTTCCAGGCTCCAACGGTAATCATACCTTTAATGATCAACTGACTTGTGATATATAACTTACTATGAAAAAAGATTTTTATATCATACTGTGAATAGCCGACGCTGTGGCATTCTCCATATGTTATGCTGCGCACTTTCTCTCGGTAATATTGCTTGTAAAAATATCGTATTGACACAAGCCATATTTTTATCAACTGCGCCACACATCTACTGAGATTTAAAACGCGCCACAAAACATACAAAACATGCTTTATTATCAAAGTTGCATGGCCTTTATCTGGAGTTATTCTCAGGAATCACTCTCCAATGCCCATCAGCCGTATTTTCTCTAAAATCTCGTACTATTCATTTTGCTATCACCTTCATTTCCTATTATGAGCCCCATTGAACAGAATGAAGTATTTCTCTCTGGGAATGGGGTGGAATATAATATATCTTTAGAATTTATTACTTGTTTTATTCCGAGGATTATTGTTTTTATTACTTGAAAACCGCTGGGTATAAAATTACCATATTTTCTGGCAGAATTACCCATCTAAGTGAAAGATCTCCACGCAGGAGTCAGGCCTCTATCAGACGCGGACACGCTGCAACGTTCCGGCGATTTGTCCGCACTGAATTAGCAGCCCTGTCAGATGTGAGCCGTGCGGGACCCAGTGGCATTTAATTAGGCCGTCTGCATGTTTCCATGTCTCGGACAGCACGTGGGCAGTCTGAACCGCACCTGTTCCGCTGCGGCTGGAAAGTCTAGAATGCATATTAGCAGCAAACATTTATTGCAACTGCGACTTTGCCATCCGGCCCGTTATGGCAGAACAGCTTCAAGGTGCATGCGCTTCCTTCCACTTCCGCCAGGGGGAGTCCTGAATAAGTGACCTAGAACAGGAGGTCAAGGTTGTGGTGGACGCGAAAGGTACTGTTTATGGATTACTTTAAAAAGTCTACCAGTGTTACACAATGTAAACATTAAGTTGTTAGTATACTGGAAGAAACACATACAGGTCCGTTGCAAATATATTGACATAAAAGCTCACGAACGCCTGACCGATTCGTAATAGCATAAAATATACTGACAAAAAGATGGGAGTTACCAACCATTCAAAATTGAGGGAAAGTTGATACAATGCAGTGAGATAATAGAATTTTCCTCACCTCCAACAAGCCATTCCCCAAGATGTTCACCCGCATAGTGAGCTCAGTGTCGAACATCAGGTTTTGCATGAGTTCTCATTATTTCGGTGGAGGCCGGATACACACATTCTGAAGTGTGATTATTAGTGATAAACATATAAGCAATACAACTTTTCTAATCTACTCACCTCGGTATGATGTCTCGCGCACAGCAGCATAAATGAATACATGAATAAATGAACTGGCAGCTAAATAGACAGACACACACACACATACAAATGAAACAGCAAAGCTCAAACTGGTGGAACTTACTGGGTTGATGTCTGGAATTGGGAAAGGAGAAATTGATTCATTTACAAACGATTTAATCATCTGATTTGACCATCTAAGTCTCAAAATGAATATGTCCTGATTACAAGCGGGAAGAGTCTACATGGTTTTGGCGTGTGCCATGATCTGACGCGTGTAGTGACAGCGTGGCATAGTGAATTAGCCTCCACGCTCGTTAATACCGTTACATACCACACTGTCCTTGATGCTAACATCAACCACACCGCACAGACGTACCCCTTTTCTTCACAAACTGCTCAGTAATGCTGAAACTCATTATCACGTGACAGTCATTTTGACACTACGGTCATATATATGTTTCTCATTGATATAAATCTTCCAGATGTACTCTTGTGAAATTCACCCATTTTTTTGTATTCATCAGCATATACTGGTGGTACTTTTTCCACACACGTGCTCATATTGATGTCATTTTTAAAATAAATGTATGTGTACTGTTCATTGTTTTCATCCTTTCGTACAGGTCTTGTATAGTCATACGATCATTGCATTTTTGTACTTTTATCTCTCTGATTATACAGTATTTATGTACATGGTGTCATTCCTGAAATTCTGCTCCCCTTTCCTCTGCTGTGGAAACAGCTCACACCTGTCATGCGGGTTCATATAGGTACCTTCTGAAATGTTCCGTGTCATGCCCCACCCCTTAATGAGAATCTGGGGTGTAGAGATCCAAAGCACTTGAGAAAGTGGGAGTACGGGGGCTGGGGTGGGGCTAGGAGGCCACCTGCTGGTGGTCAGGTCCTGTTGGGAGGCCCGGGCCCCACTGGAGATCAGGGTCCCAAGGCTTTCCTCAAAGCGGTGACACTGAATGTCATGATTGCCGTGTGCGGGGATGCCAGCCCATCCAAACGGCCATGCTGGGTGTTGGGTGGCGTGTTCCTGCTATACGGTGACGTGTCATCGTGCTCCTCATCTGGGCTTGGAGGTCGCAGGTCGCAGCAGGTTGGAGGACACTGTGCCCAGTGCATGGCGATGGCGGCACACGCACACTTCATGTGACAAAGCATCTCCGGGTCAGACTGATGCCCAAAACGGCACGACTCCCGGCTCCCTGAAGGGCGTCTGGCCACTAACGGGTCACTCAGTCGACAGTGTCGCTCAGTCGTTTATGACTCGTGCTCTGTGGCACCACTGCCCCCGCCAGCCTTCACAGTGCCTGATACTCGCTAGGAAAAACAACACGACAGGTGTGTGTCTGTACGCTATCTGGGGACTTCAAGTGGGATCAACTGTAACCCACCCCCCCCAACCAATTTTCCCCTCCCCCACAACACACCCATCACTCCCCCCACCCCCAGAGGTCCGTTTCGGACTGCCGGGTCTGTGGTGTTTATTTGTTTCCTCTTCACTGGGAGCAACCGCATGGCCAAGTAATTAATCCCCAACGCCACCAGTGCTGTGCTGGAGAGACGCAGGGCTCTGGAGGAGGTGCACACGCACACACATACACACACAGACGTGTGCGCACACACGCACACACACACGCACACTCAGCACCGCTACCGCGGGACCCTCTGACTGCCATGTGGAACCTATTAAACAGCATGTTGTTGCTGGAGGACGCCGGTCCACACCCAGGCTAGCTGTCCCATTTAAAGGCGCCGGCAGTTCCCAGGGCATGCTGGGAGTCTGTGCGGAGGGGGTCATGCGGGTTTCATTTCCTGGAATTGGCGAGTCAGACGGGCGTGCAGCCCGGACGTCACGAGTGTGAGTGGACGCGCCGCGATCTGCCGGCTGGCGGAACAGCGGATGCTACCGGCTCATTAATGTTTGATCCCCAGCATCGGTGTGGCGACACCACGAGACTGATTAGCCACGCCGTGGACGTGCCGCAGTCACCCACTGAGCAGGGCGGTGCCGCCCGTGCGCGGGGTCCTGGAGTACCCCGGGAGGCCAAACGGGAACTGATCCGAGTCTAATCACATTTAACAAAAAGAATATATGCATCAAATAAAAGGGATGCAGTGGGGATGAGGGGCAGAAAAATGCATAATCTGTGCCTTTACTGAGGGCAAGCGCCCACCCACCGCGCTGGCTGGCGTTCTGGGGGCCTCGGTCCAAACTGGGCCGCGTCCAGCCGCGTCCGGGCCCGGGACTGGCGCCGCTGCCATGGCTGCCATGGCCTTCATTTGCCATTCCTTAGATGTGCAGCTAGCGCCCCGCGCTGGGCGCTCACCGCGCCGCCGGCCTAGATAGGAGTGTGGCCTGGCTTCAGTTATGTTGCCAGGAGCCGCGGCTGTCTGGATGTAATGACCTGAGGGGGCGCCCCATGACAGACAGAGTACAATAACGCCTCCAGTCACGGACAAAGCAGGCCCAAGGGGTCCATTTTTAAATACTTTATACCAAGGGGAAGTCATTTATTGATTTTTTTTTTTTTTAGGTCAGCTACATATGCTGTGTATTTATTGCGAAAGTCGAGTGTTTGCTCTCTATTTGCGGGTGGATGTGTGGACAGCCAGGCGTAAGGACACTAATGAAAATCATTGAAAAACACTTATGGAGTTTTATGGAGCTGCGCCGTGCTCAGAGGGGGTCAGGGGGCAGCCTGCCGGTCACTGGGCCTCGGCTCCTCGCGGTCTGCTACGCCTCGTTTCCCACTCGTATGTTATTTTTGAGAAAAGTGCCATATATTTTTTATCCTGAGCCCATCCACTGGAGCCCATCCTTATGGCCACTGCAGAATGGGATTGCGCCTCCCCAGCTTCCCGCCAAAGAAACGTGTCATCAAACGTGTCGCCGTGTGAAGGCGTCCGCCCGACAGACGAGGAGGTTCCAAGTGACGTGCCAGGGCACCAAAGCGGCAGCCCCTCGTCTCATTGGAATTGTGATTTGCCCGGGTTTTTGCTGGAATGTTCCATTCCGGAGCGCGAGTGGGTCCGGCCGGCGAGGCTTGGACAGGGCTCCCAAAAGCACCTCCGCGACGGTAGACGTGAGAAAAGGAGAGTTTGGGGCTTGCCCCCGATCCCCATTTTCAGTGCGAACACACATCAGGGTGTCTGGGATGGGGGTGTGAGCCCGCTGCCCCCCCGTCCCCCACCCCCACTGTAACCAGCACTTAACAC
>JAODJU010000043.1:2640983-2667357 GCA_026776725.1 Gnathonemus echidnorhynchus
TATACACACATATATATATATACACACACACACACACACACACACATATATATATATATATATATATATATATATATACACATACATACATACATACATATACACACAGAGACACTCGCACACACAAATACGTATATAACTACAGTCACCCATAGGAGCCTGACACTTTTGTTCATATATACAGCTGAAGCACATTATATTCCAAATATCCACACAATGCCAATTACTTTCTCTTTTTTGGTTTTAATATCCTTTTTTCCTAGTCTGTTTAAGATTAATAATGTTACGCTTGATATTAAATTTTGAATGTCATGTATTTTATTACAGAGTGTAAATTCAGTCAGCGAGAGATTGTCTTCTCAATGCAGTGATTTTCAAAGGCCAGTTCTAAATGTCATATTCCACTCAAAGCCACAACCTTTAATATAATGAAACTCTTCACTGTGATACCATGTTGAATTTTTTGCTCACATAACAATTCCTTGTTATACATATTTAGTAAATGACATGTAATTTGTAAATAGTTTGGATGGTGTAATCTGCTACTCCTTAAACATGCTGTCGTGGAAACTATGGAGACGCGCCAACTGCCTCGTGCCCCAGACAGGCAGGACACTGATCATGTGATCAGGGATCGCTGGTTCATTTTCATGATTTCATGGTCCATATAAAGCAGTGAAAATTGTCTTTGGATCATTACAAAGGTGATTAAACATCTTAACATTTAAGCCCAATTAGAGAGGTTCTCTCAGGTATTCAGTAGATATTTTGTTAACGAGTAAACCGTTGGCAAAAGCGCAATATATTTTTCTAATTACGGTCCCTCAAACTACAGTGTAAGGGACACAAACAAAAGAGATTATGATTCATAGTCCAAAACAGCCTGCCATTTTTCAAAGTAAATTCAGAGACTCGCGTTCGAGGTACATTGAAAAAAATCTTCCAGGTACATAAGGAAAAAAACGGTCACTTATTAAGGTCACTTTGCAAAAGGTCATTTAATCATGTAGCGGGATTGGTGGAGGCCAGCGGGAGGGTGGCGCGCACTTGCGGGAGCGGCGATGCCGTACCCCTGCAGGATCAGGCAGGATCATCGCACGATTGCCACGGTTATGCCTGTTTCCCTGCGTCCTGGTGGCGACCACCCCCTCTGTGCTGTTTCACTGGCACCGAGTGCGCTGCTTATACGCCGGAGCGGGTGATAATCACCCATAATCAGGGAGGAGGACGTTACATCCTCTCTGGCCACTGCTGCCGTTCGGAATTATGAAGCGATGTACGGGAGGTACTGGTAATCTCTGCCTTGTTTACGTCTACTGAAAAGTATTACTAATAAACGAGGCTGGTAACGTTTTTTAAATCCAGGGTTATAACGCTCTACAGTGCCCCCTATCTGTCAAGGAGTATCGTTTGTTGCTGAATATAGCATAAATGCCATACATGTCCACCATCGCAGTTTGTATGTTCTCTTCCAGGAAATTGGCAAGGGAAACGTAAGAGAAAATATGGTGATGATATAACGAGCTTATCTCTGTAAAATTATATGAATTTTGTTAATCACCAGGTTATACGCATTCGGAGGAATTACTACATTGTGAAAAAATGTGTGTCTGTGCTAAAAATCTGTGGAGAACTGAATTAACACACTCAATTAACAACCTGTTCTCAGTATAAACACCCATTCAACATTTTTTCATAACTTTTTGCTCAGTTCTTTAATATAATGCCATATCGTTATTGCATACTTACCTTAAAAGTGACTTCCCCCCCCCACACCCTATGGATTTCCAGCTTCTTATCATCTAATCTTGTTTCATATGATTTCAATCAGCTGTGAAACCATACAAAACCTCCTAAATGATGGTCAAATGGTTACATGACAGTGATCCAAATGCAAATCCTCTAGCTGACTAAAACAACGGCAGCCATATTGAGTGTTGGGTTGCTCGCCTGTCACGGCCAACATGGTGACCTACATATATAGTGCTGAACAATCTGAGGGATTCATCCCTGGGGCTTTTATTTGAGAAATAATTATTTACTGTATAGGAATCCAGGGATTCTGGATTCAAGCCTCTGTTGTATATTGACCCCAATACTGTCACTTGTGCAGAAAATAGATGTTTTCCCACCTGGCTGTTGAAGTCAGGATCATAGGTGATGACAGCCTGAAATGTCTGCCAGGGGCACAAGGCCCTCGTTTAAGAGCCGCGTTCCTTCAACCCCAGAAAGCCAAGTGTCGTCCAGAACAGGGACAAGCTGCTCTCCTCTTTCCCTTTGTTAGAAGAATGCCTTCTTGCAAAGGCTCCGCATGGATGAAAATGCTGGCTGTCTTTAAGTGCCCTTTAATGGCTCCTGTGGTGATTTAAACACCTCGTCCATAAATCTGAATTCATAATTACTTGAAATTTGCAAGCAGATGTGTCCATATTACAGCCAAATAAAACATTCCCGCTTACCCACCCAGGAAAACAGAGTAAAAATCAAGAAATAGGGATAATTCAAGGTGAGTTTGTGAAATTGGAATCTTCTGGGTAACACCTGTGTGACATACATGTGGATTTCTGCACTCAGGAAGCATGGCTGGGCTGCAGGTGACAGCAGAGGATTTAATCACAAATTATGGATTGAGAAATGACTGGTGCTTATATCTTCTCTGGCGAACATTGTTATTGTTACAAGGGAATGAAATATGTCGCCACAATGAGACCGTCATTACCGTTCGAAGATTACATGCCTGACTGTTTTGGTCTGTACAGTTCTTTTGTGAATTGCATGAATTATGCACTTAAAATTCTAATCATAACATGCAACAACCAACAAAATGCTATAAAGATACTGTCAGAATGCACATGTACGTCTACAGTAAGGTCAGAGGTTAGGGGTCAGAGGTGACATCAGGCCTTGCTCTGTGAGAAGCTCTGGGAAGTTGATTGTGTTTGCACAGTCTATAGGTGTCAGAAACCAAAAAACATGGACACTGTGTAAGGCTTTCAAATCGGAGCACTGAGCCAACATTATGGTCTTGAATGTTCTTCCCATGTTTCCAATGCGTGAGGCTGAGGGGTCACAGCAGAGCCTCCCCAGCTGCACACTGTATCACCACTGCATTACCACGATGAGGAGGTCACTGCATCACCACCGTGAGGATGTCACTGCATCACCACGATGAGGAGGTCACTGCATCACCACCGTGAGGATGTCACTGCATCACCACGATGAGGAGGTCACTGCATCACCACCGTGAGGAGGTCTCTCACACCTTCACCTCTTACTCTATTAACTGCGCCAGGAGCACAGTGTAGGAACTGGACACCATCTTTATTTAGTAGCTGTTTAATGCTGATTGGGTCTCGATGCCAATCAATTAATCTTGTTAAAATCAGGCTCTGCCAGGCCCTGTTTGTTTTTACATAATTTCTCTTTGTTGGCTTTTGGAAAAAAAGACAAAAAAATCGAACCGACCCCGGTGCTGTTATGTGGCTGTGAAGGATTCGGTTTTCCCGTATTCAGCTTCCCACCCACTCTTCAGGCCCCCCCAGGCTGAAATAGGCCAGCTGTTTTGCTTTATTCTTTGTAAGTGCCGGGTTCCGTTTTCAGAGATTCACTCGCCTGTCATACGCTGCTTATCTAAATCTACGAAAGAAAGCTGACCTACGCCATCAGCCCACCGATAAGTATCCTCTGTTTCGTCATTAATAACGTGAAAAATACTGTACTGCAGCTTTACACCGGCCGTCTACTCTTACGTCGAAACAGAAATGTCATTTAAATTGTTTAACTCTGATTGTTTTGGTCTTTCGGCATCTAGCATCTGAGTGACAACAGAGAAAAAAATCGAAATAGGGTAAGCCACTGTCCCATTATCGACTATCGGTAAGGAGTAATGGTGTGATACTTTAACTGGTCGCATTCAATTTTCTTCAGCAGTAACCGCAAACCTAATAACACGATCGATTATACATCAAAGACTTCTTTCAATTAGCTGAATGTTAATTAACATGTTAAATTACTTTCACAGCATTGATTGGCATGTTTAACCATTGCTTTGATTTCCGTCTAATCGAAATCTGTTTAAAACAATGTACAGCCAAAACGAACATTGGAAAATTAATCACTTATGGATTTTTTTTTCTAAAACACAAAACTAAAACAAAGTCTAAAATAAACTTAGGATGGAGTTGCGCGCCTCTTTAAAAATTACCTGCAGGTTTCTTGTTAAGTTTTACCAACACTATGTTTAAAGTTTAAAGTTATTATTTTATTATGTATGAATCGTGTCCAGTTTTTGCTATTCCTACAGCTTATCTCCAGAATCATAGCCATGATTTATTTATGACAGCATTGGCCTGTAATTACAAAAGCGGATGTTTTTCAAATAAAATGAGCAGTAATATTAAAAATAATGCTAATCCATAACTTGAGTTGCCAAACAAGTTTTTGTTTAGCAAACATCTTTAAATGCAACCGCAGCGTGCCTAGTTGCTGTGTATGTGAATCAGAAATGAGCTTCTTGCTTAACAGTCAGTACCTTCATCTTTAATTATTGGTCACTGACAAATAATTACTTTGCAGAAAACGTGCCCGCAATGTTGCACTAAGACATTGATGACTTTGTCGCCGCCTTGTGGCCACTAACATCCTCGTGGATTCCGCGGTCTGACTCGTAAGGTTTTGCGTTGTCTTTCAATAAGCGGCCAGTCATAATTTACAAATTGCAGCACATATAATATACATTTGAAAAATCGGATAGCGTAGGGTATTTTTAAATTTAATATAACATTTTTGTCCGGAAATTAAGTGATCAATTGAATAATTGAATTGAAATATTTGGAAACTCGAATTTATCAATATACTGTTATGTGCTGATTTCATAAAAATGCGTCCATCCGTGTTTTATTATTTTGAAATATGTTTTATATTTGCGCTTCATTATTACCTTGGCCACATGCGTGTGGGATATAAATATTTGGCGTGCTGTATGCATTTAACGGGCTCTGGTGGATACGGTATGAACTCCAGCACTGCAGAAACGTTCAGAATTGCCATTAGGATACTAAGTTGCTTTATTTCACGTCATTGTGTTATATTTAAATTTATTATGTCAAGATGCGGTTATGCCAAAATTACGGCCAAGCAAAAACAATAAACTGTAGTCGATGCAATATAAATCTTTAAATGTGTCAAATTGAATGTTTCATGAAAACCAAAACACTCCGCGCTTACCGGATTTGTCGATATCTGGTTGTCAGACTGAAAAGATCCCCGCGACTTCTCTACTTTCCTGGGTCGATAATATTTATGAGCAAACATGATCAATTCTCAGCCTAAGTCGCCTCAGTTCTTCTCAGAATAAAAATATGTTTTATAAATTATTAATGAAGTATCTGAATCATTGATATACAAGCTGTATTAATATTCGGAAGACGGTCTTTTTTTGTCTTTTTAGACAGCTGTTAGGTCTATCTTTTTAAAGAAACTAAAATCAGAGGGACGATCAATAATACTGTAATTATGGTTACCTATAATAATAATAATAATAATAATAATAATAATAATAATAATAATAATTATTATTATTATTATTATAATGTTATTATTGTTATTGTTATTATTATTATTATTATATAAAATGTTATATGGTGGATAATAATTATTATTGTTATTATTATCAATAGTAGAAAATAATATTTTTTTAAAAAGATTCTCACTCAGCAAAAAATATGCGACAATATATAGCCATGTAATTAAAGAGCGCGCGACAAATTCCATAACACAAACCACAACTCTGAAAGCCTCGTGCTGTGCAGTGAATGACCCGCGATATCGACCGAACCTCCGTACGGCCCAGCATTGCTCAGAAGGTCCAGGAGCGAGGTTTTCAGGGGAGCGTCATCACACCACGTCCACGGCCGAGACGCACTACATCCTGACGGCGAACATCTTCACGGGCAAAAATAATGAGAAGGCGCATATTGATGCAAAGTGCGCGTCCTGATGGCGATACAGAGGATCTCAAAAGTGCAACACTCCATATTAAACATACGCTACAATGATCCAACACGGGAAAATACATTATATGCAACTTTCTATACGATTTTAACGTCGGTTAATACTTTCGTAATGTTGAAATATCAGGAGAACGCACTTTTTAATGTTTTGATTATTTTAATTACTTTTAAATTCCTGTTCTGTCTTCTCAAATATAATTATTGTACTTTATTTTTCTTATAATTACAGTAATAATAATCGTGTAATTAGTCTACCAATTAGCCTGGCACAGTAGTTAATCAGCAAAATGCCGCTGCCACTATCAATACAAGAACTCCGAGATTCAACGAGATGCTTTGGTCTGTCTGGCCGCTTTCTGTATGATATCATAAAATTGCCGCGAGGCTGGCATGTGAGGAGACAGAGAAAGCAAAAACATTTTCGAGTATTTGCGATTTCCCACAACCAAGATCTTACTGCAATAAAATAAAATCCGGTTTTGAAACAAAATCTATAGTTTCCTTAAACAAATTATGCTAACAGTACATTTTTACAACACAATTTAAGAGACCAATAAAAACATTTTGACGGGATAGAAAATTATTCATCTAAAACAAAATTTGAACATGCAACTTTTTTAGATGGTTTTACTCTGCTTTGTGTGGCACTTGTTTTATCGATTTAAAAAGCTCGTGAAACAATATTTTCCTTTTCTCGGAGCCGCACTTTTAAGACGGCAGCATAAGTTGCGCGGAAAAGAGCATTCAAGGTTCAATAGCTGTCTGGAGAATGACAAGATAAAGCAGCGACTGCTTGATTGGTTAAATGTAGCCGGCGTCACGCTGAAGCCAATGACAAGAGAGGGGGGGGGGGGGGAAACTAGCGGCGCATTATAATAAAGGAGAAAATCAGTCTCTTTGCAAGGGCTCTGACGTCATGGTAGGAAGTCTTTGTAGAGCAACGTTACGATTACGGGCAAAATAGAAGCGTGGTGGCGAGCAGTTGCTCTTTAGAGTCTCTCCACACCTCAACTTAGCAAAAAAGTTAAATACACAGAACAAAAGGACTTGGACTACATCGGCTCACTGCGTGCCCCAGTCCACACCGAATAGCATCATTCTTGGAGAGTCCGCCTGAAAAGCAGCGCGAGAAACAGCTTCGCGCAATTTATTTGGTCAATATTATTTATGCATTTTTCACTCGTAATATTACAGACAACATAATACAATCTGGCCACCAGGTTCTTCGGTGTTACTTCGTTTAATTGTGTGTTTTTTTTTTAATAATTATTTAATGGGGAACTTCGGCATTCTAAAATTCTTAATGAGGGCAAAATAAGAAAAAAAGAAGTATTTTGTTTTTTTTTCCTCACAATGGAAGCGTCCAGCGGATCGAGTTTTGGAATAGACACTATTTTGTCAAATAGTACTGGCTGTGGGAGCCCAGTGCTGATGAACGGAGATTTTCGTCTGGGGGACAGCCGGAGCGCGGATTTCAGGAGCCAGGGCAGCCCGTCACCATGTTCGGAGATAGACACTGTGGGAACTGCTCCGTCATCCCCCATTTCGGTCACCATGGAGCACGCCGAAGCCCATCTGCTCCAAGACAGCCTGCAGCATCACCACCAACTTCACAATCAGCAGCAGAGTTTGCAGCTTTCGCCGCAGCAGCAGCTCGGCGCTGCCGGCTCTGCCCCCAGGACAGCCACCTCGTCCTTCCTCATCAAAGACATTTTGGGGGACAGCAAACCGCTGGCCACATGCGCGCCGTACAGCACCAGCGTGTCGTCGCCTCACCACACGCCGAAACTGGAGAACGTCGCGACGGACGGCTTCAGGCCAAAACTGGAGCAAGATGACAGCAAGAGCAAACTGGACACACGAGATGACATTCACGGCGACATGAAATGTAACGGTAAGAAGATACTCGCGTTTCCTAAAAGGCCACTATTTTATCCTGTTATATCCGTCTTTTAAAGGATGTTGAAATAAATCGCGCCTAGGGTTGTCTCTCTAAACGATTTAATGTGCGTTAAAGTCCAGCAATACTTTTGCCTGTTGTGTCCGTCGAAGTGATATTATTATTATTATTATTATTAGTAGTAGTAGTAGTAGTATTATTAGTAGTAGTACTATTATTATTATTATTATTATTATTATTATTATTATTATTATTATTAATAATAATAATTCGATATTGACATTTTATTCTGATAATTTTATGCGGTTAGTTTATTAAACGGAACAAAGATTTGCATTGAAAACAAACTGCACGGCTTACTCATTTCAGTTAAACACATTTTAACAAATATTTTTTAAATGATGCAAATACAGTACAAATAGCACTTGAGAGTATAGTGCGGTGTTATCGTGTGGATTCGTGGTACTTACTATCATCACAACAGGACCGAAAACACAGGAAGGGAGCGCCTGTCTGGTGATTTCTTCGTGAACTGGCCTCCCTTGTGGGTCAATTAGAGAGATTATTGTTCTTCCTACAGGGGAGACCGCGGAGCGCAAAAAAGTGCTACAAATAGAGATGGATTGACATATCGATTCTCTCGCTTCTCAGCGAAAAAACCGAAGTTGACAAATAGAATCCGGATTCTTTCTACGCGCTGTCTGGTCCCGCGATGCGCTCTCGGTGTCTGTCGTCAACTCAAATCCGCCTCTTTGCTGCCGGTTTTGAATACGTTTCACAGGTTTCAACTTTCTTTATGATATGTCATGGCTCGAAACATTTTATTGCGTAAAAAACGAACGCATTCGGATTTTTTAAGAATGTGATATATAGTTGAGAGTCGTTGCTGTAAACTATTGATGCATGTCTCCGTTCGGTGATTTAACTAAACGGAAAGTGCCTTCAATGATTTAGTGGTAACGGCACGTTCTTTTCTGGCCGTGTCTTATTAGTTTTTTAAAAGTTTTTAAAGATGTTAAGATGAGACATTTTCTGTGATTTTAATCGTTTTTATATATCTGTTTAGGGACGAAAGAGGAGGGCGACCGAGAGATTTCGAGCAGCCGAGAAAGTCCCCCGATCCGCACCAAAAAACCACGAAAAGCACGCACAGCCTTCTCGGACAACCAGCTGAACCAGCTGGAGCGCAGCTTCGAGCGTCAGAAATACCTCAGCGTGCAGGATCGGATGGACTTGGCCGCGGCGCTGAATCTCACGGACACGCAGGTGAAGACGTGGTACCAGAACCGACGGTACGTGGCCTTGTTTGTTACGTTATAGTTTAAACCATAGCAATTACCAGTTACAATACTGGGTAGTTACAGGCCTGTTTATGCCTATTAATACACTTAATTAAGTTGCATCTTATACAATGTTAAAAGATTTTGCTTTTGATAAAAATAACGGTTGTAGTCGATAAATAAATTAAAAAGGGTAAACACTGAAATAAAATTTACAGTTCAAAAAGGTCTCGTGGTTGCCGCTTAAATTTATACGTGTTTATAAATCAGTTTAGGGATTCTGTTTATATATAATATTTAAAAATACATTTAATTCGAATTCAAACTTTGTTTTTGATTTTTTTTTTCTAAAATATATTTAGCTATTTTTGGGCAGTAATAAATAAAAAAATAAATGCAGAAAGATAATATTAATTTTTAAATTACATTTATAATTTAAAAATTACTGGTATTTTATTCTTAAAGGTGCATGGCAATATAGGCCTATTCCAAAATTATTGCATAGATTTAAAAAAAAAAAAAAAAAAAACTTTCATTTTTTGTAGTGCACAAAAACGTATTCAGATATTAGTATGCATTTATGCGCTTGTCTTCGCTATCACCCTCAATACGTCAGAAAAGATTAGCGTTAAATGTGTGTAAATATATGACTACAGAGGGTAGTCTGAATTTTAAGAAGTAGTAGACATGTGTGAATAAAATATTCTGTTTTGATTTCGATTATAGAACTGTATAGAGCTAAATATAATGTGTTTTACTTTAAATGTATTGAACTCGTTTTTAGTTAAACATTGTAAAACCGCATGCCCCTTTGTAGAAGTATACTGTTGTAATGTGGGTTAAGTTCATTTGAAAAATAACTTAAATATAAAAACTCACAACTCTACATTTGCTCTTTTCACTGTCCCAACGAACTATTACAATATTTTTTAGAATAACACGACAGTTTCATTTTTGTTGATCTTTTTGGGAAAGAGAGTGAACACTTTCGCGGGTTTGTGAAAGGGACTGGGCGCTTTGTTTGGCTTGCAGATTTCTTTAGTAGAAACACAGAGTAATTTGTTCGCCCAGTGATTAAACCTGCCTAATTACGGGGTGTTTGGGGAATTGAAGCAGTCCGAACCAGTTAAATCATTGACTTGTGTTTTTTAATCTAATTTTAGGACGAAGTGGAAGAGACAGACCGCAGTCGGATTAGAGTTGCTTGCTGAAGCTGGAAATTATTCGGCTTTACAAAGAATGTTTCCGTCGCCGTATTTTTACCATCCGAGTTTGTTGGGCACCATGGACAGCACGACGGCCGCCGCTGCAGCCGCTGCAATGTACAGCAGTATGTATCGGACTGCGCCGGCGCCGCACCCCGGCCTTCAGAGGCCCCTGGTTCCAAGGGTCCTCATCCACGGTCTTGGGTCAGGGGGCCAACCTGCTTTGAATCCGCTGGCTAACCCTATTCCTGGCACGCCGCATCCTCGGTAAATCGATCCAATAGACACTAATTCTCATGTGGAGAGACGAACAGAAGTGAACAAAAACTGCGAAATGACGACACGGCGACTATGTTAAAAGAGGATCAGAAATGCTATCTATACTATGGTTCGGTTCTCAAAAAAACAAACAAACAAACAGACATTGAACTTTTAAAGAAAGGTCTACACAGAAACGCGGACTGTATATATGTTTCATTTTGTTTTGTTTTGTACAAATACACTTAAGATACTAACAAACTTGTAAAAATTTATTAGATGGAAAGAATGTGTCGATTAAAGAAGAATGACACAAACTGATTCTCAGAGACTCTTCTATTGCAGAGAAAGGTTAAACGGCCAGAGACTTTTACACTCGTCGTCACGTTTTTTTCGTATTGGCATGTACTTTTGATACAAAGTGTACGCACGGTAAAGTCGGGATTAAATCAACTCTACCAGAGTTAAGTCCACTCTGAGACAGTTACATTCTAACACAGCACGCAAGGATCGTATAATCTCTCTCAGATTTGATTTAACTCCGCCGATTTTACTGTGCATGTCGAAAGACTGGGTGAAATATTTATTATGTGTTGTCTGAGATCCGCTTACGTAGAACATACAGAATTTCGTTTATTCGTTTAATTCCATAATTAGGTAAGCCAAATGAAAAACAAACAAACATTAGTTTGTATCTACGACTGTTTGACTTACTGATCTCATGAAAAAAACCTTCTGTAATAACAATAAAACTATATTTTTACTAGCACCGAAATATGTGATGATTTTAATTAATTAATTGTTTCTAAGGAAACAATCCGAGACAGGAGAAAAATATAAACACAGTTTTTTATAACACAATTTAAAAATTATTATTACTATTATTATTATTTTTATTATTATTATTATTATTATTATTATTATTATTATCGTGGCAGTGTTCAGCGCTTTGACATTAAATCGAAAGGCAAACATTTGCTGGTGAGAGCGGAGCTGTTAATGGCCACATGACCGTGAGGATAAATGGTGCGATGAGCGGGGCGCGCGGCCTGGGGAGGCGTTCGCTGCCTGGCAGCTGTTCCGTAGCAGCAGAACGCGTCAGACGAGCGGCACTGGCGCAGACAGCAGGCGCTAGGCGTCCCAGCGTGAGAAATCGGATGACATCGCAATAATTACAAGTCAAATTACATATGAACAATTAAAAGGAAGATCCCCCGAGAATTATTTCGGTCCACATAAAGAGCTCTTACCCAGAGGAATAAGTCCGGCCGTACATTTTAATATATTTTGTGTTCCACATTAGCATTAAAAACACGACGGGATTCTATGTTCTGACGTCTGCTAATATTTGATCACATTAATTAAAAACAATGTATCAGCCGCGCGACGCAATCAAGTATAACTGAAACGAACGTAAAATATGCAACTGACGTATAAAAATAAATTAGCCTTTCTGCCCCTAGCATCACAGGCATATTTTAATAAATAAAGGCATCGTGCATTTCCCTGCGTATTTATGGAGCTTAGAAAATCTAGGCTACTCTCTGCAAACGAGGCATCTTGTGGCTTTCAAATGACAGAACCAAGCAAATAACGCTCCTGAGTGAGCGTAATTACATGAAAGATTAAGTACTTTCATTTTATTATTAATTTTTTAAGCATGATCTCGTCCCTGAGAGGATTTTGGTGAGGCTTCGCTTTCATTAGAATTGACTCAAGGATGGGGGGCCTCGGGCCACGTTTGTTGGGATCCTCTAATTCGTTTGCTTATTTCTCTGCTATTAAATTCAAGTTAAAGCAATTTAATTCCCGTAAAAATAGTTTACCCTTACTGTATTCTGTAAAGTTGTCGTTTAACTCTCATTCAAATTTTGATTAGTGAACGCCGATTCTTGCTAAAAATAATTCTCAGGAGGTGACAATTTAAACGGGGCCTAATATTTTATTTCATTTATTTATGTTTTTTTCCTTTTATAGTTGCTGAATGTCGACTTATATTTTGTTTGATGTTTTTAAGAATTGCATTTTTGTTTCGGGATTTCATATTCTAATTTGCATCAGTTTCTTCCACAGATGGAAATCTGAACCGAATTCATAATTATGAGTGAGCGCTATATTGCAGATTAACTTACAAAGTTATGGGAATAGTTGAAATGGATACATTTTATCCGACTATTAAAAGATATGAAAATTCGAAAGTGATTTATTTTTAAGACGCGCGCCCGCTACGGAACCTGTTACTTCTCTGACGATCAGCTTATTGATGAACTAGACCTATGAACAGGGCTTCAATAATTAATTCCCAGACATCACCAGTATGATTCGAAAACCGATTACAGAAAGAAAAAGTATTTTTATTTATAAACTTATATCTTTTTAAAAAAGTAATATCATGAAGATGCTTATTCCCCCCCCCCGAAGGTTAAAGACACCAAGCATTGGACGTGTTTCAGGCAGAAGAATGATGGTTGAAAACAAAACATTTAAAACAGTAAAATATTCAAATTTGTATTTTGGAAAAAAAAAAAACACGTCTACACAGCACCAACTTTAATGTTAAGAGAAAGTGTAACATACAGGCCTATTTGCCATTAAACTAATGTAACACAAACTGACGGAATCGCAGTTTTTTTTAGCAGTTAAATTCAATTGTTCTCGCAAGGACACATCTAATTACGGTTTCTCTCAAATCAATGTTCTTATTAATTTATTTATGAATCATGTATCATGTTTTCTTTCTTTCTTTTTTTAAGACTTTACTATGCCCCCCCCCTCCCCCCAGTGAGTTGGAGATATGCAAACTTCACTGGTGGGCCTGTGACGTCGGTAATAAAGGCGCTTAAGAATGACACCAAACACAGAAGGCAAAAACACATCTTAGGGCACTGGAACTAATTTTTTAAATAATTCAGAACTAGTTGCTATACATATTTAATCTTATGTATGAGTTCTAAACATTATTTATTTATTGCTGAGAAGGACGGCGGAGGGGGGGGGGGGCAGAATCCATTAATTATAATTGACTCAGCGATTTCTTTATAGACGTCTCGTACGTTCAGTATTCAGTATTGACTTAAAATAGTGCTCTCCTCTTGTTCGATGCTTAGCGAGTTTTTTCTCGGCGCGAGTTCGGATAATTATTTATTTCACCCAGTATTTCCCCAATGCGCATTTTTACGAAAACATTAAACAGGAGGGGTCGGGTCCCGGATGTAATCTGCGTCTCGATCCCTGTTTATGTCGAACAAGTAACTCAGTTACTTATTAAAAGATGCCGCACGACGTAACCTGACTCCTTGACACGGGCTAATGAACCGTTCTGTGCTGGGTTTTAAATGACCGAATTTAGCTAACCAAATACCGTCAGGGGACTACAGTGCGCTCATTGCTAATAACAGATATATTTACGACGTAACACGTTCACACTATGCAGAACCAGTGTTCGCAGAAGAGTAACACATTTCTTTGCAGGCATATTTTTTTAAGAGCATGCCGCCTTGTTTGGAAAACACTTTTGCTTTTCTTGTGCACCCAGGAATCTAAATTATAGCAGTTCATAGCCAAAATTCACCCAAATAACGACTAGTGACTGCGGCGCCTTCTCCCCTAGTCCCGTAGATAAATCCTTTTTTGCGTTAGTTTCAATGCCACACTTTCTCTTCGCATATTCAACGCCGTTTGTTACAGTGACAGGCAAATTCGTTATGTGTAGGTAGTTACGAAGTGATTACCGTCGCATAAATGAGCCAATTAAGGGCAAAGCATCACCGCAATGACACCGAAGAGTGATGCATAGAAAAGCATTTATGTTTAAACATGGTGACAGCACGCTGCCACGTGGCTTTACAAGTATGAGATAACATTTGAAAATTCTTTTCGAATAGTTATAATAGCGCGATAATTACGAATGATTATTTTCCATCCCAAATTTAATCGCGAAACTAAAATGAAAGGAAATATAACTTCAGAATTAAGCAGAATGCTTTATTCGCTGCCGTTTTTTCAGAGGTCGATCAAATTTCGTTACGCTGTTTTATAGTGACTAGCTTTCGTGGCGAAAGCACATTATTTAATGGTAGGCATGTGGTTGGGAAACACCTTTTTTTTTTTTGAAGAAAAGAGCACGGGGGAGGGGAGCTGAAAATTAAACGAAGATGTTCGGCCCTTTCACTTACATGACACGGATTAGCTGTAACACGCGGGCTTCAGAGAATTGGATCGCGCCGTAGCCTCCAGGAGCGCGTGCAGGGCCCTTTAATTGCCACCACTGATGTAATGGTGGGGATGTCGCAGTCATTACCCTAATGAGGTAGCACTTTCCTTCTCCTCAGCCTTCTCATTATCGCGTCTCATGTGCCACTTTCAAACGTCGAGATGTATTTTCCTATTTAAACAATATAGTGGAAATTCAGCCCACGAATCACGGAATCCCGGAAACGGGAGCGCGCTTGTCTTTAGGACGAAACTTTTCCGAATTCATATCGGGAACTCGTCTTCTAAACATATACTTAAAGGAATAAGTATTGTCGTTACAGGCGAGTGTAAATGTGGGTGCGGGAGGGGGTATCTCGCATCTGGGTGTCCCTTAATTATTGTTGGTCGGATCCTTAATCTTGCCCCGTGGTGATGGCGAGGTGTCACAGAGATGAATTTTAAAACGGTAGGTTGCGAACATGTGCAGATGGAAATAGTTTATAACAAGGTTGCCTTTATGTAAAGTGTGAATCGGGAACTCTGCAAATAGGCTGTGATTGCTGACGGTATTTGTGCGCCGTCCACTCGTGATTTTTGACCATAGAATGAATGCACTAAGTGTGAAATGGACACGTCTAAAATATATCCGGGAATAAAAAACGACCGGGCTTCATTGAAACCGCAAAGATTAGGCCGCACTATTTTCTCTCCCAGTCATACAAAAGGTAATATTCAGCTTGGTGCAGCTGTATTGTTACAGTTGGTCTGTGATAAATATCATTTTAAACTATGAGGTCATTAGAGAGATAAAATACATACATTTGGCGCACTTTGTGTTTTTATATGGCTGCTAATTAATTAAATTATATAACCGTCAAAAACAGCAATGAGAAAGTATATAAAGTATGTTTCTTTTGTGCTTTACTCCAAGTCGTAGCGCACAATAGTTGTAACATCCTGCATTTTAATGAATTTGTTTAGTTTAATTCGTTGCCGGCATTTTAAGGCTAAACTTCAAAACTACATGGACTTACGTAGATTTATATTTGATCTGTCCATGGGGTGGGTAACTCAACGGACCTTTGCTATTAGATTATCTGATCTCACGTGCAGTTAGAAGTTTTACGAATGTTTACGAAGTGCAACACCCTCAGCTAATAAAATATCTGACTATTTTAAAAATACCACCGACTGCTGTAAAGGAGTTGTCCGTGATTTCTGTTATTTTGGCTATAGATTTTGATTTAAACCAAATGTAACATCCACGAATCAACGATTTTAAGCGAACGGTATTTTTCCTTCTTCAAATGTAAAATTATTGGTTTCAGAAATAACCAGAAAATATTGCTAATATCACAGAACTAGGCACTGGCTCATATTATGCTATATTGTTTAGTAGGTGGATATATTTATTTATCATTTTTTGTTGGAATTGAATAAATACAGATCCTGTATGAAAATTTAGATTTTTGTGGTAATTTTACAGATTTGGATAAAGAGGAGAAGTAGTGACGCTGTCAGAGGTTCAGAGAAAAAACGTTGAACGCCAGAAAAAAAAAGTTATGGTTATGCCAAGATATTTATCTGGACAAGCAATTGTAAGAAATGACAGCATTTACTGGATTTCCCCACTGCTTTCAATAATGTTGATTTTGTATGCAGATTTTCTGCGTACTCGTGCCACGTAACTTTCAGCGCTGATTTTTATACTTTTTAAAAATTGGGGCCATTTTGATAACCGAGGGAAGTGGACATAACTGGCAAATCGCAAACACCAAAAGCAAATAAATGCGTCAGTCTACGTTTATTTTTCAAAGAATACCTACATCTTGTAGATCTGACGGTATTTGTTAAATCTGCTTGTTACAAGTTAAAGTAATATGTGTGGTTTCAGACTGTCGCGTCTAATTTTTGTTGCCATGCAGTATTAAAATGTAACATTTTGAAGGTATTAGTTTAATTTATCGGTCTGTCTCTCAACCAGCATCATTTTCACGGTAGATTTTCCAGCCCCTACTGACTGCTCGGGCATGTACATGCAACCAACCGAAGATGCATGGCTTTGTTTAATTCAGCTCCAGATGTGTGATGAACGGACAGCTAATTAAATCACTGCATCTCCTTGAGCAGTTAATGACCGCGCTAAATAATCATAGTCACCTGTTTCAGAAGGGAGCGCCGCTGGAACCTGAACGTCGACAGTCTAGAAGATTCTATGAAAGCTGATGATTTCATTAGTGCCAGGAGGAAGATTGGCATATGCCCCCAAAACGGGGGAAAGAGGCTTGAAGTCCCCAGCGGGTGGGATTTCTGTGTAGCCGTCGCCCAGGTTAACTCAGCCTGTTGGTTACTCTCCTGGTTCCCGTTGGGTTAAACCATGAGGTGATTGACAGTGCATGGAGATCCCACCCGTAGAGGTCTTCAAAGCTGCATTTCTCCTATCGCTGGTACATGCCATCATGGGCTTTCAGTCAATCATCAAATCATAATTTGGCCTCTCCACACGGATTCCAAGGTGATTCCTCCCCGCGTGTCCGCGCCACATGCCCTGCTCGATGACAGCTTTCCCTCGGAGCTGACACCAGCAGCCTGACTCTTGTCACGGGGCAAACAGTCTGCTTGTTGCGGGAAATCCAGCCTTTATTATTATTTTTTTTTTTATTTGTCAAGTGACGGTACAGTGGAGTGGAGCTTCAGAACCTCGCGAGCTCCAAACCAGCGATCCCACCTGTGATTGTTTATGAATGAAAAAGCGAAACCTGTCAACATTCATGTCAGGATTGGCTATTTTTTTTTCCCGCCCCCAGAGCAAATTAGGACTTTCGTTAGTGCTGAACTGATGTCACGACACATAATGTCTCAACAGCAGCTAATTGTCACAAGGTTAGCATAACAGATCTGAGGCAGTGATATGCAAAGTACCAGGCTTCTGTCCCCCACCTCGCCACAGTGTCCAACAGAGCAGAGCATTGTCATTAACAGAGAGGGGGGTGGGGGGGGGGGGCAGTGGTAAAAGTCATCCGGATGATTAATTATATGATTCATTTTTACGAACGTGCTGTGGTCATTGAGGCTTGTCCACCTGCCTGAGCAAAGGGAAGATGTCGGCATTTACACACAGCGCTTACATTCAATTACATGTTGGATAGTTTCCAAGCAACTGCGCAGTGGAAACTCAATGCCGTTAATTAATTACTCGGGGCTCATCGTGGCGCAGTCCCCAGGGCTTGACCCACTCAGAATGGTCAACACCTTTGCAATTTTACAGTGTAATTAAAATTCAAAACTACCTGCTGCCGCCCGCCTTGTTGTCGCCGTATCCTCTCGCTACCTGTCTTCTTTTCTCCTTCCGGAGTTATTATCACCAGGACAAAAGTTTCATTCGAGCCATAAAGCCGGTGCCCAGGAGGTGAAGTTGAACATTATTAACGAGCGAGGTGAGCATCGAGCCGACGCTCAGTCTGACAAGACACTGCGGACCGTCGCTTCAAGCAGTTGTTTACTGTCCTTTAAGGAAATAGGGTACAGAGCCAGTGAACCCACCGCTTGATTAAGCACTACTGGGAATGGAGGGGGAGGCTGTCCCTGGAGTCTCAGCAAGTGTTAGTTTAAGGCTGGATTTTAAGATCCCCCTAATGAGGGTCCTCTTTGGGTAATTAACAATCACTGAGATGCTCCTGGATAATTAGGGAATAGTTAACCCTGCAGTGGAAGAGGGCTTCACGGACAGTGGGGGTTAATGCCAGTTGGGGCTGCATCCGGCTGACCTATACGCTGGGTTCCTCGTCATCGTGGCGGAAACGGGACCCCCGGCAGGGCTGACATAGGCTTCTGCTGCTGGGGTGGAACTGCTGCTGGTACCTGTGCAGTAGATGGTAAGAAGCTGCAACTTCCAGTCACCCAGAAGTAACTGGAAGATACTAAGATGCGATTGCCACCTACCAGGAAGTAACTGCCGAAGGCCCGGAAGTAACTCAGATACCAGGAAGTAACTGCCAGGCACCCAGAAGTAACTGGCAGATACCAAGAGGCAATTATCACCTCTCAGGATGTAACTGCTAGAGGCCTAGAAGTAACTGCAAGATACCAGGTAGCAAGTTCCTTGGTCGTATTGGTCAAAGAACATGGTTGTTGGAGAGACAATAATGTAGCTAAAGCAGATGTTTCTTCAGGCACATTCCTCCACCCCAGCCCTTGGGTGGACCGAAGACATGAACTGTTACCTCCCGGTGTTTTTCAGGGTCCCTGGCCTGCTGGACCCTGGTTGGCTTTGAGGGCAGTTGGGGGGTTTGCTGGCTGGAGCCCCCTTCCATCCCAAGCTGCAGCACGGAGAGCCGGCCCCTCTGGAGACCGTGTCCCGTCAGACCCCATTCCAGCCTTAAGACTGAGGGTGTCCCCAGGCCAGCTGCTGGGGAGTGACACACCGGGGCATGAAGTGCAAGGGCAATGGGGGTGTGAATAAATGGACCAAGACAAGCTAGCAGATACCTGAGGGGGGCATGGACCCGGACCAGCCTGCGACGAGGCGGTCACTGCATTCGGATCCAGTCTCCGTGCATCACGAGGCCCCCGCCATTCCCGCTCGGGGGATGTCGCCTGTCAGCACCAAGCTGTCACCAGTTTTTTTAGGTCACATGGGCTGTGGTGAGACCCCTCCTCCGATGACATATTTATTGCCTCCGATGACAGTGAATGACAATGTGGCAGCGGTCACAGGTTAATGACAGCTTGGGGACCGCTGTCTTTCGGCCATTAGATGGGACACAGGCTGCTTCTTGCAGGAAGCTTCAGAAACATGCTAAAGGTGACCTGGTCACTTTGGGCCTTTACCTCTCAGAGATCCTGTGGAATAATCTTCATGTTGGAGTTTATCCCACAGTCACATACGCAGTCTGCTCCGGTCCCTGCCCGTAATGTCGAGAAACAAGCGGAGAGGCAAGCGGTGTCGTCCTTGGAACGACTTTACTCATGCTGTCGGGGGTCTTTGGACCGATTGTAGTTTCTCTCTTCAGGCTGAGAGATTCCACCGGAAATACAGTGTAGCTAAAAGACATTGTGATTCACTTCCCTGTTAATATCTCATCAAAAATAAACTTTGTGAACCCTATGGTTGGCCCGTGCGGGGGTCTAATGAGCGTAAGATAATTTGGATGGGGGAACACAGGCCTTGCTGAGAGGTCAGGCTCACTCTGTGCCAGGATCCTGAGATGTCATCACTCAGACACAAGCAGATGCACGACTCACCTGCCCTAAGAGCTGCCAAATCTCTCTAAAATGGAAAAAGGCAAAGGAGCACAAATAGATACAAGCTTTTCCGTCCCACAGTACTTCAAATGCATGGCTGAGAAATGCACGATGCTTTTGTACGACTTGCTATTTACCACAAATTTAGTTTCGGGCTCAGCGAGACCCGCGTCTGTGTGACACTGTCTTGTTTTGCGAAAGTCCTCTAGTGACTGAGGGGTACTAAGTTTTGTGTTTCAGGCCGGGAGAACATCATCAGAGGAGAAATCTCTCTCCGCTCCGGGGCGATAAACAATCCATTAACATCTGTAAGTGTCAGATCGCGAGGCGGCCACAAACAAACGACTTGCCGCTGACATTAATCATATTGATAGGTCAGCAGATGATGCGGGCAACATGCACAAGGTTGTTGGAGTCGCGGTCAGCGGACGCCGGAAGAGCAGAGCGGTGGCCGGGAACGAACACTACTGGTACGTCTCATCTCTGATGCGTCCGGGGCAATAATCGGCGCAGCAATGCTGCAGGGGGGACGGCTTGCACGTCCCGTCGTGGGTGAGAGGGATGCGCGGTTGCCGTGACGCGCCACCTGGCCGCTCATGGGCGGAGGAAGTTAAGCGGCGGCTAGGGCGGGTTAGCCAATCAGGGGCCGCCCGGCTTCAGTGCCAGGGAAACAATGGTTCTGGAGTGTCAGAGAAGCCGGCAGGCAGGGAGGACGCCGCTGGGGGGGGGGCACACCGCGGTAGAGGAACGACAGGAGAGCGGTGTGGCCTGCAATCGCAATAGGCACCCAGACGTCATCTGTGTGCGGCCGTGGCGGCTGATGCGGCCGTGATTCCCGCAGCGAGATAGAGGCTCGGGAACAGAATGTCCCGATCAAGGTGACCCTTCTGGCATCATCATAATGTTCCCTGAACATCAACATATGTGGATTTTTTTTAAAAAAACCCCAAGTCTTAATTAAGCCTCTGTGACAATTCTATTTTCAAATGTGATAAAACATCCTTTTCATGGATCATTTTTAATTAGCTTCGAAAGAGACAATCAGCACAAGCTGTCTATTCTGTCTCGTAAACGGCGTTTCGTTTTGTGGGAGGGGCTGTAGGCGCATTGACGCCCCCGCAGGCCTGAGAGCAATTAAGCACGTCTCCTCGTCCCCTCGTTCCCTCGTTCGGGAAAATGATGCTGTTTTGAGATCTGTCCCCACAAAACGTCGTCTTTCTGAGGCCCACGTCGCACGAGCCTCGATTTTCCCACCAGATCCGCTCCCTTCCGCTCCGGAATTTTCCGCTCCCCACCCCTGCGTAAACCTCTGTTGTTTTACGATATTGAGGCCTCTGAACCTCGCTGTTTGTGGGTATCTGAGTACCGTTCTCCGCTCCTTCAGACAGAGGCACCATTATGCGTTGCCTTTGACAGAGGAATTGCAGGAAAATTGCCCCCCATACTTTGTTTTGCCTCCTCTACACTCTGGCCATCGCATCTGTCTTTTAGTGCAACTGAGTTTTAATGGAGGCTTCTAAAGGAGGCTATGGGGGTAATTTGTGCGGCCGGAGCGAATGGCGACTGTCTGCACAGAACAAAGGTGCAATTAGAGATCATTTAGTAAAGAAGGCCTCTATTGCTTTTACTGGGAGTCTCAGTGACGGCAGGAGGTAAAGGGGCACGCGAGTGACGGCGTCTTTAATCTCGGACTGGGGTGAGAGCGGCGTGTCCTGCGCCGCAATCAGGCTAATGCAGCGCGGCGGCGGTGGGCGCCCGGAGGACCCCTACAAAGAGCCCCCACTCGGCAAGCCTCCTGGGGGCTCCATGGAGGTGCTGGACATTGGTAGTGGGGGTCGCAAGCTTCACCCAGCCCTCCTTGCCCCATCATACAAGGGCATGCTGGGAAAAAACCAGCTGGTCCCCGCCCCCCCGTTGCCCCCCTCAACATCACTCCACAATCTCCCGTACATGAGGCCGTAAGGCGCCCTCATATGAAGTGCTGGTGATGGACCTTTGTTTAGTTCAAAGGTTTCTACCTCTCAGTTCCCAAGTGCCTTTGTGGATCCACGGGCCTTGAAATATGTATCATTGTCCCTTTTATTTCAGCCATCAGAGGGAAAAAAATCAAAGAGCAAAGTTTCTCCAAAAGTCGGTTTGAAATAGTGAGTCCGTCCGGCTCTGTGCGCTCACACGCTCCCCCTAGGAGCGAACTGCGAGGAGTGCTGGAAAGTGGCAGGCAACTTAGCGGGATTTAAATTTACATAGCTAACTGGATCCGGAGTGTCGATTTATGCTTCCTGGTTTACGCTCCGGACATGGAGCATGCAGACAGACGGGAAGAGAGTTCTCTGATCCACACAGCGGGGGAGTCTGCAGGTTAGCTTAGCATGCTGGATCTCCAGGCTCTTTGAGCGGTAAACAGCTGTGTATTTAGCAAGTGTATTTAGCTAATTTCGTTTAAATAGTGACGCGGTTTGTTCGAATGCACAAAACCTGCCGGCATCCAGTTCCCGGGGAGGGGGGCACACTGGTCATTCTGCTTAGCTATGAATGCAGCCGAATGCTCGTTTTCAATCAGTCATTTGCAGGATCGTTTAACGTGTCTCCTGGGAAGCATCAGTAGCTTCTGTCGTTTTTTCATCTTCCTGTTTTTTTAGTCGTTTCACTACAACTTTGCCCAGCACTGACCTCTGCTAAACACTGGGCACCTTGAATTAGCTGATTGCACTGGAGCGAGAAAATTAGCTGCTTGTTTGGAATTGTGCCGGTATACTGGCGCCAGCCAATGAAACGGCAGGAGCGTTGCTAGGCAACATGCATGTCAACACAATAAGGGCACCGTGAATTATGAACTCTCGTTACGGTCCTGCAGGAACACAAGTTCCACTGAATGCGTATGGGACTCACATCCTCGGGCTCTTTAGGGTCTACAGGCAGCCTATATGTATGGAACCAGGAGATGGACCCCCCCAGCATCCCTGCAGAGTGTATGAGGTTCTCCGACGCCTGGGTGAAGGAGTGTGCTTTTGTCCACCATCATAATGACCCAGAATCCTAGTTGATCAAGAATCTGAACTTTGAAAGAAGGCTCATTTTTCTTGCGCGTGGCTCCCCTCGTCTTAAATCCATGCCATGTCTGTCCCTTCCCAGCTGCTCCTATGCCCACCCACCCTCTAAACTAGGACATCCTGCATGCAGGACCCTCCCCGCTAATTAATATCCCCCCGGGCACCCGCCGTCGACGTCCCTCCTGATTCATCTCGCCGCTGCTCCCTGACATGGCGGCGTGACTCTGAGGTGTCGCCGCTCGCGGTCGCCGTCCCCTTCGGCGTGAAACTCGGACAGCAGGCAGACAGGTCCTACACGTGGACGGGCTCGCTGTCTTTTTGGACAGGTTTGGGTTGGACACTCGGACGGTTACTCTGCTAATGAAACAAGGAGAACGAGGTGTGTTTTGGCAGTGGCTCAGGCATCCAGATGTTCAGCTGGCCATCGCTCTAGTTACAGAGTATATTTGTGGTAGATTGCTGAGCCTGTCCAAAGGTCCCAGTGCTTAAACCCTTACAGGGCGTCCCTCCTCTAACACGGCATCTGACAGCGTTTATATACGACACGGTCTGGGCTGCGGTACTCGGGAGCGAACCACTCCAAGTCCGTGTGGCTCCTTAAGCAAGCTTCCCCACCGGCAACCTCTGTCTGGGACAAAGTGACGTCGGCTCACTGAGTCGACACCCCCTCAGAAGATGGTGCCCTAGGCGGCCGCCTATGTCACGTATGTCATAGGTCGATTGAGTGGTCTGTGGCAAGTGGGCAGGTACAGTGCCCGGACTCGTATCCCTCCTATCCAGTTTCCACTCCACGTTCTTCAGCCAGTGGAGTCACTGTAGAGTCACTCCCTCTCTCTCTCTCTCTCTCTGGGTGTCCGGCAACCAGCCAGCATGAGACACCGCGGCCGTCTTACAAAACCTCCTTGATTTTGTGCCCCTGTAGAGTGCCCACCCCCACGGTTAATGACCTCACCCAGCCCTCAACCCGAGGGCCAGGCCGGTAGACGCAGGCTTGATACCGAAAGGGCAAGTTCCGTGGTTCAGTTTCCGCGCCGGATGTCTCACGGCTCAGGGCTCGTCGGAAAAGCCGTGCTGCAGCGGTTCTGGGTAGCTTTCGGCCTCTCGGTGAAGCCTGTGCCCCCTCCGTATAAGAACATCAGAGCACAGCACAGCGTCTTACAGGTGAGCCCTCCGGATGGTGAAGGCGAACATTGTTTGTTGGGAAGCCGAGGAAACAGCCAGGGAAAGTGCTGGTGCAGATCCAGGTCAGTTTCACTCATGTTTGTCAGTGATGTGATATTTGAAAAGCCCAGTAAAATAAAAATGTTGGTTCTTGGGCTCTTCCTGGACCAGTCAGGTAAAAAAAAAAAAACACAAGGCAGAGATGGAGGGGGAACTGGCGTTTTCCTGGCAGGCTGCAGAATGCGGCGCGGGCCTGACAAGACAATCCGCAGCACTTACGGGAGAGATGCCGATTAGTCACGGCGCTAACGGGGGAAGCAGGCTCCCTCTGCGGAAGCTTTAGTGTGGCCTGGATTGGAAGTGTAACTATAAGTGTGTGGTGGGGGGGAGGGGGCGGTGTGCTCCGAGACACACGATGCGTCTGATACTTCACTCCAAACTTCTTCTAGGAGTGTGGCGAGATGGGGGGGGGGGGGGCAGCCCGAAGAGGCTCTGGGTGCCACGGCGCTCTGACTTCCTCTCTCCTGCCACTGACTCCTCCACCTCCAGCAGGGAACTGAGGCCTGGGCTACGGCTCCGAGACTTCTAAACGACGTAATGAAGCTCAGATCGCGCTCGGAAATCAGGCACCGTCGGAGGAGATGCAGCCGCAGCTAATGACGGGCTCCCTGCCCTGCGTTGAAAGAAAAATAAATGGAAAAGCCCTGCAAACCCAGGGATGACTTTGGTTGGCCACGAGGGAGGCGCAGCGGCAGGCTTTGTAGGGGCTGTGATGGCCTGGTGCATCATGGTATATGGTCCTTATTGCTCACAGAAGACCAGCCCTACGATTAATTTTTAAACAATTTTTCCCCCCCCCCCCCCCGCCTTTCTTGCAGAAAGGCGATCATTTGCTAACGTCAGTTGAATCTGCGTGTGGAAAGATCACAGAAAGTATGAGTTTTTTTTTTTTTTTTTTACTCTCATGTATTAGCGACCAGATGTGCACTTTAAATTTGTCATTGGTTTCAAAAGGGTTAGACAACAGATTCATGGGTTGGGTAATGAGATCCCTGGAGCTCGCGCCACATTCCCCATAATCCCCCACATTTCCTCTGTGTTATTTTCCACGGTGATGGATACTGGCAAACATCATTCACGCGCGGCACAGGCAAATGACAGTGCTGTGATTTGCGTGAACGGGCTTGACTCTCCAAGCTCTGTGTTGTAGGTTTTGTGTCTATATTTGTATTCCTCTCTGCCTGTACTTACATTTGCACTGTCGTGCACTGGGGGGATGAGGGGGGGGGTGGTACCTTTTGCGGAGGCTCCTTTCAGTTTTATCTTCAGTTACCCCCGAGGCAGTGGAACTACCCTGTCATGTACCCGCTAAAGTTTTCCAGCAGTCCGTTACAATTAAGTGAAAAGTACCCAAATGTACTCCGGTGAATATTTTACTCAAAAAAAAAAAAAAAAATCCTTTTAAATAGTACTAGAAAATATAGCCAGACAGGTTACTCTATGGGTGCACTTTCTTTGGGCTGTGATGTGAAGAGACAGGGCCTGTAATTATTTAATTGCCTTTTTTAATTGTAATTGCTTTTGTTAATGTACTATTCCACATGAGGGTGAAGGCTGCCCCGCCGCTTGGATCCGCGACATACTGTCGCAGCAGGAAATTACTTATAAATTACGAGCCAGAAGATCTTTATATTAATTACTTGACCCATGCCCTAGCATCAGAGCAGGCGTCTGGAAGGTTCTACAAACACCTGGGTGCCTTCGGAGGACACACCCAACTGGAGAGAGCCGAACGTTACTGACATTCAGAACATTCAGACTCATGGGCTTCAAGAGAGTTTATATCATATGCACAGTAAGCAGGCAGCCAGACTTTGCAATGAAAATCTTACCCTGCTTGTCTTTCTGCACATTAATCAAGAGGAATGAAACACACTGCAAAGTAAGCATGTGGAATATAGTGCAATGAGAGGTAAGTACCCAGCTGGACAAATGCATCAGGTCTTAGTGTAAGTCAGTGGTTCCCAAACTTTCTCTGCAGGGTCCCCCTTTTCTAGATAGGAACATTGAG
>JAODJU010000043.1:2685612-2711360 GCA_026776725.1 Gnathonemus echidnorhynchus
GGCGGGGGGGGGGGGGGGGGGGTCATCATTTCCCCAGGATGAGTGATTGGGGGGTCCTTACAGATGTTCCTCTTGTTGTCTGTCCGGTGCCTAAGGGGATCACGCTGTTCCGGGCTCTTCTCCTGACAACCTGCGGACACCCTGACATGCTGTGGTCTGAGGGCTCTAGATACTCAGTCTGGGTCCAGGGAAAAGGGGGGGGGATTCTCCATCTGCAGTCTCTGTTTCTCTGATTTTCATGGCGGGGGGTGCCAGGGTGGAGGTGGTTCGGGAATAGATAGCTTGTAGGAGACGCTGAATGCATTGATCCACAGACCTACAGTCCTGGTTGAATTCACCACTCCTGCGACTGGCTGACGACCTGCTGAATAAATCGTAATATAATGGTGAAAGAATCCTGTTCTCCTAGATAGGAGAGGGTCCTGGGAAGATGTAGGATCAACTTTATGGGGGGGGGGGGGTGATCGAAGGGGCCTGGAGCAGGACCGTGACGGGACGGGCCGCCGGCCAAACAGCCTTTGTAACTCCTGTGGGACAGAGATGTCAAAGCAGAGGTCTCCTCCACAAGAGGTGGAAACCGCCGTAGCTGGGTCAGTATTTGTTGTCTGTAACCCTAAAACCAGGGACGCCAAAGAGATGAATGACTCTCCTAATTACCGGGGTCTGCCACACATGGCATCCGTACCCAGGGCATCTCCCTGGCCGAGGGAAAATAAATAAGCCTTCCTGGTTCTCAGCTGGGGAAATAAATGATTCGCGATTGGAAACTTATGAGCTGTGCTTTAAAACAGTGATCTCATCCAAACAAACGCTGGCCCAAACAAAGAGTGTGTTTTAAGAAGCCTGGGAGAAGATAATATCCTCTGACCATTCTCTGGGTATGAAGTTTCTCCTTTTCAGGTTGTTATATGGCCATATTTTGCCTTCAGCAACCTTTCTCATTTTCCCAGAGTCCTTTGTTCCTCACAAAGGGACTTTTACTGTATCTGTTTCACTAGAGATATTCCTGCTATCACAGAATGGAGGGCAGTGAGAGAGAGAGAGAGAGAGAGAGCATAACATACAGTGTGTCAAACTGCAGGAACAAACACAGTAACGACGCACCTCCCTGCTATTGAAGCGTCTTCATTTCTGGATCCAGGAACTGATCTCCTCTTGTCCTTTTACACAAATACCACTACTTTGGTTTTTGTGACTTCGCAAAGACGGGGGTTGCGGCCAAACGCTGGAAAGTGAGCGTCAGGTGTGAGCGACGCGCAGACAATGCCGTCCTCCAGCTATGTCACCAGATCTGGACGTCAGAAGCCAGACAATGTGAACATCATGCACATTCTTCCACTCCTGAAAGGAGAGACCCACCCTGACACACACACTCGTCATGTATCCGTTTCATATAGCTATTCCATATCTGATGATACGTTTCCATTTTTTCTCCCATAGAAAAGCTCACATGTACATCCCCACCATGGGTCAGCCCCCCCCCCCCCCTCCTATGGGCTGTGAGATTTGGGAGCCATACTCCGGAATGTTCTGTTTCCTCCGTGCTCAGAGAATTCAGCATTTTTCTCCCCCCAAAAAACAGACTCTCGTCGACTTGAACTGCTGTTCCCTCCAAGCGAGCCCCCTGCTTTGTGTGATGCTTGGGTAATCGTCCGTTAACGATGCCCAAATGGACCGATTCTGTGTGCGTAACCCGCAGGTATGAGGCAAGACCCAAGTAAACAAGGAGACGACTGCAGCAGTGTAGCTCTTAACGTGGCACTCTAACGAGTTAATGAGATATGCTTACAACCAGTGTTGGCTAAGCCAAAAGCTCCGCCCTCTGTGAATACACACCACTTCCTGTTTCCTGCCTCCTTACCCCATCTGTATCTCTGCTTATTACTAAAACACTTTCTGAAGTCGCCAGTCTCGTTCCTCCGCTCAAACCGCTCAGACAATGTATTCATTCATGGAGAAAATTCTGTGTAAATACTGAAATTCCAAGAACGGGCATCCAGTGCGGCCGATGGAGCCCCCAGGCATTGCTAATAATGACCCGATGTGGATTAGCTGCAGTGGATGCAAAACTTTTAATAACCGGCCTCAATAAGCCATGTTTAGTTTCCCATGCTGGTAGATAGTTGCTCCCAGTTATGTCTGATTCGTCCATATTCTAAGGGTGCAGAAGGGGCAACGGTGGAGGTGAAGAGAGCTACATCCTGCTGAATCTCGTTAGCCATCCTCCCCATGCGCTGCTATTAAACCATAATCCACACAAAGTCTCACATCCACAAAGACACGTCAAACCTCCAGTGAGGCCCCCGGCCCTCGCGAATCGGGCCCCGCGATACGTAAAGCGATGCTGATTTAATAAGTGCAGGTCTGTTTTTTATTAATATTATTCGAGGCCTTTACGGAGCGAAAAAGTCAGGGGGAGTCTTCTGCTGGACGGGAAGTGGCAGCTTGGAAATCCTCTCAGCAAGGCCACCTTACAAAAGGAACGTAATCACCCAAGCGGGCCTGCTATTGCAGCCATGTTTCCACAAACACAGCCATGGTCACGGACTAATGAAAGGGACAGGGGCACAGATCTGATTGGAAGGTAATAAAAAACAGCAGCGAAAAAAAAAGAAAAGAAAATAGTACCCTTATCATCTTTCTTTCATTTAGACTTGATTACATTCGGATTATAATGCAATCACAGCAGTGTGTGAGGGGTAGCTATGGAAACCAGTTTTAACTGTTTATCTAGCCCACCTATCTTAATTTAAGTTTGAACACTCCGGATCACTTAGATGTTGGAGGCTGAGGAGGATAGGAAAAAAAGAGAGATCGTGTAGGAAAAGAGGAAAAGAGGAGAAAAACAGGCGCCCTCTTGTTCTTTCAGTTGTTTTTCATATGCTACGATTCAATTTGTCTTTCAGAGAGAAGATTAATTTCTGATGACAATCCCGGGCTGTAATAAAAGTGGGAGTTTGTGTGTCCTGGGAACGCCGGGCGTGGGGAGCGGCGCTGCCCGCTAATCCGGGCCGGACTCATCCCCGCCGCTCGTGTTTGGACATCTCTGTTACGATTTCCCCCGCTGCCTTCCACACTCCCCAAGCCCGATAGGTTTATTACATGCCATGCAGGTGGCTGCAGGGGAAGGAGTCATGCAGAGCGAGCCTCTGGGAACGGGGGGGCTCAGCGAAGACACTTCCTGAGTGGGCGGGGCCTCATCTGGGGGTCATGTGACTGTCCCGACGCCAACCAGGTGTGAGACCCTAACAATAACAACAAAATGTATTAGCATTAGTAATCGGCATATTAATTAGTGATATTTATTGCTACAAATAGAATTACTAACATTATTACTGTTACTAGAATTACTGTCGCCATTACAATTAGAATTATATGTCTAATGGAATTCTGAGTAACTGTTAATCCTTAGATTAATTTTGGATTATTAAATATTATATTACGTTATTACATTTTTGGATGAGTTTGAAGGAAAATCCATTGGTCAGATTTGCTCTGCTTTCAATTTAAAGGGGAAATGAGATGGAAATGTGCAATTTTACAGCAGTTTTGGAGCATAATAATGGCGGCATTGAGCTGAGCTAGATGAACAGAGCAGATCAATAGGAGCTTAATAAACCTTAATAAAATGCGAAACACTTACAGTGCAGCTTCGAGAGTAGCGGCGGGGGGGGGGTCAGTGGTCACAGGTGCAGGATCCGGGGAGTCCAAATGAGCTTCAGCTACTATGTTCATGTACTATTTAATATCTATAATAGACAGAATTATCTAATATCAAGTGACTGAGGGAAAAATCCCCATGAAGGCTTAACACCTTACATGATACCTTATATGATATAGAAAGATTTAGAAATCTTGCTGTGTGTAAGCAGAAGGACAAAACACTGAAGGGGAAGAGAGGGACTGGGAGGATGAGGATGGGAGGATGAGGATGGGAGGACGAGAGGACACACAGCCACCACACTCGCTCTCAATCCCAGCGTGTTCAGCAGGAATTAGGTGGAAATTAGACGTGAAATTCATGTGGGGGGGCCCCCCGCCCCCTCAGACACATGACTGATAGCCGTGAGCAGAGAGAGGGATTCCTGTTCACACGCTTCTCTGTCATCGGTGGTGAGGCCCGGGCTGTCTCACCAGCCAAGACTCCAAACGCCAAATTGGGCTTTAACAAGCGCGGGACTCAGCCTCATAAACATCTACACTGTGAGATCAGTGTTTGTCACTCACTGCCGTCTGTCTCGCTACGCCCCCCCCCCCTTTTTAATAATGAAAAGACTTCAGTGTCACCAGAGATCATAAGGTTGAGGGGTTTTTGTGGAATTTCTGTATCTGTTTATTTAGGACATTCTTGTGCGTTTGGATTCAGTTTCTTTGCTTGTTTTGGGTTTATTTTACTTTTGCTTGTATGTAAGATGCTGAACAGTTCTGCAATAGAGAGAAACACTCTGTGCTGCTGGGCTGCAGAGGTACTTCAGCAGCTTTCCGGAACGTTCATGGACGCTCCAGTAAAACAGAATTATTAAAAATATAAGTGTCATTAATGTGGTGGCATCAGCCACTGGGTTTTCAGACACGGAAGACCTGCCTTCCGGGGCTCATTGAAGACCTACAAACATTTTACTGTTAACAATGAGCTTTTCGTAATTAAGACAAATCAAAAGTTAAAGTTGTTGCCCTCAGATTGAGCTTGAATGATATCTGTACCTGAGGAACATCGTCTTGTTGATGTTGCTGTGGGTACTTAGCTTGTTCAGTTCTCATGAATTGCTTCTCAGAACTATACAAATTAGAACTTTGGGTAACCTTTTACTTAAAACGGTTATTATTCTGCATTTTGTCTTCATAATGCATTATAATGCATTCATAAAGTATTCTAAAGACAGCTATAACTATTTATAAAGAGGCATAACACGTTGTAGTCACGTGTATAATGCATTACAAATGCTCTATGAAGCTCTCATCTATAATGCACTATAGATATCTTTATAATGCATCCTTAATGCTTATATCGACCATTATAATGCATTATGAAGGTGTGTATGGTGCATTATAGATGAGACCTTCATTCATTATACACAAGAAACATGGCTATAATGTGTAGGCTAATGCCTTTTTATAAATATTTATAGCTGTGTTTATGGATGCATTGTTATGCACCGTGAAGGTATATTATAATGCATTCATAGAAAGTGTTGCCGAACTTTGCAGGTTCACACTGGAGCTCTTAAATCCCTGATCGCTCTGCAATGAACTTTTTCCTGATGGTGAAACTCCAGTGGTGAGTTTGATGTACCATTATGTAATCTAAAGTTACACCGTAGCAACTAACATTAGGCCTGCATAGTTAGGAGGCCACAATGAATTTCTTGTAGGTGAAACCATTATGCCGGACCTCGCTATGTACAGTCAGAAGCATATAATTAATTAACCAGATTGTTATAGCCTGAAGGACCACACAGCAAGAGTACTGAAATAGAATACTTGTCAAGTTTGCAAGGCTCTGATTACAATTAAGTCTGGCACCTTCCTGCTTTCAAATCACGCCAGCTACATTCCATAGCCTCCCATGGTCGCCGGCCGCCTGCCCCTCAGATCCCTCCCAATCAGAGCTGAGCTTCATGTAATTTCACGCAATCAGATTGTTCCGCAGTCACCCCGTGCAATCAGGTAATCAGAGAGGAACGCTCGCGAGGCTAATGGATTTCAAAAATGTGTGCGTTCTCTGCCGCCATTAACTTTCAATAGAAAGCTCCCCCCCCCACCACCCCAGTCCACGCTTCAATTACTTCCATCACCCGCTTGGTGAAAGACCTCTGTCAGAGCTGTTGGAAGGTGCTGACCCGTCCCTCTGGGGACAGACGGCGGTTAGATAAACAAAGGCAGCGATCCCACCGGACACGCGTCGGAGGGACGGCGTCCATTGTGACCACTGCCACAGCTTGCGCTTCTGGGGGGGCGTTTTCGGGCTACTGGGCCCCCGGGCACATGATCAGTCGTGGAAGGACAATTTTGGGGCAGGTCTCCACTGGGAGTGCGAGTGGGGGAAATAGTCTGACTGGGTCCGATCCCAGTTAAAGAAACCCCACGATTCCTGATGTGAATGACGCTGGACTGGGGATTTACAGGAAATGCTGTTGTCGTCGGAAGTCAGCTGCTCTACCTGAACCAAGCTGACAAACATCAGAACTACTCAAAGCCCATGAAGAGCCCTGGGAAAACCTCACCACCAGTGCCCCCTGTCTGAGACAATGTGAAATCAGCTGGTTAAATTGGCTCCCCCTCAGAATATGGCGCCCTAAGCGGCCGCCTATGTCACCTAATAGGTGACACACCTAACATTATGGGCTTTGTAAGTCATTCCCAACCATCTCCTCAGGGAATAAAAAAACACAAAACTACATGCTGTATCTAAGCTACCCACGTCTGTAAGTCCTTCGGCCTGGGAGGCCATCAGATTCGGGATTTTATTTAAGGACAGGACTGGAGAAGGTAAAGAGGAATGTGAACAATGAAATGAGTCATTTCAGCTTCAGCAGGAGGAAAACTGGGGTACAGAGGGGTGTGGGACTGGGGAGTGGCATCTGGGCCCGTCACCTGACCCCACCCCACCTTGGGGAACCCCTGCCCCCATACCAGTGTCCCTTTAGCCTTTCTTGTTAATGCAGATCAAACCTGTAATTAACATACATTTTCTTGCCCCTTATGCTCCATTCCGGGCTGGAAGTCTGTGTTTCTCAAATATGTGGGAAATTATCGCCCCTAATTATGCATTAAGCTGCCTTAATGACTTACATGTATCCTTGAAAATAATTAGAGAGAGACCGTGAACCAAATAAAGAGTACAAAGAGAAGCTGGGCCTTCATTCAGAGCCAGGAGGCCTGAAATCCTAACCGGGGCGGCCTGAAACCCAGGACGAGGTTGTGACAGGCCTCTATCCAGTCATGTCGCGGTGCTCAGCCGTCCATGACAGTGGAGAAAGTCTCACTCTGCCAGCAAGGACATGAGGCGCCCAGCGGTGTATCAATGACCCAGAGAACGGGCCTCGACATACAAACACCTCCAAATGTGGGTCACCTGGACATCAAAACGGACGATATGCTGAAATGAAGAATAGACACTTATACAAAGTCATTTTTGACACGAAAAATCCTCTGGGAGAGGCATTATCTGGCATCACATGAAGGTTTTATCTGATGGCTTCATCCGAAGACCTCTCATTGGCCAGGAGAGTTAACCCCAAATGACCCTTGGTGGGGCTCTATGACCCCTTGTCTCAGTCTATCATCTCCCTTCACTTAAACAAGCTGTATGTATCTATTGTAAGAGGCCGTCTCATAGAAATCGGAGGTACCAGCCTCTGGTCCATTTTCCCACAGCCTACCAACATGAATCCTGCTTAGCGCTCCTCACGGGAAAGATGGCCAGGGTCATATTATGCTATCTTATTACCGATTGCTGTCTGGGTGCCAAGAAATCAGTGATTTCAAAGTCACCATGTTATGAAATGGAGCAGAAATTGGCTTCTTTAGTTGGCCCTGCAACAAGGGATTTAGGTACCAAGCATCCAGGAGGTGAGACCTGCAGCAGAACTATGGGCAGGTATGTGTGGGTATGAGCTCCCCATGTGTCATGGAGGAACCATCTTCACACGTTCAGATATGAGCTCCACAAGGGTCATGGAGGAACCATCTTCACACGTTCAGATATGAGCTCTCCGTGTGTCATGGAGGAACCATCTTCACACGTTCAGATATGAGCTCCCCATGTGTCATGGAGGAACCATCTTCACACGTTCAGATATGAGCTCTCCATGTGTCATGGAGGAACCATCTTCACACGTTCAGATATGAGGTCCCCGTGTGTCATGGAGGAACCATCTTCACACGTTCAGATATGAGCTCTCCATGTGTCATGGAGGAACCATCTTCACATGGTCAGATATGAACATACCCCCTTTAGCTCTTACTACATCTTGTTTTGTTATTCAGGGGCTCCTGCTTGAACAAAACGCCAAGTGTTCAGAATGACAGCTGTAACTGTTAAAAAAAGCTCCAGTATAGGTCATGCTCATTAACGTTCCTGAACACAAGGACGGACCCCCCATGCAGGCTGAAAGTGCACATATTCCCTGGCCAAGCTGCCAGAAGGACCTTTCTATGTGTAGTTCTTACTCATTAAAAGGGAACGACTCTTCGTCCAATTACATTCAGCCCATTAGCTTTAATGATTACTAATGACGGACTTTTAAATCAGCCCAGATTTGCGTGTAAAACAAGAGAACCCTGTTGTGTGCTTTTTCTTAAACCTTTCTGGGAAATGGTTACACGGTTGTGAATGTTACCTTTCAATCCCCCGGGAAATGAATTTTGTCCAGGATGTGGACGTCTTAGGCGAGCAGGCCCTTTCTGATGCCTGCTATTCACCATGTCCAGCTACTGAAGTGACCTTGTGTGAAGCAGAAGTGTTTCTCTGTAGCATTTGCACATATCCATCCATCCGTTTTTTTGTAACCACTTTTGTCCTATTCAGGGTTGCAGGGGGTCTGGAGCCTGTCCCAGAGGGAACAACCCAGGATGGGGCACTAAACCCATCACATGGCACACAGATCATTCACATCTATAGACAATTTGGTAACTCCTATTCACTTAAGCATGGTTTTTTTTTGACTGTGGGGGAAAAACCAGAGTACCCAGAGGAAACCCCACGATGACACGGGGAGAACATGCAAACTCCACACACATGGAAGACTGGAGACTCGAACCCGGGCCCCAGAGGTGTGAGGCAGCCACTGCTCCACCATACCAGCCCACCTGAACACTGTAACAGGTTTTTATTTTTCCAGTCTGCTCATTAGGGTAGTGCCAAAAAAACCCAAAAGTAATGCATGTGATAGTGCTGGGTGAGTGGGTGTGACACCGGGAGCGTGTTGGTTCTGAACCCAAACGAGACTGCTGCCGTCTTTCTGCCTATGCGCCGAATGGGTCAATGACCAGCTAGTAATGATGTTAGACAAGATTTAGGTCACCTGGTAATGTGCTGTACTAATCTAGGGGGGCCCAGCATTTGTCCTGGTGTCGTGTAGGGAGCGGGTTTTAATTAGCACCTGACTGGCATATGAAATAGAAGGAAAGGCCCGATGCATATGAGTAGCAATCGGCGGCACCGCAGAACAGGACCAGCGATGGCTATCCAGGCCCGTGAAGGTCACAGCGTCTGCCGTCTTTTGTTGTCTCCCTAGTTCATTAATTAAAGTCCTTGTTGGGATATTAAATAACATGTGACTTTGGCCGCTGTGAATAATTCACTGATTGGGCATTATTTCTCAGGTTTGAGCGCTAACTTGAATCTGAGTCGAGGGGCAATAAAATGAACCTTAGTCTGCCGGTGGGAGACACAACACTGAGGGGCGCAGAGGGGAGAACATGCTCTTGTACTTCTGAGCAGCCATCCAGGATTACTTCCATCCAGGATTACTTCCATCCAGGATTACTTTCATCCAGGGTAATATCCATCTGTGCAGCTGTGAAATCGCCGCTAAAAAAAAATAACATTATGATTATTATGAATAATAAACTCACAAATCCAGTGCTTCTTGGACCCAGTCCATAGACGTTTCCATGGAAGCCCATTAACTATGGTCATTAAGGAGGAGACAATGACAAATTATCTACGGAGATACTCCTGATCAGCAACGAGAGCCCGAGTGTCCCTCTACTTTCTTCTTAAGATCATACGATTACAGTAGATAAGAGAAATCGTCGTCTCCAGTTTCTATTATTAATGGCAAAGCAGTTACTTACAATGCACAGCAGATGCATCTGGCCCCCCGAGCAACGTGGGGAAAAGAAATTATTTCTCCAGGTAAGACGTGAGGCTTAAAGTTCTCCGTAAATGAAAAGCACAATTTGACCTGTTGTAGCTATATGGCTCCATCTCGGGGCACTCAATGCAAAACAGATTATCAGCAATCACCGGTTACGCTTTAGAACCTGAGGCAAGATCGCTATCAAATTTCTGCTTCTGATATCAGAGATTAAAGTGAGTGCCGCGGCTGACCCAATCACTGTAATTAAAGTTGGGTTTCCACGGTAACGCGTGTTTCCCAAAACCCCCTTTTGTCAGCTGACTTTGGACAGCCAATCCACCCCTGCGTTTTTTGCCAAGAGCTCATTTGCATTTTTGATTTCTTAGGAGATGAAGCAATGGCTAGTTAATATGCAGCTCATTAACGTCTTCAGTAGATTAACAATGAGGCACAAATAGGAAAAAATGTGAATCGCCTCTTTTTGCACTTTTTTTTTTGGTAAATTTGGCTGAAGGAGATGCAGTATCATGTGACCCGGATACACCTGATGAGCAGAAGATGAGGAAGCGTCTCTGCAGGAGAGCCTGAGTCACACCTGGCTGTAAACGTTACATGTTTACGCAGCCCCGCACTCGCGGATTACAGCTAAACTGAAGCGCGGTGATCATCACTGCTAGCCGAGCGTAGCGGTACTGTTTAGCTGGAGCGACTGTGTAAAAACAAGACTTTGACTAATTACTGACTGAGAGGAGCAGATCAAAAGAGGTCCGAGCGACACGGCAATGCGGCCGTATGGAGTATTAAAGCGTTCGTTAGAGCGAAGGACAAATGAGGGGCCTCTTCCCCCCTCCCATGGCCAGGTTTAATGAGACGCCCTGTTACACAGTCTACAGTTAAAAACCAGAACGGGTTGGTGGGGGGCAATGGCATGGTCAAGATAGCATCGCGTTTTGGTCTGGATGTCAGGAGTCTGACCTGTATGCATTCGGATATTTTCTAGAACCTACCTCTCGAACCCTCAGAATGCGGCCGCATCATCGACGTCATGACGATGATCTGTGGAGTGCCGAGGGCAGGAGAAAGACAGATCTCTCTGCAGACAGGCGCACGGTGACCCTGGTGGTGATCCAGACCCGACCGACGCCGGCAGCTGACAAATGGAAGTGTCAGCAGAACCTTTATGTCTCATAAGATCAGGAACATGGAATCACAGCTCTAACACGAATGCCCTTTACTCAGTGAGCTATATGGGAGAGAAACTGCTTCATTGCATCAAATGGAGCACTTCTGTTGGCTTAGAGCACAAGCACTAATGCAGATCCTTTCATTCACAAAGGAATCACTGTGCATGTAACGTGTGGGTCAGCCGTGACTCGTATACTCTGGCCTTTGTAATGTGCGGGCCAGCTTTGACTCGTATACTCTGGCCTTTGTAATGTGCGGGCCAGCTTTGACTCGTATACTCTGGCCTTTGTAATGTGCGGGCCAGCTTTGACTCGTATACTCTGGCCTTTGTAATGTGTGGGCCAGCTTTGACTCCTAAGCTCTGACCTTTGTATCATGGCCTAAAATCTGGGGTCCCCATGAAAGCATCTCATACTGAGCTCCCAACCCAGACCAATCACATTATGTTCCAAATTCTTTAGGGCCCCTGACCCTCCAGGGCCTTTGGAATCCCCCTAGCTGCCACCTCCTGTCTACAAGCAGGCAGTTTATCGCCCTGGATCCCTCCCTCTCTCTTGCATCATAATAGTAAATACAGTATTTAGGCAACAGAGCTCACAAAGCTTGTCCTCAGTTAAAGGTGAACTCCATCACATCCACTAGTGTTAGTTCTGTTAACTTTATTTTATTACTTTTAACATTATTACCTTTGTAGCATAGAAGAGAGATGCACATTCCTCAAGCTGTGCTAGCCTGAGGCCGTGTCTGCTGCTTTTCCAATTAAAAACCTCAAAGTCAATCCTTCATAGTGCCATAAAGCTTGTGATGCAACAAAGCGGCATCAGGAATTCCCCAAAGTCCCATCATCTTCGAGCTGAAACAGGAGTCCATAAAAACCACCAATCGAATGGGGACCGAGCGGCCGGCAGGAGGCACCCCGCACGGGCTGGGTCATGGTCACCCTGAGGAGCTTCAGCGTAAATGTTCAAACGCAAAACCACGGATAAAGTGACTTACTGGAAGCTTCAGAGTAACTAAAAAGGACAGTGAGAAGCTTGAAAACATCTAAGCATCTTATTGTTTAGCAGTTACAGAGGAGTAACTCTTGAAAGTAAGAATGCTCCAAGCTCCTTGACCTTCTCTTCTGGTGGGTTTGCATATTAGTGAGATGTTCCATTCTACCAGAGCGACCAAACTCAGTTGTGAAAATAACCTTCCTTGTTTGGCCACACACTCACCCCCCCCCCCGCCCCCCCCGCCTTCCCCCAGTGGCCGGGGTCCTCCTGATAGGGGTCCCAGCACGGGATGGGCTCTGTCGTCCCGCAAAGCCACAGGCAGACAATGGGCCGTTGTGTGGCGTCCCTGGTCCTGGAGCCTCAGGCAGGCCCTTCCTCTCAGCCCAGAGTCTCTGTCACTGCTTGCCGATGTTGCCATCGTCATTGTTTTTGAAGACAAGACAGCTTTGTTCCTCTTTCCCTATCCCCCTCCCCCACGTCCACATTCAGCCAGACTTAAAGTCTGTTACACAAAAACTGAGGACATAATTTATATAGTTTTTGAGAAGCCTTTGTTTCTATCCAGGCCAAAGCACTGCATTGCTTTTGTTTGCTATCAGGCATTTATGTCGCCACCTATGACCAGTATTATTTGGCTATTAGGGGTCCTAACGGGCAGTGAGAGAGTAAATGGCGTCCCTAGTGTTTCCCTGTGTTGCATCTCCATCAGTATGGGCCGAAAGTTAGGGCCCGATTACTGGAAGTGTACACGGTGACCCTGGACACTGGTATAGGAAGAGTGGTTAGGGGAGAGGAAGGAATGTTGGAGCTGGGGGGGGCTCTGATCTGAGCTCGTTGACAGATGAATGGGGTGGGGGTGGGCAGGAAGGATAATGAGCTACTGTACTGTATGCATGGACAGGCCGATGACGTACGGCCATTTTCAGAGCCCTGCCCACTCCTGTCCCACTCTCTGGCTAACCTAAAGATCAGCACAGTACAGTAATCTGCCAGCAGGTGTCGTAGCAGTTAAGGGCACAGACTTGTAGCTGCTTTGAAAGACCCTGCTGAAGTTCTGTAGCATAAAAAGTGTCACCAGAGAGACTGGAGGGGGCCTGCTGTGCTGGACGTGTCGCCAAAACGAGAAGCCCCTCCTCCAGGACGTGAGGATGTGTCTGCACGGCCCCTATCTGAACCTGAGGGCCACCTCGCGGAGCACGGGGGTGCCGACGTCCTGTCGGGGGTGACTAATTCCCAGATTTTTCGCCCACATGTGAAAAATTAGAAATTGGAGCAACGTGCAGCTTTATATTAGATGTAACTTTAACCTCAAAGTGCATATCCCCGCCGGTGTTTATGATGCATTAGTGGAACAAAATATTCACGATTAACAAATGCATCCCAGCTGCCTGTTAGTGTCAGATGTTGCCATGGAGCGACCTTGGCTCACTTCATACCCAACTAATAAAGGGTCTGTTAGCCCAAGACTTTGCTTTTGTTTGAGCTAATTTTGAAGGTTCATGGGGGGTGGGAGGCTGGGGGGGCACAGCATGGAAGGCGTGAGCGTGCAGGGGTTTGGGTGCAGGTCGGTCGCAGCCTCCATCATGGCCAGCTTTGCCGCTAGGATTGATCACATGGCATCGAGACCAATGACACGGAACGTCCAAGAGGAACATTTACTACAAAAACTCATTTAATCCTCACTGCTGTGACAACGAAGCTTATTCCTAAATTATCTTTGGGATCAATAAAGAGAGAAAGTGTGTGTATGTGTGTGTGGGTGTATGGGTGTGTGGGTTTACATAGATCACATTTGGGGACCAAAGAGTGGTAAAACATAAAACTTCCTTAATTTTGGGGGTATTTTTCAGGTCCCCATTTGGATAACCTTAATTTTATAAAAATCTGTGAATGCAATCAAAAAAATAAAAATGCCAAGAGTCTTGTATTTTGTTTGGTTACTTTTGGTTATGGTTAGGGCTGGGATTAGGATTTTTCCTATAGAAATGAATAGATATGTACGCTAGTGCATCTGTCTGTCTGTCTCTCTCTCTGCCTGTCTGTCTGCCTGCCTGTCTCGCTATCAATCTGCCTGCCTGTCTGCCTATCTGTCTGTCCTCGCTCCTTGAGTGTGACGGTGACTCTCACCAGCCTCCATAATGCAATGTTCTGTGTATCGCCGAAGCTTCTCAGGTGGCCTCGAAGCAGATCTCTGCACCTTCTTCACTCCCTGTCCTTTCATCCTGGCTACACAGGTCAGAGTAATGGGGTGGAGGTCGTTATAATTACAGTCAATTGCTTTAAAATGGCCCCATGCTGGCTGGGGGGGGCACTGTCAGGGAGCCCCATCTTCTCCCGCAAGGCGACGGGCCAGAGTCGAGCCTTCGCTGAAACCAAAGGTTTCTCACGCATTAGCTTTTAGCGAGACAAAGGTAATTTGATCCCACGCGAGGATGAAATGGCTCGGAGGCTGTACTTGAGAACGTGGCGTTGATTCCACGGGCCTGCGGTCCATTAGGAGTTCCAGAAGCTGGCTTTGTCTGACGTGGGCCCTGTCCTAATGGACAGGGACACCATCTCGCACATGAAAGGCTTGTGCTGCACACAGCCATTGTTAGCCTCTGGGATACAAGCCTATTGTGCTCCGACTTACTGTATGGGGCAGGTACAGTAGGCAGATCAAAGCTCAAACACAAAGGAGGGGGCCTCACTTTAAATCGTCACCCTCCGCTTTGTCACCGGCATCTGGGCTGCTAAATGACTTCAAAGTGTCCCATTCCATCGCTCTGGGTCCCTTCCCATCTCACAGTTACCGAGTAACAATGGACTCGGACCCGGAAGACCGTTACGGCAGGATGACAGACGGACAGCGGGCCCCGGGGACATCTTACGCCTGGAGTTTGAGGGCCCGACATCACAGAGGTTCCCAAACGCACCTTGTGTTGGGAGGTGGGACCAGATAATCTTTCAGTTATGTGGAAAAACGGGAGGACGGTGGGAATGGGGGGGCCTGTCGGGGCTGAGCGCGGGGGCGGGCAGGAAAAGCGCCAAAGGGCCAGCCGGGCGACACAGCTGAGGTCCGTCTGCTCCACTCGCAGCTGCAGCCGCTAATTACTGCAGCTAATTAGCCTCCCTGACATACGGCGGCAAAAATATTGCACCTCCTTGCGTCACATCAGTCACGTCGGGGGCTTCATGTTCCGAAAGAAGCTTTTACTGTGTCCAAAAATTACCCATTTAAGGTGCTTAATTTTCGGCGGCCTGTTTGTTTTTCTGCCTGTTATGGTGGAGAAAGGAGAAATGGGCCCGTGTACGGCCAAATCAAGGGCCGAGGGCGAATGGAAAGGGGTGGGGGTGGGGGGCTAATGACGGGGGCATTCTTGTGTCCGCCCCCCAGGTCAGAGGTCAATCATCGCCTCTGTTCCGGGGAAGACGGCCTGGGGGCAGTGCAATTAGAGACTAATCAATCAGTAGATAACAAGCCCTACTGTGACTGGGAGGCCGTGTTCTCACCACTAGGAAGTGAGGAGGCTGGCGGAGAGGAGAAGAAAGGATGAGGAGGAAAGGAAGACCCTCATGAAAGGAGCGTGACTACTTAAGGAGGACTGTGCTGCGACTCGTCCAAACCACGACCGCCGGCGACACACGACCTCGACCGTAACCCTAGCGGTCACACTGACCCTTCAGACGCTTGCTGTGAGCAGAGAATGCTTCCGGCCGGAAACCAGAGCGTCTGGCTGAAGGTCCTCCGGCTGCTTCTCCATCTTGCCACCACGTGACTCCCGCCCGCGCTCTTCCGCATTCCTGCCGACGCGGGAGATGCCGTGCTGAGGAACGGAAAGGCTCCTGGACTGATCTCATAAACACGTTATCAGCGACGAGTCTGGCCCGCAGAAGTGCTGCCTCACCGCTTCCCAGAACCTTATCGGGCTTCACATGAGGTCTCAACTGCCGGATTACACGTTAGATCGAGCCTCAGATCAGCTCAGTCAATTAAATGTGGAATATTCCCCTGAACCAGACAGATGCTCAGTGGTTCTCTCTCTCTCACACACACACACACACACACACAGGTTTGTAATTATATCTTTGTGGGGACTCTCCGTTCATTTCTATGGGGAAAACCGTAATCCCAACATGACGACCTTAACCCCTACCGAGCCCTAACCCTAACCATGACTAACCAAAGAAAATACAGGCTCAGCCTGCTGACATGTCACGCCGTTCCTGAACCACACACAAACCCATGACCTTTGACCCGGCAGACGTCCCAGGCGAAAGGAATCGTCATACGCTGGACACACGACTGGGATGCGTTTTCGGGGCCCGCTTACTCCTCTCCGGATAACTTCCTACTTCCGACTAACCGTTATCTGTTCCTGGGACAATGAACAGCACAGAGAGAGGACGCGAGCCGAGGGGGGGGGGGGGGGCGATTTAATTCCCTGGCTGCCACACCTTTCAGAAAAATATCTCAGTAAAAACCCCCAGCTGTAGAAATGGCTGCTGCTCTTAGTGGGAGAAGTGACTCCCGAGCAGCTAAAATAAGAATTATTTTGAATAGGGAACCGGATCCTCCTGGATGTGGCTGCCAGGCGCCCTGGGCCCCTCCGGGGCCCCCCCGGGGCCCGGAGCACAACAGGCCGCCCCCCCATGCCTTTAAAGTGGGATGGGAAGAGCGGCCCCCTCCGTTTTTGGGACATGTGTGCACGATATCCCCTCCATCCCAGGAATTCGGCCCCCTTGGAAAGTGGGGGGGGTGGGGGGGGCAGGGACTCAGGGCTGTCGTAATGAATGGCACCTGTTTCCTCGAACGGGGCTCTGGTTCCCCTACAAACACATGCAGATTAGCCATCAAAGCCGAGCGGAGCAGTCGTCCTCAATGGCCCCTTTGTTGGTGGCTTCTGAGGCCCAAGATACCGCCAGCAGGCTAGGGACCCCGTTAGGGAGCCCCCTCCAGGGCTGGGACTCGCGGGCGGAGTCGGGGGTGAACTCGGCCTGGATGCTGCAGGAAGCCCTCCATCAGCGAGCACATTGCTCTCCATCCCCACGATCCAGGGGGGGTTCCCCATTTTCACACTTCCCGAGGGAATTTCTGCCCAAGTGGCGCCCCCTGTCTGAATCAAAGAGGAATTAGTCAATGCCCCCTCAGAATATAAGGCCCTAGGTGGCAGCGGTGGGGGCTACAGCTGACATGTTTGTGGTTTATTAGCTTTTAAAATTTTTAAAATTTTAAAAAAGAGGCCGTCCACGTGCAGGACTCCCCAGTCCGGCCGGGGGAGTCTGAGGGGGGCAGCACAGAAAGATAGACTGTCTGGGAGGAAGGTGAGGTAATTAATTGCCAGGCACTGACAGATATGCAGCCAGCCTGTGAAATAAAGCGCTTTTAGCCAACCAGAGTCTTTGTGTCCGTTCCCACATTGTCTCTAAGAAACGGGCAGTCACTCCAAGTAGCTGGCTCACAAATTCAGAGACAATGGAAATCTCCTCTGGCAACAGCGGCGATCACAGCGACGAGGATGCCTGCTGCGAGTCGCCTTTGTCATCGAGCACGCGAGCCCCATAAGCTCACATGTGGGATAGTTATTACTCCTATCAAACAGACATCGCTCTGATCGCACAGCCGGCGAGGCGCTTAACAGAAACGAGGGAGCGAAAGTAAAACAAGCATGGGTCGAAATGGAGCCTGAAAGCCTGAAACCCGCCCCTCCCAATCCATTCTCCAATGTGATCAGTGGACAAAATAAGATTAAAATGACCAAGCTATATCTTTTTCATAAGGAAGCAGCGCTACCCAGTGGCTGGGAGGAGGAAGTGCAGCTACAGACCAGGAAGCCTTGAGGAGGCGTGACTCTGAGAATTTGGCTTCTATATTGGAAAACCCGTTAGAATTTGGAGCGGCACGCATGTGGGCTGGTCAAAGGCCGTCATCTGCGCAGGCAGGACGTGACGTGACACAGAGGACAAGGTGCGATTCCTTCACCTCATGAAGGAGATTGTGATGATTGAAAGAGAAGGACAGATGATGTTTTATCATGGAATCCTGGAAGCAGACACCGTTCAGTCAGTCGCCCCCCCGGTGTAGCGGCGAGAGGCTAATAAAAATAAAAAAACAAATGTGGAGATATTGATTTAAATTAGCAGGGAGGGAGGGGGGCTGCCTTCTGGTAAATTCCACGCAGGACCTTTGCAGGCCCCCCCATAATGTCCATGAGGAGACTGGTCAGAGGAATTAGCCAGGTAAGGGGGGGGTCTCACTTAGCAGAATCCTCCACACTGGGCTTCACGCCGCGTCTCGGTGTAGCCAAGCCGGGGGGGTGTGTTCACTTTAACGGCCGACTGCCGACGGATTGGGGAGCGTATCTGGAGGCGTGGCCACAGGAAGGGGCGTGTCTGTCAGAGGGCCTTCGGGTGACACTGCGGCCCCGTCGCTGAGCACCGGTGGAGCATCAGGTTACGCCGGCTGGGGTTAGGATCCAGTCGCAGGCAGGTCAAGCCAAGGTCAGCCCCGGTACTGCGTGGAAGGGCGACACAGCCTTCCTGCTAGAGCAAATAACAAGAGCAAGCAAGATCGTCACGGCAACCGTGCCCAGCAGGCCACACAGACACACAGGGTCAGTTCCTAGCCATCTTTAAGAAACATACTTTAAATTTCACTTTATCAATTAAGCCGGGTCCCCGCTCGCCACTCGACCCGGGAACACATGCGGAGAGACAGGCGTGAGGTAATCGGCGTGCAGGAAGCAATCACTCCAGCGTCCCATTGGCTGCCAGTCTTCATAGACGTATCGAATCCTTTCAGTGAGTTACAGCTCACTGTTAGTATGAATGCATTCAGAGGCGAGTCCCCCCCCCACCCCCGCCCTGGCACGCCAGCTCTCTCCTAACGCAGCCCAGCCCAACGCGAGACCTCGCTCCGAGCCGGCCCCCGAACGGCGGGGCTGCCTGATTAAAAATGGAACACAACACAAAATGGGAGCAAATGTTGGCTGTGGGCATCGCCGTCCACCGGTGGGTGCGGACAGGGAGCCAGGCGCTCACCTCCCACAGTGTCAACAAAGACCGCCCCAGAGGGCCCCCCCCGCCCCCCTCCTGTCCTGACAGCTCTTTATTCCAGCCCTAATTAGAAAAATTAGATCCATGGAAAAGCAGGACTGCTCGCAGGCCCGAGCTGCATCGGGTCGGCACGTCGCACAAAGGGCCGAGCGGCAAAGGACGGGGGGGGGGAATAAAAAGCTGAATGTAGCTTTGGGTGTCGGGCTGGATCGGACCCCCCCCCCGCCGCCTCACTACCGTCACATGTCATTATTTAGATGCTTTTACCCAAAGTGGCTCACAGGCACTTCGTGTCTTTGTGTCACACCTGCTGTCCTGTTTTGCTCACTTTGACACCCGACTTTCCTTTATAACGTGAAACAAAAGTACGGTCGCCGATTAGACTGATAGGACACAGTCCCCCCGCGGGCGAATCCGGGATCTCGAATCGCCAACCTGCACGTCCGTCACCTGCTGCAGTCTGACTGAGGTCTCTCCGGGCGGCGTGGTGCCTGTTTTGGGGTGGGGGGGGGGTCACACGGAGCTCAGCCACGTTTTCAGGGGAGCCTCAAAGCTTCTGGGCTGGGCGCCTTAAACTCTCCCCTATTCATACCAGTTTCCTGGTTTGGTCTGAGATCACAGTAACTGGCATTTGCAAATTGCCACTAGTGAAGGAGTCCAGGATGTGTACCCCCCCCGGCCCAGGATAAATGGAGAGAGGGTCGATGGATGTCCGTGTCGAGTCTCTGAGAATTCACAGTTTAACTCTTAACATTTGTTCTTGTAAACTTTCCCAGCGACGCAGAATACAAATGAATGTCGAACTGACCTTCCACCTGCCACAATTTACATTTAGAAACCTTAAGTTCAAAAGCATTGGGTCTTAATTAAAAGACTCTGCACCTTACATTAATTAAATATTTGACTAAAAAGGGAGCGAACAGTGGCTCTTAATTAAATTAGCATCGTGAACTCACTTTGTAAAATCAGACCTTTAGCACGGTGCATTTTAATTTATGACGGCCGTGATATTGTCTTAAAAACCAGACTCCCAGCTAAACTGGGCGGCCTCAGATTACCTTCTCTGAGCTGTCCTTGTTCAAGCCTCTAGAAAACAACACATATAAATTTTTCTTAGTAGGACTAACAGTCTATAAATAGCAGCACCGGTACCAAAAGTGTTGGTTCTGCAGTGCCTAATGGTGTAATTTGTATTCTTAATGAGCATTCTGGATCATTTGTTTAATTTTGTGTCACACAGACACAAGTGGGATGACTTTAATTAGCTACTCAGAGTAAGCCGGAGTAAGATGTTTCTCTCTGCAGGAGACCACCAGTGTAATAGCCCCCTCCAGTGGACAAGCTGCGTCAGGACAGACACCGTTTTCGTTTGCCGCGGAATCATGTGACCTAGTTTGCATGCGGTCAGACTCAGAGCCGCTTTGAAAACTGAATTTAGAGAATTTAACCATTTTTAGAATTTTAAAACGTAGCACTAAAAATGCAGCCTGTGTTGTAAAAGGAGGTTGAAGCCATTAATCTTTTTGCTCACCACAGGTAGCGGAGCGATGCAGCGTTAATTGTCAGCACCCCAATTTTGCGGCAGAAAACAAACAGATGTGTATTAAATAAAAACAGGGCTATGGGATTAAACAGATGGGGCCCCATGCAATGCTGGAATTTTTCACATTTCGCAATTAACCTTGAAGCTCATCGATCCGAATCAATACGGACTGGACGCTTCTTTTTAATTGAGACGAGATAATTATTAGCCGGCATCGGGCTCATTAATGGCTCACTGTTGAAATATGCCTGCAGCCAGGAGTTAATTGAGTTTACGTGTGTGTGTGTGTTGTTAACGTTCCCCTAATTGAGGCCGGTCCTCCGTGTGGATGAAGCTGTTGGGCAGCATTTCGCTTCTGTATCTGATGCCATTTCGGGTCACATTTTACCCCCGACGCCACTGTCCCACCCCAAGGATGAGGCGACGGCACACAGACGGGAAGCTGAACCGTTCGCAGATAACTGCAATCACAATAAAATAAGAAAACGGAATAAACAATCGCGTAAGATTTTTGTAAGACTGGAATAACGGAGAAATACAAATCAGAAATGAAAAATATAAACCCGCTAAAAAAAAAGTTATATTAAATCTACAGCAGCTGCCTGACTGAGCATCGCCAGCAGAGGGCGCGAAACGCTGGCTCTGACGCCACCAGGGCGACATCCAACTCACGCACATCCTTCGGGAGTTAATCCATGGGCCAGTGATTGAATAAGGCGCCGAACCTGTGTTTTGGATTAATCAGTCAACACAAATATCAAAAAGTTACTCTTTAAATGCCCAAATGTATAAAGCCCTAGTTTAGCAAATAGATCTCATTGGTGGTACAAACTCAGGGCAGGTGTGTGTGTGTGTGGGGGGGGTCTTTTACCCCCGCCAGCAGCATTTGGTATGAGCAGCGTGGCAGAAGCAGGTCAGGCCTTCAGCGTGTTTATTAAACGCTTCTGCACAATCTGAAAACGACAAAATGGATAATAAAACGAAACAGCCGACGATCGATGGGGAGGAGCGATGCCGTCCGCTATAGACGAGGGCCAGGACATTTTGGAGGGGGGGGGGGGGGATATGATTATTTTAGAAGAGCTTCTCCTGGTTGCAGTTGACTGTCATTGAGTTTTGCCCGGTCAGTAGTTAATCCAAAAAATTGACAGTGGTTTTGATGATGAGCGCAGTGGGGAGGGTGCCAGTCACATATGGGGGGCTCCTGCGACAGAAAAGCTCGCGGGTTCAGGGCTCCATGGGGGGCTCCAGCCTGAACGCGCTTAAACGGGAAATTTTTACAGCTGTCTAAACCAACCAGAAAAGACATCTTGGATTATAAATGTCAGCTGAAGTGTGACGGCATTGCGTCTTGTCTTTTAGGAATCGAATCGTATTTTTATTATCAGTCTGACGATGGCACTAATGGGGGGGGGGGGTATTTTAACCAAAAGCTCACAGTTTCTATACCCGTTTCACAAACATAAGAAAAAACACTCAACTCTTGGCAATACGACGTGCTCGTCGTGAGGAAATATTCAGACAGCAACCCATCCACAGCCCAAGCTTGCTCAACGGCGCCCACGGCAGGCAGAATAAAGAGGTCCTCCAGGTTTGAGGTGAAGTCTGTCACCCCCAAACCCCCACTTCCTGTCACCCACGTGTCACTGACTGAGGCTTCTGTCATCTCTCTGTGGAGCTTCAGGAATGAGCCTCAGAAACAGCTCGCCCGCGAAGACACGTCGTTTGCTCAGTCCCTTAACGGCCACATTTTAAAATAAAATTAAAGTCAAGCGACTGGCTTTCACTGGAAGTGGGAACCTCAGTGCCCTCTGGTGGCCAAACCAGTGTGATGCAGCTGCAGAGTTGTCTCCAGACTACTTTTAAAAATAAATAGAACCCACCGCAATGTAAACAAAAGATGGCATCTCCCCAAAATAGGTTTCGGCCAGCTGGTGAAAAGGCATTTGATGGAGGTGGAGCCTGTCACGACCTCTGAGCATGCCCAGTTCTGAGATCACCACCAGAGGGCCAGCTTTATGGATGCGAGACGAGCATTTGCCCTTCAGAAACAGAAATGGGATGTGAACAGAAAAACCTTTTTCCCCTTTTAATATAACCATTTGGTCCAAATACATAAAATGAGCAATATGTACAGCAACAGGTTAGTTTTCCTTTGTTTCAGTCTGGTTTTAATTACAACGCTTGTAAACACTTTACAAAGCACCTAGCAAAAATACTTCTACAGGTAAAATTGTACAAGATGCAAGGGAAAAAAAACTAACCAAAATCAATAAATGTACAACAGCACGTTGTAATGGAACCAGTGGACACCCCCACAGTCAGAGTGGAGTGGTCCGATCCCATAGTCTGGGCAGTGGACTCCCCCACAAACTGAGAGGAGTGGGCTGATCCCATACCCTGGGCAGTGGACTCCCCCACTAACTAAGAGGAGTGGGCTGATCCCATACCCTGGGCAGTGGACTCCCCCACTAACTAAGAGGAGTGCGCCGATCCCCTGAGACCCAGGAAGAGGGTCAGTCTTCCGCTGAGTGCAGGGTGAGCTTCAGCAACAAGTTTTGTCAGGAAATACAACAAATGATCAACATCACTGTAAAAAGAATCAACCCCATCCTCTCCCATCTGTTACAGCCTCCTCACTGAAAAACCGAAAAGAAAATATATAAATACACAAAAAAGAATGATTAAAAAATCCCAAAATAAAAGCACGCTGATGGAGAGTGAGTAGAAATCGCAACGACATTTAGGACGGGGGGAACCGGACTCGAAAGTGACACCTGCTGGCAGCGTGACCACGACACACCCCCCTCAGACCACGCCGTGTCTGTTGGAAAAGTGACCTTTAACCTGAGGGGGGGGGGGGGTGTCAAAAAAGATCAGAGTGCGACAGCCCGGTTGCTGATGTCCATGACACACTGGTAAATGTCTGCCTGCCCTCTTAGGGTGACAGTTTGGCTACTACAGCCCTTTTCAGTGGACTGCTACAGATATGAGAATCAATAAAAGTGTCCACAGGGCCCCCAGAGCCACCGGAGGGCCCCGTGAGGGCCCCGGCCATCCAATCAGAGCGCATCCTGTTCCTCAGTCAGAGCTGTGTTCCTCCAAATCACCCCACAGAAATGACGGCAGTGTTGAGGTAAAAATCTTCAGTCAGTTCCTCTACATCTGCGACCCACCCCCCCCATCTCGGACCCTAGTTCATCTTGGGGTAAATCTTTTCGTAAAAGTAATTCTGGGCCAGGATGTACAGGTCTCCGTCCTTCTCCCTGACGGCGTGGGCGCGGACGAACTGGAACTGCTCCAGGGCAAACTCGTAGAACTCGCTCTCCATCTTCCAGATGTCCGACTGCTGGAGCTTAGCGATCGACTCCTTGGTGGGGGGCTTCTTCTCGCTCGTCTTCCTCAGGTGAGACTTCTTACCTGGAAACGGACGGCGTCATGCGGTTAAGGCAAGCCGCCGGAGTGTAAACCTACACGATCACGGCGGTTTAGGTCCCGCGGAAGTGAATCTGTAATGAAGTGAGGGGCGGTACGACCAGGTTACCTGTGCGGTAGAGCTCAGTGGCACCACGGAAGTAGCGTGGTAAAGCTGCCTCCAAGATCATGATGAAGTCCTCCAGCTCCTCGGTCACGCCCACCAGCAGGTACTCGTTCACCAGGTTATATTTGGCCTGCTCCAGTGCCCACCGGCTCCCCACGTTCCTGCCAGGAGCAGCAGAGTGGTCAGCCACATGTGACTCACTGGCGCCACCCTGTGGCGGGGAGTACACACTGCGGCACATAACTGCGCCGATCCTTTCCAGTTTCATCCAAGAGATAATTAGGTTACATCTGCATAATTAGACAATAGCTGCTGTATCATGATATGAGAAAAGCAGCCGTAGAAAGGTCCTCCACCAGCATTCCGAATAGTGTCCGCAGAAGAAAGGGATCTGCAGCCAGAGCTTCTCGGCAGCGCAGTCGGACCCGCCGGACGACACGCACTCATCGAAGGTCTGCAACGAGAGGAGTGACACCATTAGAGACCCATGAGCCGAGTCCAGACTGAGGTCCTCAGGACCGAAGCCATCGGCTGGCTTGCTAGCGCCCCCTAGCTTCAATGATGAACACACATCTTCTACAGAGTTCTCAGAATTTCGCTGACTAGTAGCGGCACGAAATCTGAACATGAACACAGTCAAGGATTCAGGGGGACATATTCTACCCATGGCATAAACAATCCGCCTCAGAAATATAGGCAGGAAGTGGAGGATTCTGGGAAACAAGGCATAAAACCCACCATAGGCAGGACTGCACTGTCAATCACCTGCTCTACCACCTACCATTGGATTAAACCAAGAATGTGACAGGGCACAGATACTCCGCCCATCTCCATTCTCCAATCACACAGTGGGCTGCATTACCTTCTTATCTCCCTGCTTCCTCCTCCTCAGTCCTGGTCGGTAGTCATCTCCAAAGCGCAGGAAGTAGTAGTAGGACACAAGACGCTCGATGGGGTCTCGGATCACATTGATGTAGATGGGCTTTCGTTTCACGCCGAACCTGTAGTGGGAGGGGCCAGTTACCTGTCAATCATCCTTTGTGGAAGAACTGGATTGGATCAGTTCAGATGCAATGAAGGCCCCTGGCATGGTACCAAAATAACGTAGATACCAACGTCAACACTAAGAAATCGGTATGCAGTCATATATTCACGTTAAAAATCTCAAGGAAGGGAAACGCAGATCTGTCACCAAGCAAAACAAAACTGCAAAATCAGTGGATTGATTGTGGTCTTTGTCGAAGGAAAATTTCCCATAACGTTCATACTGATGCAAAGCTCTTTTCAACCACAAGGGGGCATCTACCACCCAATTTAAAATCTTACCCGGTTAAGAGGCAGGTCCACTACTCTGATGTGCTGCTCTGAATACCAACACGATCTCATTGTCCACAATAGCAGCGGAACATTAATGAGCCACATTTTTTGAAACTGACGATTATTTCTAAATTGACTGCAGGAATGCAGCTCCCGTCGTGGTAGAACAGCCCCCCAGTCCGCTGTTGTATCTCTCTATTGTCAGTGGTTTCCAAACACCCACTGAGCCACGACCTCCCTTAAAATTCCTCTGGTTCCCTGGTAGCTGCTTTACCCTGCACACAGCACTGGGGTGGTCTCTGACTCTTACACCTAAAGTAATGTCA
>JAODJU010000043.1:2719435-2735895 GCA_026776725.1 Gnathonemus echidnorhynchus
TCCCCGACCACCCCTGTACAGGATGTTAATGTGCGACGGCGCCCATTATGAAAACCCACACCTGGACGGCAAGGCTTCCAAAACACGGCGTCTTTGATGCGCCGTGCTACCTGATCAGCTTGCAGCCCAAAATACTCAACAGGCCGACAGGCTCCAGGGCGTCTCTGACATACGGAGGCTCCGAACACGTCGAGCATGACGGCACACATGCGCCGTCCCGCGTCCTCGACACGCCGCGACACGCGGCCGCATGCGATTCAGCCTGTGCGGCCTTGGCTAGGCAGCGCAAGCAGCAGGGCCTCCAAAGTTCACTGCCGAAAAGTGACAGGGCGCCTCCTACTGATCGTTTCCACCCACTAGCGTTTACATAGACCCATGACCGCGTCAATGGCACCTCTGTTAGCCCGATTCCTCTATATTCTTTTTTTTACAGCAAATTTCAGGAGCCTGTGACTGTGAATACATTTAACAATAGAGAAACGAAGCACAGCTCTTCAGAATTTAATAATATATGTAGGTTTTATAGCAGCTTTGAAACTCAAACTAGATTAATTCCTGATGCCGACATTTATTAGGGAAGGGGAAACGAACCGACAGACAAAGTCTGGCTCGGGGGTCGGGACCCAGCCCCGTCTCCGGTGTCGTGGGCACCACGAGTCCGCGGCGTTCTCCAGCCAAGCGGACGGAGCGTTTTACACACAGAGAATCGAGTCGGCAAATCCCTCATTTTTTCTACTGGGATTCTCCTGCGTGCATTTCAGTCACAGAACCAGAAGCTGATAATGCAGACTAACAGCACTGCGGAGACAGATAGGTATTCAAAACGGATCTTGTATTACTTCGTAAATGTAAACACACGTTAATTGATGCAGACCAAAATGAATGGCAACCGTGTGAATGGCTGATAAACGGAAAAACAAGAAAGAGACGAGAGCCTAAGCAAAGTCACCTCCATGCGAGAAGAACATTGACAATAACAGGGTTTCTGTCATTAAGGTACATAAAAGATGACACCAAGACAATGAAATGGAATTTAAAAAGGGCCCCGGATCCAGAACCCTGGCAGCGAGGCGGTGGTTTGGCCGTCCTGCAGACTTCAGCGGGAAACAGGGTTTGGGAGCGAGCGAGAGAAGCGCTTGACTAAACAAGTCAGCCGCCCCGTCGTAATGAATAATCCCCAGAAGGGGGGGGGGCGCGATGCTGCCAGAGCTCCCCCAGGCTGTCATGGCAGCACCACATGCTTCGTGCTGCGCGAGTAAGATGTTCTGGTACAAAATCCACATTAAAAATGTCTCCTGCTCTCTAAATTAGGCAGTTCTGCAACCAAAAATCAGCAGTCGAGCCAAGATGAAAAACTATGGGCTTGTGTTTACACTGTGCGTGACATCATCACTGGATTTTTATTGATTAACAAGATTATTTGCCTACATTGGTTTTTTGTTTTTAAGTTCTTACGTATCGACAAACCGCAACTGTTACAGACCCATGAATGGTGCCAATGGACAAAAAAGGCTTACCTAGGTGGAAACTAATCAAATTCATTTTCCATCAAAATGTTTTAAATTCTTCCTCTAATTTGAGAACAGACAGTCTGGCTTCCTAATATCCATGGTGAGAAGAACGTGAAAATGGTTCCATACAGAAATTGGAGAGCTGGTCCATAACGGTTCCTACGGGGCGCCCCCCCCCCCGTGGCAGGAGTGGTAATTTCAACTGTCCACTTTTCAGATTGGTGACAGCTGCTCCAAACGTCATGGAGAAGCTTGGGAAAGGTCACTGTGCCATCAGAGTGACACAGCTGAGAAGCCGGGGTTTAGAGTGGGATGCATTATCAAACGGCACGTACCATTTCAGGTTCCCCTGAAAGTCAGCGGTTTAGAGTGGGATGCATTATCATACGGCACGTACCATTTCAGGTTCCCCTGAAAGCCAGCGGTTTAGAGTGGGATGCATTATCATATGGCACGTACCATTTCAGGTTCCCCTGGAAGCCAGCTGCATCCAACAATATATCACTGCTTATGTAAAGAAACCTACACAATTATGGTTTTAAGTCAGTTTATGTAGTTGGATACTTAACTGACGTAGGTTAAGTGCTTTCAAAAGTTTTTCAGAAGGTACAACCAAACCCCCCCCCCCAGTAGGAATGAGCTTTTCACACATGTATTGCTGGATCCCATTGATTATGCCTGTAACTGTGATTGTGTTATAATGAACTGGGCACTTTCCAAGCTCTTCTCTATAACAGCAAAGTATGTTCCTGTCTTTAATGCCATCCTTTATCTCCTATGATGAGTGGTGGGTGTGGCTTATTTTGATCTTGAAAACAGAGTCAGGTGACTGGAGGTCGTAGTGCTGTTTGGCTCACCAGACTCATCCCCTGCATTAGGTAAAAATGATCACGCTCCATTTAATCTCACTTGCAGCAATAAAAGAATCCTTCCTGATTCTAATGCCCGAGCTGCAACTGTGATTTTGTTCCCAACTGTGAATTAGGTTTTTATTTTTTTTTGTGCTATCCGTTTTCAGTTTCCAGGGTAGCCCCATCCTGACAATAAAACGGTCCATCGATACCCATTCTCTGATGAAGCTGGAGGAATTCAAATTCTGACACACGAATTAGGTAGACGGTGAAGTCACAGTCACCCTACATTGAGGGCAGGAGCAGCTGCTACATAATCCTATAAGCAACCGCTGTCTACAATTTCAAATAAATTATAGAAAAACCCAACATGTCCAAAACCGGGATTAACAACCGCAGCAGCAGGTGCAAAGACTGCACAGCCAAAGGACCTCAAGACTAAACTCTCCCCAAGCTGGAGTCCTCGATGGGTGTGGGGGTTGGGTCCAAACCACTGTATTCAGTGCTCTCTCTGACAAGGTCTTTCCCTCAAGGAAAATCCATCACTGTGAAGGGACAGGCTGCACCACACACACACACACACACACCTGCTGCTGTCGATAGAGCAGAGTCCTTGGGCATTAATATTTCACGACCTACAAAAACTGGAGTGTCAAACTCTCCTTACAGACATTCAGAGAGAAAAACAAACTTACGGCAGACCTCACGCTGCGTCTAGTCACAACACGAAGTTCTCAGCCGGTCTACATGTTCTTACAATCAGTGCTGTGTGTCTGCGAAATCCACCTCTATTTTCTAAATGCTACTATTCATTATTTCACAAAATGTGAAGGGAAACTCCTCAAATGGCATTCAGGAGCTGTTCTGCAGCGCTACACCACAGAGTAAGATAAGTGCTAGGATCTCAGGTGAATTCCCTTCAGCAGCAGCTAGAAGCTGTATATGGTCCAGGAGTAAATGTAAACCAGGTTTAAATATATATCACTCCTCAAAAAAGCTTAGAACCAGACCTCCTATCTATGCAGTGGAGAAGGGAGCAGTCCAACCTGCCTGGTGCTTTGGGTCTCAACATGTTCCTCAGTCGGAGTACAAGCAGATAAAACTGAAGATAAAGTAATTCCACCCCTGCACTTAATTACATACAGTGGTGCTATTTTCGTACGCACACGCACACACACACACACACACACACACAGCCTGGGCGGGGGGTGGAGGAAACACCAGTCATGCATTTGGCTCTGGCCTGGTTTTCTAACCTTGTTCTGCTTAATTGTTTTGCGTAACCAACATGGACCTACCAATCAGTCACTTGGAAACAGGACCCATTTGAGTCGCTGTTCGCTGCTGCAGACACTTGGGGTTGAGGTGGTTCCCCTTTAGCACCATGCCCCAGACCTGGGGCACTGAGGGGGCACTACGCCACCACCGCAAGACATTCAACAATGAAGGTTAGCCTGAATGCCCCCCCAAGCCTGCGGCGATGGTGGGATGCGAGTGGAACTAGCTGATTATTTCCCGTACGTGTTAGAGTGAAGCCACAAGTGCATTTTTGGAGAGGGAACATACCAGACAACAGGACAGAAATGCTGCATGCAGTGACAGCATACCGGCGTGGGACAGGATAATGTTACCAGAATCCGACTGGGCATGAAAGAAGAACCAACACCGCCAGCTTCTCGGACACCGTGAGAATCTCACCCAAGCTGGCTTGAGGCGGTGTCCGTGCCCCAAAAGCCTCCCTCTCTGATCTCCACGCCCGAGTCACACCCAGCTAAATGAAGACATCACAGCGAAGCCTGGCACATATCAGAGTCCTCAGCTGTCGCTGCGCGTATTCGACCCTCGAGTCCTTCATTCACCATCTTCACGCCGAGCCACGTCTCGCTTCTCGCTTCTCGCTCCTGCAGCCTCGAGGACCCAGAACACGTCCTCGAGGACAGAAGTTCACGGTGAGAAAGGTAGAGCAGTATGGCCTGAAACCCGGAGCAGATGGGGCTTCAGAAGCCGGAACGTCATCATCATTACGTTCTACGGTGCCACGTCTATGGTTATGTCTGCGTGAGCTTTACAAATAGATCACGGCATCCAGCATCATGCACACAGTCCATCCAGCCATTTACTACCTGGATGGTCCTTCTGTACCAGGCACCTGGTGATGACATTCAATTTTCAACAGATTGGTGGGGGGAGGGGGTGTTATTGGTGCCAAAGAATGAACTTCCTGGGAATATTCATGGGTCAGTATTGGGGTAGGTAGTGCCTCATTAGGAACGGCTTCACCTTCTTGGTGAGAGGTACGCCCAGTGCCCTGGTGTCACGACTCGACTCCTCACCGGGCAGCTGTTCACCTGACACGACATAGCCGCCATAAACAGGTGAGCGTCTACTGGCACGTTCCGCCACACGCTGGGGCCGCGGGGAAGCCGACCTACCCCGTCAGCATCCGCCGCAATCGGCTCCATCGCAGGCATCTCAGAAGGGGGCTGTTTGCGTGTGTTTGACGATGATGCTCATTAGCGTGCAGACCAGCCTCTCGGACAGAATTATTATTTGGGGATGAAACATCTGCTTTATAATCAAGAAAGAGACTGAAGGGAAAAGGAAAAAGCAGAACAGGAGAAGAGCACAACCGACCATCGTGAAATTCCAGGTCTCACGTTATGCAGAGAGACTGACAGATAGAGTCAGTATCGCTTCATGGTTGCCCATGTCACCAGAGTCTAAAAAAAAGCTCTTTGTCTGGATGCTGAAAAGCGAGGCCCCGATCAGCCCGATCAGTGACCTCAGTGGCTGTCGGGGGATAATAACGACACTGTATAGCATGAGCGGCGCCCCCCAGCCGTGCCACCGTTCGGTGACCCACCCCCAGCAGCTGGGGCTGGGCCCTTTCCAAAGCCGCCGCTTCAATCAGCCGACCAACCGACAGGGGGGGCAGGAGGTCAACGTGCTGCTGATGTGGTGGCACAACGGCGCGGCTGAGTGCCCCCCTTACAAAACGCACCCGCAAGCCAACCCTTGCCAACAGAGGCCCTGTGGTTCTCATGCTTTCCTGCCGCCGGGACGGATCTGGAACAGCAAGCGCCTTGAGTGGGGAAACAAAGGCCTTCCGACCCCACGGTGGCCTCAACGGGCAGCAATGAAGCGGAGTTTCGGCATAGGGGGATTCTGGGAATCTACGGCAAAGACCGCACCGTGACCTCTGCGGTCAGACCCTTGGCAACTCAGAGTGGATGGCAGGCTGACTGACCACCTGACAGAAGTTGGTGGAACAAACAGGACAGTGTGCAAAAATAGACGCACACACACACACACATACACACATACACACGCACACACACACAGCAAAGTGATGAGGGTAAAATTAAGCTGAAGGTTTTTTGCACTAGCACAGAAACCGTGGAGTGTGGTTTTTAAAATACCACCAAGTCCTCTGGAGATAAAAGAGAAACGCACTGCACTTTGAACAGGTTTAAACACAACCCCCCCGCGCACACGGGGAGTGAACGCTCTCGCTTTCCCTCAGACAGCCACTCTGCGCATAAACTGATATCTCTGTAAAGCAAAATCATAAGGAGGGCAAATAAGAAGTGAAAACTACATTAACTTTAAGGGAGAACTCAGCAGCTATTTTAAATATACGCTGTTCATAAATATATAAGCATAAATTTGATAAAATGCCATAAACATTTTGAGAATTCAGGCAAAATTCCGAAAACTGGGGGTGGCCATATAAAAGTTATATATAATATTTGATAAGAAAGCACAGCATGGCTCAGGACAGCCGCCCCCATCGCCGCCTGAGCAGGACAGCGGACGGATCTCCCCCCCCCCACCGATGGCCTTTCTTTGCGGACAAAGACTCAATCTCTGTCAATTAATCTCTCACAGCAAACCGGCAGATTTCCATTCCCTGACACATGCTCGCCTTTTCTGTGCGGCTGCTAATTACAGCCTATTAGGGCAGAGTAATCACAGTGCTGTTATAATGGAAGCTAATTTTAAAAAGCGTTCAGGGAGATAACTGTGGCGGGGGCCTCTGTGCTCGGCCCTTCATCCCCCCCCAAGTAAGATGAGTCAGGCGGTCACGGGTGCAAACGGGCATCGTGCTGTAATCCCCACATGACGGCACTGACCCAGCGCGGTAACAGCGCCCCCATTGTGGGGCTTCTCCTGGGCAGGATGACATCATAAATGAATAATTAATAAACTGGCCTTCATGTCAGAAGCGGACGACCCATTCGGCGGCGTCTAGAACACAGAAGGTAGCGTCTGAAAGAAAGCTCTCGATTTAGAAGATTTACAAGAACTTTGAAAGGGCCACGCGGAGCAGGCCGCATGAAAACAGTCGAGATGTCAGCGTATCTTTACGGTTTGCTGGTTTCGAGAGAGATAGGGCGAGGGGGGCTGCTTTTCAATAGTGTCAGAACTGGTGAGTTAGCAGGGAGGGGCGGTGATGGGTACAGAGCGATTTAACAAGACAGACAGTGGGAAACATGGGAAGAGATGGTGTCTGAACAGGCAGCTAATAGGATGCGACTGAAGCTCAGCAGCTGCATTTAAAATGAGGGGGCATCACCGTAGACTGCATGAAGCCGCGAGGGAGACGGGGAACCGCTACAATCAGGAAGAAGAGCTCAGTCACCAAAAAATCAAAGTAAATCTGCAAGACGGTGAGGCACGATGTGTGAATACCTGCCGTATGGAGGCTGATTAAATGCTCCGCGCCACGGGACCCCAGAGACCCAGAGCAGCCCGCGAAAGCAGCGAGTCACGGCGCCGAAAGCGCTCAGGTCAGCGCTCCTCCCAAGGAGAACCAGCGGGGAGCGAGGGAGCGGGGCATGCTGGGAAGGGCCGAGGGGTGACGCCATCTGCTGGTCATAAAAGTGCAGCGGATGGCTTCTCTAAATTTACACAAAACGCCGACACTACTAGTTATTTTCAGGACGGCGCATTTAATTAGACCGTTTATTACACTTTATTAAATGTTTACTGTAACTACACATTTAAGACAAGCCCTGAAAGAGGGAACATAAAGAGGTGCAGCACAGCGCATGCCCAGGGCAGCATGTACTTGGGCTTAAAGGGGAGGTTACTGGGTTTTTAGCCAGGTAATGACATTTTAAATAAATACAGGTCTGACTCAGGGCATTGAACCAAACTGGCTGCCGTACCCTGTGGTTCCTCACCTTCTGTAAACACAGAATCAAAAAGGAACACGGGACGGGATAAAAATACTACTGTTATTTCCTAAGTGGGTCAGAGGCCAGATTAGCGGTCTGGTGACTCTGGCGAGTGCATTTTCCCTGAAGGGGTAACCCTGGGGAGTCACCGGCTTTAGCTGAACCCAACAACGACAATGTCTACACGAGGCTTCCGTGAGCGTCCATTCCGGCACCCCTGAGCGCAGCAGGAAGGGTTGCGCCGCTCCTCACGCACCGGGCAGGGTCGCGCCTCGCCTTGTCTCGGGTCGCGCCTTGCCTCGCCTCACGCACCGGGCAGGGTCGCGCCTCGGACACCTGGCCGCCTGCTACCCTGCCGACCAGCTGCACATGCTCGTAGATCAGTCCCTAAACTGCTAAAAGGTAAAAAGGGGAGGACATCTGTGCTTCATTACTGATCACACAAGCCTGAGACTGGCATCCTGAGACTGGCATCCTGACGTGCAGCACTGCACCGGGATGGAGCCCCTCTGACCCAATGCCAGGTATCTCCTGTGTTTTGCCCCCCCGGTTTGCTCAGCCCCTGTGGCACGCTGGTCTCTCCAAGAGGGAGTCTTTATTAAACGTTAGAGCTGAAGTACTGGAATGGGGGGGTTAGTGTAGAAATGGAGGGCCTCCTGGTCCTGATCCAAATCCGTGTCCTCTGTCAGGGACGGCTTGGTGAAGCGCCTCCGTGACATTTCACACATCTAAATGCCCTCCGAAGATCTCAGATTACGACTTTGGCATGACACCTCTGAGATACGCGTGTGTGCGTGCGTAAGGATGACGTGCAGTTATTTAAATAAAAAAAAAAAAGGCTGAACCTTAGGCTCAGAAATGCACCTTGGGGATTTAAGTGTTTCCGGAGACTTCCAAATGGCACTCGAAGCATTCTGCGGGTCAGCGCAGACACCTTGTGGCTGGGGGCGCTGTCTGACCCCCCCCCCCCACCTCTTGAGTGCTGCTAACCACCCCCGCGGTGAACACGACGGGGCAGACCACAACAGCTAACAAAATGTTCCGTGTCGCGGGAAGCTGCGACAAAAAGGCCCGCATCTCGTCTTAATAGACTCCACACAAAACATCCAGGAGCAGTTTGTTCTTGCGGAGCCGACAGTCTGCGTGACGAGGTTTGATCACAGCTGGCTGTTTAAGGCTCATCTGGACCCCCCCTCCCCAAGAGGCCCATGGCAATGGCCCATTTATCGATTTCATTTACTAGCTTCTCCCACTGTTAAAATAAAGCACAAATTGGCCACAGCCAGCTAACAAGCAGTTCCGTGTGTGTGTGTGTGCGCTAGTGAGCATCAACAACCACACACGTTTTCAGTGGTTCCCCGATTCCCAGTTGTTCTGAAGACCATCTCCAGCACCCAGGATGGTCCAGACCACCCTCACTGCATGCCTCCTTGGTTTACCCAATTTCTGCTCCCAATGCCAACTTGCGTGTTCAACTGGATCACCTTACATAACCAGACCCCCAATCAGGTCAGCAGCTGCTACTCAAGGAACCAACATTCATTTTGAAAACAAACCCAAGACTCTGTAGGTAAAAGAACTCCCTTCAGCTGAGCCGAGACACGAGGTGTTCGATGACATCTACCGCAGAGTGTCCAGACCGCCAACTTGAGGTGGAGAATGAAATCCAGCCCCAAAGGCCACGCTGCAGGAGGCAGAACAAACTGCAAACTCACCAGCAGGTCTCTGGGGAAAGGAGCCCAGGCCAGACTCACTAAAGCAATGAAATCAGAGATACAAGAAATGCCGATTCAGAGGGATGTCTGAAGACCCAACAGGAGGGGCAGGACAGACCAAAATGGGTACTTTCACTCTGCCCTGAGATTTATGAAAAAAGAAGAGGGTATCGGGTTAAAAATGGGAGCGGAAAATTGAATCATTCATGCCGATCCACTTTCTGTAGCTGAGAAGACCAGCCAAACCCAGAGAACGCTGAATACCCCTTTCAGGTTCTGTCCCCCCTCCCCGGAACTGTCGGACATCTGACAGACACCTCCGGAAATTAGAACGAGGAAAACTGGAAAAGAAAAATAAAAACACAAAAAAAGAGACAGCCTGACATATTCTCACAAAGATTTGCTGATCAGTAGAATGTTCCGGAAGCATCAGACAGTCTCTGAGGTGATATTACTATGTGCCTGGCTCCCAGCATATCAAGCGGCTATATTAAGGAGGAGCGATCCTGTGTTCAGCTGTACAAATCGCTTAATCAGAGCCGTATTTACACAGCCTCTCAGCAGCTGCTACAGGGAGGATGTGCATGCAGTGAGGATGTGGACGGCATTTCACATTCACTGGCAGCAGCACAGTACAGAATCTGCCCCTTCAGTGACAAACATTCAGAGATCTGTTATTAAAACTCTGCTCTGCTTTCAATAAGCTCAAATATGGAAGACGGCAGAATTTGACGATGACCTGGCAAACTCCTTCGGAATGAGAACAACCTCTCGTCTTTGCTGCGGTCGAATTACCCAGAGATAATCTCTGCCTCCGATTACACCCCCCGAGATAAACAGCCGCGTTCCCCTTTTTGATTGATATGCAAAGAGAAATCCCTGTTAACGAGAGCAGATGTCCACCGTCATCCAGGAAGAGGAACTGCGATTTCCGTCAGCTGTCGAGGCTCAGAGGTTGTCCTCCTGTCCACCCTAGGGCAGCAAAAAATGTCAGAGGGGACGGCGATGGGGGGGGCGGAGGCCGAGGCAGATTCCTCCAAACCGGCCCAGTCTCTTATCGCTCTCGCGGCGCCAGCGGTGACACTGCAGTGCAGGAAATCCAACGTCGCAGTCTGAAGCGGCCCGAATCAATAAGCTCACAGGAACTCTGTCACCCGATTCCTGAAAACCTGGCCAGTCAGAGCGCGGCCCTTTACACACACGGGGCGGACAGACTGCAACCTATTTCACGCTAAACTTCTGGACAGCTGGAAGCCTATGGGCGAAGAGTTCTTGCGAAAAACTGGGTGGCTTAAGAAGGACCCAAAGGAATGGAGAGCTCAGTCAGGAGGCTATTTCAACACTGATACACGTCACTGCACTTACTGTAGGCCTATTCCACCAATAAGAGGTCAAAACAAGAAGCTTCCACATCTGAGGTCCACCAAGACCTAAACGACCCAACTGATGCGTATGCAGCATGGCACTCGTCACAAGGTCAGGTGCCGTCCGCTTCCAGGACGTGTGGCCACAGCTATGAGGGCAGTTTGAGAAGAGCTGCGGGGCTTCACTGCACAGTCAACCACCGCCACACAGCCGTCTTCACCTCCTGAACAGTCAACTCCCAGAATTTTTTTCCAAGACACGATAAAATGTTGGCTCAGTTGACGTCTTTATTAAAGACGAACCCGTGACCCAGTTGAGTTCTGTCGGTGCATTCAGAGACACCTTTGTTCAGACAAGGTACCTTCAGGAAAACACTGACCTATTTTTAGTTCAAAAACTTTACAACTTTCCCCACATGTTGCAGGTGAAATCACTGGCAAACGGAACAGATTCCCCAAGAAGAGAGAGTAGGATCCAGGAGAACGGCTGCTTACCGGTAGTGGTGGGGACATGGACAACGTGGCAACCCCAAGTCCTCACGCCGTCTCCGAAGGCATCTAATTGCCATTCATAACTAGTGCTTTTCATGCAGAACTAATTCGTAGCATCTGCCAATAATCAGGTCCCTACCTGAAGAGATCCTCATTCCAAAAGAGAACCTCAGACTATTTTTATAACCCATTTTAACAATTATATAACCAATGACAGAAGTGCGTGTTCACTGGGGGAACTGGGGGGCCAGATAGCAGAACAGGTCACACAGAGAGCTCTGAGAGAAAAAAAACACTAAGAAGAACGATTCTCACAAAAAAACATTCATTTTCTTTATGATTTTTCTGCACAGAAACACAAAAAACCGCAAGCCCATGAGAAATTCATGTGAACCGATCTCCCGTCGAATTTGGTCGAACGGAACGTGTAAACGATGGGACTGTGAATGCAAGCCTGACAGCCTGCCACTGTGTCCGCCTGGCCGAGGCCCTGGGAGCATGGAACGTGCCTGAAAAGCCCCGCAAAGAATCGATTTAACACATCGAGGCTTCGGCTGTGTACAGCAGCTCGCCAGTCTTATCTCAGGACGCAGCTCTTAGTGGAAAGGCGTCAGGGTTACGCCACTTAGTAGAAACCTGGGAAGAGAATGGAAAACACATGAAGGGACAGAGGGCGGTGGAAGGCAGCAGAAGCGCATCATAGCTAAATTTTCACATACAGAACCTGAAATCCCCTAAAATTCTTAGCTGCTGTGTAAATATTTCACGTTCTAGACCTATTCCAAAAAAGGGCTTTCATGAAAACGTCCAGACTTCATTTAGTCGGAGGAAGGCTCTCCATTAGCAAGCGTGAAACAGGTTTTTATCTGCATACACAAAAAAAAAAAACCAGCAGAATGAGGTTCTCTCTGGCAGGAATTATAGCAGCACCGGCGGGCCGAAGGCGTCCAGAAAGCCGAACCGGTGACCTCCGGCGTGGGCTAATGGCATTCCAGCGAGCAATTCCCTTTTGTTCACGTGACAACACCGTGGTAACTGTGACCGTGGCTACCGACCTCCCAAGTCGTCTCTAAGATCTAATTCAACAGGAAGTCGGTCCTTCACACTGAAGCGGGGGCCGGCCATTTGGCTGCCAACTGGAACGTGCCCCCCCCAGCTGTTAGCACTACAGTTCTGCTGCGTGTCAGATTAGATTTGGACCTCCAACGTTCGCCTTTTACACCAAGGGCACTCTAATACTGTACTACAGATCTACTCAGCAAGCAGATTAACATGTCTTTGAAGATTTATTACAAATGTACCCAATTGGGGCCTTAGGGTGATACAACAGACTGTTCCAAAGCAGGAAATATGCTACTAAAACATGCTACACTGCGGGTTCCCAACCTTTGGGGATGCAAAACTTCCATAAAAACACATTTTGATGCCTGAACATGCTAAAATTGTTCTAATCCTACCCCTAGCCTCAGTTCCCTAACCCTAATTTAGCACCTTAGGGTGAAACAATACGCTGTTGCAAAGTAGGAAATATGCTACTAAAGCATGCTGAACTGCGGTTTCCCATCCTACGGGGGAGCAGAACTATCATAAAAACACACACTGATGCCTGAAAATGCCATACTTTTTCTAACCTTAACCCTGCCCTGATCGTCTTCTAGCACATTCAATATAGCTCCTTTCCTTAGTGTCCACATCTCCCAGTTGGCCAGTGTTCCCCATTGCTGCCACATCCCCTTGCTGCATTTGTCCCCCCATATGTCGTTCTCTGGTCACATCTCTCACTCGCTCTCTCAACCTGTAACCAGTCTGAACCCCCAAAATAGAAGAGAATAGTGATACTTTATTAATCCCCATGGGGAAGTTCTCTGTTTGCTTTGTCCCATCCTGCTCTCCATACAGGTGGGGTCACAATGCAGCATAGCTACCTTATGGCACCAGGGAGCTGGGGGTTGCTCAAGGGCTCATGGACGAATGGCTATTCTGCCGAGGCTGGGGTTCAAACCACCAACCTTCTGATCACAGGCATAGTCTTAGCCCACTGATCCACACCACCCCCTAAAGGTGAAGGTCATGCTGCTGTTCTGCTATTCACACCTCGACCACCAAATCACCAGTACAACAATGACCACCATGTGAACGGTGAAAAAAGTTCTCACAGTTTGAGCTTTCATGACAGGTCAGTCATGAGGTGCTTCTTCGGCACGTCAAGTCATGTAGTCATGAAGAGAGATCAGCTCTGCAAAATGAAGCATTCACATGGACAAGGACTTCTTCTTCAACCAAGAGCTCTGATGTCTACTGGAAGCGGAAACCACAGGCCGGTATCTACGGCAACAAAACAGCCTTCGTTAAGAAGCGGCCGACTTCGCGGGTCATCAAGCCATCAAAACTGTGGGGCAGCCTGAAATACGCCGAATCAATTCCATCAGCCGCATGGAGCTGAGACCCACTGTTTGCTTGTTATTCCTCTCAAAATCACACTCCTGAGAAATAGATTTACTATCAGCTCCCTCAAAAACACTTAAACAAAGTTTAAAAAAATACTATAGCAGTATAAACATAGAAATCAAAGGGTAACATCAGAACAAAATTAGAGGGACATCAGTGACCAGACCGTGGTCCTTATTCTGCAGCCAAATTGATGTTCTACAAACATGAGCAGAGTGTGTTAATGTTTTCTGCTTATTGCTCTCGGATTCCCCCCCCTGACTAATTCATGATCAACTAAGAAAAACAAACACTGAGGAAAATGTAACTTGCTAACTGTCTACCATAAGTCCTGTGGCAAATTAGATTGTAAATTTTTAAACTGTAGTACAGGAGGGAGTGGACTCATGCAATGTGAGAGAGGCATATAATCAATAACTGCTAAATTTGTCACTACTTTGAACTATTACAAAGGAATTTTTAAAATGGTCAAGACTTTTCCATCCATTTGCAAGTGTAATGTGGAGTCATTAAGGGCCATTAAACCTCAGGCACGCTGTTAACCACAGGGGAAAAAAAACTGTTGTTTAAACGCCTTCTGAAGGCTGCTCTCAGTCTCGCTCACTGAGGGAGGGGGCTCCTCTTCCTCAGGGACGGCTTGGGGAGAGGAAGGGGGTCGCCACCGAAGTCATTCCTTGCGCTAAAGGGAGCCTAATGATCCAGAAAACGGCAGAAACCCCACTAACCACAGTGAAGGGATTTAGCTGAAGAGGTGTGGAGCCAAGTCAACACTCAGCCGTGTTCCATTACTGCTGAAACACACAAGTGTCCAGAAAGGAGTGGGGGGCATTTAACCACATCGGGCTGGTGGCAGGCAGTCACATAAATGCTGAAGGATGCCCTCCCCGCCAGTCACAAAGCCTTCACAGCAGACGCTGCTGGAGCGAACGATCACGGAGACCGCGCCACCAGCAGGGGGCGGCGTTATTACCCACAGTGCATCAGAGGAAGTGTTTTCACTCATCGTGATCAAAACCCCATGAACACTAAGTGGCATGATGGAACCTCACAAGATGACATATTTAATGTTACATAGCAATTTGGGTTTATAAACACATATGAAACTACCCAAAATCCCTAATAACAGTAGACACTTTAAAGCATGGGTCACCAACCTTTTTGAAACTGAGAGCTACTTCACAGGTACTGAGCCATACGAAGGGCTAACAGTTTGAAACGCCCTCCTAAACTAATCTAATAGTATGACAAAATATAATAAACATGCTTCAAATGTTTTTTTTTTTTTTTAGATATTGTCATTTTCAAATCTATATAAATGTAAATGTGATTAAAGAAGAATATCAACAGGATAAAATTACATTTTAGACGCTGCTCACTGGTGGGTTGTGCTATTTTTCAAACAAGTCCGTGGGCAACTCATGTGGGAGACCCCTGCTTTAAAGAATGAAGTGTTTGCATTAAAGTAGAAAACATTTAAGCTCTCGGACCCCGTAACCAGTCATGGTCATTGCTAATTAAGGCTGGGCTGTTCAGAATGTGATATTGGGGGATTTCTGTACTAAATTAGCCCCACTCCACCCCACCCCACTTCAGTGCATCAGGCCCTGTGCAGAGATGCAAACGGGGGACTGCCCCAGACCGTCCTCTCAGATTTATGGGAATGTGCCCAGTCTCCTTGTCCCCTCATTTTTCTTCCCTGGAGAGGCAGCTGCTTTATCACGGCACATCCTTCACCTCACCCATCCTCCAGGCATCAATTTCCTCATGTTCTGTCATGTTTGGAGGGTCTATAGAGCCCAGCGTGGCGCCACATAATGGCTTTGTGTCTGTCTGTCTCTGTGTGTGTGTGTGTCTGTCTGTCACAGTGCATCCAGAACTTAATGCAGTACCAGGTCAATCTCCAATCACTTTCAAGCCCCCCCCCCCGGTAAAGCCAAACCCCCAAAACGGCATGTCCTCATCCCTGGGGGGGGGAATCCCCCTCTCCCACCACACCACACCTGCTGATACACAGCCAGGTGTGTCTGCTTTAAAGGGCATTTTCAGTGGTGCAGAAACATCAAGACAGACGATTTTGCCACAAATTCCCACAAGATCACCAAGACAAAACAGGAACTATTGTGTTAATGAAGAAAAATCTGATTTTCTAAGCAACTTCAAGTTATATCTGATTATAAGACAATGAAAAAAACCATTGATGTGATTCAAGGTTCCACTTCCAATTATTAGAAATACCAATATGAATAAGCCACTCAAAAAAGGTAATTAGGAAAGTTTATCATAAAAAAAAATCGAAGTCTAATGTTCAGTTTCTGAATGACCTGTGCCAGCTCTTTTGATAGATGATCAAATCCAATCTAGCTTGACATAAGAGACTCCTGCTATGTCCTGATTGGTCAAAATACCGCATCTCAGATCCAGAACCCAAACTTAAATCAACGTGGGCTCCTCCCTCATCACTCGGAATCAAGCCTCTGTCTCACTTTAGAGGACAGATATGTAGCTTCCTAGATTGAACTTCAAGGAACATGAAGCAGGATTCTAGATCTATTCTAGATATAATCCTAGCCAACGATGTACCAGAACACTCAAGCATTTCACCAGGTACCTCAGGAAAGGCCCACATGGACTGCAGCAAGACCTAGACCCCGAGCAGTAACAATGACAGCAGGTCTGAGGCCCAGAAACACCGACCCCCCCCACCCCAGGTCTCAGACAGTGGCAGGGACTGCAGTGCCCCAACCCGCTACCATCCACAGACTGTCCAACAGCGAGCTACTGCAGTGCCAGACTCCCTTGGGTTTTAATGGGGGGGGTGGGGTAGACCTCAGCTCTGCTACACAATCCTTGTTTGGGCGCAGTCGGTGTCGTGACATCATCATGGAGCAAGGGCAGGCGG
>JAODJU010000043.1:2735934-2758833 GCA_026776725.1 Gnathonemus echidnorhynchus
TCTTGTTATTGTTTTGTGGGCTCCTCTTCGCCCCCCCCCCCCGTCCCGTTCACACGTTCCTGCCTTTTTAGGCCCAGTGGTTGTAACCTAACCCAGCCTCAGGTCACCGCTGGGTTACTCCGGATGAGCTTTCGAGAATAAATTTACATCAATTAAAGGGAGAGAATGAGCAAAGCGGCCCGCAGGACACACGGCTGGCGCATTCTGCGCAGGGAGGAAAGTAAACAAAGCTCTTTTGTCTTTCTTGATCCGACGCCGAGAATGTAGAGCAGAACTTCAGTAAGGCTAATACTGGCCCGCATATGGGAGTCTCCGTGGACTGAGAGCAGGAGGCACTGACAAACAAACGCGGCAGACCAAAAATCTCTCTGTCACGGCAAACACATAGCAGCGGCTGCCCCAGATTCCACTCTCTTCACAAAGATTTGGGTCGGTCTGCATTCGTCACGGCGGCTGGACTCCCATATAAAACCTACTGTGGAGCGAGGTGCCAGTACTGGTGGCGTTTGGTCATGCCACAGACATGTTCGATACTGACAATCACCTTTTGATGTCCTAATTTAAATTCAGTGCGACTCTGAAGGAGAGGCTGTCCCCCTGCCTTGTCACCTGCTTGTACAAATTTAAAGTTAACAGAGAAGTAAACCTGCCCAATCCCATTCCCCTAGAGATGTATGACAATATCGTTCAGACTAGAACTATGCTGAGCCAGCATACTTGTTTATTTGGGCTGAATTTTGGTTCACTTACTAGATGAAATAGTTTAGGCCTCCAGCTAATCTATTGATAGGAAACAACCTCCTCAGAGTTAAACACACATTAGTACAAGGTTAAGCGGGAGCCTGTATTTATAAAGCCTGAGTTATCTACAAAGATAATCAAGCTTTATGCTGAAATATCGTAATTAAATCAGAAACATAGTGGTAGCCTGACAGGTTTACAGACCAGCCACGTTCGTGCCTGCAGCTGCTGCGGCTAAGAGGACAGGCACCAAAACATGACATTCCTCAAGAAAATATTGCGACTGGGACTGGACCTCGGAGTGAATGGAGAAGCGAGTAGGCTTGACAGTGAACCTGGAGGGATTTTAACGAGCCAATAGTCTCCTTCGTTAGGTTTTTGTTCCAGATCATGCTCCAAGACACTACCGGCCATCACCAACTGCACACGAAAAACAAACTGCTTCCACATCATAGGAGAAGAATTTCACATGCTTATGCAATGGCAGTGTAGAGATACTCCCACACAAACACTGGGAAAAAGTCACTCTGGGAGCAGGGAAGTCGAGAGAGCACTGGAGGAGGAAGGAGTCTTCGTTAGAGACATGTTTTGGGGGTCTCCCTCTGGCATGTCTTTACACATCTCAGAGACCCGGACTTTACCTATATTAATAACCCGTCCAGACACACCCTTTATTTTTGTAGAGGTTAGTGTATGAGTGCATGTAGATCGATTTTAAGGTTTGAGGGGTGGGAAAGAGGAAGGATACGAATTCAGCTCAGGTGCTGTGACTGATTGGAACCTCAATGCCTTTGATGATGTCTTGCCTCCCTGCCATCTTAAACTGTCTTCAGCAAAATCACTTCCTTTTAAATTTGCACAAATCCAGAAGCATAAAGAGACAAACAGCATTTATTCCATTTGATGCCTCCAGAAATAAGGCAAGTAACCCCGGTGCAGTAACCCTCCTCAGACTAAACAGAAGCACATCAAAGCCACAGAGCCCTGCCACGCTGAACAGCAGGCCAATTTAGCGGCGACGGAAGGACAGCTTGTAAATCCGAGGCGGGCAACGCGGCCAGGAGAGACGGGGATACTTAAGCCACGTGGATTTCGCCACAGCTCATCATCCAGTCCCTCACAAGATGACTCCAGATTTCCCTGACAGGAGTCAGGATTATTGAGAACAGACAGATGGACGGACTGAAGGATGTATGAATGGGCTCCGCCTGTCCAACAGTAGCCAGGGCCAAGGACGATGGAGACGGATTAGCGACAAAGCAGCCTTCAGAAGCGAGGAGAGTGCCGTAGGCTGGCCCCAACCGCCCTTCGGAAGGTGCCGCTGCAGTACCGGCTGGCGCCCGTGGTGGACGGGGTCAAGCCATCCTGTGGAGGGGCGGTACCTGCCAGCTAGTTTAACATGCATGGCGAGATGGTGCCAGATGACTGACCACAATACAAGAACGGGCAACGAGCAAAGGACAGACTATCTACCGTGAAAGGGACAAAGGGAAATATCCATTTAAATAATCAGCATTTATTTCAGACAGGAAGAATATTTTGGCCTCTACTGCAAGGGTCCCCAAGACATAATGAGCCCCTGAGGTAACTGGAGCCCTTGCCTCCCTCCCCCCAAAGTACTGGGGGGGGGACATAACGGGTGGCCTCACAGAGTATCGCCTTTCAGTGACGGCTGCTCGCCGTACTTCCTGTTCACACTAATGCCGGCGAATCATTAACTGGGCATGCAAGACAGAGGTGATGACACGTCCTGTGGATGGGAGCTCTGGCCAACTATGGCGTTTACGAGGCCCAGCCACCCTTTTCTGGAACCCGCTCTGATTGGGCAGATCGCTGCGAACTCCGTCGCCTGATGCCTTCAGGGTCTGGAATCTGCCGTATCCAAGGCAGAGAGGGGGGCTCGGCACACTGGGGTCCACGTGCCCACAGCACAGAGCGAGTGGCTATGCAGTCTCAGCCAAAAGAAAAAAACCAAGCCACCATTGCTCATCTTGACAAGATAGTCACAAGATAGACTCACGCACGCATATCTTGCTCATCACTAAACAATGGCTGGACACGGCGACTGTCGGCAACAATGTAAAAGCCTGTCAAAGCTGACCTCCCGGCATCTCCTAGGCAAACAGGGGATACGTAAGCAGTAATGACACAAATTACAAAAAAATGGTGGTAGAGTTTGAGTCCCTTTTGTAAAACAGCACAAAACAGCAGGTGAGGAGGATACAGTACACTCAGACCCAGGGGTGACACCTTCCCCGTCTTGGGGACCCCAGCCGCCCTTAGAATGACCTGCTGCTACCTCCCCCTCCTTCGGCGGCTCTGAGGTGAGGCAATGCACCCCCCCCCCACCTCCCCCAGCGCTTATCTCCGGAATCGGCGAGGAGGCAGATGGATCGATGCAGCCCTTCCAGGCCATATGTTCTTCAGCCTATTTGTTGATGCCCGCCAAGAGCTAGCTTGTTTCTCCACGGGGGCCCCTCCATCACACTCGCTGCGGCCGCCGGCTTGGGTTTCGGAGCGATCGGGTCGTGATAACAGCGGAGATTTGCTGATGGGGACAGCACGGAAGCATCTCGTCCCGACTGAAACGACACCATTCTCCAAGGTGGAGGACGCTTCTCGATTCCAGACAGCGATACGACACTCGGGAACTCCCGTGGGTCTCGTTAAACCCAGTGGAGCAACAATACGACAACCGTTATCTTTAAAATCGAGCACCGCAATTAACAAGAAACAAACAAAAAAAAAAGATTTACTTGGTTGTACACTTGCCACATCTGCTGACACTCCAGGTGTGAGAACGCAAACGTGACATTCAACTCAAAAAGCTTTGCAATATTTGAATTTGATGGCTTGTCACGGGAATCAAAACATGCTCTCAAATCATTGTGTGTCCACTGAGAGGAACGAGGACCTGCCAGTCAAGTGCTCACCACACTGTTTTGGCTGGAACATTTCACAACATCAACTATTAAGGGTGTATCGATATTTCCCACATTATCCACAAAATACACTGCGGGTCTGGCTCCGCTGTCGGGTGTACTGGGGAGGGGGGGGATGCTGGATTTGGAAAGCTGCCTTTCACCAGAGGAAGCATTTTAGATTGGCCAGAATACAACGGACTAATTAAGAGTTCAGTTGGACTGATTAATTAATCCAAAGAGTAGTTATATGAGGGCAGGCAGGCAGACGGAGCAGCACCCCAATCCAGAGGATGGGACATAACAGAGTTTGGGGTGGGGGCTCCAAAAGCAGCATCATTTGCGAAGACAGATTGTTTAACTCCATATTCAGTCTTACAAAATAGATTCAAACTCATGCAGTATTCAGAGAATGATTAATTAAAGTACCTTAAAATTCAGAAACCCGTCATTAACCCTAAATTAAGTAAAACCAATTTCTGTTTCATGGTCAACGAAGCGTCTTCATAGAATGACAAGACAAGTAGGAGTTTAATTTCAGAACCAAATGAGCCTCAGAAATGGGTCATTTAATCTGAATTCTCCAATTTGGACATGGTCAACACCCCAAACATGGTAGTACTATGAGAGAAACAGAAGTTCAGAATTAAATGTATCAAACGAGATCTAACAGCGTGTCGGAAGATGAGGCGAAAACGCAAACTAAGCAACATAGAAATACTTTAGTAAAGACGATATCGATTCTAGTGTGACCTGCATATCATATGGTGTTACCCTTTAGTGCCACAAAGCAGCGTTTAAATATAGATGATCTCACCTCCACCTCATTCAGTGTTAACCTTTTCTTAATGTCCCAAACTTTAGTAAAGCATTGAAAGTGAACAGCTTAATAAAAGGTTATTTTTGTTGCACAAAATTAAGTTTTTTCCTCAGCTTTAATTTTAATTTTCATTAGCAGCCCTAACCAGACACCCATTCCTTGGGTGGATGAGCGATTCCTACACGACACCTTGATTTCCGTCCCGTTTTTGCTCGGCGTATTGCTGCCAAAACTTCACTTACTGGCTAGACACTGCGAGAGGTAAAATGGTTGTAAGAAGCAATCCCTGAATAACTCGATATTTTAATGCGTTTTCACGGGGACATTACGAATGAATAAGCCAGGGTATTACTTGTAGTTAATAGTCATTCTCATGGTTCTAGGTTTCATGTTATGTTTTAAAAATGTCACATACTATTTAACCAAGAGAAATGTACAATGTCCATATCAAAAACGTTGATCACATTTTTTAGTTCATTTTGTGTTGCTTTAAAGTCGCAACAAATGAAAATGCTGCATCATTAAGATTAAATATTAATATTTAATATTAAAGTAATGTACGGATCGGCTTATCAAGGACCCCCCTGCTCTGTACCTGACAGGACCCCCCTGCTCTCATTCTGATTTAACCCCTACATAATAATTTGTCTGCCGTGCTTAGCCACCTGAAAATGAAACCCCCGCTCCCAAGATCAATTCTGGATGATTTGGCAGATAAAGGTGTCACTGCACACCACACTGAGCCTCGGGGGGCAGGAAGAGATGAGTGACGATCGGATTCCTTACATCCCCCAAACCCCCAGCATTCCATGGTCCGAGGGTTGGGAATGCTCTTTGGAGTGGCGGCAGGGAGGTGAAGGACTATAAAGCTACTGGTCATGTGACAGGAAACTCCCAATCCCATCACAGCTCGTCACCCTGGCAACAAAACAAGACAAAAACTATAGACTGCAGAATAATTACTTAAGGACTCCGCTTGTCCGGCATCAAGGACTGCTTGGTAAAATGAACGGCGGGGTGCAACGCGATTAAAGAACGGCTTCGGCTGTTGGGAAGGGGTCCTGCCAAGAGGCCAATGCAAAATGTGTTCAGAAAGTCGTCTTCAGAAGAAGAACAGTAAATAGGTCGTTCTGGATGAGGGAATTCATTAAAAGTAAATTAAAAGCGACCTATTCAGGAGCTCACATGGGATATAGAGTCCATGTCCGTTCTGCTGCCATAGGCAGTGACAGCGAAAGGGGGGCTAACCCTAAGCAATGACAGTGAAGGGGGGGTATCCCTAACAGTGACAGTGAAAAGGGGGTATCCCGACACAGTGACAGTCCCCCTCCCCAGCTGCCTGCCCACCCACCCACAGCATGGTCTGGCAGGCAGACTGCCTCCGTGGGCCAATCACAGCATTCATCAAAGATTCGCGCAATTCATGGAAAAGGTACCCCACCCTCCCCAGGAAAGATTAATAGAGAAACAGTGTGGGAGGACAATGCAACTCTGTGACATAAATCACACGGTGAAGAAATATGTACGCTGCCTCAGCTAATCAATATGACGAATCAGGTGGTGCCAATCTTATTTCCAGCCAATTAAATTTGGGTGAGCGGCAGCGACCGAGGGGACAAGCGATGAAACACTTTATAAAATCCAACCACCCCCCACCCTCCTGCCGCAAAAGTCTCCCCCTGAAGCAATCGCTTTATGGCACACACAGACATCTGTTAATGAAGCCAGCCCATTCTGTGACTCAGTTTGTGGCAGGTGAATGCAGACGCGGCTTCAGCTAAATAAATGTTCCCCATTACAATATTACTCATCGTTTGGGCGTCGTTCAGTGCAAAGGAGAAGACGCATATAAAGAGGGACACGTTGGGAATAGTTGGGTGTTAAACAGGGGAAAAGTCAAAATCTTGACGTTCGTCCCAAACACACAAGCATAGAAGAGACAGTTCGAGCTGTGATGTCACATAAGGTCAGGGCTGCCATAGACATTTTTTTCCGCCAGCTGAATGCAATAAGTGTAATGACACTTTGTGTTGCCTATGTTCAAGTATTAAACCATCAAGAAGCCTGGCACCATAAGCCAGTGGGTCTCACTGGCAAGAAGACCAAGCTCTTGGGTTATGGGCAGCAACTCATGCATGTCAGGAAGCGACAAAAGAAGACCATGACGACGACGATAACAATGTTCAGGGACACCAGAGAACCATACAAGGAGATCAGAGGTATGACAGCCTCTATCCAGATGGTCAAAACTATTAATGTTTGGGTTAGCAACCAATGCATGTGCCCAGGCTGTCAGTTTCAGACACACACCTCCACGTAAATCTCTGCAAAGGGGGAGGGGAGGCAGAGCCATTTGAGAGCTGAGCTGAGGTCCTTCAGTGGTGCGACATGCCTCCGGGCGAATCGGAGAAGGGCGGCCAACCCCAGCAAGGGCGCAGGCATGGCGTCGGCTTGAGCAGGGCCGCTCTGAAAGGGCAACGCCCGGGCCGCTCGCAGCTGGCATACCCAAGGTGAGCGATTGCCTGACTAAGCTGGGGATGATGGGACTCTCGGGGTGGAGATATTTCTCGAGTCACTGGGCATGAAAAACACAAGTGCGAGCTTTTTATAGACCCTACGCTAAATAAAGACCAAAAAGCGGGATGTTAAATGCTGCACAAGTGAGAACGCAGCAAGTTAACCAACCCAAACTAAAACTAGTCTTCTATCATTAACCTTTGATGCAAGTTCAATGCAAAGAAAATGCCTCTGGAGGGAGAGGAATAGAGGAGTCATCTGTGAGTAACATGCAAAGGACTCCCGGATCAGGACTGCCCTCGGCCAACTTTGGAGACATTCTCTGAAAATCTCAGATAAGGAGGTCTTTGGAGACCAAGCAACTGCCTGAGTACATTAGCAGATGGACAGACCCAAAATGCGAGCAGGGGTCCCCAGGATAACCAGCCAGTCACAATTTGCCGTTACTCAGCAGTGGCCATAATCAATTGTGTGCTCTTAGTCAACACTGAAAGCAGAATAATCCTATTAATCACGGAGGATTTGATAGGCATTGATCTGGGGCACCCAGCACTGCTCTGACATTGCATTTATCCGTGGTGAACAGCTCAGTGTGGAGGGCTTGCGGGAGGCTTCACTGGGAGCCGACAGCTGGTCAGGCAGCCATTCTCAAGATGAAGGCGATGTCAAGGATGATGACGAAGATGGATGATGCTGTAACAGAGACATAACTAACAAAAAAAAAAAAACTGGTCAAAACCACAACACCTTGTGTCCAAACAGAGGACACTGGGAGAATTATGGCAGCTCGAGGTACTTGTGTAACCCACTCGCACAATGACAAATAAAAATCCTTGATTCTTGATCCTTGAAGAGGAGGAGGAAAAGAATAAATGTCAACCTTCAAAAAAATACACGGCACAAAATCAAAGATGGCATTACCGCGGCTCGAAGGTGCCCGGCTTTGAACGCCTACACGGAATCTTCTCCTTCAATAAATGAACTGACTGCAGTTAAAATAGGTTGTGGACTCGGTTGGCTTCAGCATGGACTTGGGGTCTCTCCTACATGCAGTCGATATGCCAGAGCGGTGAAAACCTTTCAGCTACACGATCCCAGAACCTGTGGCTACAAGCAGTTGGTGGAGGCCCAGCTAAGGAGACCACGGGGTGGCACTTTGAGGTCAGGGCAGCACTCAGTCCTGCACCCTCTGGTCCTATAGCCAGTTCCAAAGGCCCGTCTGAGGCCTACCATCCTCCACACTTGCCCTAGTCACCCCCACTCCAAGATACCCGTCAGTCCTATTTCTCATCTGGGACAGAAGGAATATCGATTCCAGGCTTTGACGATGCATTTATCGTCGCTAAAGAGCGACGGTCAGCTTGACAGAGGCGGGGGTTTAGCGCTGGGCTCGGCTCCCACATCATTAAAATTAACATTGGGGGGCGAGGGGGCTTTAAAGACTGTAAAATGTTCAGGCTGGAAGGGTATTGATGGCCACCCCAGCTGAGAGAGCAGTAACACGGTATGCAGAGATGCACCGGGGGAATCGCGGCCAAGCATGCAGCCTGCAGAACGGACAGAACCCATTAAACAAGCATTAGGATGAGGCACATTTACTCGTTCTCATTTACCCAGAATCTGTAGATCCCCCCCCATTAAGTGAAGCTGGCAGCTTTGGAGAGACTGGGAAGAGCTTCCTAGATGTTACAAGCCATCCTATTGTTGTAGGCCACCAGCAACCTTACATTAGCCAAGGCTGTAAGCGATATTCATTTCACTAGAAGCTCCAGGCAAAAAGTAGGGGTCAGTCTCCTGACCAAAACATGGTCTGGTTCAATGGGGGGGGGTGGCCTGCAACAGCCTAAAACAATCTCAGTGTTACAACCATGTAGTGGGGAGGGTTACCATTCCGCATAAATAAATAAAAAGTAACACCAAGCTAGAGTTACTCAGGAACCTGTCCAGAATCCCACTTCATTCCCTCGAACTGTAAAACTCGACTGCATTTCTGAGATAATCCCCTGAATGCATCTCATAACACCAAGCAAAGTAACCAAGAACCTCCAAGCCAAAATGATCAAACACATAGCGGTGGCCTAGAAGGTGAGGCGAGGGGCAGCGTGAGAGGTGGGGGGAGGAGGGATGGAGGAGTCAAATTGGGAGCACATGCCTCGTCTCAGAAGGGTTTCTGAAAATAGCGGGGTTCCTCTACTCCCCCACGCAGCAGAGATAACAGGCATGGCCGAGGAGCAGGACCTGTGTCTGCCTCGTTCCAGGCCAGAACCGGAACCCGCAGAGAAGTGCCGCATTGACCACGCTTGAAGAAACAGCCACTTTAATAAGGCTCCCCCCATTTATAATGTCAGCAGATCAGTGCGTTATAAAGACTGAATGTTGCCGAGTCACCAGTAATAAAGACAAATTCAGCTTGTTTTACGACCAGGTCCCGAGTTTCTTTTCCATTTGGGTTATTAGACACAATTTGCTTTCTGGAAATAAACGACCAGCAAAATGAGACCTGCTTTAAGTGCACTTAGCCCCAGGAATGGGGGGATTTATCTAGTGTGAGTGACGTGCAAAGTTCCTGATGACGAGTGTCTTTAAAAACCAACCGGGGGGGGGGGGGGGTAGACAGACATGCAGACATGCCTTCAGGGGAATCTGGAGAAAAAAATAGGGGGAGAGAGACAATGTTCTGCAAATCCATCTCCAGGGCGAGTCGTACCTATGATACACTGTGCCAGGGGCCATGAGGGAGGCAGCTGCTCGCGATATTAATACCTTCAACAAAAATGGCATTCCACAAAATGTAGTTTATTGACCAGGGTCATAGTACGGGAGTCATATGGCACAACATTATCGATAAGAGATCCTGACCCCCACCCAAAAAAAAATAAACAAACAGGTTGGTTTATAACAGTAATAAAAAAAAAATTACATCCATGAGATAAGGTACGGCATGTTACATACAACATCTGTCATGTGACAGAGCGACCACAGCTGCACGATTTCAGTTGGTCTGGCACCGGACCTGAAATGCCGTCCAAATCCTTAAATCGCAGTGGTGGTTATTTTGAAATGGCCGACCGCTGAAGACATGCTCATGAGTGACGCCATTAACTGGTGAGCAGGCAGAAACCAGAATGGTGTGGTCAGGAAGAAAAAAAATAATCAGAGAACTTAAACATGCAGGAGAAGCAGCAACATGGGCTGGGGCTGTTTCCTGCGGAGAGGAACAGTCACAGCTTCTGAACACCATGTTCAAGGTGAGCAGGAACGCCTCCTCAGACACGGGTGAACAGAAGACCCCGTGACTGCTGAGGGTGACCAAGATCATGTTAACTACGACCTCCGGCTTTCATTTGTGTCATGAGGAACACCCCCACCCCCCTACATAAAGCCTTTAAACCTGCGGGCTCTTCTAACACTCATTAATGTGGTGAGAACAGCCTCCATTTGCATATCTATTAACGGCCAATCGAAAATGCTTCTCACTTGAAATGAAAGGCACAAGGACTGGGGCACCTCTGACCGTGTCCTATGTTCACCGCCCTTCCAGGGCTTGTAGAAAAACGTGGCCTCTTGCTTCCCGTTGACTCTACACTCCCGACCTGACATCACACACCAGTACCTGCCGTCGACGTGGAGACGAGCATCACGCGGGCCCGCTCGCACGTGCCAGTGAACACAAGAGCAGGGGCACAGCCTGACAGACAGGAGTCGGCACTCTCAGGGCTGCGTGGGAACGCCCCCCCGCAACACAACTCTATGGGGATTCAACCCAAATCTGGATAGAAATTAACAGCATGGATCTTGGAAGATACAGCCAGTATTCAGCTTAATCCAGTTCAATTAACAAGACCCAGGCAGCACTGAGCTGCATCGCAGCCCTGGTAACAAACGCTCCGAGAAGCTCTGACAGGCCAATCTAAAAAGTCAGCAAAACAAAAGATGCATTTCCTCGTAGCCGTACTACATTCACATTTATTATTTTTTTTTTTTTTAGCAGACAGGCTTGTCCAATGCGAGGTACAAGTGAGACAGATAATTCATCACAAGTATACAACTGTCAAGGAGCCAAGAAACATCATGCAAGAGATCACACCCAACTGGCTAATGTAAAAGTGGCATCAAGGCTGCAAGCTTATGAACGCTTTCGTTTCAGAAACCCCCGCACAGTCCTGCGGTAACAGCACGCCACCGAGAGGACTTACCCCTAGCAACTTAGGAACTTTCAAAGAGGGTGTGTTTCCAAAGAGGGTGTCAAATAGAAACGCTCACAATTAGTTATGCATCACACCGAAATGAGGAACTCTTGTGAATTCTGGTTTAGGAAGCAGGTGTTATGCTTTCACACCACGAAAAGGTATATTACATAATCCACACACAGGAGGTTGTCTTTAATAAAGGAAACTGGGGAAGCAGAGCAAGACAGCGATGAAGGAATTCCAGGGGAAAGTTAGTCTGGAGATGACAGGGTCTCCCACTCCGCTTCTCCCGCAGGAAGTAAAGGACGGCTTTTAAGGCAGCCGAGCCGAGGATCAGAGCGGAGAGCTGGCACAGCTCGAGCAGAAAGGCGCTCGGATCCGCCACACAGCAGTCACATGAGGGAGCCAGGCACCGGCGAGGACGTCCTCCCTGCGGGCGTCTGTACCGCTGCCTCCATGACACGCGCGGTCTGGCACGACCTGGGAGCTCTGGCACTCACGGCTGCTGGTCACAACCACCCGCCCACTCACCCTCCCTCCAGACAGGGAGAAGGCGGGGCATCTCGACGGGGGAGCCTCCCCCCCTCCTCAAAATCCTCATTCAGCTTCTCGCTTCCGTTCAGTTCCATGTCCGTCTGCCCACTGTGTCCCGGTACGATGCCCAAACACAAACATGGCACACGAGTGCCAGGCTTTCTTCCGATGGCACATTCAGTGTCGCCGTACCTAAAATGGTGAAGGACTCTGCGGTGTGTGAAGGCGGGGGGGGGGTACCATCCATCCATCCATCTCTTACTTTTAAATGCATTTGTGGGGTGAAATTCTGAACAAAGCTTGCAATGTGCACATTTCACCTTTATAGGACCTTTTACATGTACGGTGTTCATTCTAGGACATCATTACCTCCTGAGCACCATCAGAAAGGTCAGAATGACAATGAGAAATTCTTAATGTGAAAATATCTTCTTAAATGCTATATTTCAATCAGTGGAGTCACATTGTGACTTAAAACACCCACAAAGCACGGAGGATCCCTTCGATTACGGTGGTCACGCAGACCTCCAGGACTTCATAAAGAGCAATCAGAACCTTGCTATGCGGGACAGAGAGGACAGAAAAATCCCTAATTAGCATCACAGTGCCGACATTATGATTGAAGTGTTTGTGAATCGGAGGCAGAGGCGGGTCGAGCAAAAGGAGGCCAGAAATGCAGCCTGATCCGCAGACACCCAGAAAAGCTGGACACGGCCAGTGATTCAGCAATTACTACTAAAGTACCCAAATCAAACTTACACTCAGAAAAGCATCCTTCAGGTACACTTCATTCCTGACCGCGGCCGCAAACCACTTATGAAAATTGAAGCACGTTGTTCACAGGCCATGTGAGAAGTTAGGGATGAAGGTCACGGAGGGAAGAAGGGACGAGAAAAGTTTAGCCAAGGTGGGCGGACGTGGCAATGGCCAGTGGGGACTCGGCAGACCACGGCCCGACCCTAAACCTTTAAGACCAACTCAAGCTGTTAAAGTCTGCTAGCGGTACAATTAAGTGATATTTCATAATGAAATGAGAAATAATTCATTTTTTAAAAGCCCTATTTCACAGCATGACCAGAAAGTTGTAAGAGAAACGCTATAAAGAGCCAACAGATAAATCACTAGTTGGCAGAATTGAACAGTCGTTGCTGCTAGACAAATGAAATGTCTGAACAGGCTATTCCGTCTAGAAAGGGAGGATAACGGAGAATCATTCAGGTGACCTGGACAAGACACAAGACAGTTTTTTTTTTTTTTTTTTTTTTAAATAAGTCTTAGCTTAAAGCCAAAGGTGACTCATTAGAATAAAATCTGCCACCAGCAGGCAAATGGTCCCAGTAGCGCTATTCTCCTCAGTTCAGACTAACACAAGAGATAAGGCCGTCAAACACTGACACGTTCCCCCATGGGTTCGGGGTGTCGCTCAAACTCCGTCCCTTTGGGTTCGGGGTGCCACTCAAACTTGGGTCTCTTCGGGTTCGACCCCGCTCAGATTCAGTGTCGCCTCAGCCACTGGATTTCTGACATCGGAGCTGCAGTATGATCCCAGTGTCAATTCGGACCCAAAAGGGCACTTTGGTCGATGGCACTGGTGACATTTGGAGTAGCTATTGAGAGTAAAACGATTCCACAGGACAGGGACTCCAAACGAGCAGGTATCATTTCCCATCATCGACAGGGAATCTTTCACGGCAAAATCAGTGTAAATATGACGGACTGTCGCAGCTCTGAAACCCTGCCAGCCACAGGTAGGAGATCCGATTCCCGGCGGAGACCTGCCACCGGCCAGCTGGCGACGGAGAGGTTTACCGTCCCCGCACATGGACCCGCTGGCACCCATGCGCTGACCGACGGAGCCGCGCCGCCATGCAGCCGCCGGCCCTCAGCAGACACCGGATCGGGGGGAGGAGGGGGCGGGCGGACTGGCTGGCTTGTTGCTAAGCCGAATCCAATCCCCGCAGGAGCCAACGGGGATGGCCAGGAGCACCCCCCGCCGCCTCTACTGGGACCGGGGGGCGATAGACGGCGCCTCGGCTGCGATCTTACCTAGCTTCCCACGGGACTCCTCCAGCTTCTGAATCTGGTTCTCCAGGAAGAGGGTTGCCACGGCGAAGGCGAGCAACGCCAGGAGCTGAAACTTGGGCGGCATCATAATCCGTAAAAGCCCCATCAAACTATCGGGTCGCGGCGAGTCATACCGTGGCCGATCAAAATGTATATATATAAAAACAAACCGAAACCGGCAGGACAGCAGCCGAACGGTGGAGCCGGGACGCTGGGGGTCCCCCGGTCCGGCGGGTCTCCCCTCGGGCTGCAGCAACCAGCCGCTCTTATTATCACTGTTACTGATATTATTTTATTCACACTGTGCTTCCTTCAGGCGCGTCAGGGTTCTATGCCACAGAGACCACGCTTACACCCCCTCCCCGTTCCTCGTGCGAAGGTACTGATTCAGCCCTGGTCCGCTTCTGCCGAACCCGGTGCGATTCAATTCGGTTCCGATCGGTTCGTTCCGATGTACACTTTCCCTGGCGAGTAGGCGACCGCGACCGCGACGAGAGTGCGCCGTGCGCGTGTCCTCCCACCAGCGCGAGGGGTACAACCATTGGCCAGCTCAGCTCCCCGCAGGCGCACTACGCCGCGGCCGCTAGTCAGCTTTAAAGAAGCTGTAAAAAAAAAAGGCAGGCGGCGATTGGATGCTTCGGATGCCGTATTTCCGGCTACAGCTTCTCATCTGGGGAGGGCTGGAGGAGTGCCTGAGCAAAAACACACGCAAACAGCAACGATTTCCGTAGAGAACCGTTACATATGTAATGCGTCAAGATACTTAAAATTAATTGTGGGCATATGTAACTTTGGATTAATTAAGGTCATTATAGGTAAAGTTTTTATTGTTTGTGGCTCAAGTTTGATCGTTAAATACAGACCAAGTTTGGAAAAACTAACAGGCGCGTGAGAGCGCCACTTTCTTTTGTAAAGGTCCTATGCCCCATCCCCCGGGAAAAAAAAAATACATTCCAAGATGGCGGGGGAGGTGTACCTCTTTTGGTTCTTGTCGATATTGCAAGCGGTAAATACATTATAAAATTGATTACAATTTAATAAAATTATGGCAGATTTATTCAGTAAACGAATGTCTAATATCGTTAGTGTAGACAGACATCATATAGGCGTTGTTGGTGCTCGATGTATGAGATGCTTTTCAGTCGGAAGTGAAGCCGGCTGCTATGACGTGGCTTTTAATGGAAAAGTTTATGTTTAAGCCAGAACAAAACAATTTGTGTAAATGATCCGTGCAACAGCAGTATTTCGCCGCAAAATGCTTCATTAGGCTGATTAATGTGTGCTAGACTTGCAAATATATATTGCTTGTAAATGTTATGTTGTACGTATTTTGTAACGTGATATTAATAGAAATTAAAATGTCTTTCGGTCTGCGTTTAAGCAGCTGTAATTAATGTGTGAAAAGTTTTACATTATCAGAAACATTTTCCGTTAAAGTGGCATGAAATGGTTAATTACATTTACCATGTCCTTTGTTGCGAAAATATCTTCACTGAATCCGCTAGAGTAACCTAGTGACGGCACATTTGTGGATGTAGTCGGCACCCGTTTGTGTTTTCTCACCTGCCTAGGCCCACTGGGTTCTCCATTAAAGACTATTTTTGATCAGCGGTGCTGGAGACCACCCGGCGTTTTGGTGGGTGTCGTGTGTGGCGTTCTGCCAGCTGAGAATCCGGCATAACTATTAATTTCAGGTGTCACATTTGCTTAGTGTTCACAATAAATGATTTTGAAGGTTTCCGAGTATTCCCGTTACTCAGTATTAAAGTACCTATTTATCAAAAAAAAAAAAAAACGTGCATTGAGTGCAGTGTATTAAAAATGTAAATGATTCTGGCTCTTTATCCAAACCTACTTATTTTGTTTTTTGCAAAATCACTAAAATGATAGTGGAGAACAGGGCTGTATCATAAGCCTCACCAGGCAGGGATGTAGTGGGACACATCCATTTTAATCGTGGTGCTTTTGGGTCCATCTCAATGCCAAGTGCCAAAATGAAAATTGTTCATGGTAGCCAGGAAGCTGAAACAGGAACTTAATTTCAGCAATTCAAGCACTTTTAAAAAATTTCTTCGGGGTTTTCATAAATACTTCATTTGTAAGGGGAAGGTCAGAAAGTTCCATAATTCATTAATTTCAGCAGCATGGGGCCTGGCGTGGGGGGAGCCGAGAGGCGCTGGTTGTAGCCCTGCCTGTGCATTCCGGCTCCTGCCTGTCAGCTGCTGCCCCAAGCAGAGATCCTAATAAAGAGAGGTGATGTCACAGCAGGAGGCACCCGGGGTGCCCCTCACATCGAGCACCAGTTTAACGACATCGTTTGTTTTGACAGAATGAGACCGACAGTGACCAGCCGAGGGGGGGGAATGAAATCCCTGCACCTAGGTCGTTTTTGCCTCTGGTGTGGAGGGGGAGTGTACTTGGTGTCTTATTTCATTTACCGCTCCCTGCTCAGATATCGTCCTATGGCGCCGAGCTGTCCTCCGAGGCCTGCAGAGAACTGGGCTTCTCCAGCAACCTCCTGTGCAGCTCCTGTGATCTGCTGGGCCAGTTTGGCCTGACCCAGCTCGACCCGTTCTGCAGGCAGTGCTGCCAAGAGGAAGCCCAGGTTGAGGCCAGGAAGGTGAGCTTCCATGCCTCTGCCCTCCATGTTTTGTATGCATTGGGGACACAGGAAGCTCTGCTCTTCTTTTGGTTTCACATATGGTATTTCTGCCTGGAATAAAGTGCTTATAAACCTATGAGAGCAGGTTTCCTCCTGTACTGTCGACCTCACTGCCTACTGGACTTTAACCAGCCTGTTCTGCACCTTTTTCATGCTGTGCTACAGCACACTCAGGCCGGTCTGTCGCATGGCTTTCAATTGAAGGTAATAACAGGCCAGAACATTTCCATTGATTTTTAATCACTTTTCCAGTCTGCAGTGATGTGGCAGGAATTATATGCTGTCTTACGCTCTGTGGTGTCAGTTCTGCCATCGTTGACTATAGGTTCTGGATATGAATATCCTAAAGTCCTCGGGTCTGCTCAGGTTGTGTCTGTAAACCTGGTAGAGTGGTACGTGTGGCCCAGCAAAAATGGGATGTATAGATTATCTGTAGGATTTGTTAGGGATTGCTTTGCCCTTGATCCTATTTTCCCAGTCAGCCAATAACAGGTAAGTTGAAGCATTTTTGGCATCCAGGTAAAGAGGCAGACAGGAAATCGATGGCTGCCTCACACGTGCATACTGGCGTCGCTGTCCGCCCTTGCCTGAACGCACATGCTGCTGTTTCACACATGGCCGTCATGCATCATCGTGTGCCTTATGGGCCAGCCAATTGTGGAGCCCGTATCTCTAGAGGCACTCCCCCTCTTGGCTCTCGTCCTAAGCTCCGCCCCCTCGATGCCTCTAGCTCTGTCGGTGTGAAACAAAGAGGGATGAGTGGGCGGTCAAGCCAGCTGGGCGTGAAATTGAGGCAGAGCCTCTCAGTACCTGAAGCGGCACCTCTGAGAACAGTCCAGCCGCTGTCCTCCTCCCCGAGTCCGCCGCGTCCTGTCTGACTGGGGGGCCACAGCAGGGGGCTGTGAAAGTGATCAACCCCCATCCAGAGAAGGCATCCATCTCCTAGACTGGTCTCTGCATATTGTCCAGCCCTATTTCACTCCATTTCCATCGAATCCCTAGGACTACATAAAAGGCCCATAAGGTTTGCTCATTTACAGAACCAGGCCATTTGCCAGCGTGAATTGGGTCCACGGTCCTCGTGGGCCACATAAAAATGCCCATGGTAAGGGGAGGAATAAGGTGTTACGGTGCCCCCTCCTGTTGGAGCAGATAATAGCAGGCGTCAGTACAGTAACGTATTGCTGTCGTCTGTGTCCCGGTGCTGTGATTTCAGTGGATGGGGTTGCCATTGGTCACCCCTGCACTACAGCTGTCTAATAAGGAACCTAAACCTTTCCAGTATTTTGGAGAGGAGGCATGGGAATCATATCAGAGCTGGTGTCACATTGGGGACCCCAGAGTGGGACAGTGATAACATTTGGGCAAACCAGAAGCGAGTCTCACGTCAACATGGTCACTGCGCTCTCAGGCTGTGTTCGGGGGGGCATTTACATGTGCCATTATAGAATCGTGTGCCGCGATGTAGACAATATCAATGAATGTAGATGATTGAGGAATGTACAGTGACTGACAGCTAATTATGCCTCACATGAATTCCCCCCCCCCCCCCCCTCGGCTTTTTATCAGCATTCAGCTTGGAATGAATTTAGTGACTGGTCGTTTGTTTGTGTGCTGCTGGGAAGGCCTGCCGTGCGTGTGTTTGTGTGCTACTGGGAAGGCCTGCCGTGTGTGCGTTTGTGTGCTGCTGGGAAGGCCTGCCGTGCGTGTGTTCGAGACTGAGCGTGCGCCCAAATTTGTCCCTCTGTCTCCCTCAGCATTACCCTGGTGCTATCCTGGAGGTGTGTGGATGAAAACTCGGAAGGTTCCCCCAAGTCCAAGGTGAGCGATGCGGTCAGGAACTGGCAGCCGGTGCAGCCGCGCTCTGAAGGCCTGTCCTGCGATGGACTCGCATCCTTTCCGGTGTGCTCTGTGCCCTATGTTATGGTAGCATTCCTGCGCAGACAGTGAGGTCTGGAGGTCATGATGGTCTGCTACACCTGAGACAGAGATCATGCTGTCAGTGGGAGGGACTGGCCCCCATTATTCCTAGGATGCGTGACAGCATCTAGGGCCCCACCCCACCTCGGTGAAAAGGGTCTATGCTGGAGTTATTCTAGGGCCCCCACTTAGGGTAATCCAACCCTTAAGAAAATAATGTTCATGATGAACCATAGGAGAACACCTGATTATCTGCTCTCACAAAAATATTTTGTAAGACGTTTATGACCTTTTAGTTGGGTGCGAATCATGACGTGTGTCACCCAGCCATCACCACGGCGACGCTAATGGCACCCAGAATGGCAGAACTTACCCTCCTACGTCGACGTGTCCTCCTTAGTTATTTACCCGCCATCTGCGGAAATGTCACCGCATCCTGACTGCCTGCCTGAAGGCCTTTTGGCAATGTGCGAGTGACCGGCGTTTGCAATGCCCCCCTCCCCGGCCGAAGAACATCCTCTGATCATCTACTTCCCAGACCTGAGCTGAGTGTGCACCGGTGTGAAGCTGTGTGAATGTAAAATTGTTGCAGGAGCAGCCCAGTGGTAAAATCCATGTCGTCGAATAATCATGGTATTGTGATGCATGACTACAGGAGCGTCTCGCTCACCTGCCCCCCCATCTGTGTGGATTTGCTCTGACCCTGCCCCCCCACCCTCGGTAGAAGGCCATGCACGTCTTGGCAGGTCTCCGTCATGTGCTGCATTCGTTGTGACTATTGTCCTCTTTTCAGCTTTTGTCAGGAGCGACAAGCCAAAGATGTTCAAGGGTCTTCAGATCAAGGTAAAGACCGGAATCTTCTGTCTGGCAGGCAGCTGCTGCGCCTTGTGATGGGTGTGTCTGTCTGAAAATGATTAGCCCTGGGGGAGAAGCACCGGCTCGAGCTCCCCTTCCCCACACGTGGATCCCAGCTTATTAGCTGGAAAATCGTGGAATTCCGATTATTACACGGAGACGCTTCAGTGTCGGCCTTCCGTGCCGCCGAGTTAAAGGGGTTTATCGTTCATATAGGGAAGGTGAGAGCTGACAGATTCCTCTGCCGTTAAGCGGCACATTTATAAGGCGTCAAGGCGAAGCTGCATTCCGTCACGCCGTTTCGCCAGACCCCACACCCGCAGTGCCGTGTCGACCAGGGGAGGGGGTCTGTACAGGGTACCTCTGTCAGGGTGCCACCCCCCCACCTGCGGATGGTGCCGTGGCTGCCCTCACGCTGAGCTCCTTTCCGAGCGTCGGGGGGTCGTTAAGCAGACAGTGACGGATGAGCCCCCCCAGCCCGGAGGAGTTGCCCTGATGGATGGATGTGAGCGGGCGGAGGTGCGAGCGGCGTGCAGCCCGAGACCCGGCCGGGGGCCCTCCCCACTCGGCTGCCCTCCCCACTCGGCTGCTGCTCCTCGGGCTAATTAATTATCCGCGAAATGTACTTGGCCGAATGCAATTACCGGGGCTCTTTAATTGGAGAAGGTGCAGCAGCATGATAACTGTAATTACTTTCATAAAAAGTGGAGGCTCCGGCAGGAGCGCTAATGGAGAGCAGTGTGACGAACTGCCATTCCTCTTCGATTCCCCCCACCACCACCACTCAGTCGCAGCAAAATGTCTCTGAAAATATATCTGGGTGCTGCTTGCAGGGTTCAGTTGATAAACACGCAGCTTTCTTAAGGATGACGGACGCACTTGCACATTGACACATTTACATTTGCATGTTTACAGCTGTGGAAAATTCCAGAAGCCCTCATTTCCTCAGCAGGCAGCTCCCAGATGTGTGACTGAGAATCCAATACAGACAGGAAGTTCCTGAAGTCGGATGTACAGCTGTGTGGCGTGAATTATTAGAATTGCGGTTCAGGGCCAAGCTAGCTGTGGGATCTGAACCCAAAGCCTTCCGCTTATAGGCACCAACCAACAACCACTATTCTAAACAGGACCCCAAACTGTACTGTTACCCACTCTACACAGGTTGTGTTTACAGGGGTGTAATGATTATCTGGGTTTATAATCTGGGCCCCCACCTATGTTTAACACCCCTACCCCTCCTGGTGACATCTGGGTCCTTGTGACACATTCCCCACTGGTCCCCTTTTCCATGTTAACGGTACGATGGCGGTTTCTCCTGTTAGTACTGAAGCAGTTGGGTTACAGTGTGCAGCGTGATGCTAACTGATGTAGTTCGTCACAGCACGCTTGCTAACGCTGCTTCCGTGTGTCTGGTCCCCTCATGATCGTAAACTGTCGAATGGTCGCTCCCAAGCCGCCAGTCCTCCATCTCACGACGCCTGCCTCCCTTCCCCCCCCCGCAGTACGTCCGAGGCTCCGACCCCGTACTCAAGCTGCTGGACGATAACGGGAACATCGCCGAGGAGCTCAGCATCCTCAAGTGGAACACGGACAGTGTAGAAGAGTTCCTGAGTGAGAAACTGGACCGCATATAAACGGTCCAATCAGATGGATTTAGACTGTAACCCCCCCCATGTCCCTGGAGTCCCTTATTGCATTTTGTAATGTCGGGATGCTGTGTCCCCCCTCCTGGGATGTGAACACATCGCGGTCTGTAGCTGTTTTACCAGTTATGAATCCACAAGCCTTTCAGCAAACCTGTAAGATGCTCAGGGCTGGGTTTCCTCTTGGCGTCTTACAGAGACCGTAAAGATATATCTTACGAAAGGTATTAGTTTTCCTACGTATGCTTCCCAAACAATCTCTTATGAGACTGCTTAAGGGAGAGCTTCTTATGAGTGACATTAACAGGTGCTGGAGCATGTGATTGGTTGACACTGATGGCTCGAGAATTTATTATTCCCTCCATGCAGCAACTGCTTGGCTGCCACATAAGAGACAGTGGTGTCCTTTATAAATGTAACACTGCAGGAATCCTGCATTATTGGGGAGAAGCTACAAAATTAACAAATTGAATCATCTAACTGTAAATATGATTTTCGATGACTGGGTGCACAAACCCGCCTCCCCAGATTGTAGTATCACCAGTTTATTTTTATTTGTTCTATAAACCACCTGCCTGCACCAATATGTGTGCATGTCATTCATATAGGGAGGAGCAATGGCCCAACAGCCAACAGAAAAGTTGTGTTACTGTTTTAAGATATGAGAATGTACTATATGCTTTAGTATTGACTACTACTCCTTTCTCTAAATTCTGATCGGCACCAGGCATGAAACAATTTTACCTGACACGACTTGAGTAAGATAAAATTTCTTTTATTAAGGCCCCCCGGCGTTAACAGCAAAAAAACAGAGTATTCCCATTCCAACGAAGCAAACCCCCGACCAAGGAAAATGCTCCGATTTCATATATTCCTGCAATTCCACAGAAAGGTAATCTGCTACCCCATTGGTCAAAACAGGGACTCTGGTCTGCATGCGGAGTGCGTGATGACCTCAGAGGTGATGAGGAGTGCGTGATGACCTCAGAGGTGACGAGGAGTGCGTGATGACCTCAGAGGTGATGACCATCTGCACCTCTCATTTCCTTCAGGCCCATCACCAGTCACCACCCTTGCTAACCCCTTACATACCCCCCCATGTTAAACACTATGCAATCAAGCAAATCAAACTACCCACATCTCACCACATATTTGGTCAATTAATCTATTTAATTACAACACATTCATTAGGCCATATGTGCTTGAAATAGAATATAGCAAATGCTTAAGAAGATAAGTCTGTTTGTCTCCTTTCGATATTTCTGACTGCTCCCCGTTATCTTGCTCTGCAGCATTGAGCAGCCTACGTAGTACGTCCCATACTTCTAGACCGGGGGGTGGGGGGGGGTCCAATTATCTTCACAAACAGGCAGTTTCAGCTCCCAGTTCAGGCTCACACACACACACACACACCTTCCCCAAGACACTGACAACAATCCCACTAAGCACCTCCCCCTGTCCTACTGGAATTTTCCTTCCACAGAGGCCCTGGGAAATTAACTGGCATATATATGACAGCCCCCAGTTTAGCTCCACTCTGAAAAAGCAGTTTATTTACACTAAAACATGAATTATAAAAAATATGAATCTGCTTTTTGTAAAAAAATGTGACAGACTATAATTGTCATTACGATTTTAGTGCTCAGATGGAAATGGAAACATTTACTGGGCACATTTTCAGAGGAACCCTGTAATCCTGGGTACCAAAAAATGGAAACATCCTCTCAGTGAAAGTGTACTTGAAAGTGTAGAGAGGAGTGTTGTTATTGGGATCAGAGAATGACAGCTCTCCCCTGTCCCAGTCCAGCTGCACTCTAATCCTCTGGGGTTTCCTTCTCATAGACAGAGGGACTGGTGGTGAGGTCATTGCTATGTATTTACCACTACGCAGCTCTATACACCATGCGCCCCCTTGTGGCATCAGAGGGTAAACCCTTTTCCTGTTGATGGACTCTCTAACCACACCCAGCCTCCAGGTAATTCCATCCCCCACATCTACATCCCAGCAGTGTTTCCCTGAGCTGAATCCCTC
>JAODJU010000043.1:2763064-2791668 GCA_026776725.1 Gnathonemus echidnorhynchus
CCTCCCTCAGTGCAGATATCCTGGCTGCCTCTTCATCCTTTAGGAACTGGTGAAGTTTCTCAAACTCCCCCTTTATCAGTCTCTCTGTGTGCCGGGCTTGAGTCTGAAATGAAAGTGAGTTTCCTCAGTGCTGTTACAGGGCAGCCTGTCCAGTGATGTCACTGCTGTTCTTACACTCTATAATGTAGGTGGTTCTGTACCTTGATACGTTCTGCTATTTGGTTACAGGCTTGTTGTATTTCATTCAAAGCTCCCAGCTTCTCCTGCAGAGGCTTGAGTGAAAATCTCAGTTTTTCCTTAATGAATGAAACAGCAGATGTGAGGTTTACTGAATGAGTTCAGCTCTCACTGCTACTGCAAACATGTTGGAAATGCTTATCAGAAACATTCTGCAAGTGTATCAGTTGAATAAGGTTCCTCTGATATCACAGAAGAGTATCTTCTTATTTAGTGATTTCATTGGTGCTTACAAAGACTTGAAATCTGATGCTGTATTTTCAATACAGAGGATAGGTTGACAACTTGTTATGAATTGATATGATTGATATTATTGACAAAAAAACACTCGTAGCTCAGCTGTCATCCATCAAGGACGGATGTTAACATCCATTTTGATGTCTGCACACATGTAATGTGGCGGAAAATCATTTTATTTAATTCTAAATATACTCCGTAACTAGCATCCAGCCCCCTGCCTTGTGCTGCCTGGGATAGACACCAGTCTCTCCCCCCCCAACCTCGAAGATCCTGTGCAGAATAAGTGGTTTGAAGATGCATGGGTACTTTGGTAACACTGAGATGGATAAGCCCTCTCAGAAACATCTAACAGATGATCAAAACCGTCAGCAGGAGAGCATCTTACATTATGTAAACCTGTGATCTACATGATTTCTAACTCTATTACAAACATTTATATATACAATTAGAAATATTATGTATTTTAACAAAAAATAATAGGTAACAGCTCTCCAAACCTTGTATCCAGGGATGACTTCCTGCACGGGGCGAAGTTTGTGATTTTCATGTCGATTTGAATCTCGGCAAACAAGACACACAGGTGTCTGATCATCCAAACAGAAGAGCTTGAGTTTCTCATTGTGCAGATGGCAGAGAGCTTCGGGTGCTGCTCTGTCCTGTAAGAAAGCCTCACAAGTATTCTTCAGGGCCAGATTAGAGAGTGGAAAATCCATAGAACACCTTCTCCGGCAAACTGGACATTCCTGAGGGCTCTCCTCTCCCCAGTACTGCTGTAGACAGACTTTACAGAAGCTGTGGCTGCACTTCAGGACCACAGGATCCCTGTAGATCTCGTAGCACACAGGTCAGGTGAGCTCCTCTTCCAGCCCAGAGGACCTGGTCGCCATTTCTTCAGTTTGATTGTCAGCAGAATAATCGTCTCTGATCACTGAAATATTTGGTTTCACTTTTGTTTATTTTACTAAATACAAAATGTTCAAAAGTTGGTCACTTCAGCAAGATTAACTAAGTCTAATTAGAATTTAATAAGTAATAATTTTCATTTATGAATCCAAAATATTACAAACATATTTTGAAATAATACTTTGACTGTGCTTGCTCTCCTATTTCCAGTTAAACATGTTTTTTTTTTTTTTTGCAGATGACAAGATATCTTCCTTAAAGGGGCAGTACTGTATTGTACTGTACTGTGCTCCGGTTCAGAATGATCCTCCTGTAGAATGTACTGTACCGTACTATACTGCCTGTGTTCTGGTTCAAAATCATCCCCCTGTAGAATGTACTGTACCATACTATACTACCTGTGTTCTGGTTCAGAATCATCCTCCTGTACAACGTACTGTACTGCCTGTGTTCTGGTTCAGAACCATCCTCCTGTACAACGTACTGTACTGCCTGTGTTCTGGGTCAGAACCATCCCCTTGTAGAATGTACTGTACTGTGCTATACTGCCTGTGTTCCAGTTCGGAACCATCCCCCTGTAGAATGTACTGTACTGTACTATATTGCCTGTGTTTTGGTTCAGAATCATCCTCCTGTAGAATGAATCATCCTTTAGGAGGATTCATAACCAGCTTGATTTCTGAAAATAAATATAAATTTTTATAATCTTTATTTAACCCACACTATTTTACATAGATCAGAAAATAAAATTTAGCTTTGGAGCAGATGAATCCTTTGTAAACCATGATTGTATAAACCATGTTTCCTTAATGTATTTTACTGCAGTGGGTTTGTAGCTCTCACTGTGGAGGGATGCAGGTCCTAGCAAATGAGCACCTTTTCTGACACTGTCAGGACACTGGTAGGTGTGTAAGGTAAATGGCTGGATTCCATAGGCTACAAATGAAGCTGAAGCAGGAATGAAAAATATTTAATTGTCTGTAAGCAAAGTGTGGTAGCATCTCGGAATCCGACAGAGCGAGTTGCAGTCTGGTCTGACCTGCTCACCAGGCCGCCCCCGAGAGCTCACTAGGAAGAACTGCACACGTGTCTGGAATTATTCTAAAAATATAAACATCTCATGACAAAGTCTCACACTCACTTTGGTATCCTGTTCAGATACCATGTTCTTCTTACAGAATGTGAAGCAGGAACAAGAAGCAACCAGAACCTTCAGCTTGGGATTTTGTCACAGCAAATTGAAAAATATACTATTTCGTGTTCACCTATGTGGATTTTTAAATTTCATATACATCACATTAAAACTGATCAGTTATGATGTGGGGGTTCATTAATTATCAGAATTCATTAATTATCTGTCTCATTATAATTAAGCCAGAGGTTAGAGAATTCTCCTTGGGCCCAGATCACAGATGTGTGTAAGGGGTCATTGCGACCTTTTCTGCTGCTTTTCTCAGTTTAAGGCCGCTTGCGCACAGTGGGATTTGGCGCTCCCTGGTGGACACTTGGGGATCATGTAGACTCTCCCTTTTTCTGAGTGGTTAAAGCCTGATGTGTGATGATGTGATTGGCTGAGAGTTTCTTATTACGCTCTGAAATAAAAATACCAATAATAATAATGACACATTATTGATGATAATGTATAAATGGATGCATGTGGGGAATTCTGAGGTCGTTGAGAAAGAAGAATCTGGAATAAAACTAGTGTGACTTCATTTTGTCTTCGGAGCCTCTCAACAAACTCTAGACTGACGGCAAGTTTTCATGTTGGTACATCAGCCATAATTCTAAATAAAAGGGAAAACGAGTAGCTTCTGCTGAAAGAAAAAGCGCATTTTAATTTGTTCGTTAATGTTAGACTGGAGGCGTGGCACTAATGACCGGCAATGAGGACGAGTAGGACTGCAATGAACATTATCACATCTGCTGAAATGACCAGACCATGACCAGCAAAGTCCTTCAGAAGCAAATAAACAAACCATGTAGTGTTACTTAAATCACAGCAGTAGAAATCACTTGGGAGTCTATGAAGGATAAACAGGTCTTAGATTCTTTTTTACTAAAAAAAAAGTCCCAAATTTGGAATATTACTCTCTATAGTACATTTTCAGTTGAAAAATAAAAGGCAAAAAACTTAATCAGAAGTGATCTTGTTATAACAGGAAACCAAGGTTAACAGCAGGGCAGCCTGAGAACAGAGCGCGTCTGTGTGCAAAACACCAGCAGTTCATCTCGTCTCCAGACGCGTGTGGCTCCATGCGCCTCTCAGCCTGACAAAGTCTCTCCTGCCCATCCTTCACAGCTCCGACTTGGCGCTCAGCGAGCTTTCGCGGGTTCCCTTCAGCTCCCCCGTGGTGGCGCTGGAGGCCCCCAGCTTCTCCCTGCAGAGGAGCCTCCGCAGGCTGCCCCGGAACTTCTCCGCTCCGAAGAGGTAGACCAGCGGGTCCAGGGCGCCGTTGAGGCAGGCCAGGGAGGAGGTGAGGCGGTTCCCCAGCATCAGGCCCCTCCTGGCCCCGCAGGAGACGGCCGGCTGGGCGAAGCCCAGGATGTAGATGGCGCGGCTGGCGTGGTAGGGCAGGAAGCAGACCACGTAGATGAGCAGCACCAGGCCGATAGTCCGGAGGGCCTTGAGTTTGAGCGCCGGCTCCAGGCGTGAGCCTCGGCGAAGGCTGTGGATGATGAGCAGGTAGCAGGAGAGGGTGGCCAGGAAGGGCGGGGTGAAGGCGACGGCCAGGGAGACGAGCGCCCGGCGGGAGGCCTTCTCGCGGTATAGCTGCAGGCACACTGTGGCCCCGGCCACCTCCGAGGTCTGCCGTGTGGCCAGGAGGGGCCCCATGGACACGGCGACCAGCGCCCACAGGGTGAAGCTCACAAAGTGCGCATACTTAGCTCGGCGCACCTTCAGCGACCGTACGGCATGCACGACTGCCAGGTACCGGTCGCCGGCCACGCAGGCCAGGAAGTAGAGGCTGGCATACATGTTGACGTAGAAGAGGAAGCCGGCCAGCCTGCAGGGCAGCTCTCCGAAGGGCCAGTGGCCCCCGGTGAGGTGATAGGTGGCTCGCAGGGGTATGATGACCACGTAGGAAAGGTCAGCCACAGCCAAGTGCAACAGGAAGACGTTGGCTGGAGTAGAAGTTCCACGCTGGCGGGAGAAGACCCACAGAGCCAGGCAGTTCCCGTTCAGGGCCAAGAAGAAGACCAGGATGTAATAGCAGCCGAAGATCAGGTTCTCGGTGGTGCTTTCCCCTCCACAGCTCTCCATGGATTGGTTGGAAAACATAGCTGTGACCTCAGGTGTGGTGGAGTCCATTTCTGAGTGACGGGGGGAGACAAATCAAAAATTTGTATTAATACAAATGAAACACCAAAAAACTGAACATCCCCTAATCCTCCTTAATCATTTGCCAAAAAAAACGATACCTTGCCAAGTACTAGACTAATTCACTATGATTTGAGAATATTTCAGTCAGACAGAAAGCGACGGCCAAAAGTACACTTCATGAAATATTTGCTGTATTTTTTGACCCCACTAGATGGTTCTGTCTGTTCAAAAAAGGGCACTATTGTATTATGGGGAATCACCAGTCATTAGACTTGAGAAAGCAATTAAAATTTTCTGCATATCCTGCATTCACAAGCAAAAATGCAAAAACCGGAGGATTAAAAATGGTGGTCTTAAAAACGTGGACTGTCTGGCAGGGAGATGGGAGGGAGCAAAAACATGGACTGTCAGGCAGGGAGATGGGAGGGAGCAAAAACATGGACTGTCTGGCAGGGAGCTGGGAGGGAGCAAAAACATGGACTGTCTGGCAGGGAGTTGGGAGGGAGCAAAAACATGGACTGTCTGGCAGGGAGATGGGAGGGAGCAAAAACATGGACTGTCTGGCAGGGAGATGGGAGGGAGCAAAAACATGGACTGTCTGGGGGTCCCAGAGGACCGGGTTGGGAAACACTGATGCAGGAAATACTCCAACAATCAGAAAAGAAGGGAAATGCTTCTTAATAACGGTGCCACCCCAAGCCAGAAATTCCCAGATTTAACTGAATGGTGGCTGTGTTCCCTGGCACTCAGCAAATCCCTGGGGCTGTCAAGGCAGGAATAATCCGAAGGCACAAAGCACGAGAGGATTCTTTGCATCAGACTTTTTTTGGTCCAATTAGTCGTATCCTCTAAATCTCTCCACAACCATGACTTCACACTGCAGCAATGTGTGACCGGTTATAGGATATGCCCCATTCATTTACGTGATGCATCAGAGCTGCAACGCTGCACTAGAAAACCAGACTTCAGAAAGTCTGTGTAACAAACTACCTTAAGATTAAGATTGTGATTGTGACTTCATTAATCACAGGGGGAAAATCTGATGCACACAGTAGCAAGAACATTATATACATATATATATTGCCTGCAAACTGAAAAAAACCCATAATGCAGCCTTACCCAAAATAAAACAGGAAACCAGAGGGACGTAACATATACACACACACATATTTACAGAATATATACAGAATATTGTGAAACTACAATTAAAAAATAGTTAAAAATAAAAAATTCTGTGCACTTGCTTCATTTACGTGAAGTATTATAAATTATTAGAATCAGAATTGTTTATTTATTGCTAAGCACTTTTACATACAAGGATACAAGGAATTTACTTTGGGGTGTCATTATATCAAGACAATATAATTAAATTACGCACATAAATGAAATAATGTGCACAGTGCGGGTAATGTGCACAGTGCAATGCAGCAGCAAACAATTATTATAATTGTTTTCTAGACATATTTTGAGACATGGTGCATATCTTAACATAATGATATGGTCTTAGTATCTGAACCAAAGTTAGACTTACCGGTTCCGATGCCTCCCTGTGGGGCTTTTTCCGAAGGCTGCTGACCTAGGGGACTTTCAGCTGGTCCCACACCGGTGGGGGGAGGCAGGTCTCTGGGCTTATGAACTTCGGAGAGGCGACCGGTAGGTCGACAGCGTTCGGGTGGTGTGCAGGAGCGGAGCACAGACGGGACGAAGACCATCAATCCCCACCCCCATGTGGCGTCAGCTGAGGGAAGCCAGCGCACTCTGGCGGGCCGCTCACAGGCGACGCGGGTTTTGGTGACAAAAGCCACGCGGGGAGCCATGGGGGTGAACCCTGACCCCACCCTATTTTTTTTGCAAGGCCCATCTGAGGGGCACTTGTGCACTTGACAATGACCTGAGTCAAGGGGGTGGAGAGGAGTATGTTATATTCGGGTGAAAGGGATGGTGACCCCGCCCACCACCAGAAGAATGCCAGCCGCACTGTCATGGAAACCAGGCCAGACCAGCGCGGTTCCCGCGATGACGCCCCAATCCCCACCCCCTTGTCAATGGATAGAGGGTCGATTGTGTGGCCGATTGTGCAGAAAGACCATCCCTCATAGGCTGTCTGGACTCAAAAAGAGCCCCTGTGCTAGGAGGGGGGGGGGGCAGGGGGCGGGGGCCCACAGAGACAGGCCTGCTTGTTGGGCGTAGGGATGCTCCACAATGGGGCCCACAATAAGCAGCAGATCTTTGGCCAGACAGATGTGCTAAACACAACAGGAGAGATAATATTTCTTTCAAAGGCGGAGAACACAGCTGTACATCTGACACATCGCAGTCTTATTCGGCCTCAGCACATCTACATGTCAATGCTCTCCGGGGTCCTGAATGAGCAGACTGTATTCTGGAATATTCTCTGCCAGTCCACCCCCCCAAAAAAAACTGGATCCATGGTTCAAATTCATGCTCACTATTTGAGTAGTTCTATCTCTTTCCCTAATCACTGAAGTTTACCTGAAAAACCTTATTCCCTTTCATAATAATTTATGGGAAAAACAGCGGAATCATCCTGATCACGATATGCAAAGCAGGTATATCATGGTATTATGGTACATCATGGTATTATGGTACATTATGGTATTATGAAAATGATTTCATGCAAGAATTATGTGCTTGATTTCCTCAAAATCGGACATTTAATTGGGTCTTCAGATGGTAGCTGCGGTGACTTCCAATTTTGACACATTACAATTAAATAAATGTTTTTAATTTGAAGAAAATTGGGATCAGCATAAGGTCAAAAACAAAAGGACCAATATGAGTTTCAAAACTGAGGTAAAAGACACTCACAAAAAGGTTACTGGAGTTACAATGAAAAAGACATACAACACATGTGGGACCCGATCCAACCAATCAGAACAAACTAAAACCTTTCAGATTTACATCTATAACAAAAAGTGCCTCTGGTAGGTTATACCCATTACCAATTACCCACATTCCATCTCTGCTATATGTCGAGCAAGACAGTGCTCTGGACTGTAAATATTCCGCTTATTTTATTAAATAAAAACACACAGATAAAATTAAGCCCACAGACACCTAACTCGCAGAACCTTTGTGAATTTATACTTCAATAACTGGACATGAGGTTGTGTGGATTATAAAAACGACATATAACAGGAATGTACGGCACACACAAAGCATGATGCAGTATGTCCAACGGACCCATTTCAGTACTTCATTCCCTCAGGTCAATAGCCGGGTAAACAATGGAGATACTGACAAGTATCCAGCGGTCAGTAAGACGTTTTTGTGAACACCAGCCCTGGAGATCAGATAGTGTTTTTGGCTGGAAAAAAAATACTTGCTTAATTGTGCATAACAACTGCTGTGAATACGAACTCTGTGCCCTGGGCTGAGGTTCCGTGCCGAACTTCCCATTGTGTGTAATGTGCAACATGTTAATTATCACTTTAGATGATATATAGGTGTTTTCTTCATAAACATTTCATAAACATCCAATGTTTAGCTTCACAAAGAGTCGCTGACAAGATCGTCAGAGATATGGGCAGTTCCGTCAGAAGATACAGAATGAACTGGTTGTGCGCCACATGTCCGACATGATGGAGTTGGATATTGTGAATGGGTGTGAGTTTCCGCCTCAGAATCTGTAAACATGACGCAGGTCGAAGGCCATGATAGAGGGTCGTGGGTTCAGGGCTTCTGTGTTCTGGCAGAACTCAGGCAGGGAAGAGCTGATTTCTGGGACGCACCGATGTCCTCTCATTGAGGTACATATCCAGATAGGACTTCAAAAGATCGTCTATTTTGTAGCCCTTCAGGACAAAGACAGACATGCGTGTCAGGTTATGACCTTTAAGGACAAAAGTAGACGGAGTGCTGATCTCCATTAAACACCAAATCAGGGTATCTCCAACTGCAGGAAGCTATACAGATGGGGAAGGTTCTCACTGGTTAAGGTATTTGACCGTAAGTAACAAGCTTTAGATCCAAGCCGGACCCTGTTTTGTCATATTAACTAAAGTGTGCATTACTAAACTGATAAGATTAAAATATAGCACTTCAGTGGTGATACATGAGCAATAGAAGGTTTACAAAGCTGATAATCACTGAAATGCGTGCGAACGGAGTGACCAATCTCTCACCAGGGAGGTCTCACAGAGGAGCGTGCTGCTGTTCACCATGTTCCCAATGGTCATATGGAAATACGTGCTACCGCTGGACCAGTTCGTAATGCGGTTAAAGGGGTGTGTAGCCAGTATGTCCTGGAGTTTGTCAGCAGAGGGGAGGCGAGGAAGGGAATGATCCAGAACAGGGAGCGAGTAAGAAAAAACACAATTCCAGAGGGGGAAGGTTCAGGTCCAGAAAGTAGAAATCCAGACCAAGGTTTTGTTTCAACCAACCAGTTGAGCATAAAGAGACACAGAGTACTAGGTGGTCGAAAGAAAACTCTGGTCTCGATTCACACGTTCTGAACCTGAACTTTGCAGTTCTGCACAATGCTTTTTTGCAGACAATGTTAAACGTTAAATCTTACGCATTACGTTTTTTAAATGGGATTAATGACTAACCTGGGAAGAAACTAGGTATTAATAAATAACAATAGGTTTATTATTTTTTAAATAAACCATAAGAAATCAACATAATAGAGGAACTAACAAATGTAAAATGAGTGAGAGCAGTTACCTTAGTTTTGGGGTCAATAAAATTCACTCCTTGTTTGCTGATTGCAATCATTATGATACTTGGTAATGCAGCTTCAGATGTTTGCTGTAGAAACAACAAGTGTTTGACAGTTATTGGTAATATTACAATTTATGCTCCAGTATTTTAATGGAAAATTCACTGTCATTGTTGTCCCATTAACAAACAGCTCTCACCTTAACTTCGAAGAAAGCACAACCAAACGTTTGCCATCGTGAGATGGCCTTCAGGAAAGCCACCTTTGCGTCATCCACAGTCAACCCAGCATGCTTGTTGTATGAAGAAATAATGTTCTGAAAACAGGGAGAAGATGTATATTTAAGTTGCACTTTTGTTCAAAGGCTGTTACATGTTTACACAGCTGGACGACATCACGACCCTTCTGGGAAAAGTCAACAGCCAACAGCTACACTCACTGGCTTATATTTTACTGATGCTCATGTTTTTCTCCTATTGAAATGCCCGATTTCAGAGCCTCCTACTTCCATGGGGCGCCTACCTTCTTCCACTCCTCAGGAGATATGGTCCTCATCTGATCTGCAGGCACAAGTTCCTTCAGCATCTTGGGAATCATGACGAACTGTGACCTGTCCATGTCGACCTTCACTCTGAAGAGCAGGCCCGCCAGGTTGAACATGTCCTCCTTGGTGCACTTGTGGTATCCACGCAGGTATTTGGGCAGCTCCTGGAAGTAAGAGGAGGCAAGGACCAGAGTCCAAACAGAAACAAGCTCTCAAGCAACATTACAGAATAAACACAATAGACAGTTTAGAACATCCACAGGAATTTTTTTAAATTTAAAATACTAGTATCACAGTCACTTATGTGTTGTTCGATGAAGCCTTTGATCAAAGACTAAAGTTTTTGGACATTTACATGCCAGAACATTTGATGAAACTCTTCAAGCAACTCCAAGTTGCAACAAGCCCATGAAGTCATCTTCCTGGCAATTCAAATGGTTCATTAAACTGCTGTCTTAATCACCAGCCACTATATACATAGCAAACCTTGACTGCATCCATAGGCAAAGTCATGGGCGACTTATCACAGCTGAGGGGAGCCGAACATTTATAACATCATTTCATTTCCTCACATATTCCTGCCATGAACCTCGTCCGAAGGCCTCACCGTACCTGCGGATAGTGGAAGGTGAGGTCGGCCCTCAGATCCCTGCCAGGGATCACGTTAAACCACAGCTTCCTCATGAAGATGATGATGTACGGGATGCTCGCTGCCATTCCTGCAAATCGAGGTCAAGCCCCACTTATGGGAGAACTGAGACTCCAAACGTTGCAATGTCAGTCACTAAGAGCGTAGCCACATTTATTTGGTTCCAGCTGCTAACTTGGTTGGCTCCCATGACCCAAAACCCGACCCGACCCGACCCGAGGAAAAAAAAAAAACACTGATGAGCCTGTATTGCAGTGGAACCTACCAATGAAGTGTCATTTGTGATACTGTAACCCATAGATGACATAGATTTGTGCTATATTCGCATTGAACAGGGTCCCCCCAGTTCTGGCAGAATAAATTTCCATGACTTTTCCAAAACTTTTCCAGTAGCACAAGAAAATTTTCAAAAACCCACAAGTTTACTTTGATTTGATGATCATGCAGTTTCAGATAGTAATTGTCCTGCCCCGATCGTCCGCTCCTTCCGTGTGCCACGCCCCCTCGTTAACCTCGTGTGGAATTCCCGTGTGATCAGCTGTTTCTGGTTGTTGTCATTAGTCCTGCGTATTTAGTCCGCGTTTCAGTTTGTTACTTTGTTTCCCCAGTCCAGTCATTGTAATATCACTGCGTGTTTTCACCAGTGTTCCCGATTTCCTGACTGCCGCTCCTTTGTCCCGCATACGGCATGACAGTAATACTACAATTTTCGGTATATAATAGACAATCTGCTTACCTAATAAACACAGATGGTGGACAACTTTCGCCAATGTGTAAATAGCGTTCAATTATTAAGAAAATTAATCCCAATATTAAAATTATACGTACCTTATGATTGGTAGAGGCAAACTGAGTCAAAAACGGGAAATTGTGATCAATAAAATTCAAATATGTGCAAAAAAATAAAACCATAAAAACTGAAATAGCGAGCAAAAAACCAGCGATGTCAAATACGCGAAATCTGCGCGGAAACGGATGTTTACCAACGTAGTTAACTATTGACTTTCACTCGTACAATTCTGTTAGGCCCAATCCCATTTCTCCTCCCTTAACCCTACCACTAAATTTCGAGGGCCCTCACTTCCGAAGTTGACTTCACAGGTCGTAGCCACAAGGGGTAGGGATTGAAATCTTTAACTAGGAATCGGGACACCACTCGCTTACGTCATCAGCAGTCGATCATTGCGCATACGTTTCACACTTTGCATTTGTTTGTAACAATGCCGGCTCAAGGTATGGCGTTGTCGACTGCGTGCATTTTAATCATACTCCGTTTGATGAATACTCGCAGAAGACGTCTGCGACGCCTGCTAACGCTTGTGGATTTTCATGAGATATCGTTTAAAAACGACTCGTGTTTGTGTCAACTAGAGTGCCTGGCTGAAGTTTTACCTGTCGCTTCACCTGTGTCACAATGTTCATAATATAATGTAATTTTCATTGCTTAATGTATTTGGCATACTGTTTAATTTTATAAATTTGACTTTCTGTGCATGTACACATCGATTAACATACAAATTAGAATAAACATATTATTTTTTGTACCGTTTAGCAAATGCTATACAAACGCCGCATGCTTAAATATAGTGCATCGCGGTACAATATAATTTTTTTTACCTCAACTTTTTAAAAAGTACACGTGCCCTGTATGCATGAACACATGGAACATTTTAATGGTAAAATCATTTGTTTGCTCTGATACCATTTAGGTATAGCTTTAATGAAATAGGACTTTCAAGTTAAGTAATGTGTATCAACAATCGGGGGTGAGTTTCCCAAAAGTGTCGTAGCCAAAAAACTATATAAAAAGGACTTTGAATGCTCTCTCTCTGAATAAATACGTTCTTAATTCTTCGACGGTTTTTGTGAAACAGCCCTGCTCGGTTCTTTTTCTATAAATACTACAGAGATACTGCTGTCTCTACGCACGGATTTAGCGATTTTCATTAAATTGTTTTTGAAAAATTCAACCTAATACTCCGTTTCACTTATATTAAACTAAGATATTCCGCTAAAAATTAGATTTTTTTTTTGCAAGCGTATTCATAAAGATGTATTACATTTATGAGCTTCTTTCCCCACACCGCTAGCCATCTTTTCTTTTCTTGTTGTGTATTGCAATGCATTGTAGGAATTTCACTCGGTTTTGAGTCAGCATCTGAAAAATCTCCGTTTTGACCGATAATGAAATGCGTTTTGTAACTTTTTGACCAGCCCGCCCGCACCCGCGATATTTTAAAAATGTCTGCCCTAAAACCGCCCACACCCGCGGGTCACGGGTCGACCCGCGCATCACTAGTGATTTGTGGTGCAGGGCACCTTCTACCTATCCTTTCAACCCTTATTACCCAACACTTTCCCTGAAGCAGATACATAAGCCAGTATACAAAACAGTACTATGATGTAAGCATCTCATGGTAAAACTTTCTTACCATCTTTGGCTCTTTTGGGCTTCTTTGGGTTGTCTGCTACCTGCCTTATGCTATCGAAGAAGTAGTCTGCATCATTCAGACTCAACACCTGAAAGGAGTGTGATGTCAAATGCAGGATTACAATATTGCTGGCTGACTCAAATTACTGCTCCCAGTAACTGGGGAAAATGGACACTCATTTTGAGAAAAGTCACTGGTTTCACTTATCCAGTACAAGGTCACAGGAAAATTTTGTCACGACATCCAAAGAAAATGATTTTAAATAAGTCAGCTGATATAGACAGAAAGCCTGCACTGGTGACAAACCTTGTCTGTGGTCTTCACAAAGAGGCTGAAGCCATCAGGTGACACCAGCAAGAGGTTATTAGCGATGTCCTTACTCAGGTCATGAATCCGGGTGGTGGTCGTCACCTCAAAGATCTGGTGGAGGCATGATCACTAAATGTCAGTGAAGATGAAATGGATGGGAAACAACTGTCTTGCGAAGCCTCCAGGATGCCCCCTACCTCCTCTGTATCATTGGGAAAGTGGACCTTGTGGAAGAGCTGGGTGCTGTTCTGCTGGATGGCGTCGACCTCCACTTGGTGAGGGGGCCGTTTGCGAGGCTCCATCCTGAATTATTTTAAAACAGCATGAGAACGGATGGACTGCAGGTACCTACTATTAGGTCCTGGAATGTCTGAGTATAACGGAACATGTACTGAAGAATTGCCAAAGTCTCCAGGGTTTTTCCACGGAGGACCTGTGAAAGCTACCTGGGGTCAAGACTGAATGAATTTGCTTTGCACAGAAGCTTTAATAGATTATAGTGTATAATTGCAGAGAGATGTTTCTCCAGCTGAAAGCACAAGTGCGTCTGTATTGTTGTGCATATGGCAGGACAGCATGGGACCCCCAAATGGGACCGGCCCGACATAAGAGGCAAAGTGGCAGAGTGTCACTCCCTATGGCAGCGCACCGAAAGCCGGGGGCCCCTGACACCGGAACGTGTCATACATAAGAGCCCAGCCCCACCCCACCCCCCAAAAGAACTCCACAGTGCTCCTGTCCCTGTTAGCTCACCTCAGCATCCCCTTTAGCCTCTTTACACACTCGGAGGCCAGCGGCTCGTGCTTGCGAGACTCCAGAAAGCGCTGTGTGTGTCTGAACAGGGTCTGGCTGGGTGAGAAGAGTCCGCAGCACAGCCACAGCAGCTGCCAGCCGTTCTCTATGCTCTGCCTGGATGACACGGGATACATCGAGACATGCTAACACGCATGCTAACACGCTAGCATGATGCTTGGGGCCGGCCAGATGGGAATAAGACTGCGGATATTCATACTGCGGCCACAACTTCTTGTTCGTCTGTTATGGAGTCCTGTACAGGGGCGGGCCCACAGGGGCACTGGCCCCAGCTGAAAGCTGATTGGCTGCTGAGTGCCCCCTCCCTTGTCACTCAAAACACATCATTGGTTAATAATCAAGTTGGCTCCTTCGTATGAATTATGGCCCCCTTATGCTCCCCTCCCCACCTTAAAAAAACCATAGGCTCACTCCGGTCCTTTTACCTTCTCAGAACATTAATCCTCACTAGCAATGGATGATGTCAAACAGTGTCAAAATGACGTCCCTTTAAAACAGATGGCCTAAACCAATACGGAATACAAACCGGTTATTGTTGACGGTCATCTGCTTCATGATCTGGCAGTAAATCTCATCCCGCAGAATCTCATACTGCATCGCAGGGCCAAAGATCTGGTCAGTCAGCTCCAGGGTGCTACGTGCTTGCTTTACGGGGTAATCGCCCATATATTTCAGGATAGGTACAGGGACAGTCAAGAAAAAAATTGAAATTTAAAATATGTATTTATATATATCAGTGTTTGCAACAATGCTTAAGGTTCTTAACACATAACGGTCTGTGTAGGTTAAGCTTGCTCTGCATGACAAAAATACTTATATGTATACATTTTTTTTTTTTTTAATTAGATGGTGTTGAGACTATATATTTTAAAGAACCAAGTACTAATGGATGCCTTGGTCCTTATCCATTCTCAGAAGCAGGCAGCACAAAGGATATCAGTGAAGGAAAGGCAGGCTTGTTGGCTGAGCTCTGAGTTGCCCACCAGCTTCTTCAGCAGAGGTTGTCTCAGTGGTTCCCGTGAACAAGCCCACAGCTTCTCCTTGGCCGCCCCTTTACCCACGGCCTTGCCTGGCTGCCTGAAGTACCCCAACAAGAAAAACAGGAAGGCATGTTCCAAATAGGTGCTTCCACAGAGGTCAGGTTCCTAAGACAATTCATTAAATGTCGATTCATGCTTAGAGTACAGATATGGTCCAGTATGTCAGTAATCATTGTGAGAAAACATTTCAGAGGCTCTAAGAAAGGGGGGTTTTTTGGGGTGAGTTTGGAAAGAGCTTTGCTGATGAACATTGCTCAGACTTCTGAAGTTTTACTAGGTTATGCTACCTTTGAAAACTAAAGGAAAAACAAATATGTGAATTGCTGAGGACTGGAATGATGTAATGCCAACGATTTGCCGCTTGAATCTTCCACATCCACAGGATGCAAATGGTCACAGAATCATTGGCTGGGCATGAAATCTATGAATACAATATACCACATCCACCCAACTCACTGAACTCAGCTTGAGCTGAATATAATTAAGCACTTATGGGAGATTTCAGGATGTCTTAGATAGGATTTCCAACCACCATTGTCAAGACACCAAACTCTTCTCCAAGAAGAGAAGTGTTACATCACTTCAGTAGAAATGCAAAAATCTGACACCGATCTGGCAGGCTGTTCTGGTCCTGTGTCCAGCTAAGTGACATCAGGAACCATTATGCATTAACAGCAGGTTGCAAAAGAGTAGACTTTGAGTGTCCTACCTAAAGTACTCAAAGGAGAATTCCTTAAGTGAGACTGGTGCCACTCTTTCCGTGTTGCCTTCTGTTGCCTGATTGACCTGGTTAATGGTTTTCCTTTGCTCCGGGGACAAGTTCAGCAAGTTCTGGAATCATAGCCAAACAAGATCTATGACAATTATTATATCAATGTCAAAAACAGTGATGAACCAAAACATTATGACCACGACCGTGTGAAGCAGATAATGTTCACTATCTTGTAAAAACAGTACGTGTCAAGATTTAGGAAACATTACACGGTGAGCTAACATTCGGTACTTGCAGCCAAGGAGAAATGGGCAGGGATAAAGATAGGCTCGTTCCTGTATCCTCAACCAGTTTGTGGACAGATCAACAGCATATAACACTTCTCATACCAGTAGCTCATTGGTCGGTTTGTTGAGGGCTGCTAAGACCAACACGGAATCCATGGAGACAGCACCAGTTAGGCTAGTTCGCTCATTTTTGCCTTTCATCCAGCCATGGTTAGGTGAATACTCTTCATCCTTGATAATAAAAAGAAGATCTCCCTTCCGAAAGCTGAGAAATGTAGGATCATCTGGACAAAGAGACATTTCTTTTCAGAAAGCTAACACAATGTAGCTTACGGAATCCCCCAAAGTCTCTGACCTGTGAGGAGCATGTTCATAAGAATGTCCCGCTCTCTTACCTTGCCTGTTGGAGTCCTGTAACGCAAGGGCGTACTGGGATCGCGCCTTTATTCCTTCCAGAAACATATCTACGAGCTTCCACAGCTGCTCTAACTCTCCTGCAGAGTTAGAGCTCAGGGAGAACTCTCCCTTCAGTGTAATCAGAGTAACAAGTTGCAGGGTGGCTTGGCTGTCCCTGGCAAGAACAGAAAGCAGCACTTTACATATGGAGATTCCACTTTGTACGGTGGTGGCATGTGGCTCAGCAAGTCAGGACACTGAGCTAGTGATCTGAAGGTTGCTGGTTTGGATAACAGAGTTGGCTGAGTGATTTTACTGGGGGGGTCCTGATCATTGAGCCTTGCCCTTAACCTCCAAGTGCTCCAGAGCCTGAGTGACCCTCCTTTCTTGGTTGTATGTCGCACTGGATAAAAGCATCTGTGAAATGTATGCATGGTAGAATCTCCCTCATAATATAGTAGATCTCTCATATACCTTATTGTGCTGACTCCAGTGACTTCTGGGTAAATGAATTCCAGTAGTGTTTCCTTTTCATTCATGAAAGTGATCCCAGAACAATTAACAGCAGCAACAAACTCATTTTGAGGCAAATCAGGACCTAGGAACACAAGACTTGCTAGAATCACTGACATAAAAACTTGTAAACCACAGAGCGTACGGTGAATGCTTTCAAGATGACCACCACACTCAAGAAGCAAACTGAAATGCTTTCAACGATGGAAGGTTTATTTTTTTTACCTGAGATCTTTGATACATTAAAAAACTTGGAGAAAAACTTTGACCACTTCTGGCGAGCATAATCAATCACTTCGGCTTTCACTAAGTCCACATTCTTCTTTGATTTTATATAAGAACCCTGAAGGTCATAAACACATAAAATACACATTTCAAAGAAAATAATTTAGCAAAAACAAAAAGATGGCAAAGATGTGTAGCACAAGTTGATAGGTCCTGAAAAGTCCTTTTGAGTTATTTTTCGATGGCATTCCAATCTCATATTACCTGAAGATGTGCCATCTTAACCAGTTGTACCCACTTAGCTTCTGACTTAGCCTCAATCAGGATGGTACTGATGCATTCCTCCACCACTCTCTTTGCATTATCGTCACTGCAATCGGTTTCAAATTGCACATAGAAGTGTTTGGCCGCGAGCTGGACAAAATCATCCTCCTAAAGGAAATAAGATGAATATGGGAAGCCATACTGTTTGGAAAATTCTAATAATTCGGCAAAGGCAGGACATTGTGTTCCCTCCGAGTTACGGTACGTCGCGAAATCTCAGTCCGCACAGAAATGCAGGTCAGTCAGAAGTCAAGAGCAGCCGTGATTGTAACTGCCAGAGGATTACAGGAAAAGACTCAGTATTACATGGTGGCCTGAGAAAACGACGTTTCGAAACCGACTTTCCGACAGAGACAGAACACAGAGCCCAAGATTTATGTGGATTTCAGGCTCCCGCACCTTGTCAGACTGGTACTCTCCCAGCTTCAGCCCTCGGATGATCTGTTTATATATGAGGTCAGTGCTGACAGGGTCTTGCCCACAGTCGAGCCAGGGAGTGAAGAGCTCCTTCAGGAAGTAGAGGCGCCACGGAGACTGCTGCTCCTGTTCGCCTTTCTTCCTGGAATCCTGCTCGCATAGCGAGATGGCGTCCAGGACATGCTGTTTGCCGCATCCCAGGGACCACCTCTGAAAATTCCCAACCACCGTTGTAAAATGACATCCATGATTATTATTTTTTTAGACTTACAGATTTGCACTTCTCTGCTCCATAAAGAGCAAAGCAAGTTACCCATCAACTAGCTGACTTCCTCAAGCAGTCAATGACACCAATTAGTTTGTCTCCTGGTCACATGCAGTAAAAGGTACGTTCCAGTTATGAGGCCTTAGGATTCATTCCAGCAGCTTCTCCAGCTAAACCACTCTGGAGTTCCTAGTGTTACTGGCTTTTTGGGCAGATTCTTTTACCTTTTCATGCAGGCCAACATAAAGCGAAAATCCAAAGGTGTCCTTGAGTTTGACTTTCTGTGCGATACGTTCACAGACTTCTGCAGAATTGGTGGCTGAGTCTATGGTTAACTTGATGTTTTGTCCATCCATTAAGATCACAGACACAGTCATTGGCTTCTGAGTTTCTGCGGCCTATAATCAGAACAGGAAAATCCCGTCAACTGCTTGTACTCTGACCAAGACCTTAATGACCAGACGTGTATTACAGAATAATAGTCCCACTCCTTTGCAATGGCCCTTTTCACCTGTAGTTCAATGCAGGAAGGAGGTTCACTGCGTGATCCATTGGCTATAGTCCTTTGCAATTTCTCAGAACAGTACTGGGCAAAGTTGGCGGGGCCAGATCTGATGAAGTTTTGGAGATACTATGGGATGATGAAAGAAAATAGAAGCAATAACTTTTATACCGGAACATTCTCCCAACAGAAGCATGAAGGGCAAAATGGGACAACTAACCTTATCAAAAAGCTCAGTTGGGGCGAAGATTCCCAAACAGATGGACAGAAGAATCCACCCCCTCCGGCTGCTTTTCTCGTCCTTATTCCCAACCAATTGTTTACAAATCTGGCAGTAGATCTCATCCCTGGATCATTCATGCAGAGAAATTGTAGATAAAAAGGTCAGACTATTTTTTATCAATTTTATCACTCCCTATTCTCATTGCTAAAAAAGTGATATCTTGCTACCTGATGTCTTGTCTGGCCATAGCATATTCCACAATGATGTGAAGCTTTTCTAAGGATGTCATTGGCCGATGCAGTGAGGGTCCTTCCCCAACCAGTATGTCATCTTCCTCCTTGACAGTTTCCGCTGTTGCCTGCAATGGTAAGACACAGGAGAGCTTCACAGACCTCCCCCTAGACCTCCCCCTAGCTGAAAGGCACCGGCTTCGAGCACTGTGGGGCTGATGCCATCGGGGCCTGACGCCGTGCCCATGCGTAGCCGCCCTAACCTGATGACGAGGCTGCCTGAAAGTCTACTAGGCAGCTATGCTCTGGTTACATCAGCCAACTCAGAATCCATATAACTAGAGTAACCACTCTGACAGCAGTTCTGAATAACTTATTTGGAAGAGAAGAAATCAGGTTTAGAGCCCATTGCAGATTGTGATCCCTAAACCTACCTCCTCTGGAATCGTTGAAGGCCTGCGGTTTCGTGTCCCTATTTTCTTTTTTCCTCTCAGGAGTTTCTATGAAAAAGAAGTTCGTACAAAGATGAAGATGATACTTAAGGAAAAGGTTTCCTTGTTGCTTTCAGAGACTGATAACTAAGACAGTTTACAACTTAGTCAGATGAAAGTGGGTCCAGAGCCTATGGGCACAAGGCAGGGAACAACCCAGGATGGAACACCATCACTCACACGCCATTCACTCACATCTATGCACAATTAACCTCAGCATGTTTTTTGACTGTGGGAACCACACAACAACACGGGGAGAACATGTCAATTCCACACACATGGAACCAAGTCAGAGACTCAAGTCCCAGAGGCATGAGCAAGAGTGCTAACTCCCGCCCTGTGGCGAGAGGAGAAAGGACAGGAGGCAATTTCTTAGCCTGCGAAGGACGTGAACTGTTTATTATTCTAAAAAAAAGGCAAAAAGCAATATCCATTTGTCGCTAAGACACACGCAGCCTGCCCAAAACAAACATTCAAAATAAAAGCACATCTGCCCTGAGAATTCTGACAGAACTAAGAACCAGTTACAGCACCACAATGCTGCCCCTATGTATACCATACATGTGATAAATATGAAAAGAGGCTCTAAGACAGAAGACTGAAAATGACATCATTGAGAACTGAACATACCTGATCAAGGCCGACTAAGTTGCTAAGGCGACGACCCTGCCTCTGGCCCAGGTTCTGAAGGATTGATTGATCTCCCGCAGAGGAGACGCTCTCCTGGGCTCGCTTGGGCTCAGGGATATCGCCCATGAACCTCAGGATAATCCACCACACAGACAGGCAAGCCTGGACAGAACATCTCTACTCAGCATGACTACGTAGTGCCAATGGCAAAGATACTAATAAATGCTAATGCTAATGCAATTGCGGTAAATTGCTGCTGTTTAGTCCGTTTCACACATCTTATATTTGTTACTCTGCTCTGGTGATTGATAACAGTCAAGCGCTGCTTCCTCAGAACCAAGGGGCATTAAAGCTAAGCTAATATTAGCAGAAAGCAGAATGAAAATGGTACCAGGGTGTCTCTTTCATCCTCATGGAACAGCAGTGTGCTGCGCAGCCTCTGCCTGATGTGGGTGTGAGTAGCTGAACGCTGGAAGTACAAAGATGCAAACTTGGCGAAAGAGTACTCATCATCGACGTCACTGCACTCCTCTTTTGGAGTTTCTTCCTCTTTTGGAGTTTCTTCTACATTTGGGGGGTCATTGGGCTCCTCTTCTTCCTGCTCGGCCTGATTCCCCTCCAGGTCCTAAAGACAGAGATGCTTCAGTGAGATGTTTTTATGTTGACACTCGAGTGCAGGATACTGTAGGTTGAACACCCTGAAAATGGTAGCCAAAGTGATCTTTTGAAGGATCTGGCAGTCTAACCTCGAAGCCTTCTGGAGCTGGCCCCTCCTGCCCGCCAACTACATTCGGCAGGAAGTGAAATATGGTGTCCACCATCTTCTCGTCACTGACAGTTTTAGACTTCTCCTCCTGCTGCTCTTCAAGCACCTTCTCTAACCGTCGTTGGAGCTGCTGGGCAGTTTGCTCTCGGGCTAGACGCTCCTCAGCTAGGCGTTCCTCAGCTAAATGTTCTTCAGTGAGATGCTCCTCAGCTAGACATTCCTCAACTAGATGTTCCTCCGTTAGATGCTCCCCAGCTAGGCGTTCCTCAGCTAAATGTTCTTCAGTGAGATGCTCCTCAGCTAGACGTTCCTCAACTAGATGTTCCTCAGTTAGATGCTCCTCAGCCTGCCACAGAGAGCCAGCAAGTTAACATCAGAGCCAATCAAAGTGGCATGGAGCACAGTTGTATCTCAGATGGAAAGGCATCTAGCTGAAAGGTGCCAACAAGGCTGGGCTTCTGAAGAATAAGGCTGCATCGGGCAAACAAAAGGTTCTACAGGAACTCACATCACTCTTCATCTTTTTGACAGCCTTCCTAGCCAGCATCCCCCTCGTTTGGGCTTGCAGGATGAGCACAGCCTCCTTCTTCTTCTTCCATTGCCTCCGCGTGATGCATCCACGAGCCTGGCTCTGTAGCAAGATGGCGGCTTCCCGCTTCTCCTTGTAGCTCTGCATAAGCTGTCGAGCACGGACCTTGGCTTGCAGGCGGGCGATGCCCAGCTGGAGCTGAGAGAGGTAGTCAAGCCCTTCCTTAACAAATGGCTCTTGTGCGATGTGAAACAAACCCAGAATACATTCATTTCCAGTTTATACAAGCAGCACATGAAGATCCATAGCCTGTATTTAGTTGGGACAGTTTTTCCTAAAAGCATGTGCATCAAACGATATAAGGATTCTGGAGTTTCTGCATTAAACCTAAAGACAGAGGGTGAGAGCAGTGAGGCCAAAAGCCAACATCAACATCAGGGCCCGAGTCCAAACGCAGGAACAGCGGCGCCGTTTCAGTCATCCTGTCACCCTGGGCTTGACCTTTGCAGCAATAATCACAAGTCTGGGCTCCGCTGCTTAACTAAAAAAATAACCCATAATTAAATGCATTTTCCCTCTCTGGGCCAATGGGCACTGATGGTTAATACTGTGAAATGTAAATTGAATTTCCCAGATTTATTTAATGCTAAAAAAAAATTGCCCTCACGCTAAAAACACACACGGAGGGGTCACCACATAAGGGCAAAAGCATCGTAGACCCCCCCAATCATAGGTTATATGTGGGCGAATCCCACAGCTCTGAGGTAATCTTAATCGTTGGCTACCTTTTATGTAGATTGCTGTCCGACCAATAGAAACCGGTTGCTAGGCAGATTTAGCCAGGTATTTTCCACGTGAACTTCTCATGACCTAGAGGACACTTACAGTCGCTACAGTAAATGTATCTGCATGGATACCTAAGTAAAAGCCCAGGGATGTATGCTAAACCACCACGCCCCCTACAGGCACTGTACAGCAGCACGCCTTTTCCCAATGCGGTGGCCGTCCCTTTAAGAAACGCTCACCACTCTGTTCTGCTTCCTCACACGGCTTCCTCTCCAGTGTTTCTGCAGGACCAGAGCGGCTCTCCTCTGGTCGACGAACTGCTTCCTGTGAGTGGCACGGCGGTACGTCATCATTAGCCGTAGTCCAATCAACAGGCACATGCTGCCCAACTTCGAAAAAATACTCATATGACTGTGTTACCACACTGTGTTGGTCAGAGTGCATGCGAAACTAATATTAGTAGTAACGCGTTACTGTAATTCCACTTTTTTTGGCAGTAATGAGTAATGTAACTACACAGCAGCACTAAAATAATATACTGACCCAGACAGCACACACATGTATTGGCATAATGTCTACGATGCTTGAAAATCCATCAGCGAAGCATCTCTATGTCGCAAAGACATCGCTACTGAATGGTGATTTGACATTCCCCTGATGTCTGTGTGATGCATTTCAACAGCAGCACAGTGTTAATGAGATCATTATGTACTTGCTGAAACACACAGACACTCACTAGTGTATGTAATAATTTATATATTGTTAATAGGCCTAAATGGAACACGTTCATTTAACAATGTTCCAATATTAAACGTGACGTAAGTGTGCTGTCTGGGTTTGCAGGCATTAATGAGAAAACTGAAGTAACACAAGAGCTACTTTCCTGAGAACCTAATCACTTTATATGCAGTAATTTAATTACATTTGAATGGAGTAAGTAGTAACTAATTAACAGTTTTAAGTAACTTGCACAACACTGCGTAACTGTCACTGCATCGAACAGCAGTAAATACCGTGCTTTATATTCAGTGTTTTTATTTTGTAAATTATTTTTTATTACTGTGTTGCAAGTAAATTTCTGCATCCTTTTGAAACATTCACATTTTTGAGAAAGCAGGGTGAAACAGTCCCTGGATGAAGAAGGTTAAGGATCTTGCTCAGGACCCCAACAACAAAATCTCATTGACAAGGATTTGAACTGGCAACCTTCCGCTCACAAGAACAGCATCTGTACCCACTGAGCCAGAGCCATGCAGAGAGCTTTTCTCACTCGCCTGTATTCTACCACGTATTAAGTGACGTCACAGATCAAAGTGTCGAAGTGATTTGCTGAAGTGATTTGATTTGATCCTGGCTGCCATGTTGTGAGGACGACGTCTACCTGCATTTGTAGACCTGCAGTGCTCGTACTATAAGGACGGCCTTCCTTCTCATCTCCCCGTCTCTCTCCGTCTCCAGGGTTATATCATGGAAATCCTGGTGGGGTTAAATTTTAAGGAGAAATGACTCTTTTAGCCCCAGAGAATCAAACTGAATTGCAACAGCCTGTCGGACATGACCGCCTTTAATGTTACGCATGTCTGACGGTGGTGTCGAAGCCCACACAACCTTAAGGAAGATCTTCTTCTTTCCAATTTTCCAGTCTCCATTTTTCCCGATGTAGGCCTTGCAGATGCAGTCGCAGCACGTCTGCACAGGTTCCTGTTAGCGCAGATGCAGGCAGGACGGTTCATTGTCTTGATTTACACACTGTCTATTATTATTTCTATGTTGCGTATTTACATTCTTTTTCGCTCTATTTCCTGTTTGTATTTGCAGCGTTTGATCACTGCTCTTGTGGACTTGTGCACAAGTTTTTTTCACTGATCTGTACACTCAAGTTTCAAGTGTTGTGACAAATAACGTGATGCGATTTGAATAAGGAGCCAAAGCTGCCTTTTGGTCTTTGATCATTTGTTTTGCAGTCAGCCACGAGGTCGTGGGTCACATGGTCGGCCTCAGGATCCCTCTTACGGTTCTGGGGTCGCAGATGGAGCTCCGCAGTAGCACTCGGTACCGCTGCAGGAATTCCTGAAACGTGTGCCGAATGGGATAGCCCATTTTCCGGATCTTGATAGTCTCGATCATTCCAGAGTATCTCAGCTGACGTATGCAAAGATCTCTGTCGAAAATCTGAAAGGGGTATAAGGACAAAGTTTACTGACAAGAAAAGCAAACCTTTCATTATTTACTTAATATTTTAATAAGACACGGTTTGTTCCCGGTCTGAATGTTTTAATGCCATGAGAGGCCTAATCTCCATCTGACAGAGGCGTTGTTTAATATTTCTGACAAAGGGCCACACAGTTCCCTCTGAGGGCCCAGTAAATCCAAAGTGTGCCCACATGAGAGAGTGCAGTGATGCGGGGAGACGGCGATCAGCGTGTGCAGGTGGCCACACGACGAACTAACAGCTCAGACGAGGACATCTGGCGAAAGACTGAACAGCGCCCTCTAAAGGCAGTTATCTAAATGCAGACAGGGAAGTTTTTTTTAATCCATAAAGTGAATGTTGGTAACTCGGCTAAAATGACCCCAGCTTTCTAGCAGGCTGTACTAACATTAGCTCATGACTAACGGCACACGGCTACGGACATGACTACCCTTTGGCTAATGGGGAAAACCACAAACCAGTAATATTTTTAGGGGATCAGTCCATTATGCAGCTGTCTGTACCAAGAAGCTCTGAAATGGTATACTACAGCCGCAGAGAAAATTAAGAGACCACTCTATATTTTTAAACAAATCTGCATTTTAAAATCCTGGTTTAATCGTGGATTTGCTGGCTGGAGACTCCACAGAGCAACAGGTTGCTTTCAGGTTCAAAGTTTCTAATTCAGCAGTACGGAAGAATAAGGGGAAGCAGGAGACACTGGGAATGACCAGAAACCAGCCAGGTAGAGAGCAGAAGCAACTTTCTAATGCCAGAGATGACTGTCAACTTATCCGACAGTTTCTCATGAATCGGAGGATGACATCAAGTGACCTTCAAAAGGAACGGGAAACATTAAGTGCAGGTGTAAAGTGCACTGCTAGGACAGTTCGTATCAAGCTCCTAGAAGCAGGACTGAAGTCCCATAAAACAAGGAAGAAGCCTTTCATTAATGAGAAACAGAGACGGACCAGGCTGCAGTTTGCAAAAAAAGAAATATACATATTATTCACAGACGACACCCATAAATGGAGACATGAGTGAAACAAGAAATTATCCTTTGGTCTCTTAATTTTTTCCCGCGGCTGCATGTTGATGGTATCCCAATGTTTGCTAAATAAATAAAACATAAACACGGCATAATTGTAAAAGAGGTCTCTGCAAAGGGGCGATGGTCACCTCGGGCTTCTTGTAGATGTTTGGTTTGAAACAGCGTATGAAGTGCGGCTGGCACATGGCCAGGGTCTTCATCAGGGAGTCCAGCGACTGCCGGAACTGGCCGCTCAGCGTGGACACCTGTCTCTTGGTGTCCCCCGTCTCCTGTCGGCACGCAGTGTGCAGTGGTGACGCCAGTTACGAAAGCAAAGAGGCCTCGGCTCATTTCCGCCACTGCACAGCAATATCCCGACTCGTGGAAGTCATTTTTTAAACGTACTCATGAGTGCACCGTGCAGTACTTACTGAAAATTCAGATTTTAAGCCAATATTTACCTTCATGCACAAGTATATTTAAAAATATACTGCCATTTGAGTCCACTAGGCATAGTGGTCATCACCATGACAAATTCTGAGGAACTGCAATTTTTTTTTACCACAGACACTATTCTAAAACCAGCCTATAGTTTTTTTTTTCTCTGCCACAGTCTTGCCATGGACACATTCGCCCCATGTAGACACAGGTTGATGAACCCTAGTTATGAATCATTGTCCATAATATTTAAATAAAATGAAAGACTAGTAAGCAAAAGGAACAATGGCTGCTGTTTACTATCTGTTAGCCAAGACGTGCGGATACTGTATGCTTGTTATATTGATTTATAAGCGTATATTTATGCTCTGCCAGCAGAGGGTATCCTTCTGGAAGCTGAGGGGCAGTGGGCAATTCACTAAGTGCTCGGAATGATGACAGCAGTTACTCACGCGCAGTGTGTTTTTAGGTGTTATTACAATCTTGTTATTGGTCCTGGCAGCCGGGGCGGAGGAGCTGAGCTCCGCGTGGAAGATCTGCCTCAGGAACTTGTTGGTTGACGTGTGCATCAGCTTGATGAGGTCCAAGCTCACGGAGTCTCGGTTCTTCTCCAGAAAGCCTGGACGTGGACCCAGAGAACTCATCAAGGATGGCGGATAAATGCGATGAAATGGGCCTTACGCTGACCCTGCACATCTCCAGCCGGCAGACTCGTCTCTCAGATGGATCATTGTATCTGGATCATTGAGTTCACTTCACACACAACAGCCTCAGCCTTGGAGGTGCGTTGTAGCAGGGAGGCCCCAAAGCGGAAAATCAGTCATGTTTCCCATTTTTCACACTTACCTTTGGCATTGTAGGTGACATCTCCAGCGAAATGCTGGATCCCGAAATGCATGTCGTGGCTGCTCTTGGGAGGAATGAAGAGGCTGTTTTTGCCGTGTATCTGGACCATCTTGTTCAGCATAGTGGCGTCGGTGCCCTGAGCCAAAAACAGAGACCCTCAAGTGGGAGGTTGGGTGTGGAGAGGGAGCTGAGGCAGGAAATACTGAGCAGATAATGTCTGTGATTAAAGTAACACACCGTTTCGGATTTGCTTTGTGACAAAGCAAAGCGAATGCAAGCAAAATGAGATCAAAAGCCATCACTAGAAAATCGGTACAAAAAGGTCGGTTGGAATTATTTGATCCCTGGGGGGAAATTCAGGGGAATTGGACCCCAGTCTAGCAAGTGATAGACAGGGACACTAACCCCTATACTAACAAAAGTTATATACAGCAATGCTATACATGACAAACAATAAGCATCACTTACATCCCTCCATTGTTAAACATGTGGTATGAGCACTGATCGGTTTTGCTTTATTGGATGCAGTGGGGGGGGGGCAGGTCAGGTCACCTTGGGAAAGTGGCTCTCCTCGTCGACGAGGGCCAGCACATTGAGGGGGGCGCCCACCAGCAGGTCCAACGTGCGCTGGTTGTCGCTGAAGGCCACATGCGTCCAGGAGATGTTCTCGCTGGCGTACTCCGCCTGCTCCAGCTTAAAGACGTGCTTCACGAAGAACTGCTGCAGCTGCTCGTTGGCAAAGTTGATGCACAGCTGCTCAAAACTGCGGTGCACAAAAAATAAATAGACACAGGGCAGCCCCGAAATGGAGCCCCTCAGTGCCGGGGACGCAGACACAGAATAAGAGGCCCCAATCAGCCAATCACCCAATGACTGCTCTGTTTAAGCAATAATTAAGCTGTTTGTCCTTTGAGATTACACTTTTATGGAGTTTATTAGTAATGGCCTCTGAGAAATCAATCACGTTATTGTTGTATTGTTACCATTTTTCTGATTATGCATTCTATCATCCTACCCGTCCACTATCAGTACGATGTACAGAGGAACCACAGAACTTTCTACTATTTTTGAAGCTTCACAATATATGCATTCCTTGGAATAAAAAAGGAATAATTGAGAAGTGTTAACAGTCATATTTTGGTTTTCAACCATCTCTGAAGTACAGGTAGGCTTTGACTTGAATAGCCAGGTAATCCACACATGCAAAGACTAAATAACCAGGTAATCCACACGTGCAAAGACTAATTGTGAAGCATGTTCACCACACCCTGTTCCTGATCCGAAAGGCTCAACAGCTTGGAATTTTGTCTAGTATTCTGTCTGCACCAAATACCAGTTAATAACAGCGCACCAACCTGTTGGCATCAAAATTCTCAAAGCCAAAGATGTCCAGCAGCCCGATGGAGAAACGGACGTGTGAGGCGTCAGGGGGGGGCTTGTAGATGGCAGTGTTGATTTTCTCCACAATCCACACAAACATTCTGCCATATATGGCCTGAATATGTGAACAAACACACACAGTCAGGCAGAGCTGTCAGGAAGCAGGTGCACATCCCAGTGGTGTTACCCTGATGTCTGCACCGTCGGACCATTCCCTGCACTACACCCAGTGGTGTTACCCTGATGTCTG
>JAODJU010000043.1:2791768-2802237 GCA_026776725.1 Gnathonemus echidnorhynchus
CTGCACCGTCGGACCATTCCCTGCACTACACCCAGTGGTGTTACCCTGATGTCTGCACCGTCGGACCATTCCCTGCATTACACCCAGTGGTGTTACCCTGTTGTCTGTACCGTCGGACCATTCCCTGAATTACACCCAGTGGTGTTACCCTGATGTCTGCACCGTCGGACCATTCCCTGAATTACACCAGCCCATGCTGCTGGTTTAATAATCTTTCATACTGGACATAGTAATGACTTCCTTCTAGTAATATGTTTTTGGTTCCGTTTTCCACATGGCTGACCACACCACCATCCAGTCTTTTCACCAGAAATCCTGGCAAGCAGCTGAGATGTGATGACTGCCTAACAAGCTCTGATTCGGTTTGACCGCTGGACGGACCTTGGCAAAGGCGTCTTTGCCGTCTGTGGCCTGGTCCTGGCTGAGAGGCCTGGAGACGCGTTCCCTGTTGGTCATGAAGGACCGATGTGTCAAGCTGGTCTCAAGGTTCTTACTGTCCACCTAGGAAAATCATATAAGCTCAATTAGCCTAGAACACAAGCGGAGGAAGGCGTTTTCAGCTCAGGGCTGAAAGTGAAAACAACCAATAGACTTTACTGAAGTTCTTTTGTATCATTGGTAGCTATACACAGCTAACAGTGGTACACTTTATAGAGAAACAGAATCAGAGCCACTGCGAGACAGGTGACATAACGCTGTTTGTCATTGACGAAACAAACAAGAGGAGGTGCTGAAGAGCCTGAGCACCCCTGATCCCAGAACTACAGATCTAGAACCAAGATCCCATCCAGAATGGAACCGGAGAACAGCATGCAAAGGGTGTGGTGCGGTACAGATGCACTGCAGAAAATTATACCTCCAGTAGCTTAGACGTCATGGTGAAATGATGTGAAGCCTGAATATCGCAGCCCTCCATGTTATTTGAGACAGTACCTAAAAAAAAAAAATGAATTTCACAGCTTACAATTTATTTGATCTTCAGAAGGTATTTTTTTCTTTTTCTCCAATTCTGTCCTCTGTGGCACCTTTCCTATTCCAGCTTTATTTACACCTTGGCAGGACATTTCTGAACTTCTGAGCTTTCCTCAGTCATCACCTTGGAAGCTGACATTGCCCAGGTGGAGCAGAGCGGCCAGCAGCTTAAAGATCTCCCAGGACTCCATCTCCTTGAACATCAGGATCTTCATGGCCGAGCGTATGCGGCTGTAATCCGCCGAGTCGTCCCGGCCATCACAGCTGGTGCAGTTTCCCTACGAGAGGCAAACCTGAGAAAACCACCCGAGGAAATCATCGACACGGCCGGCCATTAGCGCAGATTCACATCTGCGGTGCCTGAGGTGTTGCCTGATGTTACCATGGTCAGGTACTTGTAATCTGCAGCATTTCCCAAAGACAGAATCTTCTTCCGTTCTGCTGGCATCCCCAGTAACATGCAGTAGAAGATGTGATAGTTTCGTTCCTCAGGTGCCTGCAACAAATAGAAAATTCGAGCGGTATCTCTTTAAGAAACTCTCCATCCAGTGGTCTTCTAGATGTTTGTCTGGGGGCAAGGAGACCTTGAGTCTGTCCCAGGCAGCATATGGCTGACATTATTACATATACAATCTATAAATATATATATATCTATCCATCAATCCATCCATCCATCCATTTTTTATATGCATTTGTCCTATGCAGGGTTGTGGAAGTCTGGAGCCTCCAAATCTCCGAAGCTACAAATGCAAGGCAGGGAATAACCCAGGGTGGGGTCCGACCCCATTACAAGGCTATAATCTATATCAGGGTCCCCCAGTTCCGGTCCTAGACGGCCAGTCTGCAACCCAGTTTGCAGATTCCCCTGCTGCAACACACCTACTAAACCTGGCTGTCAGCTGATTAAGATGAGTTTGGGCAGTGAAATCTGCATTGTAATAATTAGAAATATATTTCCTTTATTTTTAGAGAAAGGCCTTTTCTGCAGGAAGAGACCTGAAATTAGCCACACCCCTTTCCCCAGAGGTCCCGGTGCTCCCCCTGGTGGTCATGGTCTACCTGATGGCACACACGGCACTTCTCCAGCAGATACTGCTCCACCCGAGCGCCTTCGATGACCCCGGCCGTGTCGAAGTTTATGTCAATGTACTTCCCGAAGCGGCTGGAGTTGTCGTTGCGGATGGTTTTTGCGTTGCCGAAGGCTGCGGGAAAACGGGCATCGGCCGGGTCAGGGGGAGCCAGGGACATGCGGTGAGCCGGGGGCACGGACGTCAGGCGGCACGACCTTACCCTCCAGGATGGGGTTGGCCTCCAGGACCTGCTGCTCGATCCAGGAGTGCTGGCCGCTGACGGCAGCCAGGAACTGCAGGATCAGCTTGGTGCTCTCCGTCTTTCCCGCTCCGGACTCCCCACTGGCATGGAGAACGTCTTTGTAAACAGCACTCATTCGGGCAAAATTAGCATAGTTTTATTTTCACCATTCGAGGAAAAAAAAATAGAAAATTAAAAAAAAAAAATTTGGTGATTTTTCCAAGATCTGAGGCCTGGATCACGAAGCTGCATTTGTAAGTGCATTACATGTAAGTGAACGACAATAAAGTCCATTTAAACTGAGGCACCTTTAAATCTGACAAGTTATCCAGCTAAGTTAGAAATCTGGCTTTCTAACACAGGCCCTGGATCTTTAGGCAAGCTGTCAGACGTGACGTCGTATATAAACCACGGGAACAGACAAGGCACCGACAGACCCACTACAGATCATTCCATAATTTAACTGGCAACATTAATCACAGAACGAGCTCCCAGTACATGTATGCGTCATTATCTCTGGTCATGCATGCAGATGTATGAAGAGTGCTGGTGTTTCCTAACACTCGAACCACAAGGTTTGTAAATATTAAATAAACGCGTCCCTTATTTAGGAGATGCTGAAGCAGCACATTCTGCGAAGCAGCTAGCCAGCTACGATCTTCTAACTCTACTCGCTAGCTAAACTTTTGATTGGCCCACGAGTGTCCCCTCCCCTGTCACTCATACATTGAAAACACCTCATTGGCTAATGACAAGTAATACATCTATGTATCAACACATCTATGTATACAGATCTACATCCACTTCTATGTCCTGCAGCTTCACCAGCTGTCTGCTTCTCAGCAGCGTGCCGCCCGGCGGGTCCCGTCAGCGGTGAAGCTGGACGCTGGCGCTGGGCCCGTGTACCTGATGACGCAGCACTGGTCGCGTCTGTGCCGCTGCATGTCGCGGTAACAGCTGTCAGCGATGGCGAAGACGTGGGGGGGCAGCTCGCCCAGCTGGGCGCCGTGGTAGAGCCGCACTTGCTCGGCCGTATAGATGGGCAGCACCTGGTACGGGTTCACCGCCACCAGGATGGAGCCCGTGTACGTCTGCAAGGAAGGAAAGAGCGAATCGGGTTACAGGGGCCCCAAACAGGGCCTTGAGGGGCCTTAAGGTCCCCTGTGTCGTCCCAAACAGTGCCCGAAAAATTAGCACCTCAGTGCTTCACTAGTATGTCCCTGTTCATTAAAGCACCAAGGTTCAATCAAAAGCTGGGTCATCTGACATTAAGTCTGATAAATCTGAAGGCAGCTAAATCACCCTTAACTACAATCAAGTCCATCCACAGCCTGTTCGACTGTCTAAAATGTAGCTATTCGCAGCCGAAGGAGCCGTTTGGGGCCCAACTGGACCTACGTAGATGATGCCCTGTCTGTGGCGTATGAGAAGGTTCCGGAGCAGGCCGGCCTCATTCAGGTCCCCCAGCCGGATCATGTCGTCCACGCCTTCCACGGAGGTCGGGTGCATGGGCCGCAGCGAGGCCTCGTTCTTCTTGGAGATCTTGTGCACCTGGAGGGACGTCGAGGAAGAGACGCAGTTAAGACACCGCTGGGGCCCCCCCTTTGTGGAATGGGGTGCCGTGTCTGGCCTCGGTCCGCACCTTCCCCTCGTCGTCGATCAGCTGCCGCTGCCCGGTGTCCGACAGCTCGAGTCGAGCTCCGATCGGAACGCCGATGCTGGACTCCAGCCAAACGAAATCGCCCTGCGAGGCATGTCAGGGCTTAGCTTCCGTACCGGCACACGTCCCAGACACACTGCCCCATGCCAGCTAACAGCTCATGGCTAGCTAACCCTAAAGATAGCATATTGAGGAAAATCTTGGTTTTATTGAAGGATTTGCACAAACCGTCTTTAAAATCCATCTTACCTGCCGGAACACAACCATATCTGACACCTCAGCACCAGCCTGTAAAGCCGGGAAGAAGAAGGGTTCGTGATATGAAGAGTTTCTGCGATAACAGGTTTATGTTCCTATTACCCAACCAAGCAGTTTTGCAACAGCAAAGATGATTCTAAACAGAGGCCACACCTTATGCATGCCTTAAAATACCCCAGCCTCACAAAAGCAGCATGTAACAGACCCACAATGCTACTGTGGTAAACTCTATCAGGACACATTCTCAAATGAGCTGTTTTGTTATTGTTTTGCCTGAAACCAGTGGCCTGTACTGCTGGCTTATCGGGGTAACTTGACAGATTTAAAGTACCACAGTTTAAATGGACTTCATATTCGTTCACTTACATTTTGCCAAGATAACCTTAAATCCGACAAGTTACCCCAACAAGCCAGTAACCCCGCTTCGTAGTACAGGCCCCTGCTGTGTACCGAAACACACGTAGAAATCTTGATAATAGGAGAAACAACAGGGAAAAAGGCAATAAATATCACATATGCAAATAACACATAAATCAAGAAAGTTTGAAGGGTTCCTGCTTTCATGTTACACTGGGAACAGTAGATTAATGCATCTCTGCTCTAGCAGAAAAACTCTGTTTTAAGATCAAGCCTGTTAGATCTTTATAAAGAAACATCTGATCATTCGGAAATCCATCCTGCCTCATAAACAGGCCTCTTCTGAAATCTCATCGCTGTGAGCCGCAGGGATCAGCTGTCAAATTCAACACAAACCTGTAGCCCCAGCTGTTCCTTCCTGTTCCTTAAAGGGCCAGAGACCGAGCTCCCGCCGTCCTCCGAGGTCTGTTCGAGCGTGACGGCGTGAGCCCTTCAGCGGCGATCCTCATAGGGTGGTCTCCCGATCCGTGCACTGTGAAGCCCGCCTGTCTCGTCCCAGTGACTCCAGTGTCACTTCCAGTGCGAATGAGGAAGCAGCCGCGTCTCTCTGCCGAGCGTCTTAGGTGCCCTTGGACTTTGCGCCCCTGTGGCTGAGCCCTTCTGACATGGCAGTGCTCTGGCGTCAAGGAAGCGATTCGCCACCACTGTCACGCTCCGTTTTTAAACGTCAGTCTCTCACGCACCCCCACCCACCCACTGTTAAGGGTCCATGTGACTCAGCTAACATTTAATAATCCCTGACCCATAATTTAGTTTCAACTCCTTGCGGTGTCAAATCGTACAGTACAGGAACTGTGCACTAAATGACTATGGATACTGAATGAATGAAGGTATTTAAAATAGGGACCAGCACGATGTAGGGAGTGACTTTTAACATATGAGAATAGAACATTTATCCAGAGCTGTGGGGGTATATCCCCCCCCCGAAGACTGGGCTTACCTGAGCAAACAAACAGGCAATTATGTTATAAACAACAGATAGGCCCGATGTGTTAATATCTGGCTGGATTGTTCCTTGATGGAAATGTCAGTGAATCCTTCAGCATTACATTACAAGCTTGTGACCTACAGCCTGAACTAAGCCTTTATAGGACATGTAGACATATGGTGAAAGTAGTTTCATGTTCTCATTTTATATGATCATAAATTTCATTAGAGCCTACATACCATCACAAGAGCTTAAGGCCACAACGGGAAACCGTGTTGATTTATCTTTTACTGGGACATTATAAGTAACCAATCTGGATCCAGTTTGTAAAATATACAATATTAAAAAAATCTTTTTTTTCTTGAACTGCTATGTGTCGCTAACCAGTGAGAAATACTTGACCTTGATTTGGACTGTAAACAACTTAAGAGGAATACTCCAGAAAGTATTTTCCTATTTGGGGTCTGAACAGTTCCTACCTTACAAGCTCCTTCTCCATCGAGGTAACAGTAAAATTTGCCCGTTCACTCAGTTACACCATAGGCCGAACACTCAGCCCTTATGTAAGATACCTTATAGTAAAAAAATAAAATATTCCAGTAACACTTACTGAAGAACACATATCATATACACATTTGAATGTTATCAAGTTTAAATGTTTTTCCAGTAGGCCACGTTTTTGCATTAATGCTTCCATAATTAAACTATGAACTTCAGATTGTTATTTTTGGCTTAAGTCTGGATTTACGCAAATGGGGTGTTACTTGTACTTAAGGGCAAAACGTTGCAGCTGACGAAACCAGCGCGTGGTGATATCAAACAACAAAGATAAAGATGGTGGGATGATTTCTGTGTGATGAGGCATGTGTGGAATGCGGGGAAGCCCACACCAAAGTGTCGTCAGCAAAATTAAACGAGTTACAAAGGTAAACGAGGCACAGGGGGATCATGGGAAATGACGGCGCCTGCAGGGAGCGACCGGTGAGGATTAAGCACCGCACTGCCTTTCCTAGAACCAGGCCCAGCATCATACAGTAAAAATGGGTTCAAAGTTGAAGGTCATTTGAGATGATGACGCTACTATCTTGTCTTTCTGTGTACAAAGGGCTGGGCTCCTAAAGAGAAATGAAGGAAGGAGCCAGTTTAGCTCAAAGTTCAGATACGGAGCTTGATAGTAGAACAATGATTAATTGATGCGATTAATCGCACTGCCAAATATTCCACAGGAGAAAGGGTGCAAAAACAGGATTCTGAATAGTCTCACCTTTCTTCCCACAGGAAAAATGGCATCTCCAGAACTATGTCCCATCAGAAATTAACGACATTAAGCCTGTGGCTTCCTGTGCGGTTACCCATTAACGTGATCTCACCGTAAGACATGAGCAGGTGGTACCAGCCTTCCCGGCACAATGGAAGCATAAAACCCTAAGCCTGTTACTTCCTCATCCACACACACTTTATGCCAGATGCGGGCAGGCAGACAAGGGCAGTAACTGCAACCGCAACCACCCGCACTGTCGCTGCATTATTTTTCCTGCAAGCAACTGGTCAACAGATGCGTGTGTTATGAGACCAGCATTGTGGTCACCATGGCAACTGTGGATTCTAAGCTTCATGTTAAATTATGAACCACTTAGAGGTGACTAATGGACTTAAATTCTGTGCAGGGCTCAAAGTGGCAACAGCCACTATAACCAGTGTGTCACCTCCTGCAACTAGTCATAGAGGACTTTAACATGATGTGTGTAACTCCCCCTACATCAGGACCACATTTACCTAAAAAAAGCAAAACACACCCGGGATGAGGTCCAGGAAGTGTTACTGCGTGATCAAGAAAAACCAAAGTTTAGCGACTGAACGACACACACGTTTGAAGAGCGTAAGGATCTGGGCTGAAAAAAAAATTCGAGCGAGGCACAAAATGTACACTTTGTTTTTACTACAGTAATGAATTAACAAGATAATGACACAGAGTAAACCATATGTACATTAAAAAAACAGCCATCTGAAACCACTCAATAAAAAAAAATTCAAAATGAACCAGAACAGAAAACTACATTATCAAATAAAAAACAAAAACGCATTACAAATGAAGCCATTCTGCTTTACAAAAACAAAAATCTACTTTATATTTAACATATAACTGCCAGTTTGGTCTTTTCTGGTCTTGCATATATTTATACTTTGCTTTAAAACAAAAGAAAAATCCCCAAACCACCACCTCTTAATACACATCTCTGTCCATGTGTTTTCCTCACTCGGACCAAATTTACATGACCAGATTTCCCACCTAAATACGGTAGAATGGAAGGACCGGTGATCGTCTATTTAAAAGCCGGAATTCCTCACCCAGATCACGGCCAAGACCCACGGCCCCCACCCCGAAGAGGCCATGGCTGTGGCCGTCTCCTGGCAGCGAACAGCAGTGGGTGGACCCAAGGAAGACCCCTGGACTCACACCTCTTCAGAACCCTAGGTTAATGCATGTCGCTTTGGGTTTTAGAGATCTAACACTTGCTGGGCTTGTTGAAAGTCCTGGCAGTGAATTGGGGCAGAAGCGATCGATCTGTGCCAAAGGAAGGTCAAGGCTGCAGACACCTGGATCTTTCAGAGGCGAGAGAGACAGCCATGACTGCAGACCTGGGGGGCACCCTCAAAGGCACAACACAGCCAGCCTACAGGTCCCTCCTGGTGCCTCCCACCGACAGGGCGCAACCGCCAGCCCCCAGTCCCACAAGCAGCCCTCTAGCCACAGCTAGTTATGTCTCCATAACCTCCCAACCACTGTGACATCGCCCCCTGTTGGCATTCCTCCTGGTGTGCCCAGTCCAGCCAAAGAAACTGGTGGGGAACACTGGCAACAAGAATATTTTAAGATAGAGATAAAAAAAAAAAACCCGGTACTGTGTCAACACAGAGTAAAATGAACCTGCGTGGTAGTCTAAGCAGCACGCATAACCAATCCGCTCTGGTCGCCACCATCGAGTGCAAAGCACACCCAACCGCTTCCTAACCAATCCGCTCTCAGGTGGAGTTTCCGTCCAATCACGGCCATCGCTCCGCAGCTCGCCAAACCGGCCAGTTAGAGCCACAAATGTTCTAGAAGCCATTGGCGAGGGGGCCTCCTGGGCGGCTCCGGGCCGGACGGAGCGGAGGGGAACGGCAGCCGTCCCGGCGGGAAGCGGGCCCAGCCGGGCCGGGCGGGCCGCCATCCTAGGCCTTGTCCTTGCGCTTTAGCTTGGACACCTTCTTGGGCCCGCCGTTCTTGTTAAGCAGCTTCAAGACGCGCTCCTTGTGGTCCAGTACCTTCATCATGGCCTCGCGGGCCTCCGTGATCTGGTCGATCACCAGTTTGCAGCGCTGCATGTTTCCCTGAGATGGAGGAAGGGAGACGAGATCGCTAGAGCAGCCTGCACTACACGCTAAACCTGTCAAATCCAGATTTTTAACAGGCACCTATATCTTTATTTATTTATAAAATGCTCCCAGGGGAGGGGAAAAGAAAAAAAAAGGCACAGTTGTCAGAAATCAACTGTGTTCACTACTGCCACCTAGCTTCTGTGTGGGTTAATACACCTCACACTAAAGGCATTATCAAAGGAAACACAGACCCAGAGTCACCGAGGGCTCACCTGGATGAGCTCGTTGATGCGGTGGAGGTCGTCGTCGGCTCCAGCCTTCTTCTTGGGGAAAAGGCCTTCCTGCAGCGTGGAGAGTCGGCCGTAGACGTCGTGTTCCAGACTCGTCTAGAAGGGCAAAGGATCGAGGAGTCCTAATCACTCTCCTGACCTTTAGGTCCCTGATCATTTTCTAAGGCACGTTTAGCCCCGCCCCCCCCACGGTCAGGCCCCGCCCCCTCACAGCATCGCTCACCAGCTGCAGCAGCTGTGCGGCACAAAGGTGAATCTTCCAGCCTTGCGCTCGGCAGGCGATGCCCTTCTGATTGGCCACATCCTGCAGGGTGCCCTTCTTCTCTTCTGAATGTGGGGGGGGGGGGGGAAATCAGCCATTTCTTGCCGTGATTAAACGGTAACCTCAACGGGAGGGATGCGGACGCTGACCTTTGACCCTGATGTCGCTGTATCTCTGGAAATGATGGTAGGCCGCCTTCCAGGGGTTGCGGTAATGGCGCAGGAGGGTGACCGGGGGGCGCGAGCGGACGGGCACGTAGCGCACGCCTTCCTCATCTGCAGGCCGGGTTAGACACAGCAACCGTGAGCAGGTGGTTACTGGTTTGAATCCCAAGACTCCCCCCACCCCCCCCATTCAGCAGGATGTTTAAGCAGGACTGCTCCAGAAACACACCCAGCCGCTTCAGATAGAAAGTACCAGTCAGGTAAACGGGGAAAAAAGGGAAACTGAAAAGCTGAAACTGGGGCAGTGAGGGGAGCCGACGTCCCAGAGAGACGAGCCCCAACCGCAGGGCCACCCTGCCCGCCCGCCAGGAACCGGCAGCACCACCCACCGATGTACTCCTTGGGGGGAGACTTGCGCTTCTCGGGTCGGACGCTGAGGGGCCGGCTGGCCGCCTTCTCCTCGTCCGTACTGTTCGTCTCCACCATCTCGCTCTCCTCCGTGGAGATCACGTGCTGCTGCTTGCGCGGCTTCTTCCTAGGGGAGGCGCCGGGCATGATGTCGCCCGCGGGCACACCCAGCGCATTCCCCACGGGGGGCAGGACGGCCGCCACCCCCGGCGTCACCGAGGAGACTGATGGGGGGAGGACAGACAGGGCACGGCGTGAGATTGGACTGCGGGGGAGTCGACTGGGGGCGGGAGTTCGGGGCCGACAGCGTACCTGGCACCGACGCGTCCATGGGTTCCACCTCCTGCTTGATCTTGATCTCGGGGACGGCAGCACTGGCTGCTGTGCTGCTGGCCGCTGGCTGGGTGGGCGGAGCCACCACATTGGCCATAGAGGCGGG
>JAODJU010000043.1:2810771-2823898 GCA_026776725.1 Gnathonemus echidnorhynchus
GAAATTTTAGTGGAGCGAGGAGCGGTGTTGAGCGGAGCGGCTTAGTGCGAATTAGAGCGGAGGAGCGGCGGAGCCAAGAGTCTCGTGAGCGAGGAGCGGAAATTCTCACCGCTCCGCTTCGCTCACATGCTCTGGTGTGATGGGAAGCGGAAGTGATGGAAGCAAGGAGATCCCATACTCAGTGTGAGTGTCGTCCATCTTATTTCTGAACCCTTCCCAATATATAACAAAGACCACGGGGTTCATAAGGTCGCTGGAAAGGGGTTTGTGACGCTCCTGATATCTTTGCAAGAGGACGAAGGTCCAAGTCTTTAGAGTCCTGGTGCTCCCTGTCTTGCTCCCTGAGACATGGACACTATGCAGTGACCTGAGATGATGACTGGACTCCTTTGGTACTGTGACTCTTCAGAGAATCCTTGTGTACCGCTGGTTTGACTTTGTGTCGAATGAGCGGCTGTTAGAGGAGTCCTGAATGAGGCACATCACCTGCATTGTGAGGGAGTGTCAGTTACGGCACTATAGTCACGTGATGTGTTTCCCTGAGGGTGATCCGGCTCACAGGATCCTCACTGCTGAGGACCCGAGCAGCTGGACCAGGCAGAGGGGACGCCCAGGTGACACCTGGCTGCAGCAGATGGATGGTCATTTCCAGAGGGTGGGACTGGACCGTGTGTCTGCCTGGGGGGGTCGCTGGCCGGGATCCTGAGGAGTTTCGTGGTGTGAGGGGTGCAGCAGCACATGCTCCCCAACCTGACCTGACCTTATGTTTATTGAATTCGGTTAGCAGAGCACACCATATGCTACTGTTTTGGTAAATCATGGAAGCAACAAGCAATCAAGTGACGATGAAGAAACGGGCAGCTCAGCAGCGATAGCAACTTTTAAAACAAGAGATACTGTGGTTAAACAAGGTAAAAAGACATTGGTGGTGTGGCGATACTTTTTACAGAAAAAAGTCTGTCATGTTTTATTTTAGTTCATGAATTATTTTCTTTTATTTAGTGTACGTTTTTTTCAGTTTTAGCCCAACAAGCCCACAACGCAAAAACACACTGGCACCAACAATCAACGGAGAATAAGCTCAGACATTTTCACAAACACTTATTCAATGGAAATTCTAAGGTTGCAGGCAGACAACTTTGTGGCTTTAATAATGTGTATTTAGCAGCTAGAAGGACAAAAGATATTTAAAAGCTTTTTTGCCTTTTCTCTGAGTTTGTCATCCAGAGTAACGCCTGTGCCTTTCCCCTTCAGGTGCTCGGGCATCGCGCTGCCGCTCTGCTATACCATCGAAAGTTTGCACGATGTAAAACCACCATTTTGTTTTGTGGTAATTTGAACTGCTACCATAATTATGTAGTGATATTAAATGAAAATATTTCTTATTTTCAGTTTTAGAAATCATAAAGGTAACTGAATTAAAAGAATTTTAAAAAAGATGCAGTGACTTAAAATGTCGATGTTGACCGATTTTCAGCATCAACATTGTAGCCTATGTTGACTAATCACGGCAGCCCTAGCTGGGTAATCTCCTTAAACCACATAAATCGGAAGTCTGGCCCTCTGTCCATTCAGTTCCACCAGGATCTCCGCACAGACACTGAGACCAAAACCGTGATACAAACATTCATGATCTGGTATCACGCTTCCAGAAGAAAGAACTACGATGCCCCCCCCAAAATATTACACATTATTATGGCTGTAATGATACACATATTCATCATGTACCCTTTGCTGATTTACATGTATTTTTGTGTTTTCAAATTACAAATTTCTTATATTTAAATTCATTATATTTTCTCACACCAGTATTTTGTGTATTGAGATATAAACTGGATAAAAAATTCAAACTGTTCCCAATAAGCAGCCCAGCTCTCCACTGTTTCATCAAACTGCCCGATTGTTCCAAACTCCACCATTTGTGGTTTAATATCATGGGGACATGTGATTTTGTAAATTTATGAGGGCCTTCTGGTAAAACATTATAGGCTGAAAATCAACAGGCAGACTCAAACTCAAAATCAGAAGTTAAAATATGATTCATTCATCATAAAGTTTTTTCCTCATAGCTTGTACATGCTTCTGTGCCTTTTGACTGAGAGTCTGGGTGTTTTAAACAGTGTTTGTTTAAATGCACATTTACCTTTGACCTGTAGGAAAAGGTCCCTCTCTGAGGTTCCATGGGGGCTCCATTGACCCGTCACTCTTCATGGAAACACAGCTGGGTGCAGGTGAGCCTGCTCTCTCTGTCAGGACCCTGCAGACAGCGAGAGGAAACAAAATCCTTATAATATAACATTTATTTTGTTACTTTTCCTATTACTATTTCACAAGCAAGTATTTGTAACTTGTAACAACACAATACTTGATGTATTTCTGCCTGTCTCTGTCTGGAGCAGATCTCTCTGAAATCCAAAAGTTTAGCTCCTATCACACTCAGTAAAGCAGGCATGACCTGCTCCTCTTTAACTGCCTGATTGTTCCAGTCAAAGTCCACCATTTGTGGTTTAATATCATTGGGAATATAAGTGATTTTGTAAAAAGGCCTTCTGGTAAAACTGATAATCTGATGATCTACAGGCAGACTATTAAACTCAAAATGAAAATGATGTATTCATTATAAAGTTTTTTTTCTCATAGCCTGTATATGCTTTTCTGCCTTTCGACTGAGAGTCTGAGTGTTTTAAACAGTGTTTGTTTAAATGCACATTTACCTTTGATCTGTAGGAAAAGGTCCCTCTACGAACTTGAGTGGGGGCTCCATTGACCCGTCACTCTTCATGGAAACACAGCTGGGTACAGGTGAGCCTGCTCTCTCTGTCAGGATTCTGTGGACAGTGAAAGGAAACAAAATCCTTAGAATATAAATATAATTCATATAACATGGACAGAATCACATTAAATCTTCAGTTGTTCAGCCTTCTGCTCTACCTGCCCTGAAGCTCTTGATGCAAACGGGCTTGTTTACAGTCAGCTTTAATGTCCCATCTAAAATTAACATACAGATGATATGAAAGGTTTAGTAACACTGTCACCACCTCCGCAGCCAGGAACCCTTTTACTTTTATGTTATGGTCAAACTATAGACCCAAAGAGACATGTATGCCAGTGGGCTGTAACAGTCATTGTACCATAAATCACAATGTTCTTCACAACATGACCCTGACAGGGTTCCTGTCTTACTCAGGTGTTACTCCCATGATCACTATTATATTTCATTAAACATAAATATCACTCAATGCCATGTTTTTGAGAATATAGATTCTTGGAAAATACTGTCACTCCAGCTAGTTAATACAAACCTAGATGCTATTAGACTGACAACGATTTATTTTCGAAGGAGGGATAGGGATGGGGGGGGGACAATAAATATTTCTGAGAGCAGAGGGGGTTCCCCATGATAAATTTTGCCAATCGGCTACTGGACATGCATGATAGTGATAAATTGTTCTGAGCAGGGAGAGACAGAGACCAAAAAATATAAACTTTATTTTAGAATATTCAGAAAATCGCACTCTATAGATTTCCTGAGAAACTACAGCAGCAGCAGCACTAGGTGGCAGCAGAGGACGGCATCCAGGGAATTCAATTAAATGCAGATTTTTGAAGGAAATTAAATTTAATAGATGAACATAAATCACCTAACCCTCAGACCTGAATCACTGAAGTCTCCTGGAAAGTTAAAACCGATACTCTGTAATTACTACCTCTTTCGAAAATGCTGGAAGAGTTTTTCATGTCTGCTAGTAAATAAGTCCAAAAACTCATAGCTTCCGTCTTACCTCTCAGTTCTCATTTTTTTACCTACTGAGGGACCCATTTCAGAAGCAGCTCCTCTCTCCTCACACTCCACAGATTGACTCATTTCAGAAGCAGCTCCTCTCTTCTTACGCTTCACTGAGGGACCCATTTCAGACGCAGTTCCCTCCATTTTTGTGCCGATCCAGACCAGATCCTGCTGGGCCCTCTGTGATCAAGAAGGATAAACAGATACATATACAGTATCTAGTACTCAGCACTTCACAGTGAATTTACACACAGGGGTCTCCAGTCTGTTACTCTGCCACATTCCATATGTAGTATTACACTTACTAAAGTACCTGAGTGCCGAATTTCAGGAGTTTGTACCATGTGTCATTATTTTATATATGATTAATTATTATCGGAACTCTACGATGGGTTGGCGCCCCATCCTGGGTTATTCCCTGCATTACACCCTTAGCTTCCGGGACGGGCTCCGGACCCCCGCGACGCTGCATAGGACCAACAGGTTTAGGAAACAAATGGATGGAATTATCAGAACCATGGCTGCCTGTAGCTACACGCCTGTACGCACTCTGGGCACCTTTGGCATTTAGACTTGTTACTATTTGCTAACGTTGCGTGTTTTTTTTTTGTCTTTAATCAGAATCAAGATCGCAATTTTCTTTCAAGATTCTTAAGCAGCATATTTCTGTGTTATTTTGCATTTTACACCGTCTTTATATAACTGAAATAAACAATATGAAGATGTGCACGATATGAGTGAAATACAGGCCTTAGGGGGCCCTGAGTGATGTCCCCCACCTTGTGAATGCAGTCCGTGGGTATTTTTAGATAAAGTCATCACGTAGTTATGACAGTGCTATTTATTTAATAACCGGATGCTGTGCTTCTATGGGAGTCTATGAGAGCTTCATCAGAGCTTCATGCATACTGTAGGTCTTGCTGATAAGGGCATTTCTCATGTGGCTCAGATGTTTACAGGAACGCCCCCCCAATCGGCCCTTCGGTCGTTTGTGTATGCACTGCGGTCTAGCAACTTCTGATGTGCGACCGGAATATTTATACTTAAATTGTATATGCTTGCATTTATATGCTTACATTTATATGTTTACATTTAATTTTAACGGACCCGCCCGCCAGTGACCCGAATATCATTCAAATATTTTTAACTTCTAACCGTATCTGCTAATTAAGTTGCTAACAAAAAATAAAAATGCCTAATGGCTGCTGTGAGACCGGATGCACAACCAAGTTTTTTCAGATCACCTTAAAAGCTATTTGTTCTGGTTCGGCAGCTTCGAAGAACTTAAAATTCAAAACAGATCAAATTCAATCCCACAAAGCGGAATCTGAGACAAAATAAAACGAATTTCTTAAGAAGGGGCCAAGTTATAGCACCCACCCTAAATAATCCAGCTCCCCATCACTCCTGTCACATTAAATCACTCGCGCCGCAAATATAAGTGCTTACTACGTGCACATTTTATTAGCTGTATCTCTTAACTATCATCTTACCTTGAAATACAAATTGTCTTCAAACTATTCCATTATCTTATTTGTGTGTCTTGACGAAATAAAGACGCCAGCTTTAAATTACTTTCACTTTAATTGATGTACAGATGCGAACAATCAGCTTTGCGCCCAACGCGGAGCCGGTCTAAGCGGAAGCTCCTCCGTCGCCGCCGAATTCTGTCGTAACGCACGTTCTGAATTATTTTTGTGCCTAGAAAACACAGTACTGTACTGCGGTGAGACTCACGTCACATAGATCATTAACACACGGCCTTAATCACGATTTACTATCCACGTTTGTCGCCGTGCTGCGACTGCTTTACACAGATGCTATTATCCCGTGTGTGCAGAATTACAGGGCACCCATTGCGTTCTTAACTTTTCTTTTACGAATTAGTGCACAATGATCTTACTGTGGTAGCCGCTTAAACTGGGGGGAAAGTGTGATGTGGCTTAGAATCCCAAGACATCGGATACATTGTGAACTTATTGCTGGTTTGTTTTCCTGATGCATATTTACTTACTGCACTGAAAAAGTAACCTACAGTATTTACTGAAATAAAGTGAGGCAACAATTTGTAAATTTAAACTTTAACTTTTCTGTGAAGTAATAGCCTATTAGGAAATACGTATTTTAAACAAATTAAGCTAAAATCTTAGTTCCTATTCTTAGGGGAAAAAAAAGGTTTAAATATATGGAAATGTCAACATATTTTTTGCTAAAAGTGTGTGCTTCAATAATATATTATAAAATATATGTAATATGTAATAATTCATAATGTATTAAAATATATTACTATATATTGAAAAATAAATAAGGAATTGCTGGTTTTCATATATGGAATATGTATATATAATATATAAAGTATGTAAAGGGTGAGGTAAAGTGTGTACATTTTGAGTGGGATTTTTGTATATTAAACCTCAGTGACTGATACGCTTAATGCTATGAAACTTTACTGGAGCTATTCTGAAAATATTTAAAGGTATATTTCATGCTTAGTGCAGCTCCATATGGACATTTAGGTGTTTAAAAGTTAATGTCTGATGTGAGCAGTGTTACATATAGTGCACTTTAAAGCTGGATGCAGCCACTCAAAGTTAATAGTAAATGAAAATGTTGAAATATAAAATGCTAGCATTACGAGAAAAGGGTAACCCTGCTGATATGGAAGGAGTGGAGTCAAGTTCTCTTGAAAGATGTTTAACAAAGAAAGGCAAGCAAATGGGTGAAGACGACACCAAGAGGCATGAGAAGGCATTAATGAGAACTTGTGATTCCTTGAAGACGATAGCAAGAGTCTATAGGACAAGACTGAAAGCATTCTGTCCAACAGGAAGAGGATGACAAAATAATTCAACACGTTCAACGTGGATATGACTGTGTAAATCAAAACTATCAGCCCCTTCAGCGTAACTACCAGCACTCCAGACACTGTGAGCAGATTAGATGCTTGTAATACTCTGACTACTGAAATATGTGATCTTGTAAGCAAATGTCTAGAAGTACTTCATGAGGCTTTCAAAGTAGTAGTTGAAAAAGTAGGTGAGGATGGTATTAGATTCATATTCCTCATTGTTTATCGTTGGTGGCATAAACACTGGAAGTGTTGTCTCAGCAAAATCAGATAATTTGTCAAGCATTAGCTCCAAGGTTCCTAGCAAGCTAGTCGATGCAGAGGCAGAATTTGCAGTCAAATTAGAACAAGCAAGTTCCATGCAAGAAATACAAGCTCAACAAGTGAAACTTAGTAAGCTGCAAAGTGAATGGAAACTCGAGGAATCACAAACACTGACAGAAATAAAGCAGAAGCAAGCAGAAGTCAAGCTGGGGAGGAAAATCAGCTAAAATGATGCAGGCAAACATGGATGTTAAAGTGGCTGCAGCTTGAGTTTGGACATACGGTGAACTGGAAGGTGATGTTGAAAATTTAAGGGGGGAGCTAAACAACAAAGATAATAGCAGAATTATCCAAACTTTGGATTCAAACAGACTATCAATCTTTCAAGATGTATTATCCCAGCCTGAAATCCATCTTACAATTCGCCAACCCAAGTAAAGCAATTTCAAGCTCACTAAGCTTAAATCATCTGCCTGTTCCTGAGCCAATGACATTTGCTGGTGATCTTTTGAAGTTTGTTGACTAAGAGGTCATTCTCAATTCTTATTGACAGGGAATCTGTTCCTGCTACTGAGGAGATGCATTATTTGAAAAGATACCTTAAAGGAGCGGCATGTAAGGCTGTGGATGGGTTCTTTTACAGGAGCTCTGAAGATGTGTATAAGAGTGCCTGGGCTGTTTTACAGGACAGGTATGGACATCCATTTGCAGTACAGAAAGCTTTTTGAGACAAGCTCATGAAATGGCCTAAGACTGGCCCAAATGAGTTTCTGCCACTTAGAGTGTTTGCAGACTTTTCACAAAGCTGTTCCCCATGTTAATGGATTGTTCATTCTAAATGGCTGTGAAGAAAACAGCAAGCTCATGAAAAACTTACCTTAGTGGATTGTGCAGAAGTGGAGCAGACTTGCTGTGGAAGAACTCAATTCATCTAGAGAATATCCTACCTTTCTACGCTTCACAGAGTCTATGCTGAAAGAAGCCTGCAGAGCCTGTAACCTCACTGTTTCCTCATTTAACTAAGGATGCATATCCAAGATGCCAGAAGCTTCATCCTTTATGAAGTTAAGGCTGGCATGCTGCTGTCGCAAAGACGAAACACACAGCATTGTTAAGTGCCCAGCTTTTGCTGCTAAATCTATGGAAGATAAAAAGGCATTTATGCATCAAACTCATGTATCTGCCCCCTCACACCTGAAATAGGTAAGTTAAGCTGGGAAAGAATTTCAGGCTCTGCACTGTGCAAAAACGACCTCAGCTCAGGGTCTGGTATGATGCCGTCATTCCCCTCTACCCTGTCTTCTATCCGAAACACATCCTGACTTTCTTGATTTAATTAGCACAAACACAAAATCACAGACGAAATAGTGACTAGGAGACAGAGCATGTTCCCTTACAACTATAAACCAAAAGAAGTAAATTCAAGGGGTTTAGTTAATACCTTCTTCAATCAAGACAACTTTCTGTCAGCAGTTTATGAACTGAATGATACGGAGACCCGAGTTACTGGCACCTGAGTAACTTACTTTATGGCGTTTTTCAGAGAAATGCCGAATGTCTGGTCCCGCTTTTGACCGGCTTCTTACTCATTTTTATGCCGTAACAGTATAAACGGTAGGATGAGGTTTGTTACTGACAAACGCCATTTACCGCTGCTTTATCAGCGCTGTTACTTGTGCTATGCTAAATACAGTTCGCACAATCAAGTTAACATTTATGAAAACTGATCGAAATTAGACGATTCCACAGTTTCACATAATCTTTTATTGATTTACTGCTGGTTATGATACGAGGTCTACGAGGTCTTCCATGAGGTGTTTACATACCAAACCGCGCCACCTTTCTCATTCGCCGCTCCTCGCGCTCACATCCGGAAGTGGCGTCAGCCAGCCGGAGTGGGAGTTTGAGACTAAACCATTTTAACGGAGGGTAGGGGTTCTCCAGGTGAACGCTGTCAGAGAAAAACTTTACATTATATGACGAGATATACTAATCATATGTGTTTTTGTCTTGTAAATAAGCCATTATATTATATATGATATAATTGAAGGGGATAATCCCCCCATCTCAACATTGGGGTGGATGTGTCACCTCCGCCCCCCCTTAATCCTTGGCTATGAGGATAGGTATAAAAATGATAAGAACAAAGTCCACTGCTGTTTTGTTATGGCCAAGCCAAAACTGCTCCATCACAGATTATAAGCATTCACTGTTTGGTGCTTTCAGCCACTGTGATCACAGCCTGATTGAGTGTTCTGCTGAAACCTGAACTCAGCATAAAGGTTGATGAGGAATTCTACTGGACAGATTCGCAGGTCACTCTAGCTTACATTAATAATGAAGCATGAAGGTTTCATGTATTTGGAGCCAGTTGTGTCCAGATGATGAGAGAAAGTTCAGTCAGTGGCATTATGCTGTTGCTACTGAAAACCCAGCAGATCAGGCCACTAGGGGTCTTCCTGCATCAGATATCCATTCGACAAACTCATTAACGGGTCCTGAAATATTATAGAAGCAGGAAGTACATTTAGCACCTAATCCATCCACTGATTTGCTAGTTGATGACCCAGAGGTTAAAGCCGTTCAGGCATTTGCAAACAGAGTGAGTGATTGCACAGATATTCTCAACCGTCTGTCAGGGTTTCCGTCATGGACGATGGTCATTATGGTGGTAGCGGGAATCAGGAGACTGGGGTTGGAGCGAAAGTGTGGCGATGCTGTGGCCATAAAAAATGGCAACATAAAAAATCAAATGACAAGACTATGAACGGTCTCGTTTGCTGTTTGTGAGGGCACTGTATGTAACAGTGTATACTTTTGTTATCTTAAGATACATCAATTTAAGCCAAATCATAGTATACCTTTAATTCACTGTACAATTTGTAAACAGCTGATGTTGGCACTAGTGCATATCTAGACTGCATGGTTTCTAAATATTGCAGCTGTAGCAAACACTTTGGGAATTACTGCAGTTATTTTTCATTATTTTTAGAACACACAGAAATTACACAGTGTTTTGAAGGATAACTAGGCCATTTGACACCATCCACACTTGAATTTTTTTTTGACATCACTATGTTATGGCAGAAACTAGACGGTCAGAAACTAGAGACTTATAATTTCCCTTTTCCCTTTCATAAATTCCATAAAATGACTCATTTAGGCATCTGCCATTTAGGAATGAGGGTTATTTTTTGGTGACTATGCTTTATCAGACCAGATGGTGGCGCACTTCTTTCTACATGGTGGACCATGCATCTCTGATTTAAGGCCTGTAATTATGCATGTCCTGTGTGGGGGATCCCCAGACAGCATCAGTGCAAACTGAGGACTGGCCTGACATTGACATACGCAGCACCATAAGTCTGATACGTTCTGCAGAACCTGATGCTGAACCCCGAGTGTGAATATGAACCACAAATAGTGAATTTCTGTGAATACCATGTATTACATAAAAACACTAGGTAACACTTTACTTGGCAGGGCACAAATAAGATAGTATTATACTATTACTTATATATTAATTAACCACAAAGTAAGTTACATACTGATCTTATGTTCATTCATCATTAATGAATCGTGATGCATGTTTTACCTCAAGCAGATACTATATTTGTTACTATATCTGCTAATTCTGTAAAGCTTTGTGAGCTACTGAAGGAACTACTGAAGGAACTACTGAAGGAACTACTGAAGGAACAACTAAAGGAACTACTGAAGGAACTACTGAAGGAACAACTAAAGGAACTACTGAAGGAACTACTGAAGGAACTACTGAAGGAACTCCCAAGGATCTGCTGTAGTAACTGAGTTATTACTAAGTATTTCTGCCCCATCAAGTAAAGTGTCACCAAAATCTACTTCCCTGATTAATGTAAATCTCTGGTTTTTATATGAATTACGTTACACTTGAACAGCAGCTATGCATTTGACCTTGAGGTTACTGACGTTTCCCAGGTTGCCGGAGATGCTGAGCTTTCTGCAGATGACAGACAAGCCGTCCGTCTGCTGGCTTTGTCGTGGGATTTGCCAGGAGTCACAGAGAATCGCAGGTGGCTGCACGAGCGGCTTCTCCTCCAAGCTGTAAACTGCATTTAGAATGTCTCACTTTCTGCAGCAGGTCACCTGCAGCTCCTAAGCTCTGACCTTCTTTCCCAAGAACACACTGATAAAATATTTGTGCTTCTTTGGATGAAGGGATTTATTATAACAATATGAAACATTTTCACCTTGAAAGAGATTTATGACCTCTTTATAGAATATGAAGTGATTATATTGATCTATCCTAATATACACACATGCCACTAAAGTTATATACAAATCCATTTTCATTATGTATGTCACTTCCTGTGAAAATGTAGCTGATCAGTGTGACCGCTGCTGAGAGAGACTGATGTTAATCCTCTGCTTTTCCTAAGACAGTCAGTATCCTTGTCTAATTCAAAGGTACGGCCATATTCTTCTATACCTCTGTTACGTTAAAAATTGGTGGACAATAATTTTGTCTCATATCTTAATATCCTTTTAACAAAAGATATGAAGTGTTCTTAACTCTTGGCTTTGTCAAAAGGACAGATCTTGTCATTTAGAAATAACAGTGAAAGACGTCTTCCTGCCTGTGACTTAATTGTAATGAAGCTGCTACAGTTACTGTTTAATTTGTTTGAATGATAATGATGTAACACACTGGCCATTTCCATATATGATAGAAAGAGAAACACTTTATTTTGATTTGCTGTGAATCTATAAAAATAGCCAGTTGGTAACCAGTTATTAGTTAGTCTGGCCTGAGCAGACGAAAAGCTCGGCCTAAATAGGTTTCTTTTTTTGCAATTATCACAAGAATAATATACAACAATTCAAAATAATATTTAGTTACATGTCTGCATATTGTAACAATGTAAAAATATAAAAAAACCCACACACAGGAATTCCAATTCACTTATTTTACCTGTCAGTTTGGTCAGTTATACCCCCCCAGGCTAGGATCCCCAATACTGCCCCCCCATACTGCCCCCAGGCTGAAGGAGTGAGTGCTTTCTGCCCCCCAGACTCAGAGCCATAAGGCCTTTATCGTGGTTTAAACTCATGATCTCCAGACGATCAAATATTTAGACAGTTGTGTCGCTCTGGAGGCATGAAGTTACAGGAAAAACATGGTCAGAATGTTTCAATAAAGGTAAACATTTACACAGCATTTATGAATGTTTTTCCAGCACATATAATATTTCAAACACAGACAGTCCTCTGCCTTAGGAGAACTTTTCCATCCTTTCTTAATAACAGAACATTTCTGTAAGTTCATGGCTGCAAAGTGACCCAGCTGTGGCTGGCAGGTCAACTGGAGCCAGTGAGTTTTGAATCCGTTGATGCCACAACACTCTATGGTTGGAAATCTCAAATAAAACACACACACACGTCGGGTAAACATATATTTCTTTATGGGGACCGCTCATTCATTTCTATGGGAAAAATGCTAACGCTAACTATGACAACCTTAACCCCTACCCAGCCCTAATCATAAGTATAAGTAACCAAACAAAATACTAGAGTTTTTGCATTTTTAGTTTTTTTATTGCAGTCACAGATTTTTTATAAAATAGAGTTTTCCCATATGGGGACCAGCAAACTGGTCCCCATAAGGGAAAAAAATGGATATTCATCACGTTGTGGGGACATTGTGTCCCCATAAGGTAAGGTATACCCACTCACACACATGCTGGGGGCATCAAACAGTGGGAAAATCTTATCCTGTCAATGTTCAACATAAACCATTTTTGACATGAATGAGATGCAGTACTAATAATTTGTTAGGAAACAAAAGGAAACATTTGACTAAACTGAGACAGCTGGCTGCTGTTGTGGTAGAAATGTTTGACACACAGTCAGTGCTTCAGAGTATGACGTCACTTTATTTCTGAATTCAGGGACCAACCACCTCACTGTTACCTCCTTGGTAATGCTCAAAGAACGCTAATATACCTTTTATGGTGGTACACAGATAGCTTGTGTCCCCTCCCAGAACCGGATCAAACCAGCTGGGGTGGGGCACATACACTTAATCATATATACTTTATGCAGTGTGCATCTTGGAAGCAGGCATATACTTTATGCAATGTGCATCTTGCAAGCAGGCATACACTTTATGCAGTGTGCATCTTGCAAGCAGGCATACACTTTATGCAGTGTGCATCTTGCAAGCAGGCATACACTTTATGCAGTGTGCAT
>JAODJU010000043.1:2823998-2844360 GCA_026776725.1 Gnathonemus echidnorhynchus
CTTGGAAGCAGGGAGCATCTGCACTTTTCACACCCTCTATCTCATGGGTCTGGCCACCTGCATGCAGCCCCCACCCATCTGTAGGTTCTTTGTGGTTTTCCTGCTTTGTCGTCAAGCGCGCTCCAAACTTACATTTCTTTTCTCTAGCCTGCATTTCTGCTCAATCTAATGAGCACAGAGTTCAGGCACATATCGCTACACTAAGGTTAGCTTCTCTTGAGCTTATATTCTTGGGTGTTAGCTGCCTAACACACAGGCACTCTTACATCAATATATAAAAATACAGTATAAAAGCTGATTACAAAGAAAAAAATTCGCTCCTCCTTTGCAGCAGAAGCGACCGCTCGCTGTAACTGCGGAAATATTCTTGGTTTTCTGTCTTTTCACATAATGTGGCGATTATGAGAAGGAAGCATCGATGAAACAAAATGGAGGTTTAACCGCTGGTACACAGCCAGCAGCCCCATCCTGGCAGAAAGCACATTACCCCTATTTATTAATCTGTCTTATTTGTAAATAGTATAAAATAATATATTTCTAATCTAAATAAAAGTCGATCTCTAACACCACAGCTCTAGGGCTGTGCATAGGCCCGGACGCCCCGCTGTGGGATTGGATAAAGTATCTAACTACGACTGTTTAATCAGCGGAACAAAGTGGCATAACTTAAACGGCTGTATGACAAATTAGTATAAATTTTTAAACCAATAAGATTTAAGGAATAAAACAATTTAGTTGCATTTTGTTAGTTTTATTTTAAATAAGATGCCCCCGGTTTATTTAATTACATTTAATAGCTGCAGGAACTAGTGAGCGATATTTAGCAACATACATCAAGACATCTTGAAGATTCCAATATGGAAGGTAATCGACAAAGTTTGGCAAATTTCATAAAACAACAAGACACTGCAAGGAGGGCGTTTGATCCAGAGAGGGCACCATAGTCTCGGATAGGAACTATAGTGAGAGGTATTTAGCTACATACTTCAAGACATTTTAAAAACTTTGGTAGAATAATACCTTAGTTATTTTAATAATTTAAGTGATAAACATTTGTCATGTTTGTCAATGTGTTATTTTAAGCAAATGTGTTATTTTCTAACGGCAAAAGCACTGTCGTCATGTTTTAGGTGCGAAATTATATAGTCAAGCAATGTTTTACAGCATGGGAAATTCATGAAGAATTTAAGCATATTGCCCCTTTAGGTCTTTCACAGACCTAAAGTTAAACTCTAAAGGCCCTGAGCACCGGTGTGTGTGTGTTTGTGCGCATGAGCATGAACAAACATTTACTGAAAAAAAGTGTGTTTATTAAAATAACAAATAATAATAAATAAAAGTCTTTATTCTGTCAAAGGTTTTTTTTTTAAAAAAGATAAGGACCAGCAGTTAAATGGGGTGCTATAGTCACTCTCTAGCCTCGCTGTAGTGGATGACCGTTGACACTGTTGAGTTTGGACTATGTTTCATTAACTATCAAGCAGGCTGCATCTCAGTTACCATTGTCAACTTAACATACTACTCCAGCACGCATCTCAAATCAAGCTTGTAGATGATATAAGCTGGGGGCCGTGGGGTCACCTTGTAAGATGTCTGACATTTACTGAAGAATGTCTTTATTAAAACAACTAAGGCATCATTCTTTAAAGTTTTTAATGTGTATTTGCTGCATGATGCTAAATGCCGCTTATTAGTTCCTATAAATTGTAATTAAATAACCATGTCCACCTTCTTTAAAATGACAAAAATATACCCTAAATTCTTACCCCCTTGCCTGATTCCACAGTTCCTACACCCCCACTTATGTGTCACCCCTCTGCCTGCCTGGTCGGTCATTTCTAGCCGCTGTTTAGGTTATTCCTCAATTCTTATTACCTAAATGATTTATATCACACTAACAATATAGGCTGATAATCTAAATTATAAATTTTTTTCCTCATAGCTTGTATATGCTTCTGTGCCTTTTGACTGAGTCTGAATGTTTTAAACAGTGTTTGTTTAAATGCACATTTACCTTTGATCTGTAGGAAAAGGTCCCTCTCTGAAGGTGAGTGGGGGGTCCATTGACCTGTCACTCTTCATGGAAACATAGCTGGGTACAGGTGAGCCTGCTCTCCCTTTCAGGATCCTGTGGACATATATTTATCCTGTGGGGATATAATTCATATAATACAGACAGAATCACATTAAATCTTCAGTTGTTCAGGCTTCTGCTCTACCTGCCCTGAAGCTCTTGATGCAAACAGGCTTGTTTACAGTCAGCTTTAATGTCCCATCTAAAATTAACATACTGATATGAAAGGTTTAGTAACACTGTCACCACCTCCGTAGCCAGGAAGCCTTTTACTTTTATGTTATGGTCCAACTATAGACCCAAAGAGACATGCATGCCAGTGGGCTGTAACAGTCATTATACCATAAATCACAATGTTCTTCACAACGTGACCCTGACAGGGTTCCTGTCTTACTCAGGTGTTACTCCCATGATCACTATTATATTTCATTAAACAAATATCACTCAATACCAGGTGTATTTTTTGGAAAATGCTGTCACTTCAGCTAGTTAATACAAACCTAGATGCAATCTGAATGACAACGATTTGTTCCCCAAGTTTGGGGGGGTTCTCCACAATAAAATTTCACCAAGTTCCTCATGATAAATATGGCCCACCATCTACCAGACATCAGCATGCTACTGATAATATTTCCTGAGCGGGGGTGATGCGGAGACCAAAAAAAAAGAGTAAACTTTATTTTAGAATATTTAGAAAATCGAGCTTTACTGATTTCCGGAGAAATTGAGGCAGCAGCACTAGGTGGCAGCAGAGGACGCAGCAGACAATTAAACGCAGACGGTTGAAGGAAATTTAATTAATGATGAACATTAATCACCTACCCCTCAGACCTGAATCACTGAAGTCTCTTGGAAATGCATTAAGTTAAAACTGATACTCTGTAATTACTACCTCTCTTGAAATTGCTGGAAGGGTATTTTATGTCTGCTTGTAAATAAGTACAAAAACTCACAGCTTCTGTCTCACCTCTCAGTTCTCTGTGTTTTACTCACTGAGGGACCCATTTCAGACGCAGCTCCCTCCATTTCTGTGCCGATCCAGTCCAGATCCTGCTGGGTCTCTGTGAACATGAAGGATAAACAGATACATACATATACAATATCTAGTACTCAGCACTTCACAGTGAATTTACACACGGGGGTCTCCAGTCTGTTACTCTGCCACATTCCATATGTAGTATTACACTTACTAAAGTAACGGAGTGCCGAATTTCAGGGAGTTTGTACCATGTGTCATTATTTTATATATGAATAATTATCGGAACTCTGAGATGAGTTGGCGCCCCATCCTGGGTTATTCCCTGCATTACATCCTTAGCTTCCGGGACGGGCTCTGGACCCCCGCGGCTCTGCATAGGACCAACGGGTTTAGGATACAGACGGATGTAATTATCGGAACCATAATTTGGCGTATGCCTGTAGCTACACGCCTGTACGCACTCTGCGCACCTTTGGCATTTAGGCTTGTTACTATTTGCTAACGTTGCATGTTTTTTTTGTGTTTAATCAGAATCGAGATCATGATTTTCTTTCATAATTCTTAAGCAGTATATTTCTATTGTTTTGTATTTCATACCGTCTTTATAAAACTGGCACAAACAATACAAAGACATGCACGATATATCGGTTCATGAGTGGATTACAGACCTTAGGGCCCCCGAGTGATGTCCCCCCCTTGTGAAGACAGTCCATGGTCATTTTTAGATTAACTCATCTGTAACTATGGCAGTGTTAGTTATTTAATAAGGGCCAGGGCTGTCTTATGTACCACACCAGGTTGGGATGTTGTGGCATTTTGTTAAACTACAGATATACAGCATAAAACTATTAAAATAAGTAGGCCTATCCGATCTGAACACGGTTTGTTACTTAGGCTGTCAGACGCCTGTTAATATCAGTTGAAAAGTTCAAAACAGCAAACATGAATTTGGCAATAAAGCGCTTGTTACATTGTAAGTGTGTATCAGATGCACGGTAACACTTCTTTTCATGAAATAGTGTAAAGTAGCGCAGATGGCACTTGTCTCCAAATTGTATTAAGAAAACGTGCTTCATGTTGGGGTCAGTGCAAATTTAATGAAGTCGGTGAGGGGATATATTTCTCATGTATACTTGATGATGGGAACTGCAGGAATGCAAAATCAAAGGGCCGGGATGCCATTTTTCGGCACAACACAGCCCCTGATCAATTTAACTTTTAATCCTATCGGGATAGGTTTTCTCGTTATAACGTAATATTTTCATGTTATAACGTGATATAACTTCAAGTTAAAACGTACGGAAGAAGATTAGGGCCACCATGAAAATATTATTTGAATTCTGACTTTTTTCTCAGAATTCTGAGTTTAGAAAAGAAGTCAGGGTGGCCCTAATCCTCTTCCGTAAAAACGTATTGTTTTCACGTTATAATGTAATATTTTCACGTTCTAACGTGATAGTGAGAATATTTTTTATTATGTCGTGGCAATAGTACGCTACCGTAATTTTCAGATCAGATTAAAAGCTTATGAAAACTAAAAATCAGAAACTAAACAAAATATCCAACAAAACGGAATTTGAGAAAAAAATAAAATCGATTTCATACTGCCCTAATTAGGGTGCAAGTTAAAGCACCCGCCCTAAATAATCCAGCTCCCCATCGCTCCTGTCACATTAAATCACTGCCACTGCATGTAAGGGCGTTACCGAGCTTATTTTATTATTAGCTGTATTTCTTAATTATAATCTCACCTCGAAATACAAATTGTCTTTAAATTATTCCAGAATCGTATTCATGCGTCTTGACAAAATGGCGACTCCAGCTTTAAATTACTCGGCTGACGCCGAATTCTGTCGTGACGCACATTCTGAATTATGTATACCTTAATTATGCTACGTTACTTAAATCATTAACACACGGCCTTAATCACGATTTACTATTCCCGTTTGTCGCCCTGCTGCGGCTGCTTTACACAGATCCCTAATTCTGTTTCCGCTATTATTATTATATCTATGACTAATTAGTGCAGAATTACCTTCATGCGTTTTTAAGGTTAGTAAGAAGGTATAGCATCCCTATTCAGCTGTATTATATCTTGCTGATTTTTGATGATCCAGCATGTAATAGAGATGAATGTTTCCTAATTAATCTCATTATAATATTAAGTAAACGTTATATCTGGGATAGGCTCCGGACCCCCTGCAATCCTGAACAGGATAAGTGGTTTCAGAAGATGTGCGTGTTTTTATACACAAATAAACTTACTGTAGATTCCATGTCTTTGTTTAACCCTAACATCCAAAAATCTGCCCGCGTGAGACATCCTTTAGGTGTTTCAACAAGCTCATCTTTGGGTCTCCCGATGTCCAGTACATAGTTGAGCTGATGATTAAAATAATAAGTTAGACAAAACAAGCGGTATTTACGCACAGCTTTGTGACACGTGAGACCTACAGAAACTACCATAGAAGCTGCTGTTGATTAGGCTGAGGTACCAAAGACCATGATGAATATCTGGCTGAGATGTTCTGAGGTTCGGTGATCGCTCCACGCAGGTCGGAAGGAGCCGCATCACTTGACTTATCATCATATTTCCTTTGGTTGGTTGTTTCCAGAGGGTCTGGTTTTGGACAAGAAACACTTTACAGAATGTGTATTAAAGCTGAAATACATGGCAGCTCATCACATAACAATAACCTCAAACATTATATTTGTTGCACATTGTACACAGTATGTCTTACTACTTCTAGAAGATTAATATTTTCTTGCAATAAATACTTCGATAGGTTCAACACTAGGTGGCAGTATTAAGCCAATTTTAAATCGTCGCGTGGTGCAAAGCAATATGCGCAGCATTCAGTAGCGCGTCCTGAGAAGCAAAAGGTTGAACATTCCATATCACTATTTAAACATAATAGTTAGATTTGTGTGGCCCTTCCTCTCTACATATAATAAAGGTTCCTCCTCTTGAATAGTAACATAAATTGATGCTACAGTCACTTAAAGGGGAAAGAGAGGCCATGACACTGACTGTGGGTCAGATTGTCCTGTGCAGTCAGTCAGGTGCCCTACTTCCCATTGGCTACTTTAATGGTTCCCAGTAGATTAGACTGCAGTGACTGACAGGTCAGTAACGACGTCCACCTTGCATTCCGGGGCCACTTTACCACCATCTCTTCCAACATCTATTCTAAAGTTCACACCCTTGGTCTCCATAGTCATAAGTGCCCTAATGACAAATACTTCAGTCTAATACCGCAAGGCCTCTGAAATGTGCATGAACTGTTTACCTTCGGCTTATGGATCCAGGTCATTAATTACCACGGTATGTCTTTCCCTCTTAGCCGTGAGTGCTTCTCATGCCTTTGTTGTCCGAAGCACGCTCTGAATGCGCTCTGGCAGTATGACCAGCCACGGCATCCATTATCTCAACGAAAAAATTCAGCGCGATTCGCTTCCACAGAACGGCACACAGCAAGTCAAACTGAAGGAATTCCGATGTCGTAAAAATGTTTGGCATTTGCATCAATAGAAAGCATCTGGCCGCTTACAGGATGGAGGGCGTGCCAAAATCCCACCCTTTATTGAAGAGACAGATCTTGGTTGGCTGGACAAAATGTGGTGCCTGTCAATTCAAACAACTGTCATTCTATTGCCGGGACGAAACCGTAAAGAAATGATATTGTACTGCGCTTTCACCCCAGTGCTAAATGTCAAAACAGAGGTAAAGACACTCAGAATTACTATCACTTCGAATTGGTTGTCTTCACTCTCCCACTTTCTCTTATTCATCATAATCCACAGATGTGGTTTACAGTTTAGACATCATATTATTAAACAGGGATTAAGTCTGACAAACAAAAAATGGTCTTAATGTTTTTAAATCAATCAGGGTATCATTCTAATACAATTCCAAGATAGCAAGAAGCCTGGGACGCTTTACTATAGCTAATAAAATACATTTTTTGTTGATGAGGACTTAAGAAATACTCCAAAAAACTTTCAAAATATCTGTTTAATGGCTCATTCCTTTTATATAAAAAGCAGACACTCGCAATGCACTTTCTTGGCTGTCATGCTTTACGACGACATTCGAGTTCCTCCTGGCTACATTCTCTAGATGTCAAGTACCAGAATGTCCAGAATCCAACAGAAGAGAAATTTGTTAAGTGTTTAACTGCTACAGCATGCAAGCCATTCCAGAGTGATTTCGTCCCTGTTTGGGATGCCTGGAGAGCGATTGTGGCTGGTCCTCCGCGTGAAGCTCTGACAGAACACAAAGCTCCTAGAAGGTGTTTATTTCTCTGGAGGATTGGTGTAAACCTACAGGGTCTGGCATGGCTGTCAAAGACGACAGAGGAATGTTTTGCACCTGCCGATGCCCCCCCAACCCCCAAAAAGAACAGTCATCTAAAAAACCTTGACTTGACTTCTTAGGTGATTTGGCTACAACCCAGCTCCTGAGAAAAAGACTTCATAATCAGAGCAGTATTTGGCGCTAATTTGTAGCTGTATTTGAGCTGCCCTCTGAAACTGGGCAAAATGTAAATTCTTGCGAATACCAGTTCTCCCCCCCAGAATGGAAATTCTTGCCGTAGTAATACCAGTTCTCCCCAAGACACGGCTCTTACTGCCACTCTTGTATGGTCCATTTGACAGAACATTCCGGCGTGTGCCAGACCATTTACATAAATGTTTTAAATTGCCCCCTCGCTGGAGCATTCGAGGCAAATGGCGGGAGGCAGCGAAAACAATGTTGTGCTGTGCGGTATGTTTGTTAAAGGAAAGCGAAGTGATGTCAGTTGTACATGGGGACGCCAGGAAAGGGTGGACCTGTTGGGGGGGGGAGGGGGGTGTGTTTCCACGAGCAAATGTAAGCACCATGTGAGCTGTGGGCTGCTAGCTCATATAGGGGGCACAAAGCTAGTCAGTATAAACGCTCCACACAGCGCTCCAGACACTAGCTTTTATTCCAACAGGACTGTGTTATTTCTGTAGTTTCTGCTCATAAAGATTCCTTTGTCCCTGTAAACCCCCCCCCCACCACCAGTGCCACATGACGCGACTTCATAGAGGCTGATTTGGAGAGCACCCGTACACCCAAATTCCTCCATAATTAGCTCAGCCAGAACCTCACCTAATTTGTCTGCCCGGAGAACGCTTCAGAAAACTGGAGGACCAGAGGCAGCTCATCCACCTCTGGATCTGCCAGGCAAAGCAAAGTATCAGGTTACAAAAAAAGCCTCCCAGGGATTTTTCCGGCAAAGCAACACGCTTCATCATGGCAGAACAAACCTGCTCATCGTGTAGCAGGAGCTGAGTATTATTGTGCAGATGGAGTCAGAAGGTCTTTCCTGAGTCATGGTACAAATATGGAAATAACTAGGCAGCGAGAATGAACGCTTCATGGAGCAAGTTAACGGAACATGACACTCAGAAATCTCAAATATCTATAAAATCTCCAACTTAATAAAAGATTTGGATCCATAAATGTTCAGTGACTTTTTTGTTATATTAATAAAACCCGGTTTAAATTCTCATTTTTGGGAGCAGCGATGTTTTTACTCACCATAAACAATGTGCACAGATTTCAAAAAAACCACACGAAGAGCGTCAGCATTCATTCCCCTTCGCTTCGCTCCAGGAATTTCCAAGTATTCTCTGTTATGGCTCAAGACTCTGCTCCTTTTCAGGCCAAACCAGGCCCGACTCCAAAAACAACAGAGATCTGGCATCTCTCTAGCAATGCAAGGAGACCAGCAGGATGAAAATATTAGCGTTTCCATGGAGATGGGATGGGGGTCGGAAGAGGTTCGTATCGGACCTTCAGGTCCTTCAGCATCGTGCGTAGTGCTAAAACTCTCCAGATCCAACTGGAACAACTTCTCTGGCGATTTTATCTGCCACGACGAAATCAGGAATAAATTTCAGTAATATATCTGTGCTCTCAGATGAAATACAAGCGGGAAATAGTAGCTTTGGACTTACATGAGGTCTTGTTTTATTCTGTATAATACATTCTATAAAAGCCGAGCTTTTTTTGGACAATATATGAGGTTCCTGGATTTACATGGTAATATCCTAAGTCCCAGAGCGTCACATGGTTTTGGGTTCTTGGGAACTTGGGGTAAAGCTGTCAGTAATCATAGGTCCAGTGAATCTGTGCTTTCACTCCTCTCCCACCGTGTCGAGCTTTGCCTTCCCAAAGCCTTTTGGTGTGCGGCTCAGGTCACCTCCATGACACAGCCGTGATGAGCTCATCAAGGCCACATCCCTGCTTACAGTACGGCATGACATCGTCTGCTTTGGGTCTGACTTCAATGGCTGCAGACTCAAGTGTCGTGATTGGCAACGGTTTGATTAAAATGATGCGCACGGGCATGTTTGAAGTTTTGACACATCCTGACAGTGACCCCACCTTAGACGTTTGATTTGAGTCAAATAAAGTACAATCAGCCCCTGCTGGCTTGGTGGGGGGCGTGCTGGCTAGGCTTGGGTATTTTCCTTCAAATTTGTCAATGGGGAGGGGGATGCTGGCTATACCACAGCTAGCAGGTGGTGGAAAAATTTGCCAACCGGGTGGGGCGGGGTTGTGGCGGTAAAACTTCTTGCCGGCTAATTTTACAGCCACTGAATATCGGAATGACAGACTCCTGATACATTGCTCATAATTTTTTAAAAATCATTATTTACTATGTGTTCTTTAGAACATATTATGTGTTTCTTGCTGTAAGATGTCTTAAATGGTATGGGAAGGTAAATCCGATTTATATAACGTTTGATTTACATAAGGATTTGTGGTACAGATTACTTACGTCAGGTGAGAGGTGCCTGTATTTTGACTTGAACCTGCTCCATCCATATAATAATGTCTGTTCAGCTTCTTGGACCTCTCAAAGGAAGATGGTGACCTGTGGAGAGATCCCCTTAAATTATGTCATGCTTGCCTGTGTGTCTGGTATGATCTTTAAAATATTTATCATTCTTTTTCTGCATTTTGGCAAAATACCAGACATCTGAAATTAGTCTAAGAAAAACAGCCGCTCTTGTTTTCTGTAAGGTACAGTCTTCACATATTTCTCCAAAGTGCATCAAGTTTGGCATGAAAAAATTCCCACACGTACTGAAAGCAGCCGTCCGTTTGAAACGTCACCGTAAACATCTCACACTAATCTCTTTCAAAGACTCACGGGCTGAGGAGTTGTGTTTTAACTTCAAAATTTCAATCTTAGGGACTGGAAACTTGAGATGGGCAAGACTTCAACAGACCCACTGCAGAGCAGGACAATTTGATTAATAACTGGAAACCAAAACAATGCTATGGATTGTTCCCTGTTCACTTTCATAAAGTCACACAGTGAATTATTTGTGGGGCAGCTTTTATTTTCTCTCCCCAGTTCTTGGCTTTCAGAAGAATAGTGTGTCTCCCAGCAAAACATCCATCACACATTTCCCAGTCCTCTCATTTCAGCTGCCATCCATCTACCTGGCACCATCGCTGGAAAATGGCCGTCCATGATGTGTCAGATTTAGCAGAGATTAAATGTTACTGAACAGGGTAGGTGTTGTCTACCTTTTGTCCCCTTTGTCTCGCTGGCTGGAATGGCGAAGTCATCTGGTGACTGCTCTCTGCTCAATGGCCAACACCCATGCCAACTCCCATCATCAATGTATGTGCTCTGAGCCACGTAAGCCATCTGGATGGGGCTACATTCAGCCGATTCCACCCTAAGCCTGGCAGATGCCCAGCCACCAGTAGATGGTGCTATGGAGCAATGAGAGCCACCCAAACCACCTGACGCCCAGCTCGGTGAGGGCCAAATCACGTTTAAGAAGTACAGACGCTTTCCGGGTTATGATGGGGTTACGTTCTGATAAATCGTACGCCGAAAATATCAAGAGAGTAAAATGCAAACTAATACCACACACCTAACCTAACAAACATGATAGCCTAGCCTACCTTAATCATGCTTAGAACACTTGCATTAGCCTACAGTTGGGCAAAATCATCCCAAAGCCCATTTTATAATAAAGTGTTGAATATCTCATGTCATTTATTGAATAATCGTACCCATTGTAAAGTCGATATATTGTAACATAGACCATCGTAACCCAGGGGGTGTCGGTGCTTAATGTATATATCTAGGAAATGAACACCTTCCTGTCTGCCCCACTTATAAACTGGGTACTTCCTGGTACTTGGTCTCTGTCTACCATCTTCATGGTCCATATTGTCAGGGCAAACATTCAGTTCAGTTCCGTTCTGTTCTACTCAAACATATTCCATGAAACAGCCTGTTTGACTAAGTGGTGAAAATGCATTAAACTCCTTATTAACTGTTAATTAAGGGGCCTAACCAATAGAGGAAAAGTAGACATTCTACAAACAGATAACAAATCGAAACAGTGGACACATAAAGCTGCGGGACCAAAACTGTGCCATAGCTGACCAATCAACGCAGAGCCTTCAGGGGTCTTTCACTCCATAAAAACCAGCGCATCTACAGAGAAAATCGGCACAGTAGCCCAACGAGTCACACTTGTTCTGTGTCAGAGCTTTCTCTGGTCCAGCTCCCAGAGTCGGGGTCCAAAGTAAGACCCTTAATCCTCAGTCCCTCCAGGGATTGTCTGATCCTGCCATTTCAAATGTAAATAATAATAAATAAAAATGTAAACGTGGGCCAGAGCAATGATCTAAGTCAGGAGAGGTTCGGCTTGTGTACGTCCTCCTAGCTTTCACAATGACCACTGTAAAGAAGCCTTACTATTCACATATTTTCTGTGTGAGAACATTATCGTCCCAAAAAAGTAAATAATCAGGCAGAAACAAAGTCACAAGACAAAGACTTAATACTTAATGTTCACAAAAATAAAACTCATGTCACAGTAGAGTTGGTACCCTAGAATGTCAGAAGCTCGTCACACGTTTGCCGTAACAGGTATTTGCCCGGTGACGTTTCCCAGACTCTGTCCTCCCACATACTACACATTGCTTAAGAGATGCACGACTGAAGCAGGCCATCCCATGGTGAACGGGCAAAGTATGTTGGCAGGTCACCAGAAGCACATTTGAATGTGACAACATTTCAAATGAGAGAATAAAATAATATAATTAGTTTTTCAAAGCACTAATTCCTGAAAACGCCCCACATTTCTTGCCTATCCCAAACTAGGAAATGCTTCATTTGGGAGTGGAAGAGTAAGTGACTTCATATAAAATGCGAGACAGCCATGTTTCAGCTTGTTGAGGTGATGCCACAACATTCCCAGCAGTGATGATTGACCTACCTTTCCTACTGCTTATATGAATGGAATTATTGAGTAAACATTATGCAACTCTAAAAATCACCTAGTTTTCTCTCATGGTAGAACGGGCTGGTGCACTGGCTGAGTGTGTAACACTGCTGCCTCTCACCTCCCGGCTTGTGACTTCAAATCCTGATCTCGCTCTCTGAGGTTGGCATGTCCTCCTGCAGAACATGATGAGTGGCTGAAAGATGGGTGGATGTTTCTAAACAGTTCCTGGGTTTTATGAAGGTGCTGGTTAACTATGATTTTTGTAGTATGTCAGGGACATGAAGTGAACCTGCTATAGAAGAAAAGGTCACGGTTCCATCTCACTGGACCAGCCTCAGTAATAACCGGACTCCCCTGGAAATACCCTGTTTTGGGACTACAGTCAGCTAAAGGCGTTCAGCTCAACGCTCAAACTAGTCGCTCAGTAACAAAAATTATCCACCAAAACGTGGGTAACACAGAAAAGAACTTTAACTTGTGCTGAGACTCACAGGCCTACCCACTGGTAGAATATTACAGTGAAGAAATTGTTATACATCATGTCACATTACAGTAGATTATGGTCAAGTAAACAATTAATCATGAAAATGATGATTAATCCAGCATTTGAAAGTACATAAGAATTAAAAACAATGACATGCTTCTTTTCTTATATAATGTCTCATTTGAGTCAAATCCACGCTGTGTGTCGTCACACTGTCGTCATTTTGGCCGAGCTGAGAGTCTGGATGTGGAAGACTCGGCTCGAAACCCTCGGGCAACATGACTCACGGTCTGTTGTCCTCCTAAATGCCTGCATACTTGACTGATCACACCCTTTGACCGCATAGCATGCAGGTGTTGCTCATCGTGCCGATGTTTATATCCGCTGCCCACCAGCTTAACAGTCCCGATAAGGCGACTGCTGTGGGCGCGAAGGACGTGGGTTTGCCCCCAAAATAGGTGCAGACTCAAAATGCAGCCACCAAACTGCCATGACCTACAGCAAGATTTAACTGAAAATGCTTCTGTAAATATCCACATGTGTAAAACTGTAGGCAACTGTTAAACTGTTAAAATTCATAGCAAACAAAACACTGTATTGTTTACCCATGATTCATAGCCTGGCTAGGGTGCACTGTGGGTACCAAAATACCCTCCACACTCTCGCTGTTGGATCTGTGGTGGACTACTTTAACTGTCTAACTTAATTTACTTCCAGACTCAGAAAAGCAGAGTGTAAAAGCCAGAGTAGTGCTGTTTACGCAACACATTTACCCAACTTAACCAGGATACCATTTTTATTACTTCAGCCTGTTGAGTCAGAGACAAAGAAAGGAAAATCCAAGATGTGTCCTTATTTCTGGACTAAAATTAGATGACAGTGCCCTGATTTATCTGGAAAGAGGGGAAGGAATGCATTCCCCCAACTTCTCTGGGCAGGAAGTTTCGGAATCACCAAGGAAACCAGGCAAAACACTTGATTGGCTTATTTTTCCGAAGGGTTTCTCATAAAGCACCCAGTGCCAGGACTTCCAGCGCTTTGTAGCACAGAGCTGTGTGACAGAGTCCCGCGGGCGTGACAGACACATCCAGCAGAACGACAGCCAACGAAATACACGCCACATAAACAGGGGGAGATGCAAAAGTACAGCATGCAAGTGCGGCGCTAGCAAAAGCTAATGCGTCACGCAGCGAGCCGCGCATAAGCGTTAGCTCAGCGGCAGCGTAATTAAGTCGTCCCGCGGAAGACAATGACATTTACGATCTCTTGCTCGTTTGTGCAAACAGGCTTATTCTGGTTGACACGAGAACAGAGGGTGCTGTTATGTGGTTAATCAGGGGCCTAGCTGGAAATGTCACCTTGGAGCCCCTGTTCTTAACCCAGCTGTCTATCGCAGTCCATGCCATGTGAGAATTGCATGCGCATAACATGCGATGTTGATATTAATATTGAGCATTGCCCAGCCCTATAATATACTGCAGCCATTTTTCGGATTCAGTACAAAACACCCTAATTTGCATTGTGATGTCATTCAGTGCCAGTTAACACTAGTGGAAAAGCTAAAGCTTGAGGTACCAAGTGCAGTACAAAAGCGCCCATAGGCGGCTGCCTATAGCGCCACCTTCTGAAGCGGCACTGACTTAGCAAACCAATTTCAATTTGTCTCTGACAGGGGGCGCTGGTGGTGAAGCTTGCCTAGGCAGCCACAAGGCCTTTGACCAGTACCCCAAATAATCAAGTGCTACGTCTTTGTCCCTCACCCTCCGTTCTCTCCATGTACTGGCGAAAGAAACTTCACAAGAGGGTCAATTTGCAGAATCCCCAGATGGCAGGTTCTCCAAAAACGTGACTGTCACTTGTCCTATTCGCTTGTCCATTCTGCAGCTCAGAGTGAGACAGGAGATGAATCCAGCCAGTACAAGGCAGGGATAGCAGTCCATCACAGAGCACGCACACACACACACACATGCTACGGGCAATATAGAGAGACCAGTTCATGTTCAACTTTTGGACACTGGAGTGCCCAGAGCATGCTAACATGCTAACTCATCACAGACACAGAGCAGGGGTGCGATTCAAACCCCAAAACGCTGGAGGTGTGATGCTGCACTGCTACCCCCAGAGCCACTGCATAGCCCAGCAGCAGCAGTAGTTGTAGAACCATGGCTGGGGGGCTATTAAATCAGTGGCATGTGAGTTAGCTGCCCGGCTAAAAATGAACAGGCTGACATCAAGATGAAACAAACAAACATGGAAGCGTCAGGTTGCCCGCTAAGGACTAGCAGGCTAAGAGTAGCACACGGAGATGGTGAAGAGCGCATTCCAGCCCACAGCCCAGAGGAATGAGGTAATGTCCCTCCCCACGCAGACCCAGCCACCGCTAAGCCAAGCAGCTTCTTGTGACTAGACTTCAGTCCAGCAGTTTTAGGCATGTGAAATGGTTTTGAAAAGGTTAGTAGGTAGCCGGTGTTAAAGGTGAGGCAGATGGTATTTAAGTACTTTTACTACCTCTAGAGGAGAAAATAGCAGTTTGTTTCTGTTCTTTGGTTTCTGAGACCAAAGGTCCAGCGTCTCTGTCTCACCCGCATGGTGACAGACCTGCTGCAGGATGGAGAAGCAGAAGCTCACACTTATCTCACGCTTAGCTGGCTTCAGTATATCATCACACCATGAAATATCATGTGATCATTTTCATCGCTCTTCCTCGCCGATTTTACATGCCTGGTTAAACTGGCATTTCTACCAATGAACGATGTTAAGCCCTTATACCCCTGATCTTTGGCAATGTGGAGATTGATAAGTGATACTAGGGGCCATTGTAAAGGGGGGGGGGGTTAGGATAAATCCAAATTTGGATCATAATTGGCTTGGTCTTGGGTGGGGGCCCAGTATGACATATTATCTGGGGGCCCAAAATCTCTAGTGGCAGCCCTGATGGAGAGTGTGTTTAGGGTACTGGACAGGGGCAGAATGAGGTTCTTACTGGTCCCAGCCAAGGGCAGAATGAGGTGTTTACTGGTACCAGCCAAGGGCATTAGGCCAGAATGAGGTGCTTACTGGTCAAGTCCCAGCATGCAGTGCCCTTGAGCAAGGTGTCTGACCTGACTGCTGTCAGCAGGCTTCCAGCTGTGTAAGCGCCGGTCTCTCTGGGACCCCCCCGATTATTGCCGTATTATTTTCATCTCCCCCCTCCACCGTCCAGGCCTCGTTTTGTTCCCATCCCCCAGCCGATTGCGCTCCATCCCCGTCCTCGCCGTCCCTCCCCGTATCTCACGGATCTATCTGCCTGCGTGACTCACCCGCGATTCTCACAGCCCACATCTGGATTTCATAAATCCGTTAAAATTCCTGACATGACTGCGTTACTGCGCTTGGCGTCATCCTGGGTCCCTCTGCAGCTGCGTCGTGTCACAAACATCCATGCGTCCTCCAGGGCTCCAGGAAAAACAAGACGAGTTTAACCAAAACAGCCCTACACAGCCCCCCCCCCCACCCCAGTTTGCCATTGTTTGCACCAGTATGTAGGTCACAAGGCTGCACCACGTCCTGTAAAACATGAACAAACACAAAACTGGAACTTGTAAAATGTTGTCATTGTCATGGACACTACAGTCCGCCATTAAAGAAGCAGGTCAGTCAGCTTAATATCAAAGTGCATTCAATTCACATTCCAAACCTGGTCAGTCAACTTAATATCAAAGTGCATTCGATTCACATTCCAAACCTGTTGTACACAATTATGCTTTCGACATGAAAGTCAAAAATATTTCGTTTATTTAAAGTGTATTCTCATGTCTGTTTTTTTTCTGGGCGGGGGAGGTGAATGATTGAAACTGTGGGTGTTGAGTTCAGGGAGTCTAAAAACGACTTCGGTCCATTTTCGAGAAAACGCCAGCAGGAATTCAAGGCATTTTTATTTTTAATTTTCTGGCCAAATGTGAAGCAAAAAATATATTGCATTCTGAAGTTCAGCTTTAGCAGAGCTTAGAACACATACATATATATATATATATATATATATATATATATATATATATATATAACCACGCAAACATACATACCATTTATATTTGTACACTCATATATAGCCCACATTTACAGCCTGTCTCTTTCCATTTAAGGGTAAGAATAAGGGCGCTTATATTAGTGTGGCCAACTGAAATACCGCTTAACAAATGTATACTGTAAAAATAACGCTTAAAAACTCCCAAAGTCTCAAGTATGCCAGACTGTTTGTTTCAGCAACAAATGAGTCAAGCCTGGAAGGAGTGTCTTCATTCTTTCTGTCAAACTGCATCCGGGCGTCTCTTATCTCCTCCTGAAGCTGGTTTGCAAGAGAAGCAGAATAATGTGTGTAAATTATGAAAAAAATTGTCTAATTCAGGTAAGGAGCCTAAGGAGATGTATTAAGGTCAAAATTTAAAGTCAATATCCTTAATATCCTTAATGGCCTGTTATTAAGTGTTGTTAAATTCCTAATTCATTAAGACATCACCTTTTAGCAATTAGTTGTCAGGAGAAACGGCAAAACACCGCCAAGAGATCAGCAGCTTGAACGCGTTACAGTCGCATTGCGCACTTTGAAATTCCTGTACTGACGCAGTTTGGGAATTGGAGGACGCCCCTACGCCTCTGAGAATGCGAGGGGCTGACTCTCAGTCGCGTGCGCGCAGTGCTTAACGACCCCGTAACGATGTCGGTAATGACTGTTTTGTGCTGTCTAAATACCCCATAACAAAGGAAGGAGATTTCATTGCAGATGCTATTAATGTCAATCATTCCAACCCCCCCACCCTCGTCGGAATGATTGACATTGTCTTGGGTCGGAATAACACAGCGTTAAGCATGCGCCCTCTCTCAGGACCTGTGGCGTCTCGGAGAGAAGCAGCGCGGCCTGACCTCTGTGCTGCAGGGTCGCCGCCGCGTGTCTGAAATGCGACCCCGCCCTCGCAGTCACGGGACTCTTGGAATTCCACTGAAAGGCTTCGCGAATGACACATTCCCGTGGCGGGGCCCTTTCCCATTTACACGAGGAAACCTCCCAGTTTTGCGTCTTAGGCCTCGCACAGGGAGCGCGCCAGGAACGCGCCGGCGAGTCTACGACGCGCAGCTCCCGCCGCCGCCGCTGCCTCGGACCCCCGAGCGCAGGAGTCACGATGCATTAATAATCCGAAGGAATGCTGTTTTGAAAGTGCGGCGTAACACATGTTGCATTCGTTATGTGTAAATTTAAACCGTTATCCTTGGGTCTAGACATTACCGTTATTTATATTTACGCACATGCGTCTTGAAAATGATACGTATGGTAGGCATGGTCTTTAAAGTAAGCGACGAGAGTTAAAATACGGCCTCCGAGGTAATCCGAGCTAAAGAATGCAATTTTGGGATGCTGGTCAGCTACTCCTTACTCTTCTCAGAGTCAGAGAGACGGACACGGTCCCCAGAGACAATGAACGGCTGGCCTGCTAAATCTTTGCTGCGCAAATTCTGAGGCATCATGCTATACTTCTATTCTTGAAAGATCTAACTATATAGGGAGGTCGAGGAGAAGCGAGCACAGTCCTCAGATAATACCTGCTGTTCTAATCTAATGTATTTTGTGATTCGTGTTATGAATCATTCAGCGCTCCTGTGCAAAGTAAAACAGAAGTTTAAACTTGACTTTAGCTTACGTCACATTTAACAACGACAGCTGCACGACTGCAGATATTTCCTCTAGTTAATGATTAGCCTCTCAAAGTGTTGTTGAGGAGTTTAGACCTACTCCATGCAGGGATACGGTGATATTTTTTGGTTGGTGGGGATCTACAGGTCATGCTGGAGCATTTCATTGAGGTTTGAATGTGCCTTCAGCTATTCTGACAGAAAAATAGCTTGTTAGGGAGCTCAGGATTTCGTCAATGATGGACAGTCCTTCAAGTCCCGGTACAGCAAAGTATTCCAGTGACACTACCCCTCTGTGCTTCCCTGGTGGAATGAGGTTCTTGCTTTCAAATGCAACGTTTGGTGCAATGTCTGCCCCAGAGCATCGTTAAAGGACTTTTTGAAGTTCAAGCCTGAGACCAGCATTCCTGTCCTGCCTGGTTAGTCATGGTGTCACCCTTGCCTCCCTCCCTTTTGTCCATTTTCTTCATGTTTGTTTTCTAAAGGTTGAATCATGAGTTTCAGCTGAAGCAAGGGCAACCTACAAGTTCCTGGACATTTCCTAAGTGTCCTGACTTTAAAGGCCTGAGTAGAAGGGCCACACCAGAACTGGATAAGACGTCTCACGTGTTGCTTTAGTCAGATGCTATAATACTACAGATAGCTTGTAGGCCCTTTCCGTGTCGACGCATATCAACAGCAGGTCTTCAGGAATTTGTTTATGCTCTGAAATCTCCACTCTAGCAATTCCACTCCAATGGTAAAGGCTGAAGGTAGTATTAATCAGCATGGACCCGCATGTAGCCTGACTGCTTATCGAGGAACTCAAACAGGCTCCCCGCTTGCATGGCGGTGGTGGTTAGTTAAACATTGCTTAAATGGAAAGCAGACACATGAAACGAACACAGGAAGCACTGAACGGTAGTGGCGGATCTCCCCCCCCCAACCTCCCCCCCACCCCCACACACACTACAGCCTATGGAACGCTGGCTGCACATGGATGGATAATGCCAATCCACTGCTGGCTTTCTGGTTAGGCGAGAATGACTCTGGATGATTTGCCGAGGGAAGGTACAAATTATCATTTTATGGCCACCAGTTGTTTTTTTATTTTACTTTTATTTTTTTATTTTTTTGGACTTCACCAAAGTGGTTGGCGTAAAGACGGCTTGGGTGTAATTTTAAGCGAGAGATGTGCAAATAGCATCAGGACGTAAAGGCCGTAATTCCCCAAAATGGGAGGGTCGCACAGGGAGGGGCGGCCGGGGACCCAGGCGGCGCTGTCGTGATGGTATTTGCCGGCAGTGTGACGAGTTCTGGACACGTTGTTTTTCAGAGAGAATCAAGCAGCCTTTTCAGTGCTAAAAAGAGAGGGCATTCCACACATAGCTGTGGGATTGCTCTCATAATCAGAGCTTGTACAGACAGTTCAAAAAATGCTATTGGTATGATGGCATGTTTTTTTTTCCCTGAACCCAACTGCGCCACGTGTTCAGCCTCAAACTCCAGTGAGGAGTGGACAACGATACCATTCTTAGCATATTCTTAGCCTCCAGTTGCTAAGATGAGTGAAAAAACATTGCTTGTTTACCAATATTTAAACATATATTCAACCACCTGTCCTACCCATGGTCATAGAGCCTGTCCCAGGCAGCACAGGGACACAGCCAGGGCGCATCTGAATGGGGTGCCAGTCTGTGGCAGGGCAATTTAGAAGCACCATTTATCCATACAGGGATCTGAACCCCCAACTCTGGCTGTGTGAGGCCACTGTGCCGCCCCTAATCAGAGGTGGACATTTCAGGTCCGGAAAGTAAAAATCCAGACCAGGATTTTGTTTCAACCAACCTGCTGAGTATAAAGATTCACAGCCATATAGTACTCA
>JAODJU010000043.1:2874932-2895236 GCA_026776725.1 Gnathonemus echidnorhynchus
TGGGGGGGCAGTGGTGCTTGGACATTGCTGGCTCGGCATTCGCATTCCTCCCCAGCTGAGCTGTTCCACTGCTGACTGGGGGCCCTGGGTGAAGTGCAGCTCAATGGTTAGAACACTGTGTCTGTGCCAGAAGGTTGCTAGTTCAAATCCCAGGGTCAGCAGAGTGATGTCACCACTGGGCCCCTGAGCGAAGCCCTTAAGCTCTGACTGCCCTGCTTTCTCAAAAATGTACATCACATTGGATAAAGTAATTTGGTTAATAAACAAATTACAATTTCAAAGTGATTTTTGAACCATTGGCATTTATTTAAATTCATAAAGACTGATCTCTTGAAAAATCATCACTCTCGGATATAGCGATTCGATTACTGAGATTGTGTTTTTATGTTTCGGTAGAGCGTTTCAATTTATTTGTCAAACTTTTACAACGCCACTTATATCAATCACATCTGTTCATTTACTTGCTGGATTGGGGGACTAGATCATAAGCTGTAGATACATATGAAACATTCCTAGTTATAGATCAGAGGCTCCCAACTGGGGGAGCTGTACCCCACTGGGGGCCTCAGTGAGGAGCAAGGGGAGGTCGTGCAATTTAGGTCATTTACAAAAGCGTAGAAAAAAGTAAAATATCGCTATCAATATGTTTTCAAAACAAGATATCGGATGACTCTATACAGTTTACATAAATAAACATTTCTTGTGCTTTAAAATTTGGGCTTTATTAAAGATTTTTTTTTAAAAACCAATAGTATTCCGTCCTGGTTGTAAACAGCACGAGAACTTCGGTCGTGACGTTACACAGAATCCCAGAATCCACAGCTAAAATTAGACCAATCGGTTAGCGACGTCTCACGAGGAAGCTGGCGGAGGGGAAAGGAATCATTGTTACTCGGGCCATTTTGTTTTATTTATTGTTAAAGATATTGTCCACCCATCTTCTGTAACCACTTTTCCTATTCAGGGTGGTGGGGGACCTGGAGGCTACAGAGACAAGCCAGAGAACAACCCAGGAGGGGGCGCTAACCCACACACACACCATATACACACACCATTCACACGCACACACCATTCACACATACACCATTCACACACACACCATATACACACACCATTCACACACACACACACACACACACCATTCACTCACACACCATTCACACACACACCATACACACACACACACACCATTCACACACACACACCATTTACACACACACACACCATTCACTCACACACCATATACACACACCATTCACTCACACACCATTCACTCACACACCATTCACACACACACCATTCACACACACACCATACACACACACACACCATTTACACACACACACACCATTCACTCACACACCATTCACACACACGCCATTCACTCACACGCCAGTCACTCACACTCATTCACTCACACACCACACACACACCATTCACTCACACACCATTCACACACACACACCATTCACTCACACACCACACACACATCATTCACTCACACACCTTTCACTCACACACCATACACACACATAGGCAATTTGGTAACTCCAATTAACCTCAGCATGTTTTTGGACAGGAAGAACATGCAAACTCCACGCATGGAACCCGAGCAGAGATTAGAACCTTGGTTCCCAAAGTGTGTGGCAGTCACTGCACCTCCATGCCAGCCTTAAGGATATCATAATCTGCAATATTGTATTTATTTTGTTGATGGCTAATGCCTTAAATTCAGGATCTTTTCAGTTTTCAGGGACATTTAATGCTTGTCAGGCTTCTGATAGGGCCACTTGGCATATAGGTTTTAGATTTCTTTTTTTTTGCCCATAAACATTCACTTTCTGTCTTGAGAGCAATGTCAAAGAATAGGTCTTTCTGAAGAGCTCAGTGAATTCAAGCGTCGTATTATCGTAGGATTCAACCTCTGCAATAAGCCAGTTCATGAAATTTCTTCCCAGATAGATATTCCACAGTCAACAGCAAGTGGTATTACTGCAAAGTGGAAGCACTTCGAAACAACAGAAACTCGGCCATGAAGCGGCAGACCAGGTAAAGTGAGAGAGCGGGGATAGATAATGCCAGAGAAATGCTAGAGAAAGTTTGGACACCTGTAGTTATTCAGTCACACTGTGCGCCCAACACTCTGAGGACTCAATAACTGCAGGATTCCAGAAAAACACCAATGGAATTTAGAACGGAGTGTGAGAAGTTCCTGTAGGTGCAATGGCCAGGTGTCCCAGCGCTTTCGGACATACAGTGCAGATGTGCAACTTGCACCGGTTAAAAAGAAGGTTCATATAAACATTTACATATGATTCTTTAAGTGTTTTCAGAAGCAGAATTGATTCCAGTTGCGGTGCAGTGGTTAGCACTGCTGCCTTACATCTCTGGATCGAGGGTTCGGGTCTCAAACATGGTTCCATGTGTGTGCAGTTTGAATCTTATCCCTGTGTTGCTGTAGGGTTTCCTCTGGGTACTCTGGCTTTTCCACCACAGTCCCCACACGATGAGGTTAACTGGAGTTGCCAAATTGCCTGTAGGTGTGTATGTGTGTGTGCGTGTGTGTGCGTGAGTGAGGCCTGTAATGGGTTGGTGCCCCATCCTTGCCCCCACAGGTTCTGGCCATCCCATGACCCTGAATAGGATAAGCAGTTACTGAAGGTGGATGCAATTGATTCAACAGTTAACTATTACTTTGCTAGCTCGCTAGGGGGCAGCAGCGTGCAAGAAACTGCTTTCTCCGGATTAGCTAAAAAAAAAAAAATACAGGACCAAATTTTAATTAGCGTCCTTACCTCTATAAATCAGTTAAAGAAACCAAGTAATAATTTTACACAAAACCCCGGGGCTTGTGAAATACCGTCGCGTTGGCAGCGCCACGTGTAAAAACCATCTACATTAAAATCGAGGGATGAAGGTCATATTTTGTTTTGGCCACAAGGTGGCATCACAGTGTAAAACGGCAGACAATTTAAATTACGTCAAAATAAATTACATATCGGACGTTGCAATTCACAGTGAAGTCTGTCTGGATTTAGTGTTAAACATCTGCTATGTGAATTATTAATTAAGCAGCTAGATACATAGATATATTAGGATGCAGAACACAAGTGAAATTCAGACACGCCTCAAACACCAGCTAAAGAAAATTGAAATCTGACTATGGTCTTTTAACGGTCGAAGTTTGTGAATGTGCTGTTTTTAGCGATTGCCTGTTTACTGGGTGTATGTATAACTTCAAGGGTTTTACTTTTGCTTCTTGACCTTAGAAAAGAACATGGCGTTTTATAAGATAAAGTGCTTTTCAGAAATCTCCTGCACATCGACCCATCGTTTTATAATGGAAGTATGCCTGTATTAGAAAAAAATCTAAAGATAAAATAGGTCTAACAACAACAGCAATAATTAGAAATAAAAGAAAAATCGATATTGGCTTATGCACTACGCAAAACTTCCTAATCGTCGGTTAAATAACGGCTTGTACCTGTCGGTTCATGTTTGAAGACTTGATTTTTCCATTGTGGGGGAATTAAAAAAGTTATAAACGAGAACTTAACGTGACCGATATTTCTTCAAAAGAAATATTACAAATAGACACAGGCAAGGCTTACAGTCGGGTTATTTCGTAAGTAAACCTCTGGCATATGTTTACCGCATTGGTGAGCGTGTTTTTCCATAGTTAACTTAATATTCCACAGTATTCGTTACGTCACGAAATAAATTATACGGTAACATGCAATCGCAAAGTTGCATGCATTCATGGATTAATAGAAACTAGGTCACCTTTCAGGTTCTGAGAGGTGACACTAATTGCTGCTGCTATTTCTGATTTAAACAAGAATCTACTAGAAAAACGCGGAAGCGAGAATAATAGATCAATTAATAAATTAAACATTAATTTAGCGACAGACAGACAGACAGACAGACAGATAGATAGATAGATAGAGAAAATGTCCCGTGATTAAAAACTAAAATGGGTGTAGAAAAAACCGTGCCACACTTACATGATAACTACATAATAACAGAAGGATGAAAACTATTACCAAAGAAATCGAGTATATGTACAGTGTGAACAAATGAGAGAAGAGCAAAACCGGTTGATATAGTATAGGAAATGATTGCTAAACATGAGGGCGCCTGATCCGTGACACAGCGCGCTGGAGGGCTACCGGGGCGCCGCATCTCGCAGGCGCTGCCAAACCGCGCCTCTTTCCTGATAATTTCTCCGGGATCTGCTCCACGTCACAAGGACAATCGTAGCTACAGTATATAAATGCACATGGTGTCATTGCTGTATGGATTGCCGGTCTCAGTAACAGGGGAAAGACAGGAGGGAGTAACAGCCAGAGCGTTTAATCTGGAGCAGCGTGACGCTTACACCCATCTGCCTTCTCAGTGAGTATCGATCGCTCCTAATTGATTGGTTCTTGTTATGATCGGATATTTCGTAGTGTTTTTGAACTGCATCGGTTACACACTAAATGAGAACAACTTTTAAATAAGCAAGTGCAAATTGCATATATGTGTATTATTTAGTCTGAACGGGCGTCTCGGTGCTGATTTTCCTTTCTTGCATATTTGCTATTAGCCCAGAATACTGCTTCTAAGTGCAAAAAACTACGGTTTCAGACAAATTGAGAGCATCCAGTTTACACAGCTAAATAATTAATAAAACGTTGTCTGCTACTGCGATAAAATAGGAAATATTTTGCTGTTATATATCTATTTATATATGTATATAGTGTTATATATATAGTTTTTAGACATGTCCTGTTGATGCGTACATGTTTACATTTGCCGTTCGTTTACAGTTCGCACCCCGAGTCCACGCAGTACATTTCTCATACACGGCCCTGAGCGTGAACGAGCCCAGGAACCAGCGCACAGCTGAGATAATCAAGAAGCAGAGATGCCCCGAAGCGAACACGACAGCGAATGTCCCGTCTGCCTGCAGAACTACACGCGGCAGAATCGCGTGCCGCGCCGGCTGCACTGCAGGCACACCTTCTGCACGCCGTGCCTGGAGTGCTTGGCCCGTCAGGACTCCTGTAACCTATGCACGGTGCGCTGCCCCCTCTGCCGCTGGACCACCTGCGTGGGCCTGCCCGGCCAGGGTCCCCAGGACTCGCTGTGGGTTAACAGTGAGCTCTGGGACTGCATCCCTAGCACCGATGAAGAGGAGGATGACATCACAGTGGAAGACATGCCTACCAGATCCACAATATCCACTCCACAGACCCAACGGTGATTTGCTGTCCTGTTTTTCTGGCTTACAGTGTTACTGGTATAGGGTCAAGGTTGCCAACATGTTGGTAAACACAGGAGCACATGCTAGAGAGGACAGGCTGAGACTTGCATGTTTACCAGCACGGCCGATGAATGACGGGCATAGCTTACTGTTTTACTTTGGCGAGGGCAGTGATAATAGATCCTTCAGACTTTGCGTCAGTAGGCAGTGCAGTTGTTGAAAGACATTACCAGACGCCAAATAAATGGGTCCTTAAATTAGTTTAATGAAACCGTTTGACCATATAAACTAACAATCAGGGTAAGTGAGATTCCAAACACCTAGTGGGTTAGTTATCAGCGGTCTGTTGATCACTGCCTGCTTAACCCAGGCTTATTTACAGTCATCAGTCTACAGCTACTGACTTCTCTCTCCATCCTTGCCATTCCCAGGAATGTCCGGCTGATCCTGAATATTCCCAGCGTTATGAGCAAACTCGGATTCAAGCGGCCACAGAGGAGCGTGGTGGCACGACCCGTAAGTAACCCCTCTCTGCTAAATCTGCCCCACGGTTTTGAGCCACTTGCATCTCCCACGTCGTCATAATCATTTTGTCTGTCTTTCCAACAGCTACCTTGGTTCAGACCCGTCTGCAGGTATTTCAGTCACAGGTCCAAAGCCGCGACCAGGCAAGGTAAGCAAGTGCTGCTCTTTAAAAAAACGCCGTCAGGCAATGTTATCGGAAAACACTGAAGCTAAGATTTATTTAGCATAATATTCACTCGCTCCAGCATGGGTCGTGTTTATCAGTATTAATGTCTGTGTGTCAACAGACCGGAAACACTAATTATTTCTCATCTCTCCTCTCTGTCAAACAGGTAGGACTGTTTTCTGAAGCAGGACGGGGCAAAAGAAGCCCTTTATTGCACAAACGATGACGCAGGAATGGACTTGTGGACAAACAGGCAGTTTATTTCCTGGATGTTTCTGGATCACAAGCTGCTGCCTGGCATACAGTCCCAAAGTCTCCTCACGGGATGAAAATAAAATCAAATCCTACAGAATCTTTGGAGAGACTGCCATTTTGATTTCTGAAAGCGCTACAGCTCACCTAAATCTAACAACATTAGGTAAAAATTTTGGACTCAGTCTGCGGACTATCTGCTAACCTCTGAGTATTCCCTGCATGATATACCTGAGCCAGATGAAACCTTCTGAAGAAAGGATTTTGGAAATGTCATAATGTTTTTGATATTTAATATGTAATAAGATAATGCTACTCATCTATGTGTATTTTGTACGTTAGCTGTTGTTTTAATAATCAGTATGTTTTTCCTGTAAGCTGTTCATTTGTAGTCCCTTGCTCAGTATGAATCTCCCATCTAATGGCCAGCATTTATATGACTTGATTTGTGATTGTGTTTTGTACAATTAAATTATTTCAAATACACACTTTTTCTTTGTATTTTCTGCTCACAAACCTCTCCACATGTTTCTTGAAATCACTTATGGGAAAATTTAAAACGGTAACACTTTACTCGACGGGGCACAAATGATATGGTATTATACCATTACTAATATATTAACTAACCACAAACTAAGTCTTAGTTACAAACTGAGCTCATGTTCGTTCATCATTAATGAATCCCGACGCACGTTTTATCCCAAGATCTGTATCTGTTAATTCTGTAAACCTTTATGAACTACTGAAGGAACAAGTCATTAATAGTGCAGATTAATCTCATGTTTGTTATCATTAATGAATCATGATCATCTTTTTTTCTCAAGAAGTTACTGTATATGTTACTATATCTGTTAATTCTTTAAACCACTGTGAACTACTGAAGAAACAAGTAATGAATAAAACAAGTGAAACACTGATCTCGTGTTTTTTCATCTATATTTGTTTATGGCTTGTATTTCAGTAGTAACCAAGTCACTACTTGTGCCCCATCAAGTAAAGTCTTATCAAAAAACCTGATTCAGTGTCTTTTGAGCGAAAACGAACGCCATCTTCTGAAAGCAGAAAGCCACAGCCACCTACGCAAGAGCCATTTTTATAAGCATAGTAAACATCAACCCCACCGCCCAGCATCTCAGGCGGTCTTCATCTTCATCTTCTCCACGATCCAATGTGCACGCTGATGGTCAGAACACCAGGATAACCAGACCTTCACTGGAAGAAGCCTTGTCTCTCAGAGAGGGGGCGTGAGATGTTGTGGAGAGCCCACTGAAGGATCCCGTCTATGGAATTCTGTTTGGAGAGACAGGCAGATCCTAATCTGGACTAGTTGAGATAGCGCTTTTCGCTAGAATCCTTTTGCCCGGGGCCACCATCGCCTACGTGTGTTGTGGACATCATTTGACGTTGGAAGTTCCCCATTGCTCACCTCCCCAATGATGGGTTCCAACTCATCTTTGTTCAGCGAGTCTCCAGCGAGCGTTGCACCCTGCTCTTCTGGGTCCTCATACAGCGCCACCTGGTGGGAGCACAGGGAGCCAGCATCTCATGCCAGGCAGCTGCACTAGATTGCCATCAGACCGCAACCTGTGACCTTGCGAATGACCTTTGAATGAACGCAAAGGCAGGCTGCCTGCTTCTCCGAAGATAAACACGTCTTGCGTTATTGACGGAGACTCTTCTCCTCACGGAAGAAGCCCAGAGACAGAGGCTTTGCAGCTGCTCTTTAATAAACTCCATCAGCGTCCTGAAAGGTGTTTCCCAGAGAGACTCGATCTTCAGCTCTCCTGAGCTTCCTTTGACACCTCAGATGTCGTCTTCCCCCACCCCCAACAGTAACCCTCATAAACAGAGGCATGACATCATCAGGCTGCATTCCTTCATCTGATTCGCTTCTTCACATATTTCTGAAATAACCTAGCATCGAACAAACATTCTGTAATCCTTTACTTGATGGGGCACAAATTATGTAGTATTGTGCTATTATTTATGTATTAATGTATGTATCTTAGTTACATACTGATCTCATGTTAATTTATCATGAATGAATTGTGACGCATTTTTTAATCGCAAGCAGCTACTATATATGCTGCAATATCTGTTAATCCCGTAAACCTTTGTGAACTAATGAAGGAACAAGTCATGAATAACAAGTGAAATACTGGTCTTGTGTTTGTTCATCCTTAATGAGTCATGAACACGGGCATAAATTATGGGGGATGGTGGGTTGTAACCCCCCCCACAATAATTAAAACCAGCCAGTATAACCCCCCTGGACCCCCTTAAATTGGCGGAGACCTCAACCCCCCCCCCACCCATGCTCAACCCATAGTCATATGCAAATCATGCAATTGCTATATTCGTTCATGATTTGTACTTCAGTAGTAACCAATTAATTACTAAGTATTTGTGTCCCCTCAAGTCCGTATTACCTGGCATTCAAACACTACATTCTCTCCCCACCCACCCAAAAAGCGCATCCAAAAAATACTGCAGCGTGTGAAACTGGATAAATTAAGATCGTCCCTAAAAAGTTTCCCGAGACCCTCCCACAAAGCCTGGAGCCTAAGTAACATATTAACATATTGCCCCAAATATAAGACAATACTGATTGAAATGACCCCTCACTTTTTGGCAATTATTTTTTAGAAAAATGCTTTTGGAAAACCAAATCTTATCATAAAGACCAGGGGTGGGGATAAGTTAGGATGATTCCAAGGGCCCCTGAGTGACAGGGAAATAACTGGAAACTAACTGGATTGGTCTGGATTGAGGGGCTCAATTTGCTATGACTTCATGGAGCCCAAAATCTCTAGTGACAAACAATTTTATTTGACAGAATATATAGTAAATTAACCAGCAACCGCAGCTTAAAAACCAGTACTATTTCAGAGGGGAGTAGATAAGAAATATCAGAAACCACTGAGAGTGCAGAATGGTTTTGATATAAACAACTCTCTTAAAATGAATGTTACTATGTTTAACAACGGCCACTATTGATTTAATACCGGCAGTGGTACAGACAGGGAAGTCAACAATTTACGCGACACTCAGCGATACACGTTAAACACAACACAGTCAGTGCTGGCAGCTCTCTGGCGTGACACTCGCGCTTGCAGACTCACACGCATCTGGCGTGACACTCGCGCTTGCAGACTTGCACAAGAATTCTTACGACAAATCTATGCAAGAGTAAGTCAAAACACTCATTACAAAATATCGTATTTGCTGCCATCTATTCCGTTTATCTAGACCCCGAATAGAAGGCGTATTTTGAGATGGAAAAAAAAAACTTTTATTCAGGCCAGCAAAATACTATTTGGACTAATTTCCCCAGAAACAGGTCTGGTCATGCTATCTAAAATATATGGCTAACAACCAATTCCATGTCCTGTTATGTTATTAAAAACTTTAACATCATGTGTTTGTTTTTATAGCGCTTACTGTATTTTTTGTTTATGGTCTTATTTTTACTGTAATGTTTGAGGGTGTGATTGCGGTATCCTCAGGGTGAAGGCAGAGCACAGGATGTGAGTTACAGAATAGGTGTGGACAGTAATTAACGTTACGGTCTAATGCTGAAATATTGAGTTTGTTATTCTGCCAGGATAAAAATCCAAAAAAGAGACTATAAAAGCAAGATATTCTGTATTTATTCCAAGCCTGCTAAACCACTGGAGCCGTATTCCTTACTCCATGGTCACACTGTCCCCACAGACCCCAGCATGTACCGTACCGGCAGAGCCAGGGACACCGCCTCCTGCTGGACACTCTCGGCACTGCTGGGCCACATCTCGCAACAGGAGCGGCATCGGGACTTCCCACTGGCCGGTTGGCATGGAAACAGGGGTGTAAAGAAGCGGGACTACTCTAACATCACTGCCGCGTTTAAACGTACAGGAAGTAACCATCAGATTAACTCGGGTTAAACTAAACCATCACTATGTAATACAGATTAGCGCTTAGCTTCTTAGCATGTGTGTGTTTTTAATGACTTACATTGCTTTCCATTGTACACAATGGGTTAAACTGGTGTCGCACTGGACACGACAGGCCTTCGTTTGTACTGTATGAGATGCGTTATGTGGGCACTCTTCTGTCTGCAGGCCCGGTCCGGCTCACCTCAGGGATTCGCAGTGCGGATGAAAGCCCCGCAGACACTGCAGGCAGAAAGTCAGGTTCCCGCTGAGCTGGCACATGGCGCACTGCTGCCCTGCCCCCACCTCGGGAGGAAGGAGGAAGTCCCTGTCATCATCGTAGTCATCAGTGTAGCACATAAACAGGACTCTGGTGTATCTTAGTGTAGCACTAATTACAATATCATTAGTAAGAATGATCCCTTTCCAATGAGAATCATTTCCTCATCTTATTTATACATTGTTATACAATGTATAATGACCATTTAACATTTGAGTTAACGGAACTCCAGAGTTCTATTGTTTCAGAACCACCCAAACACTCTCCTGAAGTTTCCTGAAGGACAGCAGTCTCCTTAGGTCACCACACATCTAGAGACATAACTATGTGACTATGTCAGTCTGACTCTGCTCTAGAAACTCACAGGTTTTATTTGAGCTGTGGCCAAGCTTCCTTCATTCCAGCTTATCGGCTGCAACCGAATTTGTTTCGTTCGAGCTTATTGGCTGTTACCTGTCGGGTTTTCAGTAAGAAGGTCTTGGTGAGCTCAGTAAGCCACGGAGAGCCTGAAGCCCTACCGGAAGTGGCATTATACAGCCCCTGCTTCTTCCTTCACCCCCATCATAGTGAATTTCATACCCCCCCCCTCCACAGGCACACAACAAAAACTCGACCCAATTGAATTAATTGCATACATGGTGTCTCCCAAAAAAGTTTGGTGTCCTCATTATGATGCGCAGTTATTGACTTCAATAAATACTTTAAATATATATTTATCGAGTTTGCCTATTTGAATATTGCTTCTCCAATAAGGAGTTCCGCCCCTTACTGTTTGCCCCCCCCCCAAATCGAACCTGTGGCTCTGTGGCCAGGCAGCTCTTGGTGGTGGTGACACTGGACAGGGAGGCTGAGGACAGTGTGGTGAAGAAGGAGAAATCCACGGTGGAGCCAGAGGTCGCCTCGGTCATGGGGGGGGGCTGCAGGTCACACGCACACACCCAAACGCGCCAGTTAACCTTTGACCTCGTTCATGCTTCCATGCTGCTACCATTTAAGTTAAAGATCGCCTACCGAAAGCACAAGACATTATAAATGCATAATTAATTACCAGATTCAGCATTTCTGATTGCCTCCCCCCCCTCATACCCAGGGTTAGGACTAGCCCCCCTCCCAAATATCCAGCATGGCAAAGGGGCACCCGGCCTCACATTCCACACACTGGCCTGTGTGGGCACGTGGCTCTTCACGTCCTCAGGCTGCTCGCCAAGGCATCGCTGGCAGCGCCAGGTACCACTGCAGTGTGCAAACAAATGGACATCTTACGTTTGTGACTGAATGTTGTGTGTGTGTCATGGTTTTGTTCCTTACCTTTAAAAACAGAGGAAAGTACCTATTTTTTAACTTCTAGCAGAGGAATACAGTGGAGAACTAAGGGCTGAAAGGCAACAGTGGGCAGGATCGTGTTCTGCTGTCGATCACCATGTGGCTTAACCAATGGGAATCATGAAGGCAACCAATGTGATACACAGCAATCCCATCATTCCCGCTGCTGCTAGGTAGTGGCTCTTTGTGGGTGGGAGGGGGTGTGTCACAACTCCAGATCTCCAGGTGCTCCTACTTGATGTTTCCCACCCGTCGTTAATTCCCAGCATGGCTGAGCCAAGCTGTCCCTTGTACTACCCACAATCCACTGCTCCCAGGACATTCACCTGGGGATGGAGGTGAGAGGAGGCACAAGGCACGCCAGATGGAAGGCCCTGGGGCAGCCGTCGCAGCAGATCAGCTCGCCGCCGTCTTTGCACACGGCGCACTCGTCGTCATTGCGCGGCACCTGGGCAAACACACACACACACACGGGACCTTCGATGAGGGTCACCACTGGCACGCTGACAGCCGGACGAGGGCGACAGGACGGGGACAGCCGGACGAGGGCGACAGGACGGGGACAGCCGGACGAGGGCGACAGGACGAGGACAGCCAGATGAAGAAAGCCAGAGGAAGGTGAATGGACAAGGAAAGCTGTATGAGGACAAGCAGATGAGGACAGCCGGATGACAGGCAAGGTCTGTTTACAGAGAAATGCCAGAATCAAGGAAAAAAAAGTCAAACAAAAATATTACTTTATCACACATGCTACATGGAACGGCCACATGCATGAAGGTTTAACATGCAGTCACCGTACTTTCCCGAATCCAGGTGTTTTCCTGGAAAAGCATAACGGAGAGAGAACAAGAACTGGAAGCCGCCGAGACAGAGGAGAAGCTGAGCTGTCAGTACAGACTGAGGGCCCTTTCGGGGAAAGTGAAAGCCAAACTCCACCCACACTTAAAAAGTCTGAAAGCAGCAGCCAAAACATCTAGTAGGTATTCAGGTAAGATCATGTTCATACCAAGCGCAGTAAACGGTGTGTGTCTGCTCAGCACATTGTGGGGACATTTTCCCAGTCCCCACAAGGGGAAACTCAATTTTATAAAGATCTGTGAGTGCAATTTAAAAAACTAAAGCCAAAAGTCTTATATTTTTGTTTGCTTACTTATGGTTAAGGTTAGGGCTGGGAAGGAGTTATTGTACTTTCCTGAATCCAGGTGTCTTCCTGGAAAAGGGGTTAAGGTTGTCGTAGTAAGGATTATGGATATGCTCACAGAAATGAATAGAGTCCCCACAATGACAGGAATGCATGAAATGTGTGCGTGCATCAGTGTGCGTGCATGCGCTCTGTGGCGGCCTGCCCCCCATCCCGGGGGACCCCTGCCTTGTGCCCCATGCGGCCTGGGTCAGGCTCCAGGCCCCCCACCACCCTGTCCAGGATAAGAGTCTGGAAGACGGATGGATGAACTTCTTTCTGTGGAACAAGTTCTCAATGGATAAATGTCCCAATATACAATAAAAAAAAAGATTCCTCTCATTTCATTTGATTGTATTACTTTCGAATTTGTTCACGGGAAAAAAGCACTTCCTTGTAACACTGGTTGACCTCCCAACAGCTTTACCGCTCATAAAAAGAAATCTCTAATTTCTTCACAGCTGAAGCTGTCACATCCACCAGACGTTTCCTTTTCTGTTAATGTATATAGGTATGTTCAATATTTATATAGCGTTTCACTCCTTATTTCTCTGAGAACAAGATAAGTGCTCTTTATAAGAAGTCACTGAATTCAACTGGAGCTGTAAACAGTACTGTCCTCAATAAAGGTACCCAGATAAAGAAGCATTTTTATTATTCCTATTAAACAGTACTTAGGTGAGTTCTTTGGAAGACACGCCTCCTGTTTTGTTTTGAAATACAACCACACTGCATTGTTTCCTGAATCAATACAGAATCACAAAGAATCCAATTCTTAAGCCACAGCATGTGATGAAAATGAACTGACCAACCTCCGTGATTTTGCTGCTTGGTGCCCCCTTGTTGTGGACTTGGGTCTTTGCGGCCTTTGACTTGTGTCTTCCAGACAGCTCATCAAGCTTAGCAGGGGAATAGAATTCGCTGCCCAGTTTAATGCATTTCTTGGTGCTTCCTGCATGTCAGAAGTCACGGTTTAAACAGAAGTCGCTGGGGAGTTCAGTGGAAATTGGCAAAAGGGCGACTACTGGCAGCTCTGAATATCTGTCACGGATCACTGGGCATGGTATGACAGATTGGTTTACTGAAGTATGTACAAAAGATTTCTTTGGTTAATAGGTATGCAAACCATCCAGGTCCCACCTGACCCTGGCCGGGGAGGAAGCGGCTATAGGAACAAACAGGGCCGGCCCAACCCTCTTCAGGGCCATAAGCGAAACTAGGTTAACCTAGTTGTCATTTCTCATCTTCCTGCCCATTCTGACAGGTGGATCAGATGGGGAGCCCCCTGGTGGCCACTGGGCTCGAAGCAGTCGCTTAGTTCACTATGCATTGGGCCGGCCCTGCGAGGCACCCACCAGACTCGAAGACCTGCTTGATCAGGATTCCCTCCATGGCCTCACAGCTAACCGGCAGCTCGCCGGACGACAAAGTGACGGCCCTCTGCACTGAGGCGGCCATTGCCTGGATTCCTGGCAGGAGCACGCCGTTACACTCAAACCCGACAGCACTTAAATGACGCAAAGGCTTCTCCAGCTTTTTAAGAGTTGGGGCTCCGTTGAGCGAACGCCGGTTCTCCCCACTCACCGCTCCCCATGGGCGGCCGGGACACGTCGGCGCTCTCCGGCTTCCTAACTGATTTCAGTTTGGTTCCTGTGAAACGGTTTAAGGTTTATGGTACGTTTGCCTGAGAAAGAGGGCCGCCCCCCTGTCCCCCATTGAGGCTGAGCTCACCTGGGCCGTTTATGCGCTGGTGCTTGCTGTGGTGGTGGGGGTGTTGGGCTCGCTGCCCCCCCTCCGGGCTCCGCTTCCGGCCCAGAGGCGCCGGGGGCTGAACGGAAAGTCGGGATCCACTTGACGACTTCTTTCCATGCCTTGAACTCAAACTCTCCCTGTCTGTCGGCAAGCAGGGCCCGTTCATGTCGCTTTCCCATAGAAGTCTACTCTCACACACTAGGATACACACCCCGTCTTACCTTGTTTGAGGCTGACGAAGAGAGGCTGCAGTTTCGGGTACCTCTCCTGGTTGTACTCCTTGGACAGGTTGCTCCAGAAGGCCTGGATGACACGGGCCTCCCGGTCTAGAAGCCAGGTGAGGAGAGAGTAGACGGCCTTGTGAATTCCCTCCTGCCTCCTCCGCTCCAGTGTCTCCTGCAGGAGCAGGTGAGACACACACCTTCAGGACAGCTTCATTTAAAGCCCCCAGAGGATTTTAAAACCAAAATGGCTCAGATGTGAAAAGCACCCCTGTAGTAGACAGTCATTGCGTCATTTATGAATAGTATTAGACTAAAGAGGACATCTGCAAATTTACATCTACAAACCCCCCCCCCCCCCCCCCGCCGAGATATTGGTTTTCTGTTCATTACACTTGATCCATCACTGTCTAATATTAAGTTTCTTTGCATTTAACTGTGCATAACGTGAATAACAAAACAATTACTTTATAGTCATTCTACGTACATTGTTTTCATTGTCACCATAAATGTATCTGTAGTGTAGTAATGTGTCAAAGATTACACATTCAAAACGTGACAACATAAATTAGGCTACATTCATATAGATGCAGATTAATATGGATGTTAAGTAATACGTTAAAAAAGTGTCCATAAATCTAGTTTAACAGAACTGATTTTAATTGTTTCATATACGATGATTGCTTAAGTCACATTTAGCAAATGTCTTTATTAAAAGAAGTCCTTAACTGATGAAGAGGTAATAAACAACATTATAGATCATTTTAAAGGAATGCGTGTCCTTCACTATTGAAATCGTTTTACAACTCAGCAGACGCCAAGCAGTAAAACACATAGTGTTAGCAGGGAGAAAATGCTTTTAAAACATCCTAGCAATTATATTTAACTCCTTATTTTTAGCTAAAACCTGCACATCCAAAGTGCATAATTATATGCCTGAGAAACGTCATTTCCTTATTCTCAGATGAGATTTTACTGAGAGAGGAGGTTTACTCTCAGGTGAGGTTTGCAGCCAGATTCTTCTCCATTTATACGTTATCCTCATTTGAACAAGTTGTAATGTGATTAATGACATGTGTCATCCTACTCCATGACTGTAAAACCACATTATGCATGAAAGCACTGGCAAGCAGTCAACCCAGATAACGAAATGATAAAGAAATGCTGCTCTTGGACAGAACATGTTGATCGGATCAAGTCGCGCTGGGGAGCCCGGGACAGGGACAGGCTGGGGAGCCTGGGACAGGGACAGGCTGGGGAGCCCGGGACAGGGACAGGCTGGGGAGCCCGGGACAGGGACAGGCTGGGGAGCCCGGGACAGGGACAGGCTGGGGAGCTCACCTGGAGTGATGTCAGGTGACTATACAAAGGACCTTAATTCTCCAGTCAGGAGCTGGAATGCAGTAGTTTTTTAACCTTTAATACTGATTGGTAAACAATTGGGATACAGGTAACGATAAAGAGGACCTTGAACTGTTGGTCGGTAATGATGTCATGATCGGCCAGTCCATAGAGCAGCGGGAAGGGGTCGTCGATCGCCATGGCGATCTCAGTCCGTGATGCCCTAAGGCGGGAGCGTGGGTCGGCCTCTCTTGTGACTTCCATGTTGCACATCTGAGGGAGAGGAGAGTGTGGTAGGGTGGGGGCATCAGGGGGAACACAAAACAATTAAGCTCAGCCTAGGGGGGGCGATATGGCAGAAATAACATATCGCGATTTTTTTCAGGCAGGATAACAATTCACTATGTTTTCACAATTCATTTTCATGTCCATTTTTCAGACTATTTCGCAAATGACTGCATGGTTGTAGCACGTGACGCACTCATGTGGGTTCCCCTCACTGACTCAGCATATTCGTTCCAGTGTTTTCTTTTGAGGTGCTGAATTATCTTGCCAAATTTTGCAAATACACTTTTGCTTGTGTCATGTGAGTTTTAGAAAATCCAAACAAGTTCCAGACTACCGATGTCAAATTCTCTTTAGGGACCAACTCCTCAATGATGTCCAAGCCTCTACGTTTCCAAATAGTGAACGTATTGCATGTTGGGAGCGAGTAACAAATCCAAGTCACCACCTCAGGATTGCCAGCTTCTGTTCAGCTGGCTGGCATGTTTTCAATTTGAGACAAGTCTGCACATGCATTTATATATACGTAAGAATTTAACTGCCTTGTAATGTAGGATTTGCAAACTACCCCAAGGCTTTTGAAATAGCTATTTTTAGCTTTATAATACAATAATACAGATTTCTTGCGCAAGCATGAGTCTGAAAGCGTGTGTGTCACGCCAGATGCGTGACAGTTGGCAGCCCTGGGTAATACCTACCGTTTGCTGTTACCGGTTCATTGGAGTGTCGAACTGGTTTGGCTGACAAATAAACCTTTAGATGTGTGTATGAGCCATAGAACCGCAACTGATAGAATGTGCAGAGTAGTGCGATACTAAGGATCTCTCAATTGAGGAAGATCGTGGTGACGTTTTGATCACACACCCCTAGCGCAGCCAGCCGCGGTCCGTCTCTTTGCTACAGTCTTGAGTCCATCGTGTACAAAGCTGGGCACTATAATAATCAAGAAGAAATATACACATAGCCTGAATGTGATCCGTCAAAGCTGTCATTTTGATGGATTATACAGTTAAATGGAATATAGCTTCGGCCATCCAAACAAGGTTTTTTGTTTTCCCCTTAGCATCAGGATACCCAGTGATTTCTCCCCACCCTGGTTTAGAACAGCGTGTCTGCAGCCGGGGCGTGAAATCGCCACTTACCCTGGGAGCGGCAGGTCCAGCGCTGAGGGCGAAGCTCCGGCCCGCAGCCTGGAGTCACTTTTATGCCGCTCGGTGGCCATTGCAGAAGTAGCCGAGCGGCCATCCCTAAGCGCCCAAGTGAAACTACGCGGCGGACAATGGCGGCTCTGTGTGGCCCGGCATGGCCAGTCCCCCGAGTGCCGGCGCTCCGCTGGTAGGGAAATGGCACAGAAACCGCAGACTCATCCGCGGCTTCCACCGTCGTCACACCGGCAGCTGGCAGAAAGCGGCGTCACAATGGTGCCGTTCATCAGCACTTTTTCGTCGCTTAAAAAGTCCCAGGCGTTCAGGCGATGCGGGGTTTCGGCCGGTGGCCCCTCGCGGTTTGGCCTAGGGGCCGCCATCGGACGGACAGGTGACTAGCGGCTGGGAAAGTCCGCAGATGAACGGCCGCCCTTCCTCTCTCAGGTCCAGAGGCAACACCTGGCCTCTGGAGACCCGCTGCTTGTGTGGCTGGGCTGGGGATGGTGGTGGGCTACCCCCGATAAAAACCAGGTTCTTTCCATAGGCATCACCGCACCCTGATCCTCAAAGGAGCAGAACCATCTAGGTGTTCCTCTGCAAATTTTACAGGATAACCGAGGCACCGGCTACGTTAGCATTTGAATATTCAGCCTGATGGAGAAGTACATGTGATTTAGTACCGATCAAACGATTAACCGTATCTCTCTATAAACTTAATTCCAATCCTTCGTAAGACTAACCAGGACCACATGGGCAGTCATAGGGGATCATAGACATTATACAATGTAAGAACATAAAATAATATAAGTAACTGAACGATTAAGGAAGGTTAAAATACCTGTTTGGTTCCAAATTATTACATAAGTACGTAAATCAACAAACAGCCATAAACCAGTCACCTATTGGCCTAATATCACAGCCGTAGTTCCATTTTTAGCTGCCTCATCCTTACCATATTCCACTGATCTATATAGCCATCTTGTGGGAAACGTCGCCCCCTTGTGGAAGGCAGAGCGCATTCTCCACAAGGAGCAGCATGCAGCTCGCTTCGTTTTCCGCCACCTGCGTAGCACCGCGGTTGTGGTTTGAGGCTTCAGAGAGAAGAACGTGGCCCGCGGAGTCTTGCTTGGCAGCGGAAAGACTCTCCTTCCATCTTTAAGCCTTTGGGCCCCGTTCACCGCAGCTGTCACTCATTTAAAAAGGCCTCAGCATTCACCATCAAGCCAGAATGTGGAGTTTTCTTTCTCTATTTTTTCCCCCCAGCAGATTTATAAAAAACATTTATACCGAAGGATGAACCAGGCAGTGTTTAGGTAGTAAGACATTTTATTGATCATTTAGACAGACATGCTTAATCTCTATACAGTGTGAATGGACAGCAAGCTCTGAATAACCCATATCTGCCCCACAGAGCTGTAACATTTACCGTGGGACTCAGTAAGCACCCGATGTGCCCTTGGCGCGGCCGCCGGTCACACTGGATGCCATCGAAGCAGCACGAGCCAAGAGGGAGTGCCAAGCGGCTACACCCACCCCTCCTTCTGGAGAAGATGGAACCTTCTGAGGGAGGCGCTTTTGTTGCAAGGCATCAGTGGCATGTTCCACTTGACAGGCTGGGAGGGGGTGGAGCCACAGTGCCAGCTCAGAAATAAGTGACACACTCCCGAATGAAATAGGAAGCAAAAAAGTACACATATGCATCAATTAATGGAAACAAAAGTCCGTGGTCCATGCAAGTGTATATGTTTTATATGGGCATTAGGGGTGGGGCCACAGTTATAGCTCCTCCCCTTTACACAGGTAAACTGCACTCTGCCCTATTGATCCAACCCCCCAGATAGCTACACCCGTGGGTCCATATTATACACAGAGCCTTGCAGCAGGATTTGCAGTAAAGATGTAGCTAAATTCATTACCCTTAAAATATTTTTAATTATTTGTTCATGTTTTTTTTATTTCTTAGGCAGCAAGAAATATGCACAGGACATTTTGAATAATGTTTTAAATAAATTTTCCAGCGTCTGTCATGCTTCTGTCAACAGGTATGTATGCAGGCACACTGTCAGGTAGTGTAACAGCGCCGGCTAGTGGTGGCAAATTGCACAAAAAGGACAGAAATCGCACTGCAGAACAGATCATGAGACAGCACATTTGAAAGGTGGACCTCGACGCTTCTTTGACTAAAATCGGCACCTCTCAGCCCTGGCCCTTCACACTCACACACGCCATGGTACCAGCTGACGTCAGAAGCTCCACCAACGGTCACATGATGCCGGAATGTCTAATTATTTCAGCTGCCTCCCTCCCACCGTCCCTGACTTACTGGTGATGCTAACGTTAGCTTCCTACGAGATACTTGTCCTAGTAACTTCTCGAATACTAGTTAATATGGACCTTCAAGACTCATATGAAGACAAATGTCATGTTTCATTTACAGTGAAGGCTACTATAAGACTTGTTATGATTGAGATTTTACATTTTCAATACATATACAAAAAAGTGCATTAAAGTCTCACAAGAAAAGACAATTTCAAATAAAACAATTTCACTGACCACCAGTCCCCCCCACCCTGTTGTTTGCACCCCCCTCCCCTACCCCGAGCCTCCTGAATAGCTTTGGTCCTTGCAGAAATACTCCACCAACATCAAGACCCTGCCAACAAATCTCTCAC
>JAODJU010000043.1:2916979-2935824 GCA_026776725.1 Gnathonemus echidnorhynchus
GGCTGATCCCAGGGATGGTGCCAGAAGCCAGAACTATAAAGCCCGATGCTGAAAAAGGCATCTATTATCATGACAGAATAAAAGTCCCGTCAAAGCAGAGGATAGAAACCGCAATGCCTTCATCCTCAAGCTCAGGGTGAACTGCACTGAGCAGAATGGAAGGTTTCCTAAGGAGAAGCGGCCATATTGGTTTCGTATTTCTCAGCCCTGCTGCTGCTCCGCTCTGAGTCAGCATTTGTAAACATGCAAATTCCTTTGGGGTCATGCACTTTCGCAAGGGGGTCTGGCCATTGCAGGTGATCCATGTTTTCCTCGCCCTGAACCACAGATGGAAGGGAGGTCCTCAGATTCACCTGGGGGGGGGGGGGCACAGGAAGGGGGGGGTCCCTGGGGGGGCGGGACTCCTTCTCCACCATGGCGAAGAGGTCAAGGAGGCTGACAGTCCGAGACGCCAACCTCACCTGGGTGCCGACTCTGACACGTAGACGCTCACAGGATCATGTTCCGAGGCCAGGGGGCATTCATGTGAGGATGGTACTATTGATCCAGCTCTAGCATAACTGTCATGTGACAGCCTTCCCCGCCCACAACAGTGGAACACTAGGGGGCGGTATGTGGCTCAACAGGTTTGGACACGGTCTCTGTGACTGGAAGGTCGTCGGTTCAAATCCCAGGGATCGGCAGAGCGATGTCACCACTGGGTCCCTGAACAAAGCCCTTAATGCCCCACGGCCCCAGGGACTGTTTGACTCCGCTTTCTCAAAAAAGTACGTCGCTTCGGCATCCGCTAAAAATAATTTAGAAAAAACTATGGTAAACAATGAGCAGGCAACCGGGTCACTTACCAATGTACCTTTACTAACCACTTACCAAAGTCGGTGAGACAATTTATTTCCTTTAAACACCAAGAAAGGTCTGCAAAGGTCTACAAAAAACAACCTCTGACCCCAAGCGATCCTTGTGCCACCAATTATGCCTCTAGAAGATATCGCTTCACCAGACAGCAGCTGCTGGAACAGATGCTAGAAGCTACAGTCATTGCCAATTCAATTCAATTCAATTCAATTCAATTCTTCTGTCTGATTTGCTCCTTCAGAAAGAGCTGATTTAATATTGCCACCACTATCCGAAGAAGTTAGAAGATGGTACAGAGCACAAAACCTAAATTAGAAGGAATACAGCATGCAGATAGTATCTGTTCAATCACCTTTTCCTCAGTGGAAGTGAATTCTTCTCACGTAATGAGGTTTCATGCCTACTGAGGCCCCCTTACTAATGACACGAGTTCACTAACTTTTCAAACCGATTAATTGAATGACATATGACCAAAAAGTGGAATGAAACGCAGCCCGAAAGCTAACGAGAGTTTAATTCAATGACTGTCATGGAGGATAAAGTGTCACGACGTCCCTCTGAGCTCCAGCTTAGCGTTTACATGCGATCGAGCTTCGCGTGGTACCTTAACGGGAAGATCGAAGGCCCAGCTCATGAAGTATGCAGGAATGGGTAAATTAATCATGAAAAATCCTTTGTTCTCTGCTTTTTCAAGACACCAATCACGTCTCTTTGTCCTGAGACAGAACTTTGATGTTCAGGTAGTCTCTCGAGTCAGAAGGGGGGGGGGGGGGGGGTTCCAAATTTAAAGGCACTAAAACAGCTGAAGGTAGTGGAGGTGTGGGGGGGGTGCAGGAGTCGGCTGGGGGTGATTAGGAGCTGGGGAAGCTTGTTAGCATCCCTCAACGTACAAAAACACATACCTGATACGTGTTGTCGAAGCTGTCATACATGAACCGTGTGATGAGAGACGTCTTCCCAACTGCAAGAAGACAGAGAAGGAAGTTAAGACTCATCGCAGAACAAAATAAGGCCATAAAGACATGGAACGGTTACTGTTCACTCCGTCCACACGCTTTCTGTAACCACTCGACCTATTCAAGGTCACAGGGGGTCCGGAACCTACGGGCACAAAGCAGGGAACAACCCAGGATGGGGTGCCAACCATCACAGGACACATACAATTTGGTAATTCCAATAAATCTCAACATGTTTTTGGACTGTGGGGGGGAACCGGAGTACCCAGAGAACACCCCATGAGGAGATGGAGAGAACAAGCAAACTCCACACACATGGACCCAGGCAGGAGACTCAAACCCTGATCCCAGAGGTGCAAGGCAACGGTGTCAACCACTGCACCACCTATACGATCTACTTACAATTAAAATTTGTATTTATAACATTTGTGGCCACGAAATGCCTACAAGAGGGATGGAAAGATTTGGTTTTCGGGGAAGATGGGAGAGAGTGGAATTAGGGGCAAAATAACACAGTGGCAGATGCAAACTCTCTCTTTACCAACCATGTGGATCCTTAAAAAAATCCCTCTGAAACTGAATACTGCTGTGTTAGTATCTAACCACATCCCGTTTCCCTAATGTCGATATGCACACAATGTTTTCCGTGAGCTTTCGAAATGCAGATCCTGCCCCAGGGCCTCTCTGTAAAGCCGCAGAACACCAGGCCAAGCTGTCTGCGGACAGCGTTTATCTCGTGTCTGTACCAGGCAACGCTGAACCCGGCCGCCCCCATCCGTCCACTCAGACTCTCCGTCTGCAGCACAGTAAAGCACTTGTGTTAATGTCAAAGCCCTGAAACAAATACAGTTTGTGGAAACATACAGACAAAGAAATGTTTTCAGAGGAGTGTCAGTGGAGGGAAAGAGGCTCTCTCCTGATTGGTCGCTTTACAGCAGCTGGGCACACGCACTGAAGGCTGTCAGTGACTAATTTCGATTGAAATTTCCTAGAATAAAAGGAGTCTGTCTTATTTAAACTGAAAAGAAATTAACTGGCTGGGCCTGTTGTGTATTTTTACAGAGTGTGGGTAAACATACACTTAACAAAGGGGGCGCTGTTCCACGCCGTCCTCTTCTGTCCTCAGGTCACCCTCAAGGACAGAGTAATCAGGCCAGCTTCCTTTCACCCCCACCCCCCCCTCCCCCGAGCCTGCCTGGCTTTCTCTCCTCTGCTTTCATGGGCAGAGAGTGAGCCGTGAGGGACCAGGTAGGGAAGCTTCCAGTGAGGAATATCTGTACCTGACAGCTGGCGGGGCACGGCCAACCAAACACGCTTCCCGGGTTTCAATTTCACATAACAGTTATTGCCTTTCTCCAGAGGACCGAAAATACATTTCAGGCTTTAGCTGGACATTAAAGGGAACACGAGGAGCCCGGTATCGATGTTTCTCAGAGATGGGGGAGTCCATCTTTTAAAAGTCACTCCATCTAAGCAATGGAATGATCCACTGCAGGTCTCCTGAGCATGACGGCTGCCTGATTTTACATCTGCTAAATGTTTAATGTACTGCAGTTGAATGCGTGAAGTACATGTATTACTCAGGATAAGTACACACACAATGAAGACAAAGGCTGCTGACCACACCCAGTGCTCAGGCTGCTTCCAGTACGCTGTTTCCTGGTCTGCGTCAACAGACACAGGAAGAAGCCTGACCGGCTGAATCGAATGTACATTATTCATTTTAGACCTACATTTTCTGACCATTCATTTATCAGATATCAATATATCTTACAGCTGTTTCCAGCATCTGTACCACTTTGCACTTTATTGTCAGAGTACTTGTTCTTCATTTATGCAATGACAAAGCTGAATGCAATGTGACATCCTCCTATTCTTAAAAGCACTCAAAGCTGTTTTTTTTTATTATTAATCAATGTAGACACTCATATTTGGGGGAAGGTTAAAAATCCCAGCCACACAAAGACATCCAGATCTGTGTTTAAGGAGCAGAGTATGCAAAAAATGTCAGAAGTCTCGTATTTTGTTTGTTACTTATGGTTAAGTTTAGGGCATTTTTGGGATTAGGGTTTTGCCCATAGGAATGAATGGAGAGTCCCTATAAAGATATGAGTATGTGGACTATGTGTGTGTGTGTGTGTGTAAACATCACTTAAATAGCTCCTTTTCTGCTTCGCATGCAGAATTACCCCGAAACTGGGTGACGGAGAGCACTTCTGTGTTCCCTGAATTTTAATCATTGAAAAAGCATGAAGGGGCTCGTGGTTCACAGACACCGTGACAATTAATTACTAAGGATCCGAGGTCCCGCAGAGGGGGCCTGATGTGCTTTTTATGTAAACTCAGATCTATTTGGCTTATGTCTGTTTAAATCTAGTTCATCAGGAGAAGAGCTGGACACACACACACACACACACACTCACACACACACAGTCGTGTAATCATATCTTTATGGGGACTGCTCATTCATTTCTATGGGAAAAATGCTAATGCTAACTATGACAACCCCTACCCAGCCCTAACCATAACCATAAGTAACCAAGCAAAATACAAGAGTTTTTGCATTTTTTCATTGCAGTCACAGATTTTTATGAAATTGAATTTTCCCATATGAGGACCAGGAAACTGGTCCCCATAAGGTTAAAAAAAATGGGTATTCATCACGTTGTGGGGACACTTGGTCCCCAGAAGGTAAGGTATATCTGGATCTCACACACGTACGCTCAGTATGGGTATAAGCTATACCAATGAAGGGCTGAAATCATACAAAACCACAGCTACTGAACAGGGCCCCCAGGAAGTCGCACCGTAGCGCTGTCCTGCTTACATGAGTGTCACTAGAAATTCCTAATGAAGCACTCGCAAGGTCTAACGGGAGAGCAGCGCTGCCTGTAATCACGCATTAACATCCACACGCATCAGTTACCCACCAACACGCCAAGATCACGGCCAGAACGACACAGATGTGTGCAGACCTGTCGCACGAGGGTGGCTCTTCTGACAACCGGGGCCTGTGCAGAGAGAACTTAATAAACAAAGTAATTACCACGGTTTTTAAGTCTCATTATCAAGTCAGTCTGCAAGGCAGCATTTTGTTTACAGTCTTAATCACTAAATATTCTGATTAGCATCGGTTCAGTTCTCTCTGCTGAAGCACATTTGGTCCCATCTTCCCTCCTAATCAATCCACACAAACAGTGTTCTGAATAACTTCGGCTGGAATTATGGCCACATCACGCAAAAGGCAGGCGAGTCTGGGGGGTGAGATTCCCTTAAATGCCTCCCATCCTCTGGAATTTCTATTACAGGTGTCGCACTTTGGGGAAACAAAAGTGTTAAATAAGATCCAAGCTTGTTATAAGAATCTGTGATCTCATTTCATAAACTGATCACAAGCTTTAATGGTTTATTTATCCAACATTTTTCATAAATAAACAGCTCCCACATTAGAGAGTCAATTGGCATTTTAAAGGAGTCTGATAAGCTCTCTGGATTTGCAGGCTACGTAGCGGAGAATTTCCCTCGGTCATTTACTTTGTTGAGGATATGAGAATGAGGCATTGGAACCCACAGTGGGAGGGACCTTCCACACACTGTCAATCATTGGCTGAGAAAGCTCAACTCTCATTGGTCACTTTGCTGGATCCCACTGTGTTTAACGAGCGTGTGATTGAGCGCACACACAATTCTCACCCACCAAGGAGTCCAAAGCCTCAATGCACCAATCGGCAGACTATTATCATTTATACATTTAAATGCTTGACGCCTTTAGCAGAGACAATCTCTGAGGAACCCGTTTTCTATTTGAATTTAAATATGTAAAAAACGTACAATAGTCACAACGACATCACACGGGAAACAACCGAGCACAGAGGCCCCATGATTAAATCGCTGCGAGGAGAGTTAAGGGGGGAAAAAAGCACAAAACTGTCCAGTTTTATCACATAGCACTTATGATAACCTGCAGCACGGCCAAATGAAAATAGTGATACGCCGAGGCAATTAGAGGAAAAGATGAATCCAAAGTCTGGGATGCACGTAACCATGGCAACTCTTACGGAGGCCTTTCACGCAAAAGTACTTGCAGTTCTGATGGCCCGTTTTACCCACTTACATCACCCAAGGATCACTCAGAAGACAGCGGACATTGAAAGGGGTGGGGGGGCCATTAGCCGACCGTGAGGCCAGGAGCCCCCCCGGCTAGATACGTTAAGGCAGAGAGCGAGAGCCATGATTTAGTGGACCGTGAAGTGGGACAAGACAGGTCTCCACACAACTCCACCCCCCTCGGTCAAGCTGCCACTGATCACGCCTGCACTGAACTATACCTGCATTTTACATGATCCTGAGCAAGGTAAATCACAGCAATTACAGCAAGGGGTAGGTTTATTTCAATACTAAGTAAATAGCTAGCGACTAGAGTCAGAAGATCATAGCTAGCCAACTGGTTAGCAGAACGTGCTGTTTGAGGATAAGGAACGCATTTAATATTTAGTGTTGTGACTGTCTGGGGCCGACAGAGGGCCCCAAACCTCAGGGGCCCCACGTAAATGCATGGTTGAGGGCCAGTTAACACCGTCGCTGGTTAGTTTCCTATAAAGTCCACACTCAAAGAAGAACATTAAGTATTATTTGTTCAGTCGCTGGGGTTGAGTCACAGAGCAGGAGAATCTGCCCTGTTTATTGGCACTACGGCTTGTACACCACGTGTCAGAGGTTCAGTTCTTGCTCATATAGACCGAGCAGGAACATGCTGGAGCTCGACGCAGTTATCCAGCGATCAGGCTGTTAACATCGAGACAGTGAGAAATAAGAGTGTCATGTCCGTGTGTCTCCTTCTCCTGTATCAGCACGATGCAGCCCTAATCTGTATTAACATGGACATACTTAGCATGGACCTGGTCGTGAGCCAAGCTCTCCCGTGGCAACAAGAGCAGTGGAGGCTAACAGAGTTAGCGACGAGGACATCTGGTTCCACCCGCCGCAGGGCTCATAATGACGAGTCCAACTGGAATCCATCCTTCAGGGGGTGAAGAAAGGTCAGCTCCAGGCCCACTGTGTGTCCCACCAGAAAACACGTCATCTGGGGAGCATATGTGCAGCAAAGGGCACTATTTCACTTACAACAGCTACGCCATCCCGTAATATTACGGCTCATATCGGCTCGCGTCTCCGGTTCGGCCATAAAACCCTACGGGAAGGTCCCCGACTCATTTCCATAGGGTCAGTGTTCTGCAAATCTCCGGGAAAGATAAGCAACACCATCACCCATCAACGCTACACCGGCACACGATGTCCTGCCGGCCGGCCAAATGGCATCCGTATACGACTCCCCTCAGTACCTTTAATCCCGAAAGGAGTCAATACGAGAAACCGTGATGAACCGTGGTCACGCTCCGGACACAAAGCGAAGCCTGCAAACCAATTTGGGGAAGAAAATACTAATGATTACAGAAGGACGTGGTGCGTTGCATATCTGGGGAGGTTCTGGAAAGGGTTCAATACTCCCCAAAGGTACCTGTAATTATTTTAAAACTCTAATTTAATTTGAAAAGCAAAGCGTGGCTAACACTAATTAACTTGGAAATTCCCAAATCAAACGGGTGGAGGTAGAGGTGTCTCACTGACGGGTGACTGAGAGGCACAAGATGCTACCTCTTGTTTATTACTCTCTTGTATTTCTCCGGTGGCTCGATTTTCTTTTCTATTACGATCCTTAATCAGTCCTGGTTCTGCCACTAGCCGACTACCCGCCAATCACCCAGCCTTCCATCTGAGAGACGACTCAAACTGTGCAAATTAAAGTCGCTGTCGGTTCGTCGTGATCGTCGGCAGCCTGTGAGAAATATGCCAGTGCAAACAAAAGCTATCAGACGGTAAGACGACTGGCCAAACTGGGGGCGAACCCAGGCTAAAAATCGCTATTTGGGACCTTTAATGATTCCATCAATAAAATCTTATCGCCAGGGCCAGGCTGGACAATTTTCCAAAGCATGGGGACACCTTGATTAAACAAGGCAGACTGAAGGCTTCTTCCAAATCTCCACGTTAGCTTGGGCCTCCGTTGGGCCCCCGTCCGCTCATGCCTCCGTTCCGGACAGACAGGCCTGGTGAACAGCTTCGCCGAAGCAGATGGTCAATTTGCATAGGAATGTAAATAGTGATTAAACGACTCCATTGTTGCAATGAAATAAGCAGCTAGCTATGCAAATAATGGTTTAATTTTCCCAAACAGTAATTCTTCTTGAGTGGGTGTGTGGAATTGCTCCGCAGCTGAAAACAGGCCAATAAATAAAAGTATCCCTACACGACGTTGTTTAGTCTGATAGACTTAGCTGAACATTAGCTATCATTAACATTAATGACACCGTGTAAATCCGAAATTATGTGGAAGTGGGGCCTGCTAATTTGGGTTCTGCTAATATACAGAAGGCGCACAGACACACACACACACACACACACACACACACACACGTACTAAAGGCGTCTACAGGGTGTTGAATTCTGTTTTCACAGTATCTGGGCCCTTCGAGTTGCATGGAGAATAAGCTCATTCTTGCATTGCGTTTGAATAGCGTAGTTCTCTCCTTGAGGGGCTGAGCTCCTATGGCTTGATGAATTAAACCCTAACTGAGGGATGAAGGTGTTCCTCAGGAGGACAGGTGGGCAGTTTTACAGTCGTAACGAGAACCACAGATCGGCTTCCTGGAGTTTCAGCACAGAATCCACAACAGCTTGACCCAGGGTCACCGCCTGTCCAAGATTTCCTGGGACCACCTTGGATTCTGGTTGTCTGTACTGGAAAAGAAAGAATTGAAATGGGGGGACACACAGTGTCCTTATCATTTCCCCCATCAAACAGACCCAGATAAACCTTTGGAATGGTGTCGCTATGTGCAATACGGTTAATCAATGACTGGGCGTCCAGGATTTTATGGGACTGCGGTGGGAACAGCAGCTCATGCTGGTTTTACGCGGCGGCAGGTCGCCATAGAGGGAACACGGCGGCCCTGCCAGAGAACACAGCCTCTCTCCCCCCTCCCACATTCAAATTTATCTGAATTTACATAGCAATTTATTTTCTTTCCATGCTAATTGGGCTTTTGCCCACTCTAGCTTAATTAGCCCCCTCCCTGTGCCATCAGGAACAGAAATCAACTGGCTCATATTGTCAGAAACAATTTGTTTGCGTTTTGATGACGCTCAGCTTGAAGGCTGCAATAACGATCTATATGCAGTGACAAATAATTTACTTTCATATAAGCACACAGACGGAGATCCTGGTGCGGAGATTAGACACGTTATGAGTCGTTACTTAGTTTTCCTCTTGTCAGGAAAGCATAATGTTCTTATTCTTACAGGACAACACGTCAAAAGGAAATCCCACCCCTATATGAAAGGACCGTAATGGATAGCACGCGCTTCCAATTCAATTACGGCGAACAAACCCAAAGCCATAATAGTTTTTTTTTCACCTTTCAAGTGGGTATTGGCTCATGGCAATGCTGGGTAGCAGATTAATCATACAACTCCCACGCCGGGTGAATCGCTAATTTGCTAGCGGTGTTGCTCCGGCAAGGCAAAACCACAAGGTCACATGACCTCCACTGCACATGTGGTCTTGAAGTCGCTGTAAGTGTAATGTGTAGTAAAAGCATGGTGCTCAGGAAGGAAAACACACACACATTCATTTTTATAGCTGGTCATAGTGCAGGAGGTCACCAAACATCTGACTGGCATTTCGGAATGCAAAGAGCCCATTCCATCAAACCAATTACCCCCGCAGCCCATAAGTGGTTTGGCCCAGAGCGGAAAACCCTCTGTTAGTTTGAGTAAGTACCTGCTGTCTGTCATTTGTTCCCCTACTTCAAACCCCATTCTCTCTGTTGGCTTGTGCCTCCCTACCATTAAATTAACGGGGTCCTTTTTATTTATAACCTCATGTCTACAATAAACCCGTCGCTGAAAAAAAAAACACAAAGTATATATAGAGTTCCCGTAGATCCTGGAAGCACCAGGTACCCTCCTAGTGACCCCGCTCTGGGCCAGATCCACTCCTTCCCCAGGGGCTTGACCGATTTGTGGATAGTGGTGACAAGGGGGTTGCTCTCTCACGCCCCCTGCTGTGCAAACAGTGCAGAGGGAATCACCAATGTTAGGGGATCGGAGGCGGATTCCAAGAGGGAAAGCTTGGATCTTACATAGACAAGCCACCAAAGTGTGAGACGTGTCCACCAGCAGCAGGTCTGAAGATACAGGATGTGACTCTTGCTGTGTGCCTGAGAGCTCAACACAACCACTAAATGACTGCATATATGCATGCTGGGTAATTACTGAGGGATTGTTCATTAAATGCATTACTACAGGATCGATAATCACATAGGACAGGCAAACATAAATTTCATTAGCGTATTAAGCATATTTCTGGTTTGGATAAGGCACTGAGTGCATGCAGTGAAGTGTCACTGCTGAACAGAGAACTGCTCATGAATTTTGTTTTTCTAATACATATATAACCAATTAAGACCAGCTCCTGTGACACAATGTTTCAGCGAGGTGGCCTAAGTCACATGACAAAACTAATCAGTGACTATACCCCAATCCAGGCCAATTAGGGCTCAGGCCCCACCCACTAAAGGTCAGAGCAGCCAGTCACACTATGACTGCCTAAGCCTTAACACAGCACAGAACTGTGTGAGGCAAGCAGCCCCCCCCTCCCCCCAGCACCCGGCGGCAAAGGGCACATCAGGCTCCCATCGAGGGACCGCTGGAGAGTCACAGGACTCAGCTGAAGCCCTCGAACGTCTCCTCCAGCTCCGACTATGTTAACATGCAGAAACATTCGCTGGCAGATGGGCTGTGAATCAATTACAGCTCCTGCACGTAGGAGTCAAATTAAAGGCGTTAAATGGAAGCAACCCCTCCAGAAGAAAAACCACAAAAGGCCTTTGAATGAAATGAACTGGGTGCCGAATTAGTAAATCAACAAAGCGGCACGGCACTGAAGCACGTTACTCTTCCAAAGCAGACAGAACGTATCGCCTACACCAGACAGCGCCAGGCTAACAGTGAGGTCTACTCCTCGTTGTCCAGTCTCGCCAGTTGCCTGTCACGGAATTTGTAATTAAACTTTTATTCTTTTCCTTTTTTAGCTGCCAGACTTGACAGGAATCAGCCCTGATGGAACATAAACGATTCCAGGAGAACTTGTCACTGTCAATAGACAAACGACAACTGTCAGAGCAAGCAGAAAGAAAAAAAAACCAATAATATCAGATTACATTTGTATGGCTTTCATGTTCCCACAGAAAGTGACTAAATGTAATATTATTATTATTGTCATTATCATCATCATCATATGGGCAATTGCATTCCTCTGGGCCTCTTTGTTTATTTTAATTAGGTAAAACATTATTAAAACACAATTAATTTTATTTAAAATATTGTAGAGGTGGAATTCAAGTTACTTTCATCTGTCCTTCAACTCAACTCAACTCAACCATCCTTCATTACATATTAAACATACGTTTGTTATTAATACACTGCCAAATTAGTACAGATTTCAGCGATCTTCAGGGTTTCTAGCATTCTGACAGGGCAGTAGACGCCACATTCCCATGATGCAACACTCCAGAATCACCTCCACCCGGCAGGTGAAAAGAACGATTTCACAATTTTCCTAGCTGAAAATTTCAAAATCGTACAGCGCGACAACCTGGAGACTCCCAATAGCAGCCTCAGAATGACAAACTAGATGTAATGGTGTCTTCACTGCCACCGTCCTGCAGTAACACATGACAAAATGAAATTAAGGAGCAGCAGGCTGGGGTCAGCCCTGTACCCAGCATGAATATAAGGTTACAATTTGTTGGATGAAGGAGGCATTTAAAAGACAGAGAAATCAGTCTTAGAGGGGCAGCATGAGTCTGCATAAGATGCATAATCAAAGCAGTAAGACTCCACAAGTCGAACAAGGTGCCAAGCAAAAGCTAAAACAGAGATATTTGTGCAAAATATTCTTTTTGTCCCGACACAGAGAAATTCCCCTCTTTTTATGTTCCTCCCAGGAGAATTGTTTTTCCGTTTGGTATTATCAGAATTGTCACGATGGGAAAAACTCGGCTCGATGGGGAAACGTAATTCCCATCTGCCAAGAAAAAGGAATTCGGCACTCCAGTTAGCAAGGGGAGCTTGTGGCTTTTCATAGAATAAATCAATTAACGGAGATTAGTGTTAGACGGGCTTATAAGCGTTCAGGCTTACAAGCATTCAAGTGTTCTGGATTCATATTTGACCTTACATGCAGTTCTTTGGTGGAATAGCGTGGTCCAGTACAAAATGTGTTCTTCCGCTCGGGGCTGGCCATATGCGGATATGTTCCTCAGAGTTCGCGGGCTTTCTAACTGTACAGTTAGACCCCCTTTCTACTGCAAAGGTGCTGGTGCCGGCCCCCAGTTTGGAACCAGTACCATTTTTTTCCCAATTAAAAAATAAACTGGTGCCAGTGCTGTAAATTCGGCTCCTAACCGGCACCAAAACTTTGCTGGTCTGGAACCAGCACCTGTGATGTCATGAAAGTTAGGTGAAGGAACCAAGGTAACTTTAAAAGGAGCAGTTCACCCCAAAACGGAAAAAAGATTGTTTTAAAGGGCTCTAGTGCTACCTATCCATCTACAGTGTAGCCAAAAATTATTTGTACACTGTGGGAAAAAATGGTCAAAAATGGAAATTAAATTAAGGATATTGATTCTGAAATTTTATGACTCTTTTCCTCAATGCATTAGGTATTTCAGCAATTTTAGCCATATTGAGAAATTCAACTAACTTCATCCTGCTTGTGTAGAGAATGACCCCCAAGGTAACTAAGGGCCCTCAATCACGTGCCTCTTTAGAACACCTGCTCTTATGTGTCGTGTTGAATGATCTCTATTATGACTGGGGACTCCTGCCATTGTCACATATTTGTTCAACTCTATGAATAGCCAGGTGTACAAATAATTATATGATGCCAATAAATTACATTATTTGAAAACAATTCCAGAATAAGTTTTGAATAAAACCTTTTCTTGTTTCTTTACATAACACATGTAAATGCAATGTTTTAGACAGTTTTAGACAATTAAAAGTGTGTTCTTTGATATCCTCAATTTCGTTTCCATTTTTGACCTTTTTTCACAGCGAACAAATAATTTTTGGCTACACTCTAGGTTGTTCTGCTGGGAGTTGTCTAGCTTTTGAGATATTGGCCATAGAAATCTTAGGCTTCTCTGGATTATAGTGGGAGTGAATGGCATTCTTTCTATGGTGATTAAAATGCCAGAAAAATACATTTTTTTTCCAACAGCAATGTCTTTTACCAGATATCATGACTCGGTTATTGCATATAATCCACAGACTTTGTAGTGCGCAGTTTGATATATGAACTATATTCTTCTACCGAACTCTACACATCGATCATATCACTGTGCAGAAGATATTGCTGGTACTCGTGTTAATGTCTTCTGTGATTTCTTCAGTTTTGAGGTGAACTGCTCCTTTAAATAAAGAAAATGGCAGCTCTGGCGTTGTGTGGGCATGGTTTGTGATGTGGTTGCAGTGTTGTCACCCGGCTCCCTCTGGGCTCTGAAGTCAGTAGAAATGTGGGCCGGTTCTCGCTGGTTCCCAACTTCAGCACCAGCACCAGCGCAGTGGAAATGAGGTATTAGTGAACTGTGGTAGTAAGTTACATGTCTTAGGTTATCTTAAGGTTATTATCTTATTTAACAGGGAACAAAGATTCACTGCACTAGGTTACACGACATTTTCCACAATTAACGTTGAGTAATTGTTCTCTTCAGCGGTTGACTAATCATCACTCCGTTTGCATAACTAGTGGTCTGAAGATTAACTTTACTGCTCCGTCTATCCTTCACGCCACCCGCTTCCTGACAAACGCCTGTCATTTCCTGGATGCTGGACGTGCACGTGGGTTTGATTCCCTGGAATTCTGTCCTGACGCACGCAAATCAATATGTGTGGGCTCACCGACACGCAATACGCGAGCCATAGTGGGGGCGTCTCTCCCCCCCCATCTGCCAGAAATACTGACACCGACGACCCCGCACAGTCAGTTTAATAATGGCAGTATGTTCACCACTCAGCTACTGCCTCATCCAAAGTGCCGAACAATGTTTATATCTGGATATTTTACCTCAAAAATTCAGATTAAGTACCTTGCTTGCAACCTCAGTGGCCCTCCTTAAGATTCTTACGGTACATAATATGGAAAATATTTACAAAAACTGAATTATATTTACTATTAATTATAAATATACAGACGTGGACAAATTTGTTAATACCCTTCCACAAAAAACTATCTCTGAAATAACTAGAAACTGACCAAAGTTTCATGGCACCCCTAATAGTTTGTTCCATATTTAACACAAATGAGACTTTGCTTTTGATTATCGATTCAGTTGACTCTTTCATATAATTAAACAAATGAAAAAAGTTACGGCCAAAAAAGACGGTACCCTTAATTTAATATGTTGTGGCACCACCTTTTGCAGCAATCGCTGCCAACAACGATCTCTGTGCTTCACAATGAGGCATCTGCATTTGCCAACAGGCAGTCTGGCCCACTCTTCCTGAGTGTCAGGGTCCTCGTCCCAGATGCAGCAAAGCAGACCTAAAAGAACACAGACCCCCCTCTATGTTTCACACTAGGTATGGTGTTCCTTTCTTTTAAAGCTTCATTTTCCTTCTGTAATCATAGAGCTGATGTGACTGGCCAAAAAGCTCTAGTTTTGTCTCATCAGTCCAAAGGACATTCTCCCAGAAACTTTGGGGCTTGTCAACATGCATTTTGGCAAATTCCACTCTGGCCATCCTGGATTTTCTTCCACGAAGCCCATTAACATTCAGAATGCGATGGATGGTTTGTTCAGAAAGTGACGTACCTTGACCCTGGAGCTCAGCTTGAATGGTTGTGGATGGTCTCCTTGGCTCTTTTCCTACCATCCACACTATCCTTCTGATCAACCTGGGGTTGAATTTCCTCTTGCATCCACGTCCTGGGAGGTTGGCTACAGTCCCATCAACCTTATACTTTTTAATAATATTGGCAACTGTGGTCACAGGAACATGAAGCCGCTTGTAGATGGTCTTATAGACTTTACCTTTAACATGATTATCTATAATCTTCTTTCTGAGCTCCTCAGACAGCTCTCTCCTTTGTCGTCTCTGGTCCATGTTCAGAGTGATGCAGACAATGATACCAAACAACACAGTAGCATGTTCTTTCCCTTTAAATAGGCTGATTGGCTGATGAAAAGCTTGAAGGCACCTGTGATACTAATTAAGGTTAAACACTTAGTTTGAAACATGACTATAATGCAAGGATAAATAGTCTCTTTAGGGGCACCAACAAACCTGTCTGTACTATTTTAGTATATATATTTGTAAAATAAACAACAAATCATTTCTTTTCACAATTTTATTGGTTTACTCTATCTCATACTAAAGGCATGCTGGTATACATTCAACAATTGCTTTTAATTTAATTTTTAATTTATTTTCAGGAGAAATGAAGCATTGTTTCAAAGAGCTGTAAGGGTACCAACAAATTTGTCCACGTCTGTATCTTATGTGCATTGGCAGATAAATATTAGTATGCATGGAATTAGAATGAAACAGGACAGAAGATTTTACATTTCCTAAGATATTTAAAGTATGTTTACTAGCATTCCCAGTCATGAACAATCCGGCAGGATGTGGAGCCTCAACATCATCTTCCACGGCGGGATGGAGAGCTCCGCCCCTTTGCCCGCAAAAGCGACCTGCACACTGAGTCATGGACGCGCCAAGAGGCAAACCGCGTAATGTGACGAAACGCATCTCCTTCTGCTGCCTTCGAATGATTGTTAGGGCCATATGTCGGCTGCTACGACCAGCTAGCCTGATAGAGGGCAACAGACGCTGCCATGTTGAAACTGGATTAGATAAATTAGATTTGGCACATAAGGTGTTTGTTCACATAGAGGTAGAGTGTGTGTGTGTGTGTGTGTGTCTGTCTGTCTGTAGTCAGACCGCTGACTTGTATTTCTCTGGGTATGTAACCCCCCTCTTATAGGATGCCTGCAGATTAGGTGGGTGTCTGTTCACATGAGCGTGATATAAAAAAAAAAGGATTAGATAATGTAGAAGGAGTACTGATTACTTAGGCATGACTAAAATACCCATTTGCCATATTTATTGGATCTGTCACAGTTTCATAAATGAGACATTATTAGGGAATCCAGCTAATAAGGACAACTTTTTTTACCACAGATCATTTTTAGGGATTTGGTACCGTGGTGGTTTGTTGCATTCCTCAGTTCTTTCTTCTCATCATCTAAGTCCATTTAACCTAATTGGTCATCTCGAATCCAAATACACAAATCCTAAGACACTTAAAAGGCAGCGAACAACAAATCAGGCAAAATCGCAAAATCGCATTTTAGTCCAGGTCACGTGAGACAAAGCTACTTGAGCTTAGAGAGCATGGAAAATTCCTCTGGCAGCTATAGAGCCTGTGTTTGACTGGGCCTGGAGCAGCACATCAAAGGTACTGCGTGACTAACCCAGGAGAAAGAACCAAGCAGCCGCTGTGTTCAAAGTAACGCGGAATAACTGCTTAGAACTTCATAGCCGCGATTCTGCAAGATGATGGGGAAGGAGAACCAGGCCAGAACAAAAAGGGAAGAAAAAGGCCTTTTCAAAGCGTACAACCCCCAACTTCGAAGACGACAAAATGAGGCACTTACACACGTACGTGTGTAGCTGTTCTGGATGTGAGACTGCCTAAGATCTCCGACAAACTTCAAGGATGTCTGACTCAGATGTGTTCCAGGCCAGGTCACTCTGAATACCGTGGTAAGGGTGCTGCCTTGAGATTTCATTTCCAATCAAGCACATTTTATCTCTCTCCTTTAGGCACTTTCAGAGATTTAAAGACAAAGGCCTTTTTAAGTTTCTACACCCATATACAGCTCTGGAAACAATTATATATATATATATACTATATATATATTTTTTTTTAAATCTGCATTTTTAAATCCTGGTTTAATCCTGGTTCTGCTGGCAGGAGGCTACACTGCGAGGCAGGCTGCTTCCAGGCTATTAGTTTTTAAGATGGCAGTACACAGGAACAAGGTGAAGCAGGAGACACTGGCAATGACCAAAAATCAGCCAGGTGGATAGCAGAAGCAACTTTCTAAAGCATGACTGTCGACTTATCTGGCAATGCCTTACACACTGGAGGATGACCTCAAGTGACCTTAAAAAAATATTAAGTGATGTTAAGTGCACTGCTAGGACAATTCTTAACAGGCTCTGAAAAGAAGGACTGAAGACCCATAAAACAAGCAAGAAGCCCTTTATGGATGAGAAACAGGGAGGAGCCAAGTTGGAGTTTGCAAAAAAAGTTTATATTTTACAGAGAATCATGCCCATAAATTGAGAAAAGAGTGAAACTGAATATTTTGCTGTGGTCTCATTTTTTCCAGAGCTGTATGTGCAGCACAGAAACCAGGTACTTTTTAATTGAAACTAGTTTTATGTTTTGTCCATACAATTCCAAGATCTATACATGTTAAACTCAATCCTGCAAGACCGACTTCTTTGTCATGTCAAAGCCCAGGAAGCCATCTTGGTAAAAGCACAGTCTTTGCTAGATGACATTACAGCAGGGGTCTTTCTAAAAGCCCATCGATTCCTCCAGGCCTGTTTGACCTGCCATGATGAATCTTCAAGTTTCTCATATCTTCTATCCCCACTCGCAGCAGAAACCATCTCAGCCAAAACGCTCCCATCTGAGACAGGAGGCCAGCCAATCAAAACCCACAATTCCCAAGGTCTGCTGAGTTTAGGAGCTAAACGACACATTGAGATACTCATCTTGGCTTAGATAATGTGTGTGATATAAATGACATTCACATTGAGCAGATGACAGTGTTTTGACACAAATTCAAATTAAGATCTTCCCTGTAAGCCTGCTGACAACATTATACCTCAGCATTGTATGCATGTCATTTCAAAATGATGTTCTTATGAAATTAGCCTGACAGCAAGACAGTGGTTAGAACAAACAGATTTTTCTTTGATAAATGTGTACACTTTGCAACAATCACAAGACGGATGCAGATCAATATGGATAAGCAATTAAACGCACAAACGATATAAGAATGGATTCTTGCTGTTTACTTGACCTCGAATCCCTTCCACTTTCAGGTTGAAGGTCTGCCCTTGGAGCCAAAACACCCCCAAAAAACACCCCCACAGCAGTGGTTTGATGAGATTCCCTGGGGTAACATCAGGGGGCAGCCCTCGCCACATGCCTAAAGACCCAGCGCACACAGAGGGGGGTGCAGAGGTGGCTAAATGCTGCAGTTTCAGGGCAAAACTTTTTTCTCAATAAGCTACTTCAGTTATTTACTGCCTTTGTAAGCAGCGCTGTCCGTGCGGGGAATAGCCATATAAAGGCAAAGGGCTTTGCTTGGTGACGGCTGCAGTCTTATAAACAATGGGGCGTAAAAGTGTCAGAACAAACCCAATTGGACGCCTTGTTATGCCTGGCTTCCTGTAATTGGCCCATCTCCCCGTGATGAGAAGGGGCTCTAATTGGATTATTATTTATATTGAGGAATGATGCCCATCAAGGTAAAAGGCAGCTGAAAGTCCAGCAAGCCCCTTGGGGAGCAGGAGAGAGAGAAATAAACCAGGCAAAGAAAACGACAAACAGCTCAATGGTAGACTATTGTTTTCTCAGAATCACCTGGAAATCAGAAAAAGCTCAGGCCACAATGGTCTGGTTTTACAGTAGATGGTCTGTCCATCAGGGACCTTCTTACCGGCCATGAGCTGGAGGAGTGATTACCATCAGGACAGATAAAGAAACCCGCTCAGCATCACCGAGATACGAGAGCAGCTTCCTGGGCCTGCTTCAGGTTCTCCGGTCAGGCCTGATGGACGAGACGGCTGCTGCCATAACCTCCCCTGAGAGGCTCTTCACGGCCC
>JAODJU010000043.1:2935870-2948286 GCA_026776725.1 Gnathonemus echidnorhynchus
TTCATGCTAGGTTTACAGTTACTCTGCAGCCACTGGATTGATGAGGAGAAATGGAGCAGTTCTTGGCCAGCGCAGGCGCCCAGTAGAGCACCAGCAGGGTGTGGGTTTGGTGTTACACACATCGGGGGACACGTGTGAGTCTTATCACCATCAGGAATGCTGATGTGGTAAATCAGGGCTCACCGTCTCATCATCAAGAGCGATTCGTAGCAAATTCAGAACAAAAAAAAGATGATTGCAATCGCCACTGAACTCACATCTCCTCTGAGCTGGAAGGAGGCTATGTTTATTTGGCCCAAGTCTACAAAAATGTGTTTCTGACTTCTGAGATTTAAAATATATATATATATATATATCCTTTGGTCTGACAGGCTAAGGCCCTTGGTCAGGCTGACCTGTTAGCCAGAGGCTCTGCTGGATGGAGGTATGGAGGTGTCTGATATGGGGAGACGTGGGAGGTGCCACGATGACTTGAGAATGCCGACACCCCCCGCAGTGATGCTTCTGTAACACATTTACAGGCTCGTGGTATATAAATATAAGAGGCTGCAACCGTGAAAAAAAAATGAAACGCTGGGACCAAACTTCTAGTGCGGTTTTAATGAGGTTCTGGTTCCGCTGGAGACCCTGAACCATCCTGCCACCACACCCACTTCCTCCCCAGACATCCATATCCTGACAGCACTGTGACAGGGCGCACCAGTGACATCTTACTGGATGAGAACGGCACCATCAAGGTAAATGGAAGACAGCCCTGGAAATAAACCACCTGGAAGGTAAGCAGCTTCAGATCCAGAACGTACGGACAATGGCTGATTTCTAGAACATTCAGTGCACTACTGCTCTCCTGCCGTGCCACTGCATATTTTCTCACTGATACGGTGCTCAGTTTATGGGACGAGCGCATGAAATCGCAGATCATAGTCAAGCTGCCCCATAAACATTTTATTGAGCAGTGTTTTACTTGGAAGCATATTGGTGCTTTCTAGACTGAACACTTTTACAATAGTGTTTATGAAGATGGTTCCAATTCCCAGATTGATCTAGACACACCCATGTGATATCCAGGCAACAGCAGGAGCAAGTGGCGTGTGCGTTCTGCGTTAGCGTTAGCCACCAAGCCTAGGATGGCCTTTTCATGGGACCTTATGACCAATTACTTGCCATTACAAACCGGCTGGTTCGATCAATAACCATAGCCGGTGGGGGGGCGGCGGGAGACCGGCTGCCTGGCCCTCTATCAGAGGCAGAGCGGCTGCAGAGAGGTGAAATGAGACGTGAAATGAAGAAGACTCAAAGTTCTCTCTAGATGTAGGCCAGCCGCTCAGAGTAGAATACCACCCTGACACCGGGCCTCCTCCTGGCCTCTAACCCTAACCCTACCCAGTCAACTGGTCACATGACGGACAGGCCAAAAGACGCTACGTCATTGCTATACTAAAACTGAAGGTAAAGAAGGTCCTGAGCGAAACATGCAGTAGGCCCAGACCTGGACCCACTACCAGTACGGTTTCTGAGGTCCCCTGTGATTCCTCCAGTGAGTCCTTGGTGGGCTTTTAAGCAGACGGTTGGGGACAGCGTGCAACAACCAAGATAACAACTGCTTACAGCCATATGTAGCTTATATACTAATACCCAGGGGGGTTACAGGAAGCTCAGCCTCGCTCTACTTATGTCTAGTCATCTGCTTGGCAGCCATCTTTGTAATATGCTTTTTGCCACACTTGCTTTGGACAAAAGCGTCTGATAAATAAAATAAATGGACTCTCAGCCGGGTCCCAACTCAATGCTCTGTCAATCGGGGACACCTGGAAGAAGTGAACATTTTTGGGGATCTCTCCTGAAAACTGCTGAGTAACACTCCCTCACTCACCACAAAAAAAAACTCCACGCAATTATGCATATTGCCCCGAGCGCCCGCTAACCGGTTAATGGGCCACATGAATGCATGAGCACAATGGCTGTTATGCGGTAATTACCACAATGCTTAGCGCTGCCCCCATAAATACATCAGCCGATTGGTTGAGCACGGGGAAAATATTAGTGCTGCCAGACCTTTGTGACGATCGTGCCTCAATGACCAATGAAACCTGTGTCAACACACAGAATTTAGTGCTGAGGCCTTTTTGTCAACCTTGCACTTTTTCTTTGTGACTTATTAAGAAAGGGTTATATAATCAATATGTTCAATATCTTAATAGCCAGAGCAGCACGACCTTTCACTCTTTCAATATTAATGGACACAGATATTTAAAAACCATATCTGAGTGAAGGAAAGAAGGAACAGCGCCTCCATCAGCCTCAGTGAAACAACGCAGGCAGAATCTGACAGCAGGAAATGCCACGGGTTTTCCCTTGAATGTTAGTCAGCCATCAAGTGCCAGATGGCTACGACCAGGACTGGAAAAGCGATCATGGAAAATGAATGCATGGATGGTGACCTTTAAGAACTGAGGGGTAATATAGGAAAATTGTTTGATTGTTCATCATTTCTGTAAACAAAGAGCGAAATGTTTCGCTGTCAATTTCACCCATTTGGACAGCACTTCAACATGGTCCTTCCGGCAAAGCCCTCTGCTTACATGCTTATCTAAACACTTCATACATACAATGTATCAGAATAGATACAAGAGAAGACATTAGCACATTAGCATCATCGATCATGAGACTTCAGCACTCAATGGGTGCCCTCGTAAGATTTGGCTACCCACTGACTGTCCGACAACTCAATCCATACCATCCCCTAGCAACAAGTCGAGTACAGAGGAAGTACGGTCTAGCTGCTGGCTGATAACACGGTTTAATATGGAGGACATTACCATCCTGAAGAATCAGCACCACTGGAGTCCATAGATTCATCACAGGAAATCACCAAGTTTACTCACTCCGGCTATGAAACATTTGATGTATTAAACACGGCGCAGTGCAAAGCAACTCAATTTCAAATGCAGGAGATGTTGCATTGCTCTAGTCCTCCATTTTGTTTTCATTTATAATGAAATAATAAGACCTGTCGGGGGCCAGTGACTGTGCCGTGACTGAGCTCCGTGATAAATGTGACATTCTCCAACAGAGTTGATCGATGGCTAACAAACGCTGCCGCTGAGAGGTGGGGGGGGGGGGGGGAATCTGTGAGGGAGCACGTCCCAGTGCCCCTAGCCCGAGATAGGAGGTAACATGGGGGTGGAGGAGACATGGGCCTTTGAACACACAAGGCAAGCAATCACCCTCAAAGAAACCTTCACAGAGCTTCTGCCCCCAAAGCAGAACAGTACATCCTACTGCATAGCTGGGAAAAAAATCGGAATAATCTGAATCTGGATTCTTATTCTTAAGGTACGCGGGAGTGAAAAATATATATTACAAGCAAAGACCATTTTAGAGCCGGTTACAATTTAATATCCGTTCCAACATCAAATGGAAATCAATGGTCGCGCCCAGGAGGAGAAAGTCTCACCATGATTAAAGAAAGGGACTCGCCATAAAGAAAGCAGCGAGTTCCAGTCCCGGGGGGTGGGGGGGGGGGTGAAGCTCTTCATAGATGGTAGGAGAGCGCAGGAGCGTGAAAGGTGTTTTTTAGAAAGGCGTTCAAGGAGTTGAAGTATATAATGTGTCTAATGCATTGTGTTAATAAGCAAGAATACAGAAAAAAGACTCTAATGGAAGGACAGCAAGTCCACCTTTAGATGCTATATTTGTCTGCATCGTGCAAATAGAACCTCCCGTTAAATTATCCAGTACCACGCAAAACAAACTGCACTGATATCGACTGGTATTCCCACCTTTAAATCTGGGCCGAAATGGTTTGTCAAAGGGCAAAAAGCAGGGGAGACATATTACCTTTAACTGAAGATTCGTCATCCCCTTTAAGATCTATCACCTCTATTATCAGGGATAAACCTCAGTCCTGTTTATTTAAACAAAGGAGTCGTGGAGCCATGATGGACTGGGAGTTCACCTGGATAAATGACTGGATGCGGCCCATTGATGACCTGCTATTATGCCGTTTAATTAAACAGGAAGATCTGCTCATATACCAGTAAGGCCAGACCGCCACTGGGATCCACCACTGGGGAAATGCAACAGGGCTCACACTTATTCCACTACAAGCTATTATATCCTGGATAACGATGCTTCACGCACAAGACGACATTTTCTCAGTGACAAAAAACTGTTTTGAAGAGCTGGTTTATTCTCTGGGCTGTGCTGTGCGGTGGAGGAATATGAGGAGAGAGAAGGAGACTGGAGTGAATATCTGAGAATTTCAGGAAAAGGAGAGAAACAAACAGGGAAGCCTGGGGAGCATCCTGCCGGGAGAGACCACAGATCCAGCAGCCAAAACGCCACCCCGTCACTGCTGTATAATTAAGGCCCGTTGGCTTCCTGAAGCTACAGCAAGACAGAGCCAGGCACGCAAAAAACGGCAGAGGAGAGGAGGTCTGCATGTGAGCATGTCCAAAAAAGAACCCATCCGACTTTCTCAGTAGACTGCTTTTCAATCCATTTCACCTCACAGAGAGGTGGCTGTGATGTCAGACTGCGGCGGCCATTTTTAATCTCTAGGCAAAGTTCATAGCAGAAGCAGAACTTCAGATATTCAACCAAGCCGTTTCCACCGGAAAAAAACTAGATGCAGAAGGTGGCAGAGTTCAATATTTAAGTCCATTTTGGGTGCGAGACAAGTCAACGTTAAGAAACACGAAGGATGTCTGTTTTTTGATTTTATTGTCTGTTGCTTTTGGGTTGCTGATGCTGAGATTAGCATTCAGGTGCAAGAAAGCCAGACAGAGTAATGGGTTAGGACCTCCCACGTGGCTGGGACAAAGAGGCCTGGCATGGATATGAATCTTTCCCAAAACCCAGGACAGGATGAGATAAGGTCCCCAAAACTACACCCTAAATATTCAGAGGAACCCAACTGTCCCCAACACAGAGCCTCCCATGGGCTACACGGTGAACCAGCTGAGCAGTTGGCAACAGAATGACAAGGAGATGTCTTTGTCTGCCGGGCTCAGGGCCTGTACTGTTGGGCTGGGGGGGGGGCGCTGCTCTCCGTTAACCTCCCTGGAGGGTGGCGGGTTGTTGCTGTTCCACTGAGGTCGCATGTTCATGGTTAATTCACAGGGAGCACCATTACTGGGAGCCATCACATGTTATTTAGCGTGGGGGGGGGGGGGGGGCCACCAATCACAGTCCTCAATTATCCAATTAAATTAATTCCGATATGTAAATCTGCCTTGATGCATACATATAGGCTGCCTGTTCAGTCATTAACTGTCAATTCAAATATCTACTCACCTGCAAGGAACAAATACCGTGGAGTAAAATCGAGGTTTGGAAATGCGTGAAAAAAAAAAAAGCTGATTTTTCAGTGAGGGAAATTCTCACGGGACATAGAGACGTCTGAGTAAAAGACGTCTGGGGAAGTGGGGGGGCTCACCGGCACGTCGCCTTATCTCGGGTAGCAGGAGGATTTTCGGTTTGATCGGGCAACCCCCCCCCCCCAGACGGTCCCCACCATGTCACTGATTAGCTTTCGCGGTGCCGTCGGACGGCGGGGTTGCTCAGTGCTGCGAGTCCTCACAGTGTCCCTCACTCCGATTAATGATGTCGTCACGCCGGAGCCACGGCTGGCCGAACACCGATTGCAGTGGTGAGGTGCATCCCCAGAGAGTTACCACCCCCCCCCCCGCACATCACCCCCGCATCTCCTCACAGCCAATCAAAGTCCGGGCATCCATCCTGTGATGATGCACAAAGCCTGGCAACCTGACACGGCCCGGTCCAGTCCCCTTCTAATGTCTGTACCGGGCACCGCTAGTGCCGTATTGGAGGCCAGAGGCTCAGGACCAAGGACAGCATCCCCCTCAGCCCTGACCTCTCAGGCCACGCTCTCATGCATCTCCACAACTGTCATCGGTGTTAAAGCAGCAAAATACCCAGCTGTGTTTCATATAAATGGCTCTGAATTGAGAGCTTCGGTGATATGTAATGCCAATATTTCATGGGCCTCTTTGCTTGTTTACAATAAGCGTTACCTTTAAGTACCCAAACCATGCATGAAATCCGGTTTTGGCGAGCCGATAAAAGGAAAATAAGCCACCGCTATAACGGCACTTTAGCAAAATCTGCCTTGGCAAGACCTTCGCGATTCTCTGTGGCACTTTACATTTTAAATTAGTTCCCTAGCTGACATGATTCATGCTTTTTTTCCTGGACTTATTATGGTTAAGAACCTTACTTGACAGGGCCAGATCAAGGCTCTGGGTGGAACCTTAAATCTGCAATCTGCAGTTGCAGTCGCTTGTTTTCAAACCACACTATCCAAGATGCAAAAACACATCTACTTTCGGATAGGGATTCTCCCTTACTTCATAAGCACAGACGTCACAAAGAATCTTCAGCATGATTCTGTGTCTCCCTGCTCCGCACCTTTAAGCCAGGGAGGAAAGACGTCGATAAGCATCACAGACTTCCAAGCTGATCAGCAGCTATTGATGGGAACTGCATTAACTGCCCTGATTTATCCCCAAAAGCCGTGATCAGACAGTGTCCCCCTCATCCAAACAAACCGATTCAAAAAGGGGGTGCCAGAAGAGAAAAAAACAAAAGAGTGATTTGATTCTCCAGGGAGAGCCACCCTTCTTTCTGAAACGCATCGACATTCATTTCCAGCAGTGAATTACAATGAGCTTAAAAACTGGTGGAACTGCAACCTAGTGAGGAAGGGAAACAAAACTGATCTTTGCGGGGGGCGGGGGGCGAAGGCGAGGGCAGGGGTTTAAATACATGCATATAGAGGCCGACAAGGGAGGATTTAGAAAATGCCGGTGGGTTAATCAGCGTTATGTATCTATCGGCTACAGGCATCACATTTGTCAGCGCACAAACTTAGCGCCCTGCGAGGAAGACTGCGGCTATAACAAGTTATTCCAGACAGTGGTAACCTGGGTGTGTCTCACTCACCGCCATTTATTTATTTATTTGCCAGTCATATATTCTATAGCCCATTCTTGCGGAATAAAAAAACACCGCAAAACACGTTTCAAAGCACGACTGCACGTATCAATGAGATACTGAAGTGCGGTAGTTTTATCCAGAATAAACAATTAAGCCTATGTAAGGACTGCGCAAAAACACACAATCAGACCTAACTATGTTGTCATCAGTGGGGCAAAAACACGTTTTAAAAGTCGTATTGCAAATATTGGTATTTTCCCTAACCTGAAAGGCATTTTAAAATAAGTCGTTCTAACAAATGCTCTCCCACAGTAAACTTGCGGTTTACAAAAAAAAACGATTATTTTTACGCTTTGCCTCATGACTAATCAAATTCCAAAACGTGCAATAAAGTGATATAAATAAACTTATAAAATTGTATGTCTTGATACAATTATGTTTTAAAAATACCTTTCCATTTAATTATCTACGTCCACACAACTGTCAATACATTTAATTACCCGTAGCAGGTGTATGCCAGTTTTCAGATTTATCTACGGAAAATTAAGCAGGGTTAATAATAACGAAAGACGGCTTACCGCTTTGCTCGCCCAGAAAAACCAGTTTGAATTTTCTTAATGGGTTCCCGAAGTCATTACCCACAGACATTTTGGAATTTTAATTTCTGGGACAGGGATGATCAGTGTGGGTTTCGCTGGGATGTGCGGAGATCCGCTGTGGAGATGCGCTTCTATCGGCCGAGCGACGGGAGCGCTGCACCGCTTCGCCTGCCAGCTCCGGGTCGCCACTCTGCGCATGCGCGACCTCTCCCTCCCGTCCGCCGCTCGTATGGGTGACGTCATCTATACGGCTGCCGGTCTTCAGCGTACACTAATTAACCTTATGATATAATTAAGGATATATGTATCGCTTGCCAAAATGTCTGCGACTTTGTTGCCAGTGAATAATTTTACATGCGATGCAGTTTTTAAGAATATGCTTCCGTTTACATTCCCCCAGGTTAATGTTATTTTTACTTGAATTTTGAAAGTGAGAAAGGTATATATTTTTTTTTTAAGATGGTGCTGCGCGTCATAGCTCCATTTCTGCTGCCTCGCGCTCAGCAAGACAGAAATCTGGGCTCTTGTGTAAAACCTTTGAAGGTAGTTCCCACGTATGATTTTTTGACAGTAAAAACCCGAACACTGTACAAAAATAGTCGTTTTGAAGGTAATACAAAAATGGAAATATACAGCACAAGCAGTGAGTGTATCTGTGCACAGCGTTTGTCAGGTTTTCATAGGTGACATGGTTAAAAAAATCTTTTGGTTTTATAAATGCTTTCTTTATATTTAAGTACAAAGCTTGATTATAACACGGATATGCTTCATATTAAGACACTAGCAAAATACATGCTGCATCTAGGTTATAGAAATTTGATTTGAATATGAAAAGCACCTCTTCTTAAGAATATTCTGAAGCTTCTTATCGCTGTCCCCTCAAATTTTCCACATATTGATATTTTTTCAATTTTGCCTTTGCAAGACAAGTTCTCTGACTGCCAGAAAGCAGCTGTCGGCTGATCGTTCACTTCCTGTTCCGTTTTTTGTGAATGGTAGAGTAACATGGTGTCAAACCGGACCAACAAGGCCACTTCATGCAGGGGGGTTTTACACATTACAAAGCCATCCCTTCAACCTCCTGTCAAAGGGAGCATAGTTGGTGTTAGTTACCACTCAAACCACACATTTGTTTGGCTCATGGGACTTTTACTCACAAAAGTGATCTGAGGGCATAAGGAAAGATGATTGGTTAAGAGAGATAACCAGATTGCAGAGGAGGAGTGTCCAAGCACCTAGAGGCGGGACCAGCCGAACAGATATCTTGTTCCTGCTTCCTCTAGTTGCTTGGACCCCCTTGTCTATGGGCTAATAAGTTAGCTCTCTGAATCAATCATATTTTTGTTCTGCCCTCAGAACATTTTTGTGTAAGTAAAACTCCCATGAGCATTTGTGTGGAGCCCTCAGGTTTGGGGCTTCTAGTCACTAAATTTGAGGTGGGGGGGGGGTAAGGGGCCCCAAAATCACTGAATGGGAGAGATGCATTACATTAGGAGGACTGTTTGCAACTCACAGCTGAACACTGATGTGAACCGTAGGGTCTAGAGATAAATAAACGTTAAAGATTCTTCCAATATGGGCATATGCATTAGGATCAGTCTTTGCAATAAATACACTGAGTTCTCCTTTCGTGATCCTTCTTTTATCCAATACACGTGTAATATACTGAGGTACAGGTTTAAAGACAACACAGTGGATAAAAATAGCTTTCAGAAACACAATGTATAAATACAGAACGGTATAGCTTCCTGGAATATTATGTACACTATATACACATACAGCTATGTAGTCTGCTACAGATGTGGTATATTGGCATGTGATGGAGTTCATTTATATTGTGACATCCAGATATTGCCTTCTAAAGTGAAAGTGAGCCTGAAAATAGTTTGTACGTGAAAGGCACTTAGGCGCTCTGTGAATAGTAAGAGTTCCTAAACAGCAACACGTTTCTTGCCACAAGAAATCCAATGAGGCAGGAAAAGAGCAATAAAATGGCCAAACAGGCTGCCTTCTGGACGTCAGGTATGTTGGCCTTGGTGTTGGTGCACCTCGAGTGTCAAAATGTATAAATTGAGCAGCAGATGATACATGAGTCACCTTAAGCGTGGTGAGGGGTTGCTCCACATGACATGTTTGCATTTGGCGTTTAGGACGCATATGTCCGTGTTTCAATAAAGTCCAACTGAGCTAAGTGTTGTCCTCCTCCTCCTGGAAGAAGGACAGGCTTTGGAAGGTGAAGTGCGCCGTGACCCACAACAGCCACGGACCTGCAGAACAAACCTAAGGTCCTCATGGAAGAACTGGGCCCGAATCACAAAAGATTTTCTGGATTCTTCTCCAAGCTGTCGTCCTTGGCATGCCATATCTTCCAGCTCACGATGCCCAGGAAGAAGATTCCCATGGCCTTCAAAGCCACCTGGAGGCCCAGGTACCTGCAAGAGCACAAACAGGAATGAAATTCATCTCCCCACTTCGTACTTCACTCCGTGGCGTTCCATTCTGAGGTGACCTCTTTCCCAGGACGCATCGTCACAGGAGCAGAGCGGCGTAGTCCTACCTGTTTCTAAGGAGGTTGTTGTCATAGTAACCACAGGAGCCCAGCTTTGTGCCACACGTCTGCTTCCACCAAATACAGGAGGAGTCAATAACCATCCCGAATATGGCCGGGCCTGGCAACCAGGCTGGAAACAGGAGGAGAACGATTCGTGATGAGATTTCCTGCTCATTGGTTTGCTTGGGTGATGTCTTTGTCTACAGAGGCTCAGGCAGTTGTGTAATTTCAGTACTCAAAAAGAGTTGGGCATTTATTAAAAAAAATTAAGCATTATTTCCAAGGCTTTCTGGGGAGACTGTACAGTGGGACTTTCAGTTTGTAACGGTTAGATTGCAAATCAGAAATAACCGTAAACTGGACCTCTGTCTTAATTAGGACACCAGAGTGAATGTGGTTCCTGACAAGCCGATATCTCCAGTTGCCATTTCTTTGGGGGTTGGGTCTGCATTTACCATTCGTTCATGTTCTACTTGGTCATTCATTTCTGCATCTTTAATGGAGCCCGAAATTAGCTTATCAACACTAGGGGGAGACGTAACACAAATTTCCGTTCAGCGCAGGTTCTCTCATTAGAAGTTCTCATGAACCAGTCAGCCTATTCTGAAAGGTGAATAGTCAGAATCTACCAAAGGCAAGCAGAGATTATACCATCTGTCAGTCTATTCCAGTTGTTAACTTGATAAAAACAACTCAACAGAAATGAATGCAGTTCCGAAATCCTTATCAGTTGCAACTCACCGAGGACTCTCATGATCAAAAACTGCACTCCTATTGCGAAAGACTTATCTTCTTCGGGTGCGGTCCTAAAATTTAAGAAGATGCAACTCCTGGTCACAGTGCAGGGAATGGAGCATTTTTATAGGCAAAGTAATCTATGATCCATCATGGCAAGTTGTTAGGGAGGGAGCCCCAGGTCAGAATGAGCTGGCCAGGGGCAGAAAGCTATGAATTTAGTGAATTAGTAGAAGTAGCAGTTAGGTAAGAGGAGAAGGAACAGGGAGGAGAGCAGCAGCCTGGAGCTTCATTATAAGCCTTTAATGCTACGCCGGACTTGGGAGGGCGTGACTGTACCGGAGCACCGCCATGTAGACAGGGTTGTGGGAAAGACTGGCGATGAAGCCAGCCAGGGAGATGAGGAACATGACTGGCAGGAGGTAGTGTGGGCAGCTGTTGGTACAGGGACCCGGTCGGACACTGCCAACACCGTCTCCATCTTGGATACAAAGGCAGCCATTGTAAGCCTAGACAAAGAAGAGGAGACATTTAGATTTCGACTTTTAAAGAATTTTTTAAAAATGGCATTCAGGCAGGGGTACTGATTACAGATCGCATCTAAAATAGCGTGATAATTCACCCGGTGTTTGGTTTGAATAGCTAATTAAACCCGACAGAGCCCAATTAGTCCTGGTACGTTTTGTTCCGAGAGAAAATCTTACCAGTGGCAGATCAGAACTAACAATCCTTTGTTAGTTACCGTATTAATTACAACGCGTTAATTTAAAACTCACAGTACGTAAAAGTGCACAGTATGAATTCTAGAGTGTATGCTTTTTAAGTCGTAAATAATTCCTCAGGTCTAATGAGAGGTATGATTTTCTGAGGTCACGAAGAATTAATGAGGCTTTCATTTGCCAGTGAAGCCGCCTGGCTTTGGGTAGTGAGTAAAGCAATTAGTCTTATCAGTCAGTTAAACCCTTTGGCTCTGCCTGGTCGATGAAGCAACCTTGTTTTGATTGGGAACAAAGTTCCCTGGGTTACAACGGGTCAGTGAAGCAACCTCATTCTGAACGTCTGGTAAAGCAGCCTGCGATTTACGGGCGGTAAATCTCCCCCGCCTTCGATCAGTCAGCGGAGGCCCTTCACCTGGGCCTTGCGCGGATTCTCAGGGTCCAAGGAGTAGGTGGTGCAGCCGGCGTGACAGGGGGAGACATATTCCCTGTTGTCCGAGCCACACACGGGGTTGAAAGCTGTGTCCAGGCAGGAGCAGTTCGAGATGCAGAACGGACGAGATCTATTCAGAGGAGAAAGAAAATTCAGCTCTGCTTTCATTCCAGAAAGCCTGTGGCATTGTCTGTGTTCCCGCTGGTAGCTAAAAAAAAGAACCAGCACCGGACAAAACAGGGAAAACGCCCCTAAAAACTACCGTTTGTCCTCAAGATGGGAACAGATCCGCAAGATCTTATAAACATTTTTTTTTTCCAGTAGCATTCTGCATGGTGTGACCAAAAGCTTAGCGGAAACATGACGACATGATCGCAGGCCCCCCAGGAGGGTCTTATTAGTGGGGGGGGGGGGGGGTGGGG
>JAODJU010000043.1:2952749-2964333 GCA_026776725.1 Gnathonemus echidnorhynchus
ATATGGGACTGAAACACCGACATAACAGAACAAGAGAAAGTGAAGCAATAGGACAGAGACGCGGGGGGGGGGGGGGGGGGGGATTAAAAAAAAAAAAAACAAATGCTGGCTCCACAAAGCACTCTCCAAGCCAGAAGCTGAGATCCTGCAACTAGCTTAGAAAACCCGGAGCAAGAAAATGGCCCCTTCCGTCCTTACTAACTACCCAAGAGCAAAGCCTTTATTTGGTGGATGACAGACAACTCAAATAACCAGGTCATGATAATCAGTACCAGGCAATGTCTAGTAATCTGTCAAATGATTCCAATAAATATGTATACTGAATAACACTATACAGCAGCAGTCTTGGTAAAATACAGGAATACAAACTATCCATCTTTACTGTTAAATTCACACTGAAACATCAAACCAAATGGGCTCTGCTCTGTCACAGAAAGTAATTACACAAACATGTTCTAAGGGCATAACAAAAAAAATTATTGGTCCAGAGAGACTGTAGAGGAGGTTGGTCCATGCAACTAGGGGAGGCAGGACCAACCAATCAGATGTCTTGATCCTGCCTTCTCCTTGGACTCACCTTTACAATCTGATTTGTTCTTTCTCTGATCCAATAACTTTTCGTTCTGCCTTCAGAACATTTCTGTGTAAGTAAAACTCCCACGAGCCGGTAAATACCACCCAAGTACAACAGCAAGCATGGCATTTATTTATCACGCATGTGTTCTACACCAGCCCAAGGGTAAACAAATGGTACCAGCTCTCCAGCTGAGCGAAGACGAGTTAATAAGTAATATCAGACTATCGACACTGTATGGAGTAAAGTTATGTTCTAGCTATAAAAGCCAAAGAAAGGCTAATAGGTCAAGACATAGCAGTAGCATTTAGCTACAATCAGAGGCAGACGGGATTTCTGTGCTCACATTCTAAGCCGGAGTATGTGTAAGGCTCGGACAGGAAGTGAGGCAGAGTCATCAGGACGGCACTGAGAGCCATGAGCAGGCCGCCCATCCCGATGAACCGGGGCCGGTGGACCCAGCTTCCCAGGTAGCTCACGAAAATGATCAGCACCGTGTTCCCCACCTGGGAGAGAAGGTGCAACCTGTCAGACTGAGCTCAGAGAGGAAGGGTGTGCAAAGAAGATCAACGATCATCCCAGACTACTGCTTGCCATCAAAGAGGAAGTTATAAAATCTGACCTCTGAGCAAATGGCATTAATTTAACTTGTCACCGTTAGAACTTTGCAAGAACATTGTCACAAACACAGAAGGCATTTCACGTGGCTAACGGTCCAGAATAAAGGCTTAATAAAGCCCAGCTCATCGGAGAAGTGTAACACGGAGGGCGCCGTACCTCATGAAGGGAGGAGATCATGCCAGAGGAGAAGCTGCTCAAGCCATAGCGACGTTCAATGGTGGTGAGGCTGCTCTTCAGGTAGGCACTGTATAGCAGCTGGCTCAGCTGTAGGAGGCCATGGCAGACGACGAAGAACTGCAGTAGGGGCAGAGGTGGAACGGTCAGGTTCAGGAAGTGAAAATTCAGACCAAGATTTTCTTTGAATCAACCAGCTGAGTAAAAGAAGTCACTAACACAGAGTATTCATCGGATTGGTTGGAACAAAATCTTGATGTGGACTTTTACTTTCTGGACCTGAACTTTCCACCTTTAAAAAGGGGTAAGAGAGACCCAGCACTGCTGACATCTGCACCAGAATCAGGTATAAACTACTCAAAGCGGCTCTCAGTTGAGTATATCTTGACCCCTTTGATAAAAGCCTATAATTCAAGGTGTTCGCTGATACTGCTACCTAACTGCAGGTACTTTGTGTCTGTCGGTTCCTCAGATTTGTTTTATGAGAACATTTAAAAGGGCATTTACTGTGCAATACTTCACTAGTGCAGCAAAATTAGAACTTTGGTTACAGCACAGGAACTTCTATCAATGGGTTTAGTTGTTAGAACATCTGCCACGTCATTGAAATGGCAGAACAAACAGGGAACATTCCATCAACTGTAGTACAAAGTTCACCCCTTCCCTACTACGAAGTAGAACAGCTTTCACGTCACATGGCATTTATCCATTATGGCTGTGAGTTTGTGTTTTTGTTTCAAGTGTAAACAGTTGTAATGTGGAAGGGTTCCCCATTGCAGCAAGAACTGGTCCACATCTGACCACAGTAGGTCATCTTTACTACATCACAGGGTGGCCACAGACTTGTTTCAAAATGCCAAGAACAATTCTCATAGGATGGGAAGAAACTTTGGATTCCGTCCACGTGGTTCTCACTGGGGTGCTGAAGCAATTTCTGTTTCCTTCCTCAAAAGGCCGCAGGCTGCCAGATCTAAGATCGCGATCACATTCCAACGAGGCCACAGGCAAACTGAGCTCCATGAGATAAAGATGCAATGGAGAGAGAGTATAGAGATATGAAAATAATGTGCTCAGATACAGCAAATGATTATGACATCATAATCACTTCAAGGGAAACTGCGCACCTTCTGGATGTAAACATTATGTTCTAATAAACCTAATTTTGAATTGTGGTACTATTTGTTTCTCAGGATTGCTGATTAATTAAACTTGAAAATTGGGCAAAGCTTCTATTACAGCAGCCTTTACATAGGACCCCGGTGCCCAGCTCCTTTTCCCTATGGTACCTTAATTACCCTGGAATGCGTTAAACGAGGCCAGGCCCAGTCCATAGTGCATGGTCTCTAGTCTGATTGAAGAGCGCTTAAGGAAGCGACTCCAGTCAGAACCCTGGTCAGGCCTGGATGGAAATCTCCCAGCAGCCCCCAAGTCCAAATCAACATCCAACCTACCGCAGCACAACTTCATCAGAGCGCGTTAAGCAAGCAGGCGGTCGATTGGCCCAGACTCGGTGAGCTGTCTAGTAGGCCGAGGAGGAATTTGGACCAGATTTACAATGCAGACAGTTAACCAAAACCACCCTTCATGCCCGCCGCACACTAAACAAGTAGAGTAGAATAAGCCCTCTGTTTAATTCTGTAATCAGCCGTCTGGCATTCAGCGCACACTAAACCCCACATGTACACTCTTGCTAAAATTATTGCCCTCTGGGCACCAAAGGATAGATCATTAAAACCTAATACATACTTTGCTATTGTGAGCATACAGTTTATGATCTGTTAGAGGCTGGTAGCTAAGCCAATATGATCTGTCCAATTGTTTACTAAAATAAACAGTATTTCACAGTGGGAAATAAACCGTGTAAAACGTGACAGCATTTACTCATGTAAATGTGGCCTGCATGGGTGAAACTAACATTTTCGCCTGTGGAAAAAGAAGTTAAAGGAAAAGAGGACTGTAGAGAGTTTTAGTGTCAAGCAGAATTAATCAAAATCATTTGCAACAATCAGTTTATGATTTAACAGAAAAAGCGGCTTGTGGGTCGACGTAGAGATTCACGAAGCCCTGTACTTTAAAGGTCCCCTTCGTTAAAGACTCCGATTGCACCGACGAACACTTGCAAATTTTTGGGAGTCACTATCTGCAGCCGAGAGAAGCAACTGCACCCTGACGGCCTGATAAAGCCGTCGTAGGACACAGCAGATGTCTCTGCGCTTCTGTCCGCGACGCCCGACGGATCAGCGGAGACAGGCCTTTTCTGGCGGGACCCCGTGGCAGCATCTGTGGTGAGGATGCCGGCTCTGCGTGGGGGGGGGGGGGGGTTGAAGTAGCCCTTGTTTGTTGCCTGATGTCTTGCTGGGACAGAAAAATAACGGGAAGCGGGTTTCCATGGCGCCCCTTTGTGTGCTGATGCACTAAAGTCATCGGCATCCCAAAATCCAGCTTCAGAGACAGAACAATAACCGGTTGCCGTGACGACGCCGCGGGGGGCGTAGAGTCAGCTTCTTTAAAGCCCATCCTGTCCTAAGATTGTTATGCTTTCAAACAAACACACTGAGTTAAAAATACTTCCTAGAATTAATCATGTTCAGATGAAGAAAGACATCGGAACAGGACTCTCCTGCGATCTCTTTCGGCCTCGGAATGTGCTGGACACTTAACTATTCTCCTGCACTGTCTTACTGAACGTAAGACAAGGAAATGTTTATGTAACCTTAATTGCACATTAATGCCCATTTGTACTTTCCAAATCGAAACAACCACTATGAAACATCCGAGTGCTTAAAAACAGGCCTACGAAGCGTGGGAAATGTGCTTGTCAGAAGACCAAGGAGTCCATCCATCTTCGAACCCCTTATCCTGGTCAGGAGGTACCTAAAGTCCTCTAGGCAGGAAGCTGGGTGCCCGCCCATCGCATGGCACATGCACATAGATCAGGCAGTCATGAGAGACGCACAGTATATTGCCATGTGCTGATATTTGTCAAAAATCGACATATCAGCATCTGATGTGTCAACCTTGACCGATATCGCTGGCTAAAATTTATTCAAACTTAGCAACAGCAGCTGAGCCAAAGTCCAGGGAAACGGAAGGTAATGTACCCAGTGAACGTGGTGAAGACCGGCATCGGTAGAGGAATGTCACGCTCAGATGGCTTTCAGGGCCATGCTGGTCAAATTTGCATACAGCTGGGTCAGTCTGAACTTAAGTCTGGCTAAGTTTGGCGTCACTGAGAAATTCTCCAAATGAATAATCATCGACCGGAGTCTCCAGTTGGCCCGACAGCTAGAGCTGCTGTCTAACGCCAAAGCGCAGTTGATGTCTGCTCCATCTCATCAGCTGGAGGTGACTGGGAGTTCAACATTGTTTTACCACGTAAACGACTCTGCCTGATCTTAAGGCATCAGTAGCTTTCTGGCTAAGTACTGAAATAACCTTCTGACTCTTGACAGAGATGTCAGTCAACAAGTAGCCTCCAAGGACACCATCTTTTCTGGGGGCACTGACTTAGCAACCTCCAGTCCCCCCCCCACAGGTTACATGGAACCACTGCTGCTTCGGATCAATGAGATTGGCTGGGCTCCAGATCCGGTCAAAGAGACTTCTTGTGGTATGTCTGCTGGCTGTAAACAAAGCCCAGGAAAACAGGCAGTGGAAGTTTCTAGAAGTTCAATGACAACACTGAAGGGAGACCGAAGTGCTAAGACAGCTTCATTTTAACAGTGTTTTATTTGATGAGATGGATTCTAAGAATACTGATGTGATGAAAATCAGAAGTTTTCTCAGAAGACCATTTTAATTTGATTATTTAATCTTTTTTTTTTTTTTTCCTGTTGCCATTATAACTAAAAAATAAATAACAGTTCATGGCACCCACTGCAGAGATATAATGTGCTTTTAAGTAAAAAATAATGATGGAAACATAGAAAAAAAAAACTGGCAAAGATGTACATTTTCCATTGTGAGTTCAAAGAAAGCATTTTCCCCTCCGAAAGATCCAATAAAACAGGATTCGACGGCAAGGCTTTGTGCAACTTCGTCTGGATGTAGTTTTGTGATGAAAAAATGCGCCGAGTGTTTTGCTGAGTATTACTTCCGTCCTGGCAGAGAAACATTATCCAGCTGTTTCCTCCTGAGCGTCAATTAAGTTCGTAGCCCGGCGTTTCATCCTTGATATATCCTTAATAACGCAGCATATATCAACGTGACAACGTACTGTGTTATGAGAGACCAGCCAGACGAGTTTGTTCACTATTTTTGCAGGTGTTCGAAAAGGGTTGACCTCTTATTCTAATTTCAGACCACAACTGCCCGAAATATATCAAGAAAAATTACCTCTGTAATTTTCTGACTCCTCGATCCATCCTAGAGAGCGTACAAACGTTATTTATGGCGTTGGGTTTATAATGGCCAGTGTAAGTCCCACGGGTAATCTTAGCACCAAAGAACATTCTTCCCACAGCGCGATCCGTACATATTAAAAACATTTTCTCATTAAAGACGTCGTCTAATCCTGCAACTAATTTAGGGAATCGGTATCTCAAGGACGCTAGACGGCCCGCCAGGAAGCTTATGTTTATATGCAAGTTTCAGTCCGCTGCCTTAGATGTGAGAGGTGTGGGTCCAGTCTCTCTGGGGCTGAGAGAGACTCATGCGGGTCCCCAGTGCATACAGCGCCAGAACGTACAGTCTCCAAAAAGCCAGCCCTTCCTGGCGTTTGTAAGACCCTGCGTGGCATGCAAAAGTTATTTCTCTTAAGATATGGCCTACTTTTAATTTCATACAACTCAAGCTGCAGCAATAATTTATTCCATATTTACTAAATAAGATATGAGCAAAAAGCACGCCGGACTCCAACTGGCAAGCGGCCACATCCACACTCCAGGTGGATGGACTCACCGTGCCCCGGATCGCATATTACCGGCAGGACAGATATACCAGCACGGAGGAACGAATTGCATACGTGCATCCATGCATACACACCTGGCTGTGAATAACTTTGTTTATGCGGGTTTCGGTGTAAGTGCTCTATCCGATCTAACGAAAACGACACTTCGGTTTGATTCCAGTGCAATGTGACGCGCTGAAGATTTTATGTGCAAATGATGTACTGTTTCTACTAATTGTTTCAACAAGTTTCTGAAATAACTAACCAAGATAATGAAGATTAACAGGTGCCACCATAATGTTTTTGTTTTTTTTTTTACTACTCGCGTGAATAAATATAATTGATCCTCTTAATTCACTGGGCACATTATGATCCATCACTTCCGTTACTCTGGTCTTAAATGACTCGCTCATTAAGCACAAGCCCGAAACTAATCGTTCTCGTGGACGGTAGAATAACGTACAATTGCAAGAACGGTGAAAAAGATTAAGTGAGAAATATACTTAAAGCATCAACAAAACATTAAATCCACAAAACAGAGAATTTTCCAAAGGGGTTATTGTTATATGCACGTGAAAATGAAACTGTAATAGAACAAACACAATTAAAACAATTAGAATTATTATATAATGAATGCAGGGAATAAACAGGACATACCTTAATGTTATAAAATAAAGGAGTGGTACTCGATTTTGTTTTTTTCATTTCTTTGGTCTGCATTTCCATTTCTCTGTAGTAGCAGAAGAGCCGTTTCATATGACAACAAACTTCACTTTGCCTGTAAGCTGGCGATCAGGGGCTGACTAACCTGCAGGTCTCTGTACTGTGCGTTTTCCGAGGGCTTTTTATGCATTTCTGTTATGCAATCTGACTCTGCCCACAAGTAAGTTTGCGGGGAGCCGCTTGTCCACAAGTGGGATGTTACTGGAAGAACGAGCAGAGAAACAATAGGAACATTTTCGCAAGTTATATTCACAAGGTCGTATTAGTTTATCGATAAATAGTCGATTCTGTAAGCGACTGTACCGGTATAAAGTTAAACTTTAGGTAGGCTATGCATGTTTAAGATAGTTATTTTTAATGTTTACTCCGTAACATAGCCTATAGCTTAAGTCTTTGATTGGGGAGCAGTACGAGTTGATATTTAAGCTAATCTTTTACCTCCGTGTTATTAAATTGATCTTAAGCAGACTCTTTAAAAATACTGTAGTCTCAAAACTTCATCAGTTAAATAAAATCCATAGAAAAACAATATCACGTCTCTCGCTGTGACTTTTAATACCATACAGCCTAGTGTCCAGTTGTGAACAAATCCGCCACCAAACCCACAAATGAACTTACTCCCAATATGACCGCTTTTCCATCGTGAGAGACTGTGGTGCGATGCTCATCCTAGACGCAATTTTCCTCAATTATGAACCGAAAAGCATTAAGCGTTTATAGGCGGACTGGCCCCCAAAATAAACAATAGATCTTACTGAGGCAAGTGTTCGCATGAAACCCACCACCTGGTGGGTCTCCCCATGTCTCGGATCTTCTGCACGGTGCACGTGCCAAATGCCTCCAGGTCACAGTTAAATGGCACACTTGCAGTGTTTGGGTGGTAAAGGACTAGATTCATAAAATACTGAGCCCTATGGATCCCAGCAAAAAGGCTTTGCTGTGTACAGTTCTGAGACACCCAGAACCGGATTTGTACCTTCAGGTGCGTAGCTGGGAATTCTGTACCCCCTGACAAAATGTCACTTTGGTCCCCCTGTCCCCCTGGTTGACGTCAGGAAGCGGGGGCTCCTATACAGTGCTGGGCCTCCCCAATTTACCAGGGTAGTCATGATCCTCCTACACTTTCTTATCTTGTCCTGTGCTCTACTTGTTCATACAACTAAAAGATTTACCAATAAGCACTAAGTTTTGGCAAAAAGAAAAACAAGTTATTAATGCCTGCTCAGCAGCAAGTGAGATTCTCTCAGCACAATATCATATTATTGCAGTGTTCTCCGTCATGCCAGCATCAGATCCTGGCCTCCTACGGGAAACCAGAGACTTCATATTTACACTTTGGAGTTGGAACCAACATCATTAAAACCACTTAAGGCTGTTGGCCAGTTACCTCTTGTAGCACTTCAGACATCACATGCTGTCACGACACGGCATTCAACAGTCGAACAATACAAATTACGCATTTAGAAAGAGTCATTGTGCCTCTGGAAATATTATGTCAGTCTGTTCCCCTAAGTCATGTTTCCTTGGGCTAAGAAAACAATGCTGATTGAACACAATAACAAAACACTTATAATGTTTCAGTATTTCCAGGTATTTTAGAGCATTTATTAAACATAGGAAGAAAATACTGACCATTAATCTTTCTTTCCTTGGAACTTGCTTCAGACACCACACCCTGCTTCGGGTGGCCTGCATATGATCCACAGTACAAGTTCTCTCCTAATTCTGCTTGACCGAGGGGAATTCTGTACATTAACAATGCATCTTCAAGACGTGGAATGAACCTTAATTTGAGGGTAGGCAGGCTATGAGCTCCAACCAGCATCCATACGGAGTAACTTTCCCTAGAATGAGTAGCGGTGCTCAGCCATTCTGCAAAGCCGGGAGTCGCAGAGGTAGATGATGCACGGGGGACACACAAAGACATTGGTCTTCAGCTCTTCAAGCTTCAGGTTTTCGACAGCAGACATCCTACTGCAGCTTCAGGAGTCAGCTGGGCTATAACAACCATAAGAGGCTCTACAAGCAACTCTCTCCTCATCGAAGTTTGGAATGATGGAGACTCCATTAATAAAATGGAGAGTATTTGTACACATTTCCCCTGAGTAACACTGGGTAAGCATCACCCAATCCTGCTATCACATCTTGTAAGGGAGAATAAGACAACGGATATTATTGCTTCAATTAAATGGGCAGCTTGTAACAGGATTGAGTCTGCAATGCAAGCTTTATACACAAATGTGGAAATGGCACGTCTGTCAATCGAACAGATATATAGTATGATGAAGTATTTTTATACGACACTCCGGAAAAATAATCATAAAACAACGGGTTTGTATCACCGGACAAACTCCTGGGACTTCATGAACTTTACCACTGGTCACTTCAACCAGGGATCCGGTTTGCAGTTCAGAACTGAAGCTTTTAAAAAGTATCATGGGCATATTTCAAGAGACTTAGTGGAATATGGAGAAACAACTTTGTTTACAGGATCAAACCATAGGGGAGTGAAGAGGAACATTTTAGCCCACTGCTCTGGGGAAGGTACTTGGAAAGCAAGCGGAAGTGTGGTCACCAACATCATCATTAACCAGAGGCTGGAGATCTAATTAATGAAAAACAGGAAGTTAGTTCACAGGAAATCTGCCTGCGTCAAGACAACAACTGATACTAACCTGGTATTCCTCACCCAGCGTGCTTTCCAGGAACCCAGCTATAGAATGTGTGAGCGAAAGATGGCAAAAGCCCATTTGGCACTCGGAGACGCATGCATACGTGCCACGAGGCCCTTGGCATCCCAGCTCCAGCAGGTCAATTTCAAACAGCTCCACAGAAACCAGATTCCCCATCACAGGGGGGATTTTTTATCCAGTTAAACATCTCCTACGCGGACAACTGACATGGGAGGCAGTGACACACCAAGCTCATCAGAAAAGTGAAAGAGCAAAACTGTTAATCCAGGAGTAATCATTGCATACCACTCATACTTGCATTAATCAGTCATAGGGCATCAAAGTGCCCAAACTACATTGTTAAATTTGCATGGCCAAATGCCTAAAAATCTGATCTCAAGTTTAAGCTGATCAGACATGGAGATAACTGGTAAATTGATGTGCGTCCAGGAATATTAACAGAATACCGTAGGATCAGATGGCAAGGCTCAAACGGCAGCTGCAGGCACTGGTTGTACCATGACTGATCGACAATCTCCTCTGCCAGAATGGGGGCTTGTTGGTGAAGATGCAATACAAAGGAAACTGCAGGAATGTTCCTAGATGACTGATACCCACAGGATGGTAAGCTTTCTTAGTTGTAAAATGATTGTTATTTGAGAGAAAGATTCATTCACACATGGAAATCTCAAGAAAAACATCCAAACGAAACCACGATCACTCTGGCAGCAACGTCAGCTGGGTCATGAATTTACAGATCATTGTAACATTACCATCATTTAAAGTGGAACACACTATAAACGATTATTGTTTCTCTTGAGAACAGGGTAAGCTCATTTTAAACTGCATGTGAACCTTAGACAATATAACAAATTTGGCAAAAAGTGAGACTGTGTATGACACCTGAACTCTTAAATGCAATCCCTGTTAATAGGTGGAGCATTTATAGGTAAAAGGTTTGCTGATATGAACCAATAGTTTTGCTGTACATAACAGTCTTGCGATTGGTCATATTGGTCATCAGTCATGCTTGGGAGCTCCACCCACAGAGGTTTGAGTCCATGTGTCAACAATAGCTTCAGAAACATCCTCGAGACAGGTTCTGGCATCTTCTCATCAACAGCCTGGTCCTTTGGTGCCCTCTCTCTTCTGGAGAAGATTCTCTCAAAATAAACTTATAAAGTAAAACCGTAGCGAGCTGCTCCTCTCGGACAAAAGAGAAAAAAATGGGGTGGGGGAGCAACTAAAAAAAACTGAGATCAGTTTTAACCAGGCTACAAGCTGAGATCAGTTTTAACCAGGCTACAAGCTGAGATAATGACCTAGTAGCATTTACCCAAACATTTAAAAAAAGTTAAAACTGTACGACACAGCGTGAGCAGATCAGTCTTTTTTTTTGACCTGTCACCAGGACAAAAACTTTGCACGTCCTGCACAGAAAACTGAGAAAAGAAGCTCAGTTACAGGTCCAGAAAGTTCCTCGGAGGCTTTGTTCAAAGCACAAACAAGTAAATTATCATGCAGTAGCGATGTAATGCATCCATGTTCGCCTGGTTATCAGTCTGAGTCTGAAATCCTTCTTTAACAATTTCATGTTCTTGCAGATGTACTTCTTCCAGGGCAGTGCCACCGTTGGTCGGGGGGTGGGGGCCGGGTTTCAGACATAAGCCCCGAGAGCTGCATGGAACTCGGTGAGGCACTGAACGAGCTGCTGGAATTTGGGCCTCTCTTCCGGGTCCAAAGCCCAACAACAGGCCATCACTGCAAATCTACATCCAGAAGAAAAATAAAAGTCAAATCTTTCCCAACAATGTCTCTTACTCCAGAATTACTCCAAACTAGTGATGCGCGGGTCGGGTATTTTTCCAACCCGCGGGTCCCGCTTTTATGAAATTATATGGCCCGCCCCCCCCCCCCCCCCCAAAAAAAAGA
>JAODJU010000043.1:2964433-2975202 GCA_026776725.1 Gnathonemus echidnorhynchus
TTATGAAATTATATGGCCCGCCCCAGCCCGCCCCGCAAATAAAGTGACAATTTCTTTACCCGCCCCAACCCGACCCGTGGGTTACCCGCGGGGTCCGCGGGTTACGAGACGACCCGCGCATCACTACTCCAAACATGTTTGACGTAATAACATCAATCATACTTCACAGACCAGTGTTTCTCAACCCAGTCCTTGGGGAACACTAGACAGTCCACATTTTTGCTCCCTCCCAGCTCACCTGACCCGAACAATAAAGAACAATGATGTATTCTGGTACAGGTGTGCTGGAAGCTGTGAGGCAGCACAATTGTGTACTGTCTGGGGGTCCATGAGGACGGGGTTGAAAAACGCTGCTCTATAGAGTAACTGCAGTAAGTATAGTACTGTTCTACCATAACTATTTCCAAATGGAAGTAATCAATTTACATTACTTCGTTATACCTCAGGTTCAAACAAGTTGAGACTAACAGGATATAAAGCAATTCCTTTAATCTGCCAGTATGTCTCAGGCCTGTGCCTTCACTCTGACAGATCTTCACCCCTTCGCGTCATCTGAACGTTGAGCGACGCTCTAAGGGGAGCGGTAGTGAATGGCAGGGTTAACGCTCGCTGACGCAGATGCTGGAATATTGGCCGGAAGCCTGCGAGCTGATGTGACCTGCTGTACCATTCAGAAGAGGCAGCACCAGCAATGGAGTCCAAACGGCACAGCGATAAAAAGCCAAATTCATCCATCCTTACAGGTCGATACTTAACTGGTCAGAGCATTCTGTAACACGACACTCAGCTGTCGTCGCAAAGGACAAAGATACCTGTACACCGCAGTTTCGTCTCACAGGTGACAACTGCCTGTCAGTACTGGGCTGACATTCTGTTGGCTTGCAGAACATGCCCTGAAGGGGAAGCAAGGGGGACTCACAGTTCATCTGGGCAGTTGATCGGCTGTGCTATCCTATAGCCATCCTTCAGGTATGCGGCCATCTCGAAGGGGTCGATGTCCACGTAGGGCGTCTGTCCCAGAGTCATGAGCTCCCACAGGGTGACCCCAAAGGCCCACTGTAGGATAACACGGACAGGGTGAGGACACACACCTCAGGGCACAGGCTGACCAAACTAGAAGGGTGTTAACTGCAAATGGCTTCCCAGCATGCACTGCACTATGAGCGTGCATGAATTACACACAAGTCATGCTAGTTGGCTCTCAGCATCCCATTTATTCAGGACTGTGGGCTGAAGAGGAAGGATTGAAGCGCTTGAAAACTCAGCCTTGTAAACTCACCCCCCACCCTGCCTAAAAAGCATCCAACCATACAACTCCTCCCATACAAGCAAACATAACCTCACACCACGAGTTCATGCAACTGGGTACCAAGGAACAATCAGCGTAAATGTATGTGGTAACCAGGTCATTTACTATTTACTTGGAGAGAAGTGTGGCAGAAGTTGAGACGGGTTCCAGAGAACCGGGGCGGGGGGGTTGTCATAGGCGGGGCTTGGCTTTGAGCCATCCTAGGAATGTGGCTTTCAAGAACGTGGGGGAGGCTCCGGGTGACCACGGGAGCAACAAACAGGAGCCCCCCCAAACCCGAAGACGAGGGAGTCTCCGGAGACTCCCAGAAGACCCGGCAGTCATGAAGCATTCCATCAAGAGGACGCCTTTCTGTTCCCCTCACAGCCCAGTCCAGAAGGGGCCCATTTAAGGCCGAATGACTCGAACCATGGCAGCTACCCCCTCTATGGGGGGGTCCTAACAAATAATAAACATAAAGGAAGAAAAGGCCCAAAGGGATAAAGGACAGCAGCCTCCGGGAGTTTCTATGTTATCCTGCTGAAATGCCATTTACTGTAGTCACTCAGTAATCACTCAGTAATCACTCAGTAATCACTCAATATACCAAGAAGGGGGAGAATGTACACGACCGGCAGGGACACAGTGACCTTGCTGCCAAGCAGCACAAAGCAAAATACACAATTTATATAAGCCGCAGTTAACGTGAGACTGTAGTGACATCGTGACAGGCTGCACCGCAGTTCCCTACAGCAGCCAGCAACTCCGCTCTGTTTCACTTGAAAGGACTGTTGCGATCTCGTTTCGGGAATGACCTGGAATGGCGTGATTGTTCAGCACCTTCACAGTAGGAGGATTTTCAGGACTGAACTTCGTCAAGACACACGAAAAATTTTCACAAGTGAAATTGCATGTGGGAAGAACACAAATAATAATCAAGACTCGTATTAGGATGAGGGTGAGGTGGCAGAGAGCCAGAACACAGCAGACCAGGATGGGAGGTGTACGTGTGTCGTGCTTGAGGCTTGACAGCTGTATGAGCTGGAGGGGACAGCGCATAAGGCTTACAGCAACACATCACGCTGCAAAAGTGACACCATTTCCTGCACTGGCATTTGAAAACTTACCTGAAGAGCCAAGGACCCATATGAATCAGAGCTGGACTTCGGGAAGTTATGCAATCATACCAACGCATATGAAGGTAGTTACCCTGTGACTAGAACAGGACAAACTCTACCTGCGGCTGCGATTATGACGGAGATAGCTAGACGACGGAGGGGAAGGAAGGAGGAGCAAGAAGCAGAACAGGAAAAACTGGACTGAGGACAGGGGCATCTCACCACATCGCTGGCACTAGCGAAGTCATTATTGAGCAGACTTTCGAGGGCCATCCAGCGGACGGGTCGGTTCTCGTTGTCTCCTAGGCAGTGGTAGTCCATGGGGAAGAGGTCCCGGGCCAAGGCATTGTCTGTAATCTTCACCTGCATACTGTCATCAATCCTGTGGGACGGATTAGGATTAGGGTTAGGATTAGGATTAGGGCGACAAAGCCCCAACAGAAGGCCACTGATCAGCAGCAGCAAGAAGCAGTGAAGGTGCACCACAAAAATGCACTTGGAGCCACAGAACAATAACACCAAATCTGAAAGACCAGCAGCAGCAAGACTTTCCTACAGCAACACCTGGACCACAAGAGGATCAAGTTTGGTTAGTCACTGATAGGTTTAATCCAAAAAAAAAAAAAAACATTGGAAGTAGGTTGGGCCATGCAGACAACAGCTATCAGAAGCATCACAAGCAGGTACTTACACACAGTTCCTGGCTGCCAGGTCTTTGTGGATGACCTCCCTCCTGGCCAGGTAGCTCATGCCACAGGCAATCTGGATGGCCATGTGCACCAGGTCCTGCTGAGAAATCGCCTGGAATGAGGGAGAGGCAGACAGAGATTAAGTAGCAAGTTCTGGGGCGACCAGCTGCAACGCTGCAGCTCATGACACAACGTGCACCTTCCACAAGTCTTAACAGGCCTGAGTCTCGGGCAACATGTCTGCCATGCTGTCACAGTTACCACATTTGTGTTGTTCGGTTGTGCTGGCAGGCTTTGGAACGCCGAAGCTCCGGACAGTGCCCATGAGAAGCCCCAGAAACCTGTGCCACCCCCAGCAGTCACTGCACCTGCTCCACCGGCACAGGTAGCATGGTAACCTCAGCGTGCCAGGCTGTAAAAGCCATCAACACCCAGGGGACACAAGACTGACAAGCATTGCATTCAACTCATCAGCTACCCATGGGTGGATGTCATACCCGTGCTTGAGAGTGGTGGAGGACCTTGGATATACTTCCAGATTCTGGAAGTTGGAGACTCCTTGGTCCCACAAAAAAATGCTGATTCCAAAGTTGGAAGACAAGAACATTCAGGGCGGGATCTGGGTAGTGAAGCTGTAGGCCTAAGGAAGCTCCCGGGACCAAGATTTATTTCAAGATGCTTCAAATATACAACCACAAGTGTGTGAAGGGTGCAGGAAAAGCACGGAAGGTTCTTTGGGGAAAAAAAACCCCTTTGCTGAAGCAGGTAAATGATACTGCAGCAACACTTCAGAGTCACTCTGAAAACAGAGAAGCTCTGTGCGCATTTACAAGCACACAAAGGCTGGGAATCTGCCAGCTCCTTATTCACATTCTCATGATTTATATCTCCGGGTCGACTGCAAAGCCACCAAGACGTGATTTGGGTTTTTTTCTCCCCCCCCCCCAGGTTAAACAGCCAAATGGTGGCCAGGAGCCATATGATGGGAGGGGTAATGGGTGGGAGGCTTCGTGTGGATGGCTGCAGTCTTGCACGCCTGGTCTTGCAGGGTCCCTCGTTCTCTCCTCGCATCGGCAGATGTTCCCGTTGTGCAGGGGCCTGCAGCCCACAGCTGTGCTCAGGACCGTGCTCACAGAAATCCCATTGGGCTTTTGGCATACATTCAGGCTCAAGCAACCTAAATAATATCTGCGGTTTGCTCTGAAGTCCGCTGAATCCGAAATTAGCTTGTAGTACTTTTGAATCAACAATCCACATGTAATACCCCCTTTATGGAACACTTGCAAGGACTTTGCTGCCTTTTTGAAAATAAACAGCACAGAAACAAATACATTTATTCATGATTAAAACATTAGCATTGCAGACGCAAAAACCTGTGATTAGGTTGGGACCACAGGTGTGGCATCTAGATGTTGGTGACCTGTAGGTCAAAGCCTGAGCCTCTCCTGGGTTTCGGTGCACAACATGTTGGCTCGAAGCCTGGGACTCGATCAGGGAGTTGGCAGCCAACTTGCAGGCCGAAGCCTGAGCTTCAACGGGGGGGGGTTTTATATGCAGGCCAAAGCCTGGGCCTGAACCAGGTGGTTGGCGACCAACATGCAGGCTGAAGCCTGGGCCTCACCTGGGGGTTGGCAGGCAACATGCAGGCCGAAGCCTGGGCCTCACCTGGGGGGTTGGCAACCAACATGCAGACCAAAACCTGGGCCTCAACTGGGTGGTTGGCGACCAACATGTAGGCCGAAGCCTGGGCCTCAACTGGGTGGTTGGCGACCAACATGCAGGCCAAAATCTGGGCCTCACCTGGGTGGTTGGCGACCAACATGCAGGCCGAAGCCTGGGCCTCACCTGGGGGTTGGTAGCCAACATGCAGGCCGAAGCCTGGGCCTCACCTGGGGGTTGTTAGCCTCAGCCAGCTTGCACTGGCGCAGAAAGAGCTTCAGGTTGCCCCAGTTCATGTACGGCAGCAGCACCATGGGCTTCTCCCCATCCTCTGTGCACACGTGGCTGATGGGCAGTAAGTTCCTATGGGAACAGACACAGGAGTCATGCCAGTTTTGTGTGCCACATGAAAGTCACGCACTTACTCTGGGAGGCCCAGGGGTTGTCATCAAACCCGGCACCCGGCACACTCGTCTCCAGGCGCTCTTCGCATGGTTACAACATCAGTTTAAAGTCGTCAGTCATTTCCTCTAGTTGTTAGAAGACTTGACCGACACGAGACAAAACATAAACCCCAGCTGCGGCAGCTCACTGCAAGCAAGGCCCTTCTCTTCAGCTGTAACCTCCTGAGACCCCACCCATTCATTTACGTCCATTGTAGTGGACATTTTGTTTTTGCATCTATTTTTTCACTGATGTAAGGAAACATTTATTCCTATTGTACACTAAAGAGGACGTTGTGAAATTAAAAATAAAAATCTAAAATGTAAGATGTCTCATTTCCTCCAAAGGCATAGAAAATCACAAATAGCCTAAAACTGAAGGACACTTTTTTTCCTTGGATCTCAGGAGGATAAATTGCTTATCACTTTTAGCCTGGTCACTGCTCTCGTGTGAGAGGGAGACGACCATTTTGAATCAGACTGACCGGTGAATTTCTCAGATCAAATATGCAGAAGGTGGTGGTCCTACACCAGAATGCAGAATGCATTTTTCATTGTTATTTTTCTTAAAGGGTTGAAAGTACTGCAGGGTCCTGGCGCAACAATCCTCACGCTAACCACCGGAGGCATCATACAATCAGGAGGTGCAATGAAACAGCTGCACTGGGGCGTAGGGGGCGGGACCCTACCGCGGGGATCGGACACGGCATCCCAAAACCTGCAATCTGCCGCAGCCGAAATGTTTAAGCACGGTACAGACGTCAAGCGGCGGGCAGCGTGCGTGTGTCCGCACGCCTCACTGCGCGCCTCGCGGTCAGAGCGCAAGGACTGACATTTTTTCCCAGCAACGACGTAAGAAAAAAAACCCCACAAAGTAGGAGGCGGCAAAAACCCGCTGCTCAAAGAAATAGCTGTTGCGTAAACAGCAGCCACCAGCAGACACGCAAACTTTCGCGTCTTGGGGGGGTGGGAGGATATATCTGACGTCCACGGAACACAGAACTTTGGAAGAGCCCCGTCTCGGACATCTCAGGAGGGCCTTGAGGAAAACTCCTGTTCTTACCTGTGATGAAGTCCCCGCAGCTTACAGCTCTCAGTGAGCATCATCGTCACCTGAACCTCAGATGCATGGTCTTAAGGTGGGGGCAGAGAAAAAGGGAGGGGGGGGTTAATGGGGAATCGTGCATGATGCATACAAATCACTCAATACCACGGAAATAGTAGGTTTTTGAAGCAGAAAACGGAACTAAAAGGAAAAACAGCCTTCGCTCTCTAAAGGTCACAATCTGTTCATGGGCAGTAGCTGTTTTCAGACTCATGGCACATTTAACTGGCGTCTGAATGCACCTTCAACAGGCCAAACGGGCAGAGCGTGCACAGGCACGGTGGTCAAACACGCGGCAGCCCTCTGTGCGAGGCGGACCCTGCCGCTGCTCTGCTGACTGTCAGAGCGAGTCAGATGGAACTGACAGCTCAAGTTGGGCTAACGGTAAATATGACTAAGGAGTCAGAGAGGAGGGGGGAACTGTTTTCATACGTCCTGGAAGAAGTGTGTGGGGGTACGAGATGTTTCAACACTCATGCCCAGACTGGCGTCACGCTGCCAGGCTGTCCACACATGTCCATTTACGGGGCATGTGCACACAGATACATCACAAAGAGGACGCTGCAGTATCAGGGTTGGGGGGGGGGGGTTTCCTCAGGGAGGAGCAGGCATCAGCAATGAGCAATCCTGACCTGTCTGAAGTAAGAACAAGACTTACAATTTTCATGAGCCGTTACCTGCTCTTCAGACATTCCCATATAAATAGGAACAAAATTCAGCTTCAACCTGGACTTCAGACAAGCTGCTGTTTTAAAAGACACTGATTGGACCCAGCATGTCCCTGCCGGAGAGTCAACTCAACCTGTACCCACAACTTAATCAGCTATTAAGAATATAAACTTTAAACTCATTAACCTTTAATCACAGATTCACACTGGGAGGATCAGGTTTGGTACCGTGGAACCTCAAGGTGAAGGGTGACGCTACCTAAGACCCTGAGCGCTCCCCGCTACAGTCCGTTGGTTTCAGTATTTGGGACGTGCAACTTAGGGTGTTTGTCCACCACACCAGGTACCATACTTTTGGTACTTCAAGAAAGTATCGTACTAAAGTACTAAAAGTACGGTACTTCATGGTGTTTGTTTTCCACTCGCGTTAAAACTGGGACTGGCGCCATTTGACATCACAACTTGAGGTAGGGTATTTTGTACTGAATTCGAAAAATGGCCGTAATATATTATTGGACTGGACAACGCTAGATATTAATACCAACTGCATATCATGCACATCCAGTTCTTACACTGCTGGTCATATAGATTAAAATCATGCTTTTTCTTACTTCCAATTCTGTATGGACATTATAACGCAGGGGGTTTCACCAAAATATTTTTACTCTGTTACAATTTTAATTATTCGTTTTATAGATTAAGTGTTTAAAAACAGTTTAAAGTTTTACCTCCGCTGCTTTTGCCATGAGCGCTGCATGCGTTCTCTGAAACAATCGTTATCATTTTCATCCTTGCTAGTTAAAATCACTCGAAGATGGGTCTGAGAGAAACTCCTGCTTTTGTTTTATAAATACCCCAATATTTATTACAACAGAATCACATCGCTATATTTATAACAAAATCATATCGTCAGTATTAGTATATTCAACAAAATACTTTGTCTCGCCATTTTTTTTGTCATGTCGCCCAGATCTTTGCTGTACTTTGTACTGTGCATTGCTGTATGTTCTTAGGACCACAACAGACTCACCTTTCACAGTTTTCACGAAGACCCGCTTCTCCTTGCTCGGGTCCTTCTCATCCAGCAAAATGCCGTGGAAAATGCGGCCAAAGGTGCCTGGTAGGGGCAGAGAGAGACAGGAGTGAATGTGCATCCCCTCCCCAAACGAGGCTCTGAAACTGATTTGGGGCAGGACAGATGCTTCTGGACATCCTGCAGACCTCGCTAACCTGGAACGGACTGGAAAAACGCCAAGTAAACGTCGTGAAGAGGCTTCCAAAAAGGTCAGTCTCCTGGTGTTTGAGAATTTACTGTGCAACACAAAACGGATAGTCTCTCCAAAACCCTGCATGCTTTACCCAAGCACATGTGCACAGTGAGAGTGTCGGGGGCTAATCTGAGGGCTATAGAAGCTACTATAAGTGGGGGGGCTTATTATATCCCAGAACCCAACCAGTTAGCTTTGAAAAGTCCCAATGGATACTGCCGGGATGCATTACCCAGAAGCTCTCTGAAAGCTCATGCAGCTGAAGGGGAACACAAGTTGACCAATGGGAACACGAGTGTGGTTTGTATGCAGACAGTCTGAAAATGCTGTGGGGCAAAACTTCCTGTTCCACTCAGGGTGGGGGCGGGGGAAATCTGGGAGGAGAGAGCTCTCTGTTCCCCTTCATCATTCGGGCTAGACTGTGCTATTAGCTAACCGTACACGAAGCAAGCATGAGACATGAGTCTTGTTCTAGAGATCTGTGCTCACATCCGATTGGCTCATCTGGTCACATGATCCCACCCACCTCAGTATGATACATGTTCCCAGGTGACTGCCAAGTCCCTTTTCAAAAGGTACTTGGGTAGGTGGGGGGGCTCAAAGGTGAAATAGTTGGTTTATAGAATTCCCCCAATATACATGCAAAAGCTTTAATAAGCTATCTTATTGTAGTGCAAGTTAAAACTTTGGGTTCCTTTAAATCAGAGCTAGATAGGATTTTAAACAACTTTAAGCTATTAGTTGAATTCTCCCCAAATGAGCTTGATGGGCCGAATGGCCTCCTCTTGATAGTAGATTTCTTATGTTCCCGTTTTCCTAGTGCTGACAGCTTTTCACCATGGAGACCTTAATCGCTTGAAGATGATTAGGCTCTTGAACTTCATCAATCAAAGCTCAAGTTTAGCAATAATGGTGGTCAACCACATCGCCCTGAACTTACAGCTAAAATCGCTTCACTTGGAGGCAAACAAATGAGGGAGTGTGATCGTTCATGAATGGAGGTTTTGTTTAAACACAGGTGCAGTGCAAGTCCCCGAAGGGATGCTTGCTTTTGCTGATTCCTCATTGTTGGTGTTGAGCCTTGACGCACGGGCCAGTATTGATGCCAGGGATTAATACATCAACCGACTTAAACTGTCAGTCCACTTGGGCCCTGCGGGAGGCAGTATCTCGCTTCTTCCTGGATGACGGAGCACGATACACGTGTGTGCATGCACAAACCTCACTAGGAACAGAGTCTAGCAGGTCCATTTATGGCTACCAGGTTGTCCCAGACACCAGTCTCATGTTGTCTATGCATAAGCCATTTCTGTGGGGGGGGGGTACCTTCATGCAGGACATCACGGAGAGTGACCCGCTCTCTGGATATGGCGATGTCCTTCACTTTAGCCTTGGCCTCCATGAGAGTGACACTCCGCAGGTCATTCTTCTCAATCCTCAGCGACGGGTAACCTGACAGACACGCACATACACGTTCACGGTTGGGTGGATGACACAGAAAGTACAGTGACGGTTCACTGCAAAATGTGCTGGTATGACACCTTGGGGTGAACAGGTGATTTAGAGATAACTAATGAGGAATGCCAGCTGATTGCTTAGGTGAAAATATTTATTCTCTTAGAGCAAAGTCGAGCAACTAAGCCTTTACCCAGAATGCACCGGCACCGTGTTAAAAAAATTCACCACCCTCCTCTCTGCTTTGCAGCCACAGAGTGAAAGTAATGTGAAACTTGTCACCTAACCTACGCACTCTGCAGGGGGGTTGGAGGGGCCTGTTCATGGCGAGGAGATGTGACATTTCAGGATGTGGTTACGTTAACCATGACGGTGACATATCGCCAAGGGGACAAAGCCAGAGTGTGACAACCTGGCCGCAGTGCAGCTGTGACACTTGGCGTTTACGGTTACACCACATAGCAGCAGCACACTCTGCCGCCTCAGTAAACCATTCTGGGTCCCCGGTAATCAGCTTATGGGGTGCAGGTACACATGACAAGCTACAGTAACCTGCCAATTATGTATTTCTGGGTGGAAAAGATGCTGTCAGCTTCCTCTTCGAAATCACCTATACACAACTGAGTAATGATGGTGCTCATGATGTGAACATGAAATTCACAATTCAAGCCCATGATTCAAACTATGATCCTGTGTACAGGCATCCCTTTGGCGCCACCCAGTGGTCAATAAACACAATTTTTATATGTCCCGTAGAACGGGTCAGAGTAGTTTATGTGTAAAAAGTAATCAGAGCACCAGCTTTGCATGGGTTGTGAGCAAATTTTTAGTGTAAGTCCACATCATTTAGTAGCCCAATGCAATAAGACAGACATGCTGGGAGAAACCGGTTATGATGAGAACCACAGACTTCAATGCAACAGTGAGCCCCAAGTAAAGTGAGACTGAGGACCCCAGGAGAGGCAAGGGCAAGCACAGAAACAGGCGGAGATGGGTTGCTGACCCGGGGGGGGGGGGGGGGGGGTCACAAGGGGGGCACACAGATGGGGACGAGACTTACTTTTGGTTTCATAGAT
>JAODJU010000043.1:2992367-3009695 GCA_026776725.1 Gnathonemus echidnorhynchus
GGGGGGGGGGGGGGGGGGGGGGGGGGGCCGCAGTGATCAGAGTCAAATCGACAGAATTATTTGGCAGATTTCAGCTGGGGCATGAAGAAGGTAAACGCTGAAAAGGGGATTATGCACACGGCGCGGGAGCGAAGATCCCCGCGGACGCCGCGGCCGATAAGGATCTGCAGGAGGAATTCTAGCCTGGGGAGGGAGAGGAAACGGCTGAGCGCAGGGGGGCAGGAACCGGCTACTTCACGGTGCTCTGGGGGCGTACCGAAGGGAGCCCGCTGAGGAAGGGGGGCACGGCCCAGCGGGGCAGGACACTGCCCCCGCGATCGGAAGAGCGATTTCGCCACTGGACCCACAAACAAGGCCCTGATGCCCACAATTACTCCTGGAACTGTGCGACTCTGCTTTCTCAAAAAATGAATAACATTTTATTTATCTCAAATGGATAAATAAAATCACCTGCTACCTAAATCACAAAACTGCACCCAGTCGACGCAGGATGGGCACTGCGTGGGCGGCAGATTCAAACTGGACTCGATAGTCAGAGCTCAGAAGCACGTTCCACCATTCAGATGTTCGTCCAAGTTTCAGGGTCTCCAGAACATTACCATAAACTAGTGTCCATCTTGGCATCATGCTCCTAAACTTTGTGGACTACCAGTTCAAAAACAAAAAATAAATTAATAAATCACATTCCCCAAGTGCTCACCTTCCCCAGTTACCAGTAACCAAATACAGTGGAAGCCAGTTTAGCATTCCCATAAAAGCTGGAGCATGTGGTACCTTGGCCACAGCATGGGGAACTTAGTGCCAATCCTGGGTGTTTAACGAGCTGGCAACTGCCCCTTCGGTGGTTCAGGTCTCAAGACAGTGGGGGGTCACATTTGGACGTAGATCCATAAGCTGAAGGATCTGCACCCCCCCCCCCCCCCCACACACACACCACTACCCAAGGTGGTATAGTCTCCTGTTTAAAACCAGGTGAAAGATCACCACATCAGGGCCGAACGAGATGTCCGAAGCACATCTCAACAATCGGCTTCTTGTTCCTGAACATAGACACCTGATTCCAGGGGATTTTAAGTGCCTAATCTCTACCTGGTAGAACAACTATTTTAGGGATCTAATTTTACATGGAATTGAGCCAAGTAACTAAGGCAAAGAACAGGAACTATACTGGTGAAGCTCTTCCAGAGTTACCATCAAGACTTGGTCTGGGGCAAGACAGAGAAACTTCTGTTCACATGAAAATGTTCAACCACAACAGAATCTGCGGCAGTTGCAGGATAATCGAATCGCCTGTGTCCGTCTAAGAGGGACGCCACATGGTTCAGTTTTATACAAATTGTATGGAGCAGCACAGTCTCTCTCTCACTCTGAGATGACCCACATTTAAATCGTCACATGGTTTTGTTTAGAAGACAAGCAGGAACTATTGTTAGGAACCACTGTAGATGGAATGGAGGCAACTAGGTGGCTACGGAAAACGTGAAAGTGAAAATTAGCCGAAATAAGTGTTCTTTAGGCCTTAGTTTCAGACAAAAAACAAATGAAAGAATAATAATAATATACGTGGCCTTGTCGCTTAAATAACAAATTAACACTTCACCATATCTCGGGATTCTGAGAGCTGGAATCTGGATATAAATCGGCTGGACTTTCACAGCCAGGAGGAGTAAACGATCGGCAAGGCGATTCATGACAGATGCCTCCTGGCATCTCAGTGCAGACATGCGTTTCAGTTAAACTCTTGTCTTGTCAAGATGATAACTCAAAAACTATTTGGTGGATCTTTTTCAAACTGCAGAAGTGTAGCATGAGTACGGGACTGAAACTGTTCACATTTTGAAAAAGTTAACCCTAAAATTGAAGCAGCATTGCATAGTACTTCAAGAAATTAGACCAGGTTGGGGGGTGTGGGAGGAGTAGGGATTAGACAGCCGGAGCAGGTGAGGGGGGACTGTCCGGGGAATACAATGCTGTCGTCCCAAAAGCTCCCCTTTCCAGGCTCAAAGGAATTTATGCAGAATATTATTTGTAATTATAGCCTTGCGATACAATGACTAACATTTGATCAGAGACAAAAATAAGACACTGAACCAATCCTTTACTTGTTAGACACGTCCGTCTGAAGCATGTTTAGACAATCTGGCTTTTGTTAATTGGTCAAAGATGACAAAAAGGCCCCACTGGGGGCTCGAACCAGCAACATTCTGTTAGAGAGCCATGCCCAAAATCATTAACTTATACTTATATATGTAAAATTTAATAAATACATAAAAAAGTTCAAAAGATGCTCGATTACACGAACAGATCTTCTGTATGAGGTGAAGTCAGTAAAGGTCAGTAAGGGTTGAAATGGGGGCCAGATGCAGAGCTAAAAACCAGAAAGGGAAACTATCATGAATAGCCAAGAGCACTAAAAGGGAGGCACTTTAAAAGCGATGTCAGACTTAAGATGGACTCCATTGGTTATAAAGAGGGTGGCAGGATTATACGGGAAAATGCACTGTAGCGTGTCACCCGTGAAGGGAACACAGACATCATAAAGCCCAGGGGAGCTGAGACTTGGGCAGGACAGCCAACAGCACATTCTTCATGCAGACCGGATCGGATAGCGACCAGAGCCTGAAGTGCCATGAGGCCAGATTATCCAACCAGAAAACTCGGGCACGTCAGGCGGGAATCTCCAGACGAGCCACCCATTTGAAAGTCTGAACAGCCACAACACGAGCCACAACACGTCAAGTGTCACTCTCCAGAGAACCTGAGTCAGCGAGCTGAAGGCGACGCTGGATCACAACCACGTCTGGGTCTGTTCCCAGAGCAGAAAGCACTTTATAGGGCTCGCAGGACATCCAGAACATGTTAGGGGGGGCATGGAGGGGGTTTAAACATTCCACCACACCACTAATGCAGAAACAATGGCTGCCCAGCCTAATAAAAACACATTCCCACACTGACTGTCCTCCCCGAATGGGCCCTGAACACAAACCATGTCTCAACAAGTACTTAAACAGCACAATTCCTCTTCCAGGATCCTAAAGGACAGTGGCTGTTGTACCTTTGAGACAGGAACTCTCACCTCCACAGTTAAAATACCCAGCTGAGTAAACAAGCAACCTCATTAAAATCACATGCATCTAGGAATGCCACGACTTGCTTAGCGGACAAACAAACAGAAAGTAAAATGATGTCCTCGCTGCCGGAAGCTTCCACTCACTACAGACTCATCCATCCCTGATGGAGACAAGCGATCCTTCCTTCAGCTGTAAACGATGCATCTTATCGCCAAGGCGACGACTAAAGGTGCTACTCTTAAGCTAAAATAAGTTTTGAGAAGAAGCTTTTGTTGGACATTTAACAGCCTGTCGGTATTTAGATTTTAACTCACTTAACTGCATTTTTTTTTTGCTGTATTTCCTGGTGCAATTTAATAAATGGTTAACATATTTACTTGATGTTGTCATGTCTTTTTTTCCCCCTCATATGTTCCAGATATAAGTGGCAGTTTCTGGCATTTTTTGTCCGAAGTTCCTTCAGCAACTTCACCAGGAAAATGAGCAGAAAAAAAAGTACCTGGAGTAAATAAATTTGTTTTCCACCCTAGTAACAATTTTAGCACAATATTCCCAGCTGTTACGCTCAGGCTGGCTAGGGGCCTCCAGCTGAAGGAGTCATTCACAGGGACGGAGCGAGACTCGCACACTTCGGCTGCTCCTCATGGCCGCCGGGAGTCCGCCAGTTCCATGAGATGATAAACCCAGCTGGCTAACGGACGCAGCGCCAACCCCCAGCGACGGCCGCTCCGCCACGCCGGGCCGGTTCAGGGCCCTCCTGCAGATGGCTTTCTCAGGTCCCACCTGCAACTCTAGCCCAAAAACGACTGTCCTGGGATTCGGAGGCCCCGGAGGGTGCGTAAGCCGAAACCGGAAAGGCCATTCTGGTACGAGCGCGTCTTCCCGCACATTCCAGACCACGTTCCCGCGAGATCCCCGTCTCCGCCGCAGTAGTGGCCGTCAACGCCGCGCGTTTGTAAATTCGCATCCTGAGCCTTACATTTGAGCTTCACAGGGCACCCAGAGTGGGAACGCGCATAAACAGGCCAAAATCTTTCGGAAATTTGAAATGAAATGGAGATATGGGTTGTACCTGAACCCATGTGGCACTCTAGGCAAGCCTCACCTTCGCCTCCCCCTGTTGGAGACGAAGTGAAATTCGCTGGCTAAGCTAGCACCCCCTCAGTAGATGGAGCCCTAGGCGGCCGCCTACGTCACCTAAAGGGCCGGCTGGCGCTGGGATCGGGTCACGAGGCTCTCGGGAGTCAGACTACGAATTTTAGCTCTCCACTTTCTCCCTTAATCACACGGTGGTTACCAACGTTAATGAGCCCCCCCCCCCCCCATCCAAACACACCCCCCGAAACATTATAAACAAACAGTTTTCTGTTTCCCAACACTGTAGGCGTTTGTCACCAATGACATCTAGGTTTAATTGAATTCAATTACGCCACAAAACACATGGGAAGCAGGAGAGAGCTCATGACGGCGACACGCCTCGCGCCTTCGCTAACAGCTAATCCGCGCGGCGAGGTGGGCTGCCACTGGCGCCGAGCGGGGTGGGCATATACAGTGCTAATTATTTATGATGCTAGGAAAGAAACATGTCATCGCTTTATAACGCCACACACGCAGACAGTTTAGAGTTACCGCTTCATCTGAGTGGCGTTAGAGGGAACACAGATTACATACAGACCCCACACACAGCCGCAGACACCGGCTAGGCTGCCGCGGTCCATCCCATGGCCTCAGGGACAAATCAATGCTACGGGCCGCCGCGACGGCCGGCGTACGGCAAACCAAACGGCGGCTCCGGCACACGCAACCTATCGCTCCCTCCAGGACCAAGTCGCAGATTTCCGCTCATTTCTAAGAACGATCCGCTGCTCTCAGCTCCTCATGCGCTTCGCATTACAGCCCCCCAATTACGTTAAGACAATTTCCACAGAGACCATTTCCCCATTCCCAGTATCAATCGCTCCCCATTCAAGACAGCAGATATGATAAGCTATGCCTGACAGCTATCCTAGATTTCATTTACGTTTTATTTATTTACCAAGATCACGAGTCACTAGATTAATTGTGGGTTAAGAGCCCAATGGTAAAAACAACCCTGCTGACCTTGGGATACGAGCCAGCAACTATCTGATCATGGGCACAGGATTCCAACCAACTGAACCACCCACTGTCCTCACGAATATGGAACACTTCATTAATTTGCGTGTCACCCCTGCAGAGGTCATGCGAATCTCCTCTGCATCATTCTTGGTTTTTTTATTAGGCCTAAATATGCTGCCACACGAAGCACAGATTTTAAGTTTCCTGTCAGAAGTGGGATTCAAACCCATGCCTCCCATGGAGATTAGGACCTGAAAGCAGTCACTCTGTGCAAAACTAAACAACTCAAACTAAACTATATAACACAACAAAAATATTCCTTCTAAAGAACACCCAATCAATGTCACCAAATAGGTAATCCGTTTATAGCTACACAACACAAAAAAAAAAAATTTAAAATTTAAAAATACGGTCCAACATCGGTAGTCTTCAGGCCCCTAAATACATTCTCTCTCTTCAATGAATTGTTTTTCTACTCCTTTCGAAAGCATTTGGCATCTGCAAGCTCTCGTGTTGATGGTTAAGGCGTGTGTGCATAAACAAACAAACGAGCCATCCATCAAAGCACTTACGTGGCTTTAAAAAGGGTAAAAAAAATCCGTGAACGGGTAAATATTGACTACCTCACATTAATAAACATGCCGCGGCAGTCTGGCAGCCGGCGATCCTGCGTTACTGGAATATTTACCATAGTTTTAGGACTGATCAAATCTGGCCATTGCGTGTCGTGGGTCACTTGTAAAGCAAATCCGATGCCAAATCCTGGCCAAACCCGAGAAGGAAGACAGACTGCGGCCGTACGCATGGACTCCCAACTTGTTAGGAGTAACATCGTCGTAAAATCAAAGCATCGGGGAGCTAGACGTTGGCTACAAATAAAATGATTTCCTTTGTTTTGTTTTTTTTGTTTTAAAAAAATAACAAAATAACTCAAGGTTACAAATAAGAAGTTTGTTAAGTGCGACTTTGTTGCAATGGGGCGTCCATTAGGACACATTAAAGTACCGCAGAGCGGCGGCGTGGCTCCTACGTGCGGCCGCGATCCCCCGCAATGCAATAAAACCGCAAACTTCCACTTTCCTCTAAAACAAACCCCACGGGCGACAATGAGGGGCAGACGCGTGCGATGGCAGCGGCGCTCACCTAAGAGCGTCTTCACCTCTTCTTCGCCCATGTAGACGTTGACGCTGGGCCGGTCGCCGTTGTCTATCGCCGGAGCGCCGGGGTTGGCGAGGCAGGCGGCCGCCTCCAGCAGGAGCAGGAGGAAGAAAAGGCACCGCCGGCGCCGCCGCCCCCACCGCGGCCAGCCCGACGGATCTGAGCCGCCGCCGCCGCGGCGAATCGGCGCCGCCAGCCGCATTGCCCGTAAACGCGAGTCCCCCGGAGTCTCCGCCAGTCTCCGCCAGCCGCCGGGGCTCCCGAGGCGCCTCTTCGTAACTTTCAGCGGCCCCGCACGCGAAGTTTCCCCCCCAGCCGCAGCATAGTCCGTGATGGCTCGCCTTCCCCTATATCCTCTCCCCGCTTCTCTGTCCCGATTTTTCCTCCTGCCAGCTTGCAAACTTCACCAACCCCCGCTGAATGTGCGGGGGAGGGCCACGTTTTTAGGGGGAAAATGGAGCAGTCCACCCCCTACACTTTAGCTTCTACTCTCTTTTCCTTTTATCGCGTTGGCGCAGGCATTAATAAAACCTAAAAATGCTTTAGTAATGATTTGCCTCCAAGTAATGCGCGGCGGTTTCCCCTCATCGTCTCTTCTTTAACCCGCAACCAAAGTTGAGGGGGGTTGGGGAGGGGGGAGTGATCCGGGTACGAGCACGCAGTGTTGCGCCGGCATATTAGGCGCGCTCCCGTCGCGACTGAATTCTAAACCTCGAAAATACATAAAAACCCAGAAAAAGATTTGTTTTTTAATTATTACTTTCATACTTTTCGAAACACCTCCTACTTGTTTGCCTCTTTGTTTATCTGTGTAATATATTAATGCCTTTAACTTTTATGTTTTGCTGTTGTCTACCGTTAAATAAAAAATATAATTCCGCACCAAAAGCAGTTGTGTATTTTAAATATAACAGAAAAATGTGACAGATTCATTTTCTTCTGAAGCTGATAAGATGCGGCTACTAATACTGAATTCAAATTTATCATTCTCATCTTTTTATCCAGATCCATGTGGTGTATTTCATTTTTTATTATTACTTCCCCTACGCAGAACTCTTGAAGGAATCCCTTACTAAACCAGTAAATGTGATTTACATTCTGTTCTTTAAATACGTCCCGTTCGCAATGCAGAATTAACAGTGCCACCTTGTGGTGTTTTGGAGACATTGCGTTGCATTTAACTCCGTAAATAACTTAATTTATTTTTGTAGCTATGCACCTACTCGGGAAAAAAGTTTATTAACAGCCTCCAAATTTGACGCATATAGGATGATGTAGTTGTAACTTCGATCTAGCGCAAGGAGTCTGTCATAGCTACCGTAGAGCACGAGGCAGGGATACATCCTGGAACTAACTAGTCCATCGCAAGGCAGTCACGAGGTATGGGTAATCAATAAAATCGCTTTTGCAAAACAACTTAATATCTCTGTACTACAGGAAGAAATAAGATTTCTGGAGAACATTTGTTCAACACAGATAGCACACTGACGTGGGGGCTAATTTGGACAGGTGTAAAACGGCTCCTTAAAAAGTGAAAATAACTGACGTGCTCTCCATAGTTTGTTTGCCATTGGTCGCAGGAGCTTTTTCCATTGCACCCAGGAGATTTGCTATTTGTCCCAGGAGGTTTGCTATTGGTCCGAGGAGTTTGCTATTGGCCCCAGGAGGAGTCCTTGCTGTACCATGGAGTAATGTGTGGTACTGCTCTGCATATCTAATGCTGCAAATGGGTATAATTCCATGTATCTTCAACGAAAGTAACTCTTGTTAAAAGCAAATAAACCATAACTAATTAGAAACTAATCCATCTAATCCCTACTCCTCACACACTCCCCAACCTGTACTATTTCTAGAAGTACTGGATGGGTCAACTGGAAATGTGAAAGCCAGTAAGTGTATTTTACCCAAATGTACCGAGTCCGTATTGTGACATGAACCTCTGAAACGACACCTATCCATTTACTGCAGATCCCACTGATATTCCAGTTTGCGGAATCCTTCCCCACCAACCAGTTGGTTACCTATATGGGTATTTTAATGTCGTACAGTAAGACCTGTGACAGATACACTAAAGATACTGTACATGATAGCCGACTGGTCCCATAACCAAATGTATTCCCCATCCGGGTAGTACAATAACTGAGGATGTAAAATTGCAACAAAAACATAATAATAGTAATAAATAAAAATAAGTATAGTTTTTCTTTGCTTAGCCCTGGACGAGGGCATGTAAACAACTGTTACTTAAACCTTAAATTTGTACAGATCCTACCCCTGTGTCATTGTTTCTTTTGCAGCAGGACATGTCCTGTGAGCAATAAAGCCCGACAGCTGCGCTCAGGCCCGTCCCTCTGCCTGCGCACTCATTGGCTCAAAATTCAGCACATTCCATTGGCTGCCTCAACCAGCATAACATTTCCAGCCAATTGACTTGGTTGTTGCCACAGGATCAGGGCTTACTTATGATCCTCATGAACTACACTTAGAAACATAAGAGATATTTCTGCTGTATGAAACACTATTATTACAGGCAGGCAGAACTCTGTCATTTCTTAAGAGGTGCTCAAAAAAAACCTTGGAGACTGCAATAAAATAAAGAATTTAAAAACTGAAGGGGAGACGAGGGCAGTGCAGCGGAAGCAGTAGCTTCTCCCTGGAAGGTCTGAATCAGGGCGGCCCATTAAGACCAAAGCCCACGTTTTCAGAGGAAGGACAGCTGGAATCGATGCCAAGAGATGAAAGCAAAAGTGGAGATCTCCCTTTGTCACTGGGTGGTCCTTCCAGCAGGTGCAGCTGCTCTCCATGTGCTCACCATGGCAGACTCAGCATTTGGCCCATAGGGGGCAGCAAAAAAAAAACTGCATCCTTGGTTGTACGCCTGAACCATGAAGAGAAAATTATGGGCCCACTTAGAGACAACTAATTCAATTAAAAGTTACTGTTCTATAGATTTGATATTTTATAGTCTGATGTTAAACCCCCCCCCCCCGCACTACTCTGGTGCACTCAGTGGGGTCCCAGATGTTTCTGAACAATCTGTTTTTATAAAGCGGCTAACACAGCTAGAAACCAACCACAGGTTCTCCTAAAGGCTCCTGACATAATTCTGGTTGCTATGGAAATAGAAGGTTAGCCCAACTGTTTCCATGGTGAACCGAGACCAGGCAGAACCTCAGCGGAGGTGTTGTGTCACTTCCTCCAGAGGGAACGGCAGGATGGCAGAGCAGGGAAATATACGACCATCCGCTCTCTCTTCTCTCTTTCTTCAAGCTTCCTGACAGTGAAACTGCTTGGATGAGCTTTTCTGTGACTCCCAAGGTCCACCGGGGTCTATGAACAGAACCCCGATTGTTTCGGAGATAGACGGCACCAGCCTTCAAATGCCTGTAATTCATAGCAGGTTCGTAATGATCATGTAAATCATTTACAGTAAACATAAAACAAAAATACATTTTTCCATTTTTCAGCTGGTGTATATACATAGAAGCCCCCACAACATTATCCTCCTAACCCCCACCCCCCAAAAAAATGCAGTAAAACAGTCATTTTTCCAGATGAATAGCAAAGATATATTCAATGCTGCATTAATACATTTATTTGTAGTCATGTTTACATTGAACTCTCCCTAGTAAGTAATATATAAAATATTAACCTTGGTAGAATTTGAAGATAAATAAATGGAAGCCATTCTTAAGTGCCAACGCAGCCTGAAAATACACATCACTACACCACAGATCTCTAGTGTTTCTGCCCGACGATGGCAGGAAGTGACAGTTTTTGTAACAAACAGAAGGGCATCTACAATCCGTCTATCACCTCCCCCAAGTCTCTTATCAAATAATTCAGCTGCCATTGGTTTTGACAGCATTTTCCTTGAGGGAGGCTCGCGATTCAGCCGCTCTGTTTATCCTTCTCCTTATTCTTGTGTCAGAATCAGCAACTGAGCAAATTCCATTCTGACCCCAAAACAATCCATATATACACATATCTGCAGCAAATACATTCACTAAATACTCTGTTATTGTTACGGTCTTATGTTTTGTTGCTCTTCCGGCACCTTGACTTCAATCATGCACATATTCAATCCCCACAGAGGCGCATGGCTGCAGACGAGCAGACAGCAGCCAAATCATAAAACAGTGTAACAATAGCCTGGTATCTACAGGCTCAGCTATTGTACTAGCGTTATTAAAACAGATTGCCAAATGCCAAGCAAAGCGGCACACAAACTCAAACCATATTCAAACTCGACATCCTGTCATTTCACCTTTGACACATTCAGTCAAGGTTTGCAAAGGACCGGAGAGGCTAAGGTATCATAAAAAATTATCAAAAACACAGGAAGAGAAGTCGATCGACTACTGCTCGAAATCAAACAGTTCTGCCTCTTTCTCCTTCCAGAAAGCGAAACTACGATCGATGTACTTGCAAATCTCATCATTGCTGAAACAAGAAATGTCTACATGATTGCCCATCAGGTCATCCTCATCTGGCGTGGCCGTCTGCACGATGACCTTGGGCAGCTCTCTCGGTTCTGGTAGCTCAGGCTTAGTCGGCTCACACAGTAGCTCTAACTGCCTTGGCGCGTTCCCGAAAAACTTGGCCTTAATGTCCTCAAAGCCGTCCCTCCACTCTCTCCTGCCAGCCTCGATATCCTGGAGGACCGCTCGATGGAACTCCCGCACCGTCTCCCAGCTGAACCGGCCGACGTGGTCGAAGACCTCAAAGCAGAGCAGGTGCCTCATCTTCCTCTCCTCTGCCGACAACTCCTGCTCCAGGATGTGAAAGTAGCCTAGCATGAAGAGGTCAAGGGTCAGGGTATTGTAGTCCACAGGCGTCCCACCCACACATGGCAGGAACTGCTCAGGGGAATAAGTGACTTTCTGCTGATGTAGGCGATGTAGCTGTCTGGATGGAACACTGGAGATAAGGCTCCTCCAGTTGCCAATCATCTTATTGATGGCGGTCCTTTGCCTGAAGAGGTGGCTCAAGGAGCCCTTCTCCATGGTTCTCGTGGGCTGTGGCTCTTGAGATGTTTGCTCTTTTTCAGTTTCCTCTGCCCCTTCCGTTGTGTCTTTACAAGTCAATCCCAGTTTTCCTCTACTTCTCAGGCTAATGGCATACGCTGACTTTTTCCAGTGACCCAGGAACAAGAGTACAATCCGTTCTTTGCGCAAGCTGGTGGTCTCTATTACTGCCCCAGGGTCATCTGTCTGTGTCTCCTCACTGCTTATCCCCGAATCGCTGGTACGGTCTACTTCTTTGAGCCGGCCGCCCTCTTCAACAGCCACGTGAGTCCAATTGTTTACATGATATTCCTGCTTTTCCGTTCGCTTGTTAAAGCCGTCCTCCTGGTTGCCCGTTTGGCTCTTAACCTGGTTTCTGTGTTTCTTCGGCGTATGTGATTCATTATTAATGCCTCCCCCTAGCTGACTCTCAAAGTTGGACCTCAGGTTCCGTACTGAAACTCCAAACTGCTGAATCTCCTTTTCAATCTTTGCCCTCTGTCCCCTAGAGGAATTAGGCCTTTCGAGCTTTTGGGAGAAAACAGATGCCAGCTCAGTGTTGGGCATTTTACTGATGGTACCATCTTTCTCTTTGTCTGTGTGGTTAGTCAGGAGAAGAGTCATGCTTTTCACGATCCCTGATATGCGGTTACACCACACAGGCAAAGGCACCTGGTCACCCACGTCGGGTTGCCCGAACTGTGTGTTGACTGTAATGTTCACGATGGGCGCCGGAAGGATGGCTCTCAGTTCTTCGGCTAGACGAGCCAACTCCATCTCATAGGCTTCACACCTCTTCTGCATGGAGACGTTCTCGATCTGCTTCTCCAGGTACACCAAATCGTCCTCGGTCAGCAGCTCCCCAAATGGGCCAAGAATAGCATTAAGAGTCTGTGAGTATCTCCAGCTGTCCATCTCAGAACACTTGCTTCCATTCTCCTGGCAAAAAAAGAACATTGCGTTTCAAATTTAAACAACCAAAATCATTCAAGGTAATTTGTTAAATTGCCACCATACATGAAATGGATTCCCTTGAGGTTACGGCTATATTTTGTTGAGGTTTTCAGAGCTCTGATTGTTATGATTCATGAACATGACCAAAATCTAGGTAACAGATACCTTCATCCTCAGGTCCTCTTCATCCTGCAGACGAGCTTGCAGTTTTCGCACCATAACTTGTCGTTTCCATTCTGCAATGGGCTGGCCTTTCTCATCATGGGTCGGTACCAGGGAGTCAATATCGATCAGGTTGGTCTCCACTACGGGGAGAAGCCCCAGTTTATCCACCTTTTGTGAGGGTAAAGGGAACAGTCATCAGGAACACGAGTCCAACATCCCCCTTATTACACCCTTCCTCATCTCAATCGACCACTCACTGCTTGTCCTTTGAAGACTGCAGTCAATCCTGCATGTTTCAACGACTTAATGGACAACATCTGACTCTTCTCCTCCTCTGAAGACTTCATCACATTTAAAGATGACACGACTGCAACACAAGATGAATAACAAACAAAAGAAAGACTATCAAAAAATTACAAAAACAGGTCACAGCGCAGTCAAAATTTACTGATACCCACCAGTAGATGCCAGCTGCAGATGCCGTGATGTTGCTGCTGACTTCTGAAGCCGGGGAGAGGTTGAGGTCAAAGGTGAAGCTGGTGATGAAGGTAAAGGCTGAGGCTGGGGGGATATATACATTTATTTATTCAGCAGATGCTTTTTCCCAAAGTAACGCACGAGAGATGGAAGCTTGGAGAGGCTTCTGAACATCATAGAGGTCATTAGGTCGCTATCCGTCTGCTCCATCTAACCTAACCCTGATGCACGTCCTGTCTTTGCCAAGTTCTATGTGTCCCTGAGTCAACAAGGGGAGGGGCTTGAGTTTTATCTCCTTAACCAATCGCAGTCTTCATCGTATGACATCACCGCATTAGTTAAAAGCAGTGTTCTCCGGTCTTGTTGTGTATGCCTTTCCTTCAGGGACGTATCACGGATGCGAAATGTACGAATATGCTTATCAGCAAAGGCTGTATGGAGCAATGTAAGGGTGCGTCTTTATTTCATATTGATAATAGTAATAATAACAATAATAATAAGGCTTGAACCAGCAACCTTCCAATCACAGGTACAGAAGATTAGCCCACTGAACCATACACTGTTCCTACCATAATGGCTGGAAGCCTTGAGTTTGAAAATGTGAAAAAAAAAAATGGACCAACGTCGTGATGTCATATGCTGATGACTGGTGATTGGTTAAAGAATTGAAACGCTGGCCCAGGGACACATCGCACTTGACAAAATCAGCATGTCCGACCCTGATAATCTACAAAGAGCTTTTTGAACATGGCAGGATGGATCAGGCAGTGCGTTGGTCACCTTGCCGACCTCCATGCTGCTACAGGGGTCCTGCTCGTCCAGGCAGTAGTCAGCAATGCTGGGGCTCCAGGACACTTTTGGCTTCCTTTCCCTCCGTGCCTCAGTGGGGTGGAGCTCTGGCTGACTGCTGTCCTTAGTAGACAGCTGGAACTGAGAGCAGAGCATCTTGCTGTCTAATATGCAAACACAACATCTGGTAGGTTTATAGAGGAGATTGGAAAAGTGTTGCAACTCACAGCATTTTACATGTTAGTTAAACGGCGACATGTTGGTTAGGCAGAGTTTAGAAGCCAAGGAAGTGACATTAAGATAGATGTGAAAGGAGCATCCTCAAAGAGAAGCACATGAAACCCTACAAGTTACAGTTCAACACTTAATTCATCTGGAAGTATTCATCAACCAGTTCAGGTCCGTCAGCGACGCTCAGTATCACTGCAGGGCTAAACTAATACTCACAATGTTTGTTATCTCTTTTAAATAACTACTAACAAGGCTAAGTAGAACAAAGCTTTTCTTTTACATAACTGCTAATTTCTCACAGGCTCATTTGTTCGTCGATGTTTAATTTGATCCAGCAAATGTGGGACATCTGGATTCCATTATCACCCCTGCAATCACAGCCCTGATCCTCAAGCTAAATAAAGTAATGAATTGGAACACTGCACCGTGCTTGAATACTATAATCTCTTTTAATGGCTGGACACTCTTCCAGCTGTGAAGGACCGCCCACGTTCCTGGGTGGCATGACCTCCAGTGAGATACGTGACACTAGAATTTGATCAGTAGAGCAAAGTGCCTGATGGGTAGTCTGGTCAAGCCAACTTAGAGAAACAGGAGTAGACCTAGCAAGGAAAAAATTGGCTTTGCATAAAATAACAAAATTGAGACGAAGAGATCTCCACTAATCTGAATCTGGGACCCCAGTGAGTGCACCAGAGTAGAGCGGAAGCTTAGCGTGTTGTCACCCGATAGCACAGGTCAGGTGGCACTAGCCTAAAGTTACGGATATTCACGTAATTCCCATTCAGATCCCGCAGAGGAACCCAAAGCGGTTTCCTCCTTGGGGTAAATATCACCAGCCGTAAGATCGACGCGGAGCCGCGGTTCAGCAAGCTCCAAAGAATCCTGCCGGCTAGAGTGAGGAAGTTCTTGGTGCAGAAGAAAACAAGGTGTAGAAGGTGGTTCAGCGAGTTTGTTGGCTGCTTCGACTGAATTTGTTACAGGATATCTAGCTGGAATGATCTTGAGTTTAAGTGTGTGCAGACTAGCTATTAAAACCGTCGCTAAGGCCGTATACATAATGTTATTGTTGTATTGTTTTATGATGTGGCTGTTGTCCAGTTGTCTTGGCCTTTTGCCCTTTAATTCCTGGCTCCAGTGATTCAGGTGATTCTCCACCATTTACAGTCTCTGGTCTCAGGCATTGTCCTTAGACCGTCACAGACCCAGATTCAGTCTAAATGCAGTTTCCCTGCATTAAGCACATCAGTAAACAGTGTAAAAGCCCACACTCTGACCGGTGCTGACCTATCAGAGACTCTGAGTGACCTGAACAGCATCGTAAGTCCCACACCAGCATCCATGACACCAAGCACCAGTAAAATGTTTTCAGCACACACAACACAAGACCAGAAATATCCACACAAAACATCGACCCATCAGACCCGATCATGCTGCCCCACAGAATTGAAATACCATCTTTATAACATATTTGTCTTCTACTGTATGGGCTTCTTTTGCTGAGCACCTGTATTTAATCACATGCATGTCTTAATAAATCAGCACAGTCAGAGTTAAGGTTAAATGGCCTGGCACGTGTTTTTCCCCCCATACATTTTTTCCCAAAACAAATCAAAAGATTTGAACATCTGAAGGCGAATATAAGGTGACAAATCAGAAGGAGAAACAGGAAAGTAGGAAGATCAATTCATAGTCAAACACTTAACCCATAAAATGCCCCTTTCTGTCTATAAATTATCCACGGTGCCTTACGTCAGCACTAAAGCACTTGGGAGCCATTTGCTCCTATGACACAAACTTCATTCAACTTTGCCTCCCGTTAAATAAGGCTTGCAGGAGATGAGATTCCTGGGCAAACAGGAAAGATTTACTTACAGCGGCTACAGCAGTTGGGTCTCAGAGCACGTCCGCTGCTGGAGGTCTGTGCTTGTGAGGACCACATGCGGGACCTACCACTCTGCCTTTGCCACCCCGTCCACATGCCAGCCCGAGGCTGCGAGCCCAAGGACCGGTAGACAATAAACAATAAGCTCAAATGGGGGCCTTCTCAGAAAGACTTTAATAATTGAGGGAGGGGGATTGGGTTGCCGGTAATGGCGGAGCAGACCGATGTGGACGCGTGTGGGGAAGTTGGGCGGAGGCTCGGTGCTGGGGGGTGTCCTTGTCAGGCCACATGGAAAGGAGACATGGTATCCTGCTCGCTCGGCTGCGCCCCTGTCCCCCAGCGATGAGCGCGGTGGCTAGCTAAAGTAACAGCGGATCCAGGTCTGTCCATCTGTAGGCATGAAGCAGACCTTGGCACCGTGACCTGGAAACAGATCTGCGCAGTGGAGCAGCACGCGCCCAACAAAAGCACAGGTACTCCTGTAACCCGGCGAAACTGATTTACACCGGGCGGGCGGCTTGGTGGCACGGCTAAGCAGGAGCTCACCCAGCCTGCCTGTTACTACGGTTTCAAGGTGCATAGCTGGTGTCCGTACCCCTGAGGACAGACAGGGGCAAGAGTCACACCATAATAAAGCAGTAAAGACAAAAGTTCCACCTTAATTAACAGTCAGGTACCACAGTCCCACCTTAAATGGGATTCTGGGAAGGCCTTCCAGTTAGTCATGCTTGGAATATGGAACAGTGCGTGAGCCCACTGTCTTCCATTGGCTTTTCTTCTGATTTACAGTGTTAAGTGTTGAGTGGTATTTAAGATCAACTAAGATCGTGCGTATCTACGATATTACAGTGCCTTTGACTTCACAGTGAACTTTTCTATTAAATAGTAAGGTTTACATATTTAAGGGCAGTTTCTGGCGCCATCTAGTGTATCTGTTCAAGTACAGCAGGGTGTCTGGTTTCTGCGCGGTAAAGAACACTGTCGCGCTGTTACTGCTACAGATAGACACCACTTTTCAGCGGAGTAAACAATGTTCTTCTTTACATTTAAATATTTAAAACCACACAAGTCTGACATTCTCGCTCTAATATTTCCGTTCCGTTTTCCTCTCTCTTGCCTATATCGCGACAATCGTACGTCACCAGTATTATGTACCGATTGCACACGTGTTGCTTTTGAAAGGAAAAAAAATAATCGATTTGGATGGATTAATTCATTAATCCGTCATGTACTGAAACAAGCAAGTCGGTGGGAAGTTTAGTGAACCTCACAAACAATATGTGCATTTTTATCTACCACAGCTATATATGTGTTTATACATGTATATATAATTTCTTATATAATATTATGTTAAATATATGTGACCATAGGGGCAGCACGGAGGCACAGTGGTTCGCACTGTTGCCTCACACCTCTGGGACCGGTGTTCTGACAAAACGTCATACTTTATCAAAACATCATACCGTAGTGCTAATCGATAGCCCTAACCCTAACT
>JAODJU010000043.1:3033952-3047121 GCA_026776725.1 Gnathonemus echidnorhynchus
GGTTCAGCAACAGCGTCAATCATAGGCTCTCCATTACGGGGGAGGGGCTCCCACTTGGCATGAGGGCATACTGGGGGGGCACAGTAATTAAGACGAGTGCACAGCAGCTGCATGACTCACACAGTAATTAGTCTAATCACATGCAGCATTACTGGGGAGGGCGGGCTGGGTATACGCTTAGTGAAAAGGGGCTGATTAAACGCTGATTAAACCCCCCCCTCCCCCACAAAAGAGGAGCAAAAATTAAATAATTAAATGAATAAACTAAATAGATGCATTTCATTTAGGTGGCTCGGTGGTTCAATGAGGATCGACCTGATCCCATCCGCGGTGTGATTACAGTCAGCACCCCCCCCCGGCAGAGAATGTGCATTCGCCTTAACGTCGAGAAACGCCAGTGGGAAACGAAGGTGCGAATGTCACAAGACGAGAGCAACCAAAACAAGTAACAAAACCCCAAGAAGTACTTTTAAGAGTGATTCATTTCATGCTTCTAGGCGGAATTCTGGGAAGGTTCACACTCAGAGCATAAAGCTGATGGAAATCAGTCTAATTTCTAAACACAGAAAACTCAGAAGTCCGTAATTCAGCAACCAGAATGAAAAAGTACCATGGGGCGGATTCCGATAAACCACAGAGTGTCTCTAGTATAATATTAAAATCTCCCACAAATAGTGACAAAAATACAACATTTGAATTCAATTCATTAGCTGACACTTTCACTGGTACACAAGAAAATATTTTGGTATATTTTGTAGGTTAAGAATCTGAATTTTCCTGGCTGCTACGGAGTTAATGTCCTTAAGCACTTTGGTACTCTGTCGGCTTGTACCCATCGGTGTAGTAGAATGACATGAGGCGAGCCAAACTACTTATACCATCATTTAAGTGTGGATCAACAAGGTAATAGCACGGTACTTTTTCACACCGGTCCTTGCTCTGAATTTATCATCTGCAAGGTGATCTGAATCATTTGAAGAGAAAACCCAGCATAGAGGGGGGGGGGGAGGCTCCTTCTGGCACCACACACAGGCTTTACGAACCCGGCTTCTGCGCCTTAATAACCGCACACATAGTGGTGGGGGCGGGGGGCAGTGTGTTAGGCTCCTCCCCATCCAGGAGGAAGGAGACCGCCTTGCCGGCGGCGGACATGGCGCGTCCCGAGAGGGAGTCCATCAGGCGGCCGCTGAGCACGTCGGGCACCAGGAAGCGGATGAGCTCCATGGTCTTCTCGCGATCGGAGACGGCCTCTGAGTCAGCTGGGTCACAGCAACCGACAAAGACTGAGCACACGAGCTGCGAGGCGGCCGATGGGGCCGACAGACCACATGCCAGTGGCTTCCAGTGATAAACAGGGTCGTCAACTTTGATCAGCTGGCTGTAGCGAGATTTTCAGTTCGAGACCAGTCTGCACACACACACACACGCATTTACATGTATGTGACGGTTTCTTTACCTTGTATATAGACTGTAGGGTTTGAAAACTACCCCAACGATTTTGGTGTAGCTAATTTTATGTTTATAATGGAATAAAATAGATTTGTCGTAGCATTTCTTCCGTGTGAGTCTGAAAGTGTCATGCCAGGTGCGTGAGAGGACCCTGGATAAACGACATGCCCTTCTTAGGAAGAAATTAACAATAAAGGTAACAGTATGTGCTTCACACACATCCCATTGCTTTTTGCACTACTGCCACCCAGTGGCCATTCTTAACACTGACCTACAACAGTGACTCTCAAACCTAGTGATTGAACACAAAAAAGATGCACTATGGTTAGCAGCCGCTGTGTGAAGATTCCAGACCCTGGGACACTGCACAGAACAATGGCAGCCCTATAGCCCCTGAAAAATGCCACAGAAGGAAATATTCTCTCTTTCACTAATACAGTTGGACTTGGGTTCACACAAAGATGTTTACGTTTTCAAACACATATTTTGTGTCAGAAAGATGTTAAATTTCCACTGTCAAGGTGTAGCAATGTAGGTCAGATGAAGGCCTTCATGATCTTGGAATAACATACCTGGTTTGGACAACGGCATCACTCTTGGAAACTGTCTTCTTGCCGGTCGCAACGGGCTGCAAAGTGAGAGAGACAGGAAAGCTCTGAAACCAATTTCTTACTAGAAAAAGAAAGAACGTTCGAATAGGGAGGAGGTAAGGTTTGATCGAACCTTGAGGGATCTTTACAGAGAGGCGGGAAAGGCTGCTTCTGGTAATGACCAAATACTTCAAAAACAATGGGCTGGGTCTTGATGTACTCCACAAAAGATTTAGTCACTTCCACTGCAATCTGAAGGACAGGAAATATCTCATTAGAGTTGAAGAAGACCAGCATTATAAAATCCATTTTCGATACTTCAGATGACAGTACTTACATTCTGGACATGGTAGAACCCCAGTGGTGGCCCACGGCCAGTGTTCTTCAGAGGTTCTGTGGAGAAGGCTTCATCATGCCGATGGATGAAGCTGAAAGGAGTCGAGAGATCAGATGTTAAGTCAGAATAACCTACTGCACCACTTGACCTGCTACATTTGTTCCCACTTTTTTTACTGTTATATCTTGTCACATCTGTCAGATCAAACCAACCTTTAAAAAAATCCAATCATGAATACACCAGAGCAGCCTGTCGTTCATCCTGCCAGCTCAGTTAAAATGGCAGCATCGCATACTTACTTGAACTGGCAGAAGATGTCGGCGTATTCAGCGGAGATGCTGGACGCTTGCAGGACTGTCACCCTAAATGTGAAGACGCTGCCAATTCTCAGGTGCTCCAGGAAACCATCTGCTGGTCCATCCTGGTTGGCCTTCATCGGACTCTCCAGCTCATCTTGGCTAGCTGGGGGGGGGAGGGCAGATTGGGACTGGTCACCTCAAGGCACCAGCAAACCTTTGATGCTGTTTAAAAGATCCTTTTGTAGCTTTTGACTTTACCGGCACAGGTGTTGTTGTTGACCTCGTCTGCAGAAGGGCCTATTTCTGATGTTTGTCCCTGTCCTTCTACAATGCGCAGCTCTTCCTGGGATGTCCCCGAGCGAGACAAGCCCAAGGGACAGGATTCTATCTGGAACTATCCAATAAACATACCTGGTCAGCTGGAGCACAGTGATCATGGATCTGAATGCAGAACTGACCCATGGCCTCTTCTAGCAATCCACATCCTACCTTCTCAAACTGCTGGTCTTCAAAGGAGATCTTGGCAGTCCCTGACTGCCTCACCCCTGAACCATAGTCGGGGGCCTCCTCATCAGCTGGGCGGGGGACACAGACGACAAATAAGAACCTTCTACTTCCTTTTAATTTCTAGCCAAAATAAAATGCACAGATGGGCACCAATACATGTAAATAGGTCAGTCTAACTTTGTGTGTCCATGGTGGGCGTTTCAAATCACACCATCACTAGAAATACTCCAATAAACGATAACATGGACATGAAGGTCATTTCAAGGTCCTCTCACCTGATATGGCCTGTACTGCAACCCTCAGGAAGCCTTTGATGTCTCCCTTCTCGCTCACAACGGCTACCCGGTGTACCAAGGGAACAGGGTACAGCAGGTTGCTGAGATACACAAAGGCCCTGTGGAGAGAGGTAGGGGAAGAGGCCGGGGTTGAGAGCACACAGAGAGGTCACGAACCGGAAGATGTTCAGGCGCACGGCACTGGACGACACAACACCAAACTGCCAAAGCAAACCAAAGAGAAGCGCCACTTGCTCCAGCGGTAGCCTTTACAGTAGCACACAGCGGTGCTCTCTTTAAAAACGAAAACAAAAAGGAAACAAAATTCAATTTTCAAAGGGGGCAGACAAGGGGTGGGGGTGGTGTGGGGAAGCTCGGTGAGGCCAAGGAGCATGGGCACAGAGTAAAACTAACCCCCCCCCCTGCAAAGAACCATGGTTCATCCCAAGCCTGGACTTCAAAATCCACTCATTAGCCAGAGTCTGAAATGCACCTTCCAGCAGCTGAAACCAGCTCATCGAGTGTGAAATCATCGTGCCTCAGAATGCAATTTTAACCAGATCCACTCAGGGGAACAATGTGCCGCAGAATTTCAGGGAACCACTTCAGGATTTAAATGATTCCTGCCCGGTTCAGGACTCCATAATTCATGATGTCCTGTTTAGATAATGTTAGAAAATCTAACCTAATAATTCTGTAACATGCTGGTCATCACTCCATTTTACTATTTGCATGAGGTAAACCTATTAGGTTGTTTTTATCAGGCTTTGACGGAGAGCGTAATAATCGATTCCCTACCCCCAAAGCCAGAATCTGTGGTGGAAGTTACTACAACAAAGCACAGATCTCAAAGTCCGCCTGGTCATTAAGTGAATATCGGGACGCATTTCACATCTATGATACCAGGGTAATTTCAGTTAATGTTGTACATGTTTAATGATTTTCATTAGTTGACTATTACATTTCAATACTAAAAAAATGTTTTGCATTTTGTCAATTTAGTTTGGAATCAAGATGAGAACTGCTTAAGTACTGAGACGTAAATTCACACAAACTTACACACATAAACAAAATGGCACAGACCCACACACTACAAACACAGGAATAAAATATTATACAGAGGTGCCTTCAAACCTTGGCAACAGAAGTCAATCGGAAATTTTGATAAAGTGGCCTAAAAATGGAAGATACCTAGATACTATGGACTGAGACCAAATCACTGCCGACAAATACTCAGGCGTGACGACTCCTGAGCCCTGATGTCAGGGAGGAGGATGGATCAGCTGTAACTCCCAGATACTGGTCCCGAAGCAAAGCCCAGAGCTCTAAAGTTTATTAACCCACTCCTCAGCTCACTGCTTGATGCATGGAGAAGCAAGCAAAACTGCGAAAGTCAACGTGACCATGAGAAGCAAGCGGACGTTAAACGGGCCAGCGGAGGGAAGGCCGGCTCACATACCAGGCCAACGTGAAACAGATAAAACACCTCACTGTGCATTTCCACACATTCTTCTGTTTTTTTGCTTTTAGGTATTTAGCTCTTTTCTTTGCTTCCCAAGGTCACGGCTTTGGCAGCCCGGGACTACATTTCCCAGGAGCCACTGGGGTAGAAGGGGCAGGGTAAAGGAGTGGCGGAAGAGGGAGGTAGCGGGAAGGAGCTTACGACAAGATTGGTGAGGTGCAAAAACGGCATGCTCAGAAGGAAATGTGAACGCAAAAAAACACCTCGCTGTGTAATTTTCGCTTGAACTCCGTCAGTTCAGAAATTAAACTGAAAGCAAATGAAAAAATAACTAAACAAACATACAGTACGGAAGCTCAGGCTAAGCCAACAGCGGCACCACCTAAAAATAAACGAAACTGCGAACAAAAGGGGCAACAGAAATGAATATAAGCACACCTGACAGGTCTAGACTCACAGCTGCTGAGTTTTTATGTGCAGGTAGGTGAGAGTGGGAAGCCAATCTAACAAATATATCCATGTGGAATTTGAAAAAATGAAATTAAACGAAATTAAAACGAGTCTGTGCTCCAGCATGCCTGTGAGAGACAGCTGCGGCAGAAACCAGCTCTTTCATCTTGAGACCCCGAGTCTCCCCAAAAACTGCCAGTGCACAGAGCCACTGGTTTACCGTGGTTGTTCAATGAGAGTCACTGGGATAAGAATGCTGGGGCCTTCAGTCAGCGGACATTTTAAGAGGACAGCTATTCAATGATGATGCAATGAACAAACACCATTTATAATGGCATTCTTTACCACATGAATAGTAAAGATTTTCACCGGTGCTAAAAGTGTGGTCACATAGGCTCAAACGAAAAACATGAGGAGCGGCTTTGACAAGAATGTCTACTGTGATGCACTAGAAATTAAATTTACACGATGAATAACTTGGTTCCAGGAAATAAAATGTTACAAAACGTGGACAGTCTTGGTTATCACCTTAAGACTACTTTCTGCAGAGATGTCATTTTTTACAACCAGACTTTTTCTTCTGTCCAGGTCTTGTTCACTATGGTATTTTAAAGTAAAAAAAAAAAGACTAGTGGCTTAACTGCGGTGGCATGTTAAATGATGAGGTGGCACAAACTAGTCTTGTCCCCATGGGTCAATATTTTTCATGGTACGAGTGATGCCAAACTAATCATGATTTGCTTTTTACTTGTGGAGATTATTGATGTCAGGCTTTTTTTTCCGGAACCCAGAGAGCTGGCTGAGAGAGATAACATTAATTCTCAAACAGGAAGTGACCTTAAGCCGAGTGCCAGAAAAGACACGTAGCTTAAGGTCAGTCGAGGAACTGAACAGAGTCCTGCTAGTTTGTCGTTATCACTTAACGTCACATCAGCGATTTAATTTGGATCAGACGTGTATGTCAGATTTAAATACTGCTGCGAGACGCAAGTTTACTCGTATCGCTGTGACTGGCACTCTCGCAGACTCTCTGGTTCGTTAAAGTGGCACGGGAAATGGGTGGCTGGAAAAGTTAGCAACTCAGAGCATTTGGACAGTGGGAGGGAGCCAGGGAGAGGCATGAACGAGATGTGAGAGCGCCTTAAGAGGCTTCGGGTAAAAAGCAGTGAAACTGAGGTCATTTAAATGTGAATTTTTGCTGTATTCTACACTTCGTAGCCGCTAATGACTTTGATCATCATCTCTCGATGAAGTCGTTAAAAAATGAGCAACTCAGAGTAGAGTAAAGCTTCATGATGTCATCCTCTTAGCTACATGATGTCATCCTCTTAGCTACATGATGTCATCCTCTTAGCTACATGATGTCATCCTCTTACGCTATGAGATCTCATACATGATGTTCCAAGATGGGTTTCCAACATGACTGCCCACCTCCAGGCACGGTTGACATTCTGGGTACAGTGGCTATGTCTGGACGACGGTGTGCACCAGGCGGCCGCGAAGGGGCCGTGTCTCAGCGTGAAAGAGCTAGTTTCCTCTGCCAGCATGCTCCTGAGACCTCACCAACCTTCCCACTACACTGAACAGAGGTGAGCGGTCGTAAAAGGGGTCCTGGCCTTCGCTGGAACCCCGGCAGTGCTCGCTCTCATCTGCCCCCAGCTCCGAGCACGGGTCGTCCAAAAAGATCTCATCGTCCAGGTCCTCCAACTGCTCCTCCTCCCCCTCCTCCTCATCCTCCTCCGCCTTCCCATCATGCCGCTCGTCGGCGAGCTCGGTAATGTCAGAGTCGGGGTCGGAGAAGGTGGGGGAGGGGGTGAGATCGGTCATGCGCTCGCTCATGCACGTGTTGAAAATGGGGGTGCTAGTGCAGCCAGAAAGATGGGAACTGGGTTAGTACAACGAGATAAACAAACAGGTTATTCCTACGGGCCAGCATCGCCGCGCCACAGCACCAACCCGGGCAGCGCCAATCGCGCCGCGCTGCTTCAGCGGTCTCGAACCCTGGCCCCTGACCCTCGGGCCCCAACCCCATACATTTTTACATCCTAAATGTAATTACCCATTTCTGGAGGGCGAGTGAAAAACAGAGCAGTCCGTCGTGTCGTCATTAAAACATAATTTGGGATCGGATGTGTTCCGGTTAGCCTGTGATTGAACCAAAGCTACGTCAACATCCGAATGCTTTCAGCCGTTCATCACTCATGGCCGTGGAGAAGATGCTAATGGCCCAGTGCTGAGCAGACGATGCCTCTGGTGCTCCTGAAATGGGTGATTATGGGCAGAGCATAAAACGTGGGGGGGGGGGGGGCAGCAATTTGTTTGCTGTTGGTGTTTCACTATCCCATTTCTCTAACAGGTTAATGCTGTGGGCAGCTGTCAGTGAGGTAGCAAGAGATTAAAGGTACAGAGAACGCGCAAATCACAGAGCAGGAAACAGGGATTCGGCCTCCACCGCTGGTTGTCCCTGTTTACTCCTCTCTGTTTGCATAAGCTTTTTAGAATAAGGCTTAGATTCAGATTTGGAAATGAATCACGATGAGGAGCAGTTTGTAACCTCCAGGTTTTAATAGCTGAATTTGATTTGCTCATAGTACTGAATGCAATATGGCACCCCTGTGTATACATAGAAAGTCATTTATTATTAATAGGTGTATCCTAAGTTTTATATAATCTCATTTGCTGAATGTTTACTAATTTAATTACTTTGCTTCATAAAAGTACCATTCTGTTGGTTTTGAAGGTTTGAAATGAATCCCTGAAGAGGTACGAGAGATTAAACCAGCTGAGGCAACAAAAATACTGCTGCTTCAGGAACCATGGATTCAATCTTAACAGCACTACCGTATATAAAAGGCAGTGCAGGTCGAGCCAATAGGGGACTTAGGCAGCCGCCTAGGGCGCCATCTTCTCAGGGGGCGTCGACTTAGCAAGCCAGTGTCACTTAGCGTTGGACAAACGGCGCCGGCCGTGAAACATGCCTAGGGCGCCACAAGGGTTTCGAACTTTACTGATAACAAGGGTCTGTGAAGATTTATTATTATAGAATGGTTACACAATTTGGAGACGATGTCATCTATTCATAGCTTTTGATCTTCACTATGACACCATTTGCTTTAATGACCTCACTAGTCAGGTAGCCTAGCTTAACTACACCGTGCAAAAAAATATACAAACAACATTAATGTACCCCCAATGGTACAAAAATGTTCCTCCAAATCCATTTCTGTACCTTAAAAGGGACATTTAACTACAGCTAAGGTACAATTGGCAGACCAGTGAGGGTACATCCTCAGTGACAAGAAATTGCACCCTCAAAGGTACTAATTGGTCCTTTATCTCTGATTGTGTAATTAGGTTAAATCTGGTGATCAGCTCCTCTTTTCTGGCATGTGTTACTGACCACTGACCTGCCCACCAGACGGAACCAGGGAAACCGGTCATAGAACGGGTCTCCGCCTGTCAGCACGTTGTCACAGTCCTCGATGGCGCTGCTGGGAACCTCGGCAGCTCTGTCGTACATCTCCCGCATCAGTTCCAACCTCTGCCTGCAGGGGGCGGTGTAAATCAGTCGTTAGTATCACAGAATTTCAATAAGCTAGAATATAGAATTATACTTTAAAATATGTTAAAACATTATTTATTAGTTAGCTAAAGCTATCAATGATTTAGATTATATCACAGTGAAGCCCAGACTGCTCTCCTTGGGGTACCTGAGCTTCTCCAAGGTCCAGTAATGAGTGGCGCCGTTCTTCTGGTCCTGCACCTCCACCGCCACGATGGTGCGAGGAAAGGGGCGCTTCTCTCTGTCCTTAGCCGCGTCGGGGGGCAGGAGGTCAGGAGGGAGCGGCGAGTACAGCGTGTCTGTGAGCAGGACAAACTGGAACTGGACCTGTAAGGCACACAAACACAGCATGGAAAGCAGGAAAGCATCATACTGTCACTCTTTATTAAGCACTGAGGAGCAAGGCGCTATATCGGCGTGAACTGAAGAGGCTCCAGATGGAGTCACCTTCTTCTTCAGCTCCACGCTGATGGCGTTGGCCTCCTTCAGGAAGATGGCGTTCCCCCACAGCAGATCCCTCAGGGACGTGAACTGGTAGCATTTCCATTTGCGGAAAGCCCAGAGCGCCAGCTCCGTCTCCCTCTCGCTCCATTGCACTGTAGGAGGAGTCGAGGTGAAGCCACATCATTTCTTACCCTGGATCATCAACATCTCAGCCAAAAATAACACGACAACTAACTATTTGCTACCACGAGAGAAAAAACTCTCCCTTATATCACGTCAACCTCCTGTCCAAATATAACTGCCGCTCAATGTCCACAGTGTTCGGCCTTCCAGGATTTTTCACCTTCCTCTTCCGGTTCCTCCTCTTCCTCTGTGGTTTCTGGGTAATAGCGCGAGTCCACTTGCTTCTGTAGGGCTTCAAGCTTACTCTCGTAATCCTTAGAAACCAAAACACATCACCGTTTCATTCCCATAGCATTTTTTAAAAATTAAAATGGATGTCTTTGGGAAAGGTACTGCAGTGTAACGTGGTAATGTGGCAGATCCTACCAGTCTTTGCTGCTCTAACAGATTATTGGCTTCTTCCCTTTCCCTCCGATATTGGTCTTCAAGCTCTTGTAGCCTGTAGAAATATAAATAATGTGAATCATATAAAGGATGCTTTTAATCATTGTGAAATGGAGACCTCACACCTAATTTTCACAAAAATAGCATCCTATAGCATCCAGTTTAAAAACAGTACCTTAGTCAATAATCAACAAGTCGTAAAAATGCCTACAAAAGTTGTCTACGGACACGTTGTGGGTCCTACCTCTGCTCCATCTCCTGCTTCATGTCGATGCCCTGCTTCTCCAGCAGTTCTCTCTGAGCGAAGGCCCAGTCGACCGGCTCCATTGGCGTCTCCGCACACGGCGTGCGCTCTCGCTCCTGCCTCGCCTGCTCCGGGTGGTTGAAGCGGAACACATGGCTCTTCCCCATGATAATGCGATTTCCTGACAGGGGCGCAAGGCTTGGCGTCAAACACCGGCCCAGTGTTTCCCGCTCTCCCAGTGAGGTATGATCACGGGCATCTCATTCGCACGGAGGCCCCAGCACACAGCGGCGAGACAAACCCACCTGATCGGAGTACAGTGGACTCGCTCACCCTCTTCCCGTTGACGTATGTCTCTGCCCCATCGCAAGGCTCGAGGATGACTATGGCTGTGGAGGTGAACGTTAAAATGAGGCTGTAATACCAGAACTGCAACATCAGGTAGCTAATTCATAGACAGCTGTTAAACCTATGCTATGCTGTATTTGGAACTGGCTAGACGTGATCTGACTGATTTCTGCATGGACCTATTCAGGGTTACCAACTTTGGTCAGATTTTCAATTTGAGACAAGTCTGCACACACACACACACACACACACACGTTTACATGAATGCAACAGTATCAGTTTCATTACCTTTTAAATAGCCTGTAGGGTTTGCAAACTCCCTCAAAGCTCTTGACATTTAGCTACATTTAGAGTTGGCATCCCTGTCGACTGGAGTTCATTAACTCATGAAGTCCATCCCATCCATGTAGGAGCTGTTAAATTCCGTGTGCTTCTAGTGACCCTTGACCTGCGATGGAGGCTCACCTTCTCCAGTAGGGCTGATGCTGCTGGTGAAGGTGCAGTGCTCATCTTTAATGAAGTGTCCACTTAAGACAATGTCCTGGCGACTGGTGGCGTCCTCCCGTCCCACCCTGGACAGAGACAAAGCGCCATTTCGTAAAAACTGGCTAAAACCTTAGCCTGCTTTCATTGGTCTGTCCACCTAAAAACATAGAAGCTGCGGTAGAGCAGGTTTAACTCAGGTTTAACTCAGGTTTAACTCAGGATTAACTCTTAACCCTCACCTGGTGATCCCATCTTTGATATAGTAGAGCAGACATTCTGACATCAGGGGGTCCTCGTTAAGGTTCACCAGGTGAGGCGTCTGGGACAGAGTGTGGACAACTAGTTTAGGTGACACAATATTGATAACTCACATTGGCTAAAAAGCAATTTCGAGCACTATCAGAAAATACAGTATGAAAGGGAAAACGTAGTGACATATTTAAGAGGCTAACCAATCAATCGCAAGAGGAAGAATTTGTTGAAACACAGAGGGCAAACACTGTCGGCTATTCATATGATTGTATGAGGTACAGAACAAACAGAACGGGGGTCTTCCGAAAGCCTTTAGTCTTTGATGAATGCGTTTAATGTGTTTGTTCTTCCCTCTGCTGTGTGTTCTAAATGCATACAGTTCACAGTCCATTCTTTACATAACCCTAAATCCATCCACATTACATGCTCTCCCAGTCTGTTAATGACTCTAAATGGAGCAAAGGAGCAAGAATGAAGATATTTTAGAGATACTGATGTGCTTCAATATCTTAAATACAGTACAGAGAGCGTGGAATATATCCGTCAAGAGAAACAGGTCTTGAAATTCACGGCAAATCTGAGAGACATGCGTAGGGCATTGTAGGAAGGTGAGAACCTCACTACAATGATAGTGAAAAGTGCCACGCCACTGCCCACGAGGGCACACCCCACTGTGACACACCTCGTTGGGGGAAAAGAGCCCGACCGTGTCAATGAAGACGGGCTGGGGTTTGCGTGCCGGCGGCGGCGACTTCAAAACAAAGCAACGTGATCAGCGCCTCTGTAGCCGCGGCGGAACGTCCTCATCATGGTGTTGCGGCACATCACATCACATCACATCACATCCACGAGCGTGACTTTCCACTGCTCAGACCCTTATGTGTGACTACAAGGCCTCCTTCTCGGGGTCGGGGGAGGACGAGTGGCATCTCATACCTTTTTAGGTGAAAAGACTCCCAAGGTTCCTCCATCTTCTCTCATGGCCACGCCCATCTCAGCCAGCAGTGCCTCCCTGCAGCAAAACAGCTACACTGTAGTAACCATCGAGCTCCTGCGGGGGTATACAGCTAATCCCCGAGGGGACTTCAGTGACCCCAGCTCAGCAGCTGCCCCCGGCTGGCCGTGGTGGCCTCACCTCTCCATCCTGATGGCTTCGGTACGACGTAGCTTCTCCTCCCAGGTTTCATTGAGCTCTGCAATGATTTTTTCGGTTTCCTGTTGAAGAAATATAGGTCAGGCCATTATAGAAAACCAAGAATCTAAGAGGAGAAATAGAGTAGTTGTGTATTTTATGGGGTCTTGTTTTCTTTATATACAATCAAAAAGAGAAACGTGATGTTTATGTCGCCTCTATAAATGGTTACAGGACGTGAGAAGAAGATAAGTGATATGTAGCTCAAATCCAAACACTTGGGTCTTCAGAGGCATCAAAGATACCAAACCACATCTTTCAGTTGTTAAATTAAAGTTAATCTGCAATTCCTTAGATGGATCCATTTAAAACCAGCAGACAGCAGAATTGAGGTTCTTCATCAATAGCTACATAATTCCATATTAAACGTGAAATCCTAAATCTAGGGTGTTAATGACCAGCCAAATAGAGAGATGGTCATTCAGGATGCTTTTTGGAAGAGGGCGAGTGTGAGTTTGAGGACTCAGGCCTCCAGCACCCACCTTGAGACGTTCGATAGCTTCCTCACTGCCCGGGGCGAACATGATGCGGTCGTGCAGGTTGCTGATGGATCCGGCTCGGCTGGACAGGGCGGAGAGTGAGGGGGAGGGGCTCATCCCCGTCATGGCATTGGTCACTGTGGAGAGATCACCCCTTTGATTGACAGCCCGGAGACTATTGTTTTGGTTCTTGTAACCGATCAAGTCTGTCAGAGGGACCATGGGG
>JAODJU010000043.1:3068190-3083098 GCA_026776725.1 Gnathonemus echidnorhynchus
CGCCCCCCCCCCCCCCCCACCCATCATAAAAGAACCATCTTTCATCTCCAGCAATAAATTTTCACAAAGCCTAGTCAATACAAAGAGCAATTTTCAATTTTCCTGGGTACACGGAGGTTGGGGAGCATCTTACCTTGTCGGTGTAACGTTTCTGTTGATGGCGGCTGTCCGTGCCTCTCCCAGAGGCTCCCGGCTCTGCTACTGCCTCAGCCTCCGTTCAGCCTCCCCTGTTCCTCACGCCCGAGCAGCAGGGAGACCGGCTTACGGGTGCGGCCGGATGCGCTGCGGGGCCTGGTACCGACTGCCGTGTCCGAAGGGGGAGGGGGTCGGGGATCGGGGGCGACAGGGACCGGCCGCTGTGCGCTCAGGGATCCAGAAGGCAAAATGGCTCTGTTGACCAGCCAGGGCTGAGATGCTAAGCAGCAACGAGCTATGACATCACCAGCGAGGCAGACAGCAGCATCAATGCAGCACAGGGAGAGGGAGAGAGGGAGAGGGAGCAAGCGAGAGAGAGAGAGAGTGAGAGAAAGGGGAGGGCTGTGTATTTGTGGGGGGAGGTGGAGATGAGGAAGGGGCTAGCATCCCAGGGAGAGCTTCCCCCCCCCAGAAAAAAACTGCCACTCGGTGTTAAGCTCCAGGAAGTACTCTGCTGTAGCTTCATGCTACCTGCGAGACCTTAATTTCTATGCAGAATTAGCTTATACATGATAATTCTTAAACATGCTTAATTTGGTGAATGGAGCATTTGTAGGTCATGGTGAAACGTCCCTCTGTTAAACTGTGGAAAACAATGCAAGTTATTGTTCAGTTAAGCCGAGATGGCTGATGTATTGTCTGGTATTATCATGTATAATAACACTGCACGCACCACCTGCGAGACAGGGCATTTAGAATTAGCTAATTCTATAACTGCTTATTAAATCCAAACCATTTGTAAACCCTGATCCATAGGATTATACGAACTGGCTTCTTGTACTTTTCTCTGTTCCCAGTTCAGCATGTCACCATATACCAGGTATAAATTTGCACAATGCAGGATGGATATGCAGAAGCTGCTATCACTTTCAAGCCTGTAGCTTTTCAATGATCCCTCAATGGAATATTATAATTGTGTGGGCCCAGTACATCAAGCTGCATCATGGTGGAATATGTCATGGACAAATTGGACCAACTACCCATAATGCAATTGGTACTGTATCAGCATCTTTAATGTTCACTATTCTGGCACAAACCCAAGGATGTTTACTAGGCTCCAGCAGCAAGGAAGGATTAGCTACAATACAAAACATCATGTTTTTAGAGCAAATGGAAGCCAGCGAAGCTGATTCCTCGAAATCTCTTTCACTGTGAATGTACCCTCTCTCTGCGGTGCCTGTACAAACCAAACTGCCACATTCTGACTTATAATAAGATTCTGAAGATATCACTCCACATGGAGGTGACTCTCGCTTGGCCGTCTTTCCCAGGGACCGGCAGATGTTCACAGATAAGGCAACTTCCACGCCAAACATTCGGATCTGCACCTGGAAGTCTGGAGAGAAGATGGCTAAGAGCAGTCAGAGCGTCTCAGATTAGCCACCAAACAAGCACCTCTGAGGGGGTGCAGTGCATGCTGGGAGCCGCACAGCTTCCTTGGCTGGTGACACTCATTAGACATGGTCATGTGACTCCCATCATGTGACACCTAGCCGTCCTCTGACAGGGAAGTGTGCTGGAGGAGTGTGTGTCGCAGAAGACACGTACTCTGCCTTTAACGCAACGTGACACTGAGGAGAGGGCGTGACAGCCAGCTCAGTATGAAAGATACATGAAGAGAATTACAATCTCGCAAAAGCCAGGGAAAAACATCCTACTACTGTAAGGTTTTATATATCATACAAGATAATACAAGAAACAGACAAAATTCTAATTTGATAAATGAACTGGCGTAATATAAAAAACTATGCATGCTGTATGTATATGCTGCAGTAATATCAGGAATAAAAAGCACACATATGAGTGTATTACACATAAAGATATGCATTTATACAACACAAATCAGGCAGCTACATTTATGCTGACAGATTAATAAAAATCAAACACGGAAAGATTTTTATTTCTTTCAGCTTCCCCCATTAGAACATTTTTTGGGGGAAACATTTCTCTTTGCACTCTTTTACGACGTGAAACTCTACCAAGGATCTCTTTGAGGTCTGCATGCAGATGTTTAGCCTAAAATGTCCAGAGCGGAGCCACATCTGCACCCGGTACCTACCCCTTTAAAAGGGGGTGGCACACGGCCCCCAGGGAATGGCTAAATGATGACACGCTGTCTGTGTAGTGAGATGGGTGGGGCAGCTGGAATCTATTGTTAATGTGGCTCCCTCACAATAGAGAGCACTGGATGGGCCTAGCCTACTGGCCTCCGGAATGTACCATGGTGACTGCAGGATAGGGACGGCTCGGTTTCTGTCCCGGGAAAGCACAAGAAAACCACGACCCTTGACTTTCACATAGTCACATGGTTCCAGTCCAGCACTGCTGGAAATTGCCTTTTTAAAGATTCACAGACAGCACCACTTCTTCCACGGAAGGGCAGGAAGGCGGGAATTCCCATCCAGCATGGCAAAGGGAAACTGGCACTGTGGTCCTGTCAGAAATGTTTGCACCTCCCTGAGTGATCCTGGGCTCAACACGGCTACGGCTTTCTTGCTCTCAACACCTCGGGGGGCGGGAATAGGAGGGGGTGGACTTTCTACCAAAGCCCTGTCACAGGATTCGGAGGAGACAGATGCCACGGTTGTTGTGACGTTTCTGCGAGTGGCCCGGCGGCCATCTTGTCTCCACTGAATGGATCCGGTTGTGAATAATTCATTAGCAGCAAAGGGCACGGCACCAAGGCCACGGCGTTCGATGGGACGCCGCACGGCCCTCTCGCAGAGGACGCGTAAGGTCAGCCGGAGTGACCGATGGCAGACGCTGTGGTTCGGAGCAATCAGGACAGACCCTAGGACTCCTGATGCAAAAGTGCATGACACTCACACCGTGCCAGTTCACAGGACGATGACTCAGTCCCCGTGTCACTTCCTGTTTCTACATGATGAGCACTTGAACAATTATAGCATCCTGAGGAAGAATTATGTATTGTGAAGTTATGTACTTTAGAAAGGAATTCAATTAAAGCCATACATTGGCACAATCATGAAATATTTTCAGTTTGAACAGAAATGGGAAATGGGTCTTCAAAAATTTCCCCTTTTTCAAAATTATTTTGTTCTTGGGGCTTGAATCTTTCCTTTTAACGCAGATTCGCTAAACGGGGCGAAGAGCAACCATGGTGTCTGTCCTGCGACTGGCATCCAGGCCCCAAATCGCGGCGGCTGAAAGCTAACTGGCAGCTGCCTCGAGCATTTTCCTGGCCTGAGTCTCTGGCTTGTCAGGCCCCTTTTATTTCCAGCTCATTATTTCAGCGGCTCTTCCCGCCGTTCGAGCTGTCGTACATAATTAGCATCCACGCAAGTGCATAAAAAGCAGCACTTAAGGTGTAAACAGGGGAGATTTTACATTTTGGTTCCGTGGTAAGAGAGATCAAGTGACGGAGGCCAGCCGCTGGCCAGACAGCAGCGATCAAAACCTTCTGTGTGGTGGTGACACCTTTGTGGGCCCTTCCCAGATCCAGGAAGTGAGTCGGGTGATGTTCTGAACTTCTGCGATTGTAAAATGAACTCACCGCTCCCTCTGCTGGAAAGAAGTAGTAATACATTTCACTGGAAAAGGGGGCCAGGCCTGAATTATAAAAAAAGCCATTAATCATTGCTGATTAGCCCGTGGCACCTTCATATAGCGGCAACTTACAAATCAAACACCACCACCAAGTCGAAATCACGTGAGATACTAGGTTTCAGATTTCAGAAAATAATAAACAGGATTGATTGGGTCATTTTAATACATTTAATACACATATATAGAGGAGAATCAATTCATCCAACTTCTAAATGCATCTCCTGGTCACTGCTGCAGGAGAGAGCCTGGGGCCTGTCACAGGACGCAAGCCTGGTAAACCTATGGATGCGATGCTCTATGACCCCAACCAGGATCAGCCGCTACAAGATGGATGATGTATTGCTTTTTTAAAAAAAAAAATAGGCCCCCAAAGGGCCTGACACAGTGCCAGCAACCTAAAGCTGTTTCTCATATTTTAGTGCCCCTATCAGTAGACGAGAGCAGCTATAGCGAGTCTCAGGGTGATTTTACCTGCACAGTGATTTTACCTGCACAGTGACGTCCTGCTCCTTTCCTGCTGCCTGTTCCGGTGGCAGATAACATAAAATTCTACAGATGAGTTTGGAGCCATATGGTCTCCAGCCACATCAAAGCTTTTAAGGAGCGACAAGCTTTTATTTGACTTGGAGGCAGCACAGATAAGACGAAAAGCACGGCAGCAAGCAAACCGTTTTCATGGCCCAAATTCAGTACGCCATGCTATTTTTAAACATTAGCTGCCTTGTGTTTCTGTGTCCACATCTCTACGAATCTGTCCTCTGCATATTATCATATGTAAATGGAGAATAATTTATCTGATTCTTTTCCAAAGAGATTGAGTTTGTAGTACATATAAAAACGTCTTTTTGACATGAAGTAGGGTGATTCATTTTAAACTGTATCCTGGTAAGTGTAAGTATCCTACCCACAGGAGTATAAATTAGGAGTAATTGGTGATGAAACTTTTGGGATTAGACCACTGGAGTAGAAGACAAACATATCCACGTTCTGAACACGCCCCAAGAGTCGCTCACTATTAGGACAGTGTCGTGCTGTGATTTCAGACCATTCAAACAAACCCCTTTTACTCTTTGCTAAGGGTTACCTCAGAGTTTGTTATCCTTGCCACTGGAGATGCCAAATTTGGGCTTACCGCCGCACTAACCGCTCTCAGTGGTAGGGGTCCGACTCCGCCACGGTACAAAGGCCAAGCTAAGGTGAATAACAGAGCCGCACATATTTACAGGACAGTCTAATTATTGACTGTCCAGCACCAGAGGTTAAGGAATCCAGCCAAAGTCCTTGCCCTGATGTGTGTCTTATACTGGAAAGAACAGCCTTTTTCTGAACCGTGTGCTGGGTCTATCACCCTACAGTGCAATGCCAAGTCCTGCATTCCATTTGCATTTAAAGGCAAACTGCTATAAATATCTTTAATTCAGGTGTATATCACTGCTGAGCTGAAGGATTTCAGTTGGTATTTATCGCTTTCGTGAGGAAATATTTGCATTATTCCCACTGAGCCGCAAAGTGTAATACAATATATTTGAACCTGTTTTCAACTGAATTACATTTCACTTGTAAATAGTATTCAATTTTATAAGATGCAACATTGAAATAAACATCCCAGCTTCTAGTCAGTGTTTATGTCACAAACAGCACTTAAATTAAATAGACTGGGAGGCAGAACGTCACACGGCGATGTGGAATAAGGCACTATCTGCTGAGTAGCAGTCCGCTAAAGACGCAAATCGGCCATATCGAGTGCTGGCAAAGGCCGGGCAACGAATGACGTCTTTGTGACGTCCTTCTGTTGCCAAGACTCGGTCCAGAGCCTGGACAGCAGTAACAAGGCCGTAATTTACACTGAATGGACACAGCGAAGCATTTTGTTACGTAAAGCAGCAGAATCAAATCATAAACAGTGAGTTTGCATCTCCGGATGGACGTCAGAGAAGATGCTGGTTTCCAGTGACAGTGTCCTTATCTGCAAAACAGTCTGTTCTCCCTGGACTGCTCATGATACTGGACAGAGCAAACAGTGGGTTACACATTACCCCAAACCAGTGAGCTCCCCCATCCCTGGATGCGTGTTTGAACTTTAATTTCATAGATCGGGTGGCAGACGTCCAAGGAGGAAGGAGCACTAAAATTAAACTTGAAATATTTGCCAAATGTCAATGTCAGCACATCCTGCAGTTAGAAAAGGTCTGACATCAGAACATCTAGAAGAAAAAAGAGAAATTAACTGGTCCTTGAGCACACGTGCGCACACGTCTATAGCCAGCCAATCACGTCCCACGCAGAAGCACAGCCCCCTCTCCGCCTTCCCTAAAACCACGGCCCAAATAAACAGCCCGGTTAGGAAATCGCCTGACCCCCTTTGTACGGCAGTGTAAACTACACCTCAGTTACACAGCATGCTGTCAAAGCAAGGACAACGTAAATCTGTCACACAGTAATAACAGTGTGACAATATAATAACAAAAATGTGGCAGTGAATAATGTAATAACTGATTTATTAGTAAAATCTAACATTCAGCATGGATATCATCTGCTGTGATAAGGTGATAATTAAGAGGCACACCGAATCAATTCCACGGTCCATATTTTGAGGATACGGTAGCATGCGAGTAACACTGACGCCCCACGTTCAAGTTAAAATACAACATGCATGCTAGCTTTTCTGAAGGACTTTAGTTATGGCTAAAGCCTAACCCTATAGCTCTATCGTTAAGGCGACTCTTCTAATCAAGAGATACTTCTACTATGATTTGTTTTTATAAGCCTAAATAAACACTGTGCTTGAAATACACTTTTTACATTTCACATCCACAGATGTAAAAAAAGGAAATTGTGGGAATATTGTATAGATAAACACCTGCCCGGTTCCATTAATTATTAAAAAGGTTGGAAAAAGCGAATGGTTTTATATAAGGTTTTTTTGTTTTTATATATGTTTTTGCTTTACTATCTTTTGGAAAGACGTTAAGTTAGATATATGTTTTAATTATTGCAACATTTAACTTAAATGCGGTAACGTTTTAATATGCCCTTTAAAGACTGCTCCTAAGTGACGTACACTAGAGGCTAGAGGTCAAAGACCTGCTGGATTTAAATGTTCACAAAACCCAATTTTGAAGGCAGTGAGTCCCCAGCTTTGCTAGGCGCATCAGCGGGAGCCCCAGGATGATGCAGAGGGCGTTAATGCGCAGGGGCGCGGTGCTCGCCCTGCAGGTGACGGCGGAGGGCGCCCTGCCGCCCGTCACCCTCCGCCGCTCCGCGTCCTCCCTCTCCGTCCCGCCGCCGACGTGCCTCCTCAAGCCCTTAGAGGCTCCCTATCGGTACCTCTTCGGACCGGGACCGTCCAACGTGCCGCCGCGGGTGCTGGCAGCGGGGGGGAGACCGATTATCGGTCACATGCATAATGAAATGTTCGAGGTAATTTCTTTCTGTGCGTAATTTTAACTGTGAACCAGGGAGCAGGAACTGGAGCCGATGAAATCTAGATTAATAATTTCAGAATTTCTAAAAAGACATTAAATATGATCATATTTGCCTTATTAATTAATTGATTCATTCAATGTATGCTGTCTAGAAATAAATGTAATAACTGCCAAATTCAAGGGAAGATATTACAGCGGCTGTAAACTTATTTGCAAGTACTTGACATACGATAGCACTTCAATTATGCATATTTAAAACTTCAACTCTCATAATTAAACCTTGATAAAGTTTGCCGCAGTGCAAAGGTGGGAATTCGATCACTGCTACGTCTGGCTAGAAGGTCTGCGATCTTAAAGAACAATTTTATAGACAACACCGAAACAACAATATATTATAAGCATAGGAAATTACCATGTATAGGCAGTAAATTTGCCTTATACTTGCAGATCTAATCCCATTGCAGTTATGACATTTTAAAGGTATTTTATCATAGGTGCAGTGCTTCGTCTGCTCCTCCTTCAGATTATGGACGACATCAAGAAGGGGATCCAGTATGCTTTCCAGACACAGAACAACATGACGATCGCGGTGAGCGGCTCCGGTCACACCGCCATGGAGTGCGCCATCTTCAACACCGTGGAGCCGGGCGAGAGCGTCCTGATCGCCATCAACGGGATCTGGGGCGAGCGAGCGGCAGAGATCGCCGAGAGGATAGGTATGTCCCACCGGGGGCGTTTTCATTCATCCGGGGGATACGGCACTTTAACTAAAACCGAACTGTTCAATGTAAAACGCAACCTGCTTCGCTCTAACAGGTGCTCGAGTTAACACCTTGGTAAAAGCTCCAGGCGGCTATTTCACCAATGAAGAAATTAAGCAGGTATTTTTTTGTTATTGACATTACGAATGGTAAACTACAATGTCTTGCTGCTCACCCCATAGTAACAAATCAAAATAATCCTCTTGATTACTCTGGGTGTGATCTATTGCAAACTGATCCTCATACATTCTGTTTTTTCACCACAAAATCCATCTGAACTCATTAAAAGCTCTCTGGAGAATATAATAAAGAACGTAACTGGAACTTATAGAAAATGTGCACAGACTGTTTCAGTAGCTCTGAGCTGAAAAGCAAAGCTGCTGAAATTCAGTGTGATGCTGGTCCGTCTCCCCGCAGGCTCTGGCCAAACACAAGCCGGTTCTCTTTTTCCTCACACACGGAGAGTCATCGGCCGGACTGGCCCATCCCATCGACGGGATCGGAGACCTGTGTCGGATGTGAGCCTCCCTTCTCGGCCAGCCCGATGACCGGGCGGATGCCATCTCTGGGGAACCCTCATCATTCTGATAATCCTGGGTTTGCTTCTGCTCCTTAGGCACGAATGCCTCTTCTTGGTGGATTCTGTGGCGTCTTTGGGGGGAGCTCCTCTCTTCATGGATAAGCAGAGTGAGTCTGAGATGCCGTGTTCCTGTAACGGGGGGGGGGGGGGGGGGGGGCCTTCACAGTAGACCTCGAACGTATGATCTCCCAGTCATTCAGAACATGAGGCTGTCTTGCTGTGTGTCACAGACATAGACATCCTGTACACCGGCTCACAGAAGGCTTTGAACGCCCCTCCTGGGACGGCACCCCTCTCCTTCAATGACAGAGCTTGGTGAGTGTTGGTCTCTGGCTCTGATTGGGCCATAAACTGCAGTCGACTGGACTGTGACACAGACCTACATCAGGGCCACTTGGACCTGGAAGTAGGACTAAACAAGGCAGGTCTCAACAAGACTTCATACAAACACATAACCAATAAATTTTGAATAATAATATTGTAAACACTTTGCAGAAGCTATCAGTGCTTTTGCAGAAGTACCCCTGATTTTTCCTGATTGTTTACCATCTAACAGGAAGGCTTGTTGGCCTGAAGCCCGCCCAGATAGCAGGCTGGAGCAAGTGATTATTCTTCTGTCTTTATTCTTACTCCCACACAGCAAAAAGATGTTCAGCAGGAAGACGAAGCCGGTGTCCTACCTCCTGGACATGACATATCTGTCCAACTACTGGGGCTGCGACGGAAAGCCAGCCAGAATGTAAGGCTCGGCAATGTGAATGGTCAAATGCAGCAACAGCAGCCCAGCAGAAACAATGAAGGCACTTTTGTCTGGTTCCAGATACCACCACACTGGCCCTGTATCTGGCTTCTTCTCACTGAGAGAGAGCCTGGCCATCCTAGCAGAAATGGTGAGTAGACCACTATGTTTTGGGTTTTCATTGGTCTCGTCCTGGACCGACAAGGAAAAGACTGGGCATTAGATTAATATATATAAATGCATAAATTATGGGTTGCTTCTAGAATAGGCTCCAGACTCTGCAACTCTGCAAAGGACAAGCAGGTACAGAAAATGGATGGATGGATTGATGGATGGATGAAAATGCTCTCTGAAATGTGCATATTAGAAGAGACATTTTCAGAAAAGAGAAGAATGAACACTAGATTGAACTTGGCATGGTTTCCCTCTACGAAAGCGGTTCTTCTCACCGGAGTGCAGTGTGACCCTGCTGCTTGTGTTCCTCAGGGCCTGGAGAACTCATGGAGGCTTCACAAGGAGGTGTCTGAGTATCTGCACGAGGGTCTGGAAGCCCTGGGCCTCAAGCTCTTTGTGAAAGACAAGGTGAGGATCAAAGAGAAAGAATCAGCCAAGGAACAGACCAAGGGAAGCGGGGACCTGAGGGAGTGACACGCAAGAGACCGTCACTAAGGCTCCCTGCTGAGGATCATCACCATCAGTCTGTAGGAATTCAGCAATAGAGTCCCAGATTGTAGTGTATTCCATCAAATCCCATGGCCAGAATTCTCAGTAGGGCCAAAGGGCAGATCTGGCACACCAAGCATACAGCCCGCCCCTCCCCTTCAGTGGCATTTCCCAGCATCCCCCTCACCCTCCTCCATTCCCCATCCCAGCCCCCGTGACCAGCATCCACATGTGTCTGATCTGTCACCCAGAATCTGAGGCTGCCTCCGGTGACAACCATTGCTATTCCTTCGGGGTATGACTGGAGGGACATCACAAACTACGTCATGAAGCACCACCAGATGGAGATTACCGGGGGGCTGGGGCCATCCGTGGGCATGGTGAGTTTCCATGCCGGCACCCACATGCAAGATGTACTTATGCTGTACCTCCATGAGGGGCTCTCTCAGCCAATCAGAAGACAGCTCCAGAAGAACTGTATGTAGACGGCCCAATGAGGACGATTATAGCATTGATGCTAATTACCCAGAAAACATCGCGGTTCTTACACAGTGTAGCTGCTCTAGAGTTAAATATGGTAACGTATGGCAAGAAATCTTAGCGACATTTTTGTGCCCTCCCCTAGGTGCTGCGCGTGGGTCTGATGGGATACAACTGCAGCAAAGGCAACGCTGACAAGGTGTTTGCAGCCCTGGCGGATGCACTGAAGCACTGCCCCAAGAGCAAGGCGTAGAGATCCTGCGAGGCATCCGCACACCACCTGCTCCATCATCCACGATCAAAATAAATGAGCGCGACGCCTGTTTACCGGCACTGACGTTTTTAAATAACATGATGAAACAATGAAAATAATTGCAGTCGCCTTGTAAAGAATATGCTTAATGTGTTAAAAAATAAATATGGCTACACAGATCTGCTATTTATTTTCATAGAAAAAAATGTACGTGGACATTCATTTAGGCAACGCTTGTAAATATATGGATTAAGTATTCCATTAAAATTCTGATGACAACAGATGGCACACTACGGCGAAGTAAGGCGAAACCTTTGAACGGCAGATGGCGCATGCGAGCAACAAAAATTGTATACGTGGAACTGATTTTGCTAACAACTGAAATCAACAATCAGGAAATCACTAGGTGCAAACACTGTAGTTTAAAAAACGCATCACTCATACAACACCCTGTAATGCCTGTAAGCTATAGTACCATTTTAGGACTGTTATACTTAAACAACATATCTCATCTTATACTTACTTATACGACACGAGCAGAAATATTTGATGCGCGTATAAAGCCGCATTTACGGCTCGCAAACGTCCTCCGTAGGCCGGAGCCCCTCCTAGACGTAGCCATGCCACCAATGATTATCCTATAGCCGTCCTACGTCCGTTTTAGAAAAGGCGCGCAAGCTTTAATGGTGCACAGCTGCCTGAGCCAAGAAAGCGAGGGAAAGTGAATGTTTAAACAGTAAGAATAATAATGATGGGCAGAAGAGGGGCTCTTATTATACTGGAAGGGGTTGACAGGGCTGGCAAAACTACGCAGTGCAAAAAGCTGGTTCAGGCGCTGCAGAAAAATGGTCGGCCGGCTGAAATGATGAGATTTCCAGGTAATTTTTCTCTTTTTGCGTTACCTGTTTTCACTCGCTGTTATTACAGGGACCGCTGGCTGAAGGTAGATGTGTGAGTAGGAGTTTGGATAGTTAGATGATCGACTGTAATCCAGTTAAATAACGCTGCACGTGGGGATTATAACTGCATGTAAATATCAAGATGCAAATGCATGGCGCTAGTTGGGGTTTTGTGTTGGCTGTATGGTATGCGGTATTTTTCCGTGCAGATTTTTACCATTGCAGATGGATGTTTATTCTTTGTACCGTTTGCTTTGCTCAGACCGAACAACTAAGATCGGCCAGATGATTAGCTCCTACCTTGAGAGTAAGACCAACCTGGAGGACCACACGGTGCACTTGCTTTTCTCCGCCAACCGCTGGGAACTGGCGTAAGTATCGGACTGATGCTCGCCTCTCCTCGCCCAGTGTCCGCTGTGATTAATGCATTACTCCAGTTAGAGCAGATCCCATGCATCTCTATCTAGATTCGCTGTTTGGAGAATTACCACTGAGGTAAATGCTTGGCAAATGTAGAAATGGAAAATACGGACTAATATTTAGTAGGCAACAGAGGTGCTAGTGGCTTTTTCTTGTTAGCAATGTGGTCAAGGCTGCTGTCTGCTGAGTGGACTCACGGATCTCCATAGCTGTTCCCCTGGTGCAGTCTATACATCCCTCTAGACCAGGGGTCTCTAACTGTGGTCCTGGAGAGCTACTGCCCAGTAGGTTTTCTATCATACCCGGCTTCTGATGAGCCACACCTGCTCTCAGGTAAATACCAGGATCAGTTGTGGTTCATCAGAAGCCAAGTGGGACAGAAAACCTACTGGATAGTAGCTCTCCAGGACCGGAGTTGGAGACCTCTGCTCTAGACATACGTCACTTAGCCTCTTTTTTGAAGGTTAGCGATTTTAGCCAAGTTTCCATTTTGCGCATCGTCGTCAGTGTGAATTCAGTCTGCTGCAGGACAGTCCGAATGCTCCCCAGGTCTGACCCCTTTCTCACAACTTTAAGGCCTCTGATCAAGGAGAAGCTGCAGCAGGGTGTGACTCTGGTGGTGGACAGATACGCCTTCTCGGGGGTGGCCTTCACCAGCGCCAAGCCGGTATGTCCAGTCCTCCTTGTGCCATTCATTCGGATTTGGGTCAGATTACCAGGACAGCACTGCCAAGCCTGCAGGACCAGGGCAAAGCCCATAACAGCAGACACATCTCACCCAGGCCATAGACTTATCCAGTGGCTGCACTCATGCAGACGCCTCCGTAGCCGTAAGGCCAGGACTGACAGGCTGGAGAGAAGCTTATTCCCGCAGCTCATACTAACGTTAACCTGCATAATCACTGTCGTTTTTCATTTGCATTACCTAGGATACATGGTCTTAAATTCTGAGTTCGGATTTGCACTTTACACCAGTGCTGTGCACACTTATATATGTGCACATATTACAGTCATATGTATTTTATTGCCTTTTCTAATTATTTTTTAAATAAAAATTATTCACTTATTTTTCTTAACTTTTTCCCTGAACAGTGACATTTCACTGCTGTACTGTAGTTGTGCATGTGACAAAAATATTGAATCTTGAATGTTGGAAATGAGGGAAGAAACAGTTACCCAGCCTCTAATGAAGCTGTTCGCCTGTTTGCTCTGCTTCTTATTAATGCCGTCAGTGGTGATCAAGTTGGGGTCCTTGTTCATCTGCAGGGGTTCTGCTTGGAGTGGTGCAGGAACCCGGATGTGGGGCTGCCCAAACCGGACCTGGTTCTGTTCCTGCAGCTGAGCCCGGCCGAGGCGGCGAGGAGGGGTCAGTTTGGGTCCGAGCGTTACGAGACCAGCGACTTCCAGCAAGCTGTGCAGCACAGGTTCAATCAGCTGATGAAGGATCCATCCCTGAACTGGCAGGTAGGAGGGGGGGTCTCACTCACCCATCCCTGAACTGGCAGGTAGGAGGGGGGGTCTCACTCACCCATCCCTGAACTGGCAGGTCAGGTGGGAGGGTGGGAGTCTCGCTCAGAACGTAAAGACAGTCTGCCTGCAAAAACAGGCCTGGGTGCCACAGCCCTACCCTGGATTTACCAGCATTCTGAGTTCAATTTAAATGTAACATGACCTCCTGTAAGGATGAGAAACAAAAGCTCAATATCGCAAAGGTAATCTGACGATACTGATTCAGCCCTCACAGAAATGGTGACACTGTTACCTGAATCCTGACTCTTCAGTCAAATCTAAGGCTGCACGAGGGGGAGGGGGAGGGGGCGCTTGTGGGAGGTGTCAGCCCTTTGCTGGGTTCCTTTTCAGGTGATGGATGCCGCCAAGGGCATGGAGGATTTACACCAGGAGATCCTGAGGCAGAGCGAAGCTGCGATCGCAGAGGCCGAAAGCCAGCCAATTAAAGAGCTGTGGAAGGAAGGAAGTGCCGTGCCCTGCTGAGCGGCCGTCCAATCAGGCAGCGCCCTGCTGAGCGGCCGTCCAATCAGGCAGCTGCTACCGTACAGCTGGACATCACATAGTGCCCAGTGATCCAAAGCTGCTCCCCCTGTAAAACAGGTCACTGGCATCCGTCTAGATGGACACTGCTGAGCACTGCACATGTTGGGGTGAAAACGAGAGCCTGATACACTTTATGCTTTTTCTTATTTAAATAAGAATTTACCCAGGGCACCAAACCTCAGAAAAATAATCTTTTAGTAGTTCTGATCTGAAATATATTTTTATTACCTATTAGACACAATATATCTGCTAAGTGTGTCATTAGCCACAAACGGTGAACCTCAAAACTTTGTTTTTAATGAGTTTTACCTTTATTTCATTTAAGACATTCCTGGAGTATGTTTATACTGCCATGGTTGCATTTTAAGTGCTATCCCATAATAAACACAACTGCTGAAGGTAACTATGCATGTTTAGTGACTGCAATAAGGCTTCTGAACATTGTTTAGTATTTCTGAAGAGTGAAACAGACCTTACGTTATCCCGTTGTGTGACTCTGGAGTCAAAGCAAAGAAGCGACGCGTCGTCCATGAGTCACTGCACCAAAGCGGCGGGCCAGTTCAGCATCCCCGAGTGCCTGGCCGTGTTGCCTGGCAACGCCAGGACCCCTGAGTTTCCACCCTCACTGCCAAGGCACCATCTCCATGGCACAGAGTTGCAACAGGATGCTTTATTCGGGGACAGTAAGGCTGCGTACACGAACACCCCAAACTGCACTTTTTTTGTTTTTCTCATTTTATATACAAAATAAATTACTAGGATTTAGTGGCAAACTGTAAACAAAAAAGAAATAAACCATGATTCTAGTGCCGGTGTAACTGACGTCTTGGGAGCTGAATGTAAGTCTGTAGCTGGTTACAAAGCTGAGACGCCC
>JAODJU010000043.1:3103178-3115033 GCA_026776725.1 Gnathonemus echidnorhynchus
TGAAGTCCATTTAAACCGTGGTACCTTAAATCCGACAAGTTACCCCGATAAGCCAGTAACCTCGCTTCGTAGTACAGACCACTGAAATGTAATGTTGTGCTTTGTTAAATTGAACAATGTTTAAGGAAACCTTATGATTGTTACAATCGCATGTGTTCCTATAACTGGCTATAATTGTATATAATTTTCAAAATTCTCTGTCCTTGATGGGTTAAGCATAGCGCCCTTCATCTATACATTAGAAAAGTTCATTTAAACGGCACTTTCCCAGTGCTGTTTGGTGATACTCTGTTGTCAAATCACCGATCGTTGCAGTGGTGCAGCATAATGTTACACTCTCGGCAATATTAGATTAAATAAGACAAAACTTAATTCGGTAACACTTTGCTTGGCGGAGCACAAATAATATAGTTATACTATTAGTTATGTATTAATTAACCACAAATTAAGTCTTAGTTACATACTGATCTCGTGTTAATTCATCATTAATGAATCATGATGCATCTTTCATACTAAGCAGTTACTATATTTATTACTAGATCTGTTAATTCTGTAAACCGTTGTGAACTACTGAAGGAAGTACTGTAGGAACAAGTCATGAATAACACAAAGGAAATACTGAACTTATGTTAATTTATCATTAATGAATCATGCTGTATCTATCAACCAAAGCAGTAACTATATTTGTTTTTATTTCTATTAATTAAAACTTCTGTGAGCCACTGAAGGAACTACTGAAGCAACAACGGAAGGAACAAGTCATGAATAACACAAGTGAAATACCGATCTTGTGTTTGTTGATCATTAATGAATCGTGACACATCTTTTCTCTCAAGTTTGTTTATGATTTGTTCATAATTTGTACTTCAGTAGTAACTGAGTCATTACTAAGTTAGAATAGAGTATTTATGCTCCATCAAGTAACGTATTACCCTTAATTCCATGTAACCCATAGATAGAAGCAGCCAACATTTTTGAGTGACTTTATCCTACATGTTTTGAAGGCATAATGTGCAATAATGTCTTGTTTATTTTTAATCAACAGAGAAACTCCTTGTGTTGCAGTTCATGGCTTTTTGTTCTAAATGAATTCCTGGCCTAGAGGTCTGCCTGTTTCATAACCAGTCGAGAGGAAAATACGCTCTTTTGTGCTTGGTTACATTTAATACTCACCTGGAGAACCACCCAAACCAGCAATGCACGTTGTTTGCAATACTAGAGACAAACTTTCAGGCACTGAGGAGCCTGCAGGCAACACGCTGTTACTGTTGTTGAAATGGAATATCCCTCTTACTGACACTCTGCGTGACCATACACCCTAACACTGAATCCAAATCAGTTACTGAGTTTACTTTGATCAAGAGAAGCAGAAAGACATCTTTTAGCATCCTGTAGCCAATGATGCAGGAGAAAGTATGAGATTTAGGTGGGGGGGGGCTTTGCTTCTGTCTGCAGCAATGATGGCTTTGGGGGGCTTTTTTTTTTAAAGAAATAAAGTCTATAAAGAAGACAATATGTGCATATACAACTTGATGTAGGAGTGAAATGTGTGTTATTTAACGAAAGTTGTTTGAATAGTAATGCTTACAAAACAGATGAAGGTCACCTCAGCTAGGTTGTCTAACCACTGACCTTTGGTCATCTTTTGCTATGCCTTAACCGGACTTTTGTGTGTCCCAGATACTTGTGTATTTTCACACTTGTCATTGAGTTGAATAGCTATGTCTTTTCTGATTCTCAGCATGTGTATCTGTGATGTATTGTATAGCTCTGGTTCTGACACTAAGTTACATGTGTTAGTGTAAGCTGGTTCACTGACAGTCGTACGCTTTTCTATCTACTTTGCTTGTACGTCATGGACATAAACACCTGCTAAACAAATAAATGTAAACGTAAAGCATAATGTAATGTTTCCAGGGCAGCTCTGTGGAGCAATAATGCCTCGGGCACACGCTGACATTTCAGTAGAAGAAGGAGCCGCCCGAACTTGTCGAAAGAATTCCTGCCCCCACCCTCCGTCTGGCCAGGGGTGTCCTCTCTCACTCCGCTCTTCCCTGCCTCTTGTTCTCCCTTATCGGTCCTGTCGTGGCACTTCCGAGGAAAGCATTTGAATGTTCTCCCTCTGATACTGGGTTTCCTGGGTTAATTGACACAAAATTTGTCAGGCGTAGAAAGTTTTATTTTCATTATATAATCACTATAATTTTTTTAATGCCATTTGGTTATATTAAAAGGCTGATTAATAATCATCACTGTATTTTCTTGCCGAATTCCTTTTCGTTAATTGAGCTTTGCTGCAACCTAGTGGTGGCATCAGTAATTTTAATTAAGGCAACGTGCACAGATCGAAGGACATACCAAAACACTGGATTCGTTCGGATTATTTCTCCAAGTTAAAACAGCAGTGGATAAATACTTCTATTGGTAATGTGAGAAAGAATTCTTAAATATGTTCTAGCGTCATAAAAAGTTCAGATGGAGATTTTTAAATAGATTTTTAACTAGGTTGTGAAAAAAATAAATGGGAACATGTACTTCGTGTACTGTCGTACTGGTATTCGCAGTCAGGGTATTTGTTTTGCGCTGTCCAAACTGTATCTAGAATGCTCCTAATGTTGTTGCTATTAGGACACAGAACGGAGTGTTCCCGAAAAACAGAAGCTTAGTGTTGTAATATTAATGCATGCGATAAAGCGTCCGTGCTATTACCGTCCAAATTTTGTAACAGTCTTTAGTGTCTTTCTTATAGTGTAATTTTACATTGTACAATTGACCAGAAATAAAACTAACGGTACAACAGCCTACAACCCCAGAAACCACGACACCGAGAAAACGAAAGGCACGATCAGGTAAAAATACAACTCCCATAATGCAACGCCTTCCTACGGCGTCGACCCGCGCATGCGTTATTACGCAATTATTTTGTCCCTCTTCAAGCAGTAAATGAAGACCAGGCGGACTCTCCTTTGATCGGAATTAAAAATTAATACGCAAAGTCGAAATTCCTTCTTCATCTGCCTTGCAGATAGATGGAGTTGAACAACACCTAACATCTCTGGCCTGGCCGCGGGCTCCGCGAGTGGCTGATCCGAGCCCGAAAACGCCGTGGAGTGACAGATCGGAGGCTGTTTAGAGAGGGTCTCAGAAGAGGAGGAAGAAAAAAAACACTGAAGAAATAACAGACAATCGCCTTTTCCAGGCGGAAAGGGCTGCGGCTGCCCTCACCTCCGAGCAGACTGCCGACAGGATGGCTCACCTCCGAGACCTGCGGAACCAGGTAAAGGTGTAGCAGACGGTGCCCGTTTGGAGGTTAAATACACGCCAGCGCTGGGCTCCGTGCAGTTTGCTGTGGGCTCGGCGTATCGCTGGATCCCCGCAATGGAAGACAAGAGAAATATTAGTAATAATAACCATTATCATTAGTCACCTGGAACTCCTCCGCTCGCCGTTCCAACCTCCCCTTTCAAGCCCCCTTTTCAGCCGGTTAATGTTGCGGGTGGTGCGGCGTAAGGCACCGTGGGCAGGTCGCCGGAGCGACAGGGAAGCGGGGAAAGGTGCGAGGCGCACCCGGCGGCTGAGGTGCCGTGACAGCTGGCCGGCGATCGGCCGAGAGGCCGCCTGATTGTCGTCCCTTCCCAGCTGGGAAAGCGCCCTGGCCGTCGCCTAACCCTGGCCGCCGCTTTCTCTTTATTTAAGCCAAATAGGAAGGAAAAACAACTAGCCGATCGCTCCTAAAACCCCTGATTGTGATATGTTATTATTCAATTCATAATTAGATTTTCAGCCCGTATGTCTTTTTTTACCGCCGAAGATTATTGTAAAATGTTTATTTAGTTTAGTAATTTGTTACATTTGGAATGGGTTAAGACAGCATGAATTACCGTAGTAACAAATTAAGTGTCTTTATAAAAGCAAACATTTGATTATACTTGGGTCTGTGTGGTATGTAAATGACAAATACTGATAGCACCAGGCAAAAATTCTAGATCTACTTTAAAGCATCTTTAATATTGGTAAAAAAAATTAGTAGGTTCTTAATTTAATTCAATTTTGCTTAAATGAGGTTAATCCAACGGCAATGTTTGAATAATAGAGACTTGTGAGGTGAAGGTTACCTGTCACCTCCCATGATGTACGAGAGTCTCTTTCAAGCACAGGTCAGGTTTTAGTACACAAAAGGAAGTTGTATTTTAAAAACATTTCCTCTGCTGAACGTGATAAATGCCACACAGGTGGAGCATTTCCCAAATGACAGTAATGTTCTTGGGACGGCATCCTGAAGATGCACTTTGTCCGCAGGCTTGGCACGCCACCAGCCGCTAAATGCTAATCGTTTGTGTTGAAGGAGAGTCCAGTCTGCTGGAAAAGCAAATTGCTATCAATGGATCATTTGGTCACTGGGGCGAATATCGCCCCGTCTCCGTGAACTTTACCAGTGGCGTAATTAAGTAGCGTTTATTTCTAACGCACTCTCTCCATCAGCCGTTGAGTGTTCTTCCTAAATTTATCTTGTTGACTGTAAGTTTAAGGTGAATCCTGACCTCAGTCTGACAGCTGAGTCGATGTCTGTTTTTCGGGATCGAGCCTTGAGAGTTATCCGGATAGTGAGTGACAGCATAATGGCTTCCACTCACAATAGCCCTGGGTACCTGAGGCAGTGGAGACGGCCAGGATCCAGAACTTGCTGCTAATGCCAGTTTGCTTGCATGTCTCCTTGCTACAAGATACCAGCGTGTGTGATGTTTCCTCAAAGCCCACATACCTCCAAGGCTGTCTGTACCATACTCATACTTCTGCAATTATGGACACACAGTGGAACAACTGACCAGATCTCATGCCTTTACTGGTCCCTTCACTGTCTCCTTATGGTTTCAGAGATGTTTTCCATTGCCTGGCAAGTTGTTGCGCAGGGCAGGTAGATGTAGAGATGTCCTCTGCAGGTAGAACTTCTGTAGACATTTTGCCTGTAGTCTAATGAAGTGAAATGGACTCAGTAAGACCAACAGACACTCAAGGGCTGACAATGAACAAGGAAATGTTACCACAGATTTCCTACTATTCAGTTCACGGGACCCCACATTCATTCTAAAAATTGTGGACTCGTAGAGGTTCAGACATAGTATTGAAGCATTATTGCAGTGGAAGAGTATAAGAGCCACTAATCAAGGAGACTGAGGACTCAGGGTTACGAAATTATGACATTTTAAACCCAAAAGTATTTTGATTTTTTTTTGCGCTTTCCTGGGTGTTAAGCAGTGCTGAGTCATGCCTTTGAGAAAGATGAGTTCATGGTCTGTTTTTGCCATGGACAGTTGCAGCTATTAAACTGACCAAAACCATTAGAAATGTATTTTTTTAAGATGGCTATCAGATGTTTATGCTAGCCCTACATTTATCTATATTTGGGCATAATTCCAGAATCTGTACCTTTTCATTTACATTTTCTTGGCCATGGTTTGTTTATTAGGTTTTTGTACATCCTGCACCCACATTCTGGGATATTGAGGCCTTACTGGAGCTCGAAGTTGTATGTCAAGCTGCAATATGGGGGCCATGAGTCACACTGACCTTTTCAGATGACCCCTTGGCTCTCACGGAATGGGCAGAAGCATGGAAAAAAAGGCCAAGAGCTTCTGCCCTGGGGGTTACGGCGTGTTCAGGGGTTAACGAGAAGGTGCAGGGGTTTCGCTACTGCAGCCAGGTCGTGGTTTTGATCTGGCTTGAGTGGAAGCCGGCGCATTCCCCATCTGACTTTCGTCTGTGTGAATTTCACAGCAGGGGTCTGGTGTGGCCCCTCTCACCAACTCTCCTCATTAACTCGCCCCCCCCCTTGGCCCAGGTGGGTCGCTGGACAGCCCACGACCTTTGCGGCAGCTGGCGCGTCAGCAGCTCCGTTGCGTAAGAGATCAAAATCTCATCGACGGCAGCAGATCTAAATTTAGCTGGACGTCTTTCTTTCCATCCCGAAGATAAAAATGTCAGGGGTAGCATAAAACGATCTGATGTAACAATGTGTGAGTGTGGGGCGGGCACCGGCCACAGCGTGTCCAGATGGCACTGACGGCATCTAGCTCCTCTCGTCCGTCCTGGAGCCATAGTGATGCTCCAGACCGCTCCTCTGTGCCCTTCGGCCCCAAAAACATGCTGATCTTGGATCAGCGAGTGGCTAGCTGTGCGGGTTTCTGGCTTTCTGAGTACTGACCTGGGATCAGAGCAGCAGAAAGAGGAAAGCGGCGTAGCTGCTGCCCAGCACACGCATCATAAAGCTTTCAGCTCGTCACGGCAACGGCCAGGACTGTGCCAATGAAGTGGTTCCTTGTTTAATGGCAATTTCACTTGACTCGTGCCAGCTGTGATGAGATGGCGGGGGAAAGATGACAAGGATTTAAAGCAGAGGAATAAGGAAGCTTTTCCCCCTGGCGCCACCTCTTTTGTGGGAGCTCGCACATGAAAGCGGTTTAACCCTTGAGCTTGCAAACGAGATGCCAAATTCGCAGTGGCAGCACATTATACGCTAGTTGCCTGGCAACAGAAAGCCGCTGTGGAAAAAAAAAACGCATGTCCAGCCACGGAGCGTCACATTTGGCACTGGTGCTGGCATGGTGCCTCCCCAGCAAAACAGGAAGGGCAGTGTGCTGGGCATCCTTGGGAAAGCCCCCTTTGTTAGGGAGGGGCCCACTGGACCTTGCCTTCATGACGGGGTCACTGAGTTTCCAGCCCTCCTTCAGTAAACACAAGGCCGAGATGATGGAGATGCAGTGGGATGCAGTGACGTGCGGGACGTCGCCACACTGGCTGCTCGCGTTCTTCCCTACAATGTATTGTTTTGTTACACATACTTTTGTTTATGGTTCTCATAACCAGCCTTATCTCAGCATAAACTACCCTAATTTAGAAATGTCAGAAGTGTCATGTTCAGCATTTAAAACAATATTCATGTTGGCTTTGCTTGCTTCCTTTCCCAAAAAAAAAATGTCAATACGACTTGACATTTAAAAACAAATGTCGATATTGACACCCAAATAAGGCTTCAGCCAAAAAATGTCAAGTGAGCCACTTAAATTATGCCATTAACAGCCATTAAAATGCCAAAGCACTTCTCTGAACACAGCCCGCCCATGTGTGTCCCTCTGTCTGCACACAGAACTCCCGCTTGGACCCTGAGGAGTACTTCACCAAGCTCGATCGCATTGGAAAAGGCTCCTTCGGCGAGGTCTACAAGGGCATTAATAATCGCACCAAGGAGGTGGTGGCCATCAAGATCATCGACCTGGAGGAGGCAGAGGATGAGATAGAGGACATCCAGCAGGAAATCACTGTGCTCAGCCAGTGTGACAGCCCTTTTGTCACCAAGTACTTTGGCTCCTACCTCAAGGTGCTGATGACATTAATTTAGAGGATATGCTTTTCATTCCCAGGAATTAGTGACATAGTAGCTTCCTTAACTGTATGAATCTTTTAAATGACTTTGTGAATGAGGCCATTTGCTTTTACTTTTTCCCACCGTATAAAGAGCAAGAGCTGAAAACTTCAGATCTATGAAACCATTGTTTCTTCACAGGGGACCAAGCTTTGGATCATCATGGAGTATCTGGGAGGAGGTTCTGCTCTGGATCTGGTAACTGCTTATACCGTCTTTCTTTGGCTTGTGCTCTGGCAGTTGGATGTATTCTATCACAATTAAATACAAGCAGATTGTTTTTCAGACCGTTTTTCTTATTTCTTCGCCAAACGGCTCGTACATTCTACTTCGAAGATATTGTGTGTTGCTTCAGTGAAAACATTTCTCTCCCATTCGGATACGAGCATCTGCGTATCTTCCCCTTGCAGCTGAAGCCAGGTCCCCTGGAAGAGACTTACATTGCTACAATCTTGAGGGAAATCCTGAAAGGTCTGGACTACCTGCATTCAGAGAGGAAAATCCATCGAGATATTAAAGGTGGGTTCTCACTTCTGCTCCAAACAAGATTTAGACACCGATCCCGACTGCTTACCCTTTGTCGAATTTGTGGAGCTGTACAAGCTGATTCTACCCCTTTGTGTCACTTGTAGCTGCCAATGTGCTGCTGTCAGAGCAAGGTGACGTCAAGCTGGCTGACTTTGGTGTGGCTGGCCAACTGACAGACACCCAGATCAAAAGGAACACCTTTGTGGGGACTCCCTTCTGGATGGCACCAGAGGTCATCAAGCAGTCAGCATACGACTTTAAGGTGAGAGCTAATCAGCAGGTGTGACCTCTATAGAGTCCTATCCTTTGTTTACTTATCCTGAAAAGTACTGCAAGTACAAATTCCAAAACATCTCCTCTGATGTAGGCTGTCAACGAATGGGAGGTGAGGTTATGGTGTTTCAGTATGAGATTTCTTTGAAATACATTTCTGCATACATTTCAATAGGCGGACATCTGGTCCCTGGGGATTACAGCCATAGAGCTGGCCAAAGGAGAGCCACCCAATTCAGACTTGCATCCCATGAGGGTCCTCTTCCTCATCCCCAAGAACAACCCACCAACTCTGGAAGGGCCCTACAGCAAGCCCTTTAAAGAATTTGTAGAGGCCTGCCTCAATAAGGACCCCCGTTTTGTGAGTGATTTCTTTGTTAACACCTGTTAGTGTGCTGAAGCCAATGGGAACCAGAAGCTCACCCTCCAGCTGTCGTTCTACAGCGGCCTACTGCCAAGGAGCTGCTGAAGCACAAGTTCATCACGCGATACACCAAGAAAACCCCCTATCTGACAGAGCTCATTGACCGATATCGCCGCTGGAAGTCCGAGGGCCATGGCGACGAGTCCAGCTCCGATGACTCAGACATGTATGTGCCTCAAGCTGCCTCAGCCCTCGCCGGCATCACAGCGCACCTGCGATCTCCTGGCAGGTGTTAGTTAACGGTTGATGACTCACTGGAGTATTTGTTCAGGGATGGCGACGGTGATGACAGAGACCAGTGTCCCATGTGGACCTTCCCCACCGTGCGGCCGAGCTCCCTTGGCAAGCTCCAGAAAAACTTCAGTGGTGGAGACACAGAGGTGAGTGTAGTGTCCTAGCTTGCTCTTGAAGGGGACTGGTGGCATTTGGGGTACTCGGCAAGGCACTGGCTCTTCCCAGGTTCTAGCATGATCCTCAGACATTTACCGCGTTTTGTTTCCTTACAGACGACAGAGGCAGTGAAGAGGCAGCCTAAGTCGCAGTGTCTTTCTGCACTCGTGACGCCCATCTTCAGAGAGGTAAGCGATCTAAGGTGAAGAGGCCAGCCCTGTCCTTTGGAGACCCAGATCTGCTTCGCGACTCCCCGATCCTGTTGGGTGTGGTCAGCTTTGAACTGTCGTTTCTCAGGTTCTCCAAATCGCAGCTTGACCCTAAGAACAATCCTGACTGGCCGGTTCCAGTTTTCAGTTTCGGTTCCTCTCACAGATGGCTGTTGGTGGGGGGGGTACTGACCACACATGGCTTAACGTTTTCCAGCATTTAAAGATCTCTAAGGCCGACACTCACTTAAGTCTGTTATGGTAGGGTGGGCCTGCGATTTATTGCAACACCTCATACTGGCAGAGGAATCATTTCTGGTGGGTCTAAAAACATCTAATATGCTACAACCAGTTCCGACATGCCGTTGGGTGTCTGATAAACAGCCATGACAAGCGTGGGTCTATGTTCTGGAGAATTTCAAGCGAAACGTGTTATTCAGCACCACAGGTGTAACCTGGGGCCGATTTGCTTCCTCTCGTCTTTCAGCTCAAGGAGAAGAAACGAGCGACGGGGGGAGGGGTGGGTGCCATAGAGGAGCTGGAGAACGCCTTCAGTCTGGCCGAGGAATCCTGCCCGGGCATATCTGACCGCTTGGTCAGCAACATGATGGAAAGGGTGCGGAGGTGAGTGAACTGCTGTTCGTGATGGACTGTGAAGTGACGGGAGGGAGAGAGGAGTTTTAGTTAAGCAGTATAGCTACATGTAGGACTGTTGATGTGTAGGAGTTGGACGGAGATCCTAACCCAAGCCATTGCCTCCTGTAGGTTTTCCCTCAATGGGAACACCACCCCATCCTCACGGTAAGACGCCCCAGACGCTGCTCTGCCCCCCCCCCTCCTCGCTCCCCGCGAGCCTTCTGGGCCCAACCAGCTCATGCTCCGCCCACCCCCCCAGAGATCTTTTAGAGGTTCATTCAATATTTTTACAGTTTTCTTTATAGAAAGTTTAGAAAAAGAAAAAGGTAAAGTCAGAAGCTCTGTGTATAACAACTGTATTAGGTCATGTCATATATAATAAAGTTTTTCAAAAGCGTTGAAATGGGTTGGGTGGTTTCTGGGGGGGTGGGGGGTGGATAGGTTGTGGAAGGCAGTGCGCACAGCTGACAGTGACCAGGCCCCTCCTTTAGCAAGTGGGATTTTATTTCACTGTAAATGAGCAAAAAACTACATGCAGGGTTAACAGGAGTACAACTCCAGTGACATGCTGAACAATAAATAGGCATGATATAAAACGGGGGTGGGAAGAAACTGATGGGCGTGTCAGGAAAAAAAAGCCCCGCAGCCAGCAGTGAGAGGGCTTTTACGCGGGAAGCCAGACAGGTTGTCAAGACCAGCTCGTCTGGAGGGTGGCTGCTCTTACACTCATGCATATACAGTGCGAAACGCCGGGTGCGTCGTACCACCGGTTTGCTCCAAGAGCCTGTTCTACACAAAGGAAGAAAAAGGTGCAAAAAAAAAAAAAAAACATGAAACATCCAGTTAAAGTTCTTTTGCAAGTCTGGCACTAATCAAATTCTGGACCATTAAATAACTTCAGTTCACTGTATTCAGTCTTGCTTTGACAACCACCTTCCTCAAAGAAGGGGGGGAAACACTGGCCTTTGGCTGAAGATATCAGGAAATAGAAATATCTTAAGTCCAGACAGGAACATGGAACATTACAAGAGCGATGTCATATCCTGTGTTCCCTTTTGGGCAGCGGGGGAAGAGAGACGCCGCTTCTGAAAGCCAGCGCTGGAAAGAGGCACAAGCCAGAGCAAGAATCGGACAGGCCTGTACTTATAACTACTTGTATTAATGCCCCAGGCCTCCATGAAGTCAGAACTTTAGCCCAAATTCCATCCAGGAGCACTCAGAAGTCCCCCCCCCCCCCCAGAGACAGTGAAATTCCACATTTGAACTTGATACAGTCTTTTGATTTAGAATGACCAGCCTTGAAAGTCGAGGTAATAAAATGAGTGAAATAAAATGGTAAATACTAAATCAAACGAATTACAGGAAAAGGAATTAATATTTTACATACAGAAGTGCGGTTTGCTACTGCCGTTCTCCAGTTCACGGCTGCTTTGGTCAAAATTTTTGTAACTGTTAATCTACAGCCCTATCCTGGCTTTGGGCAGTATTTCACACTGCATATTTGTCCCACGGGTTAACATCACATCAGGCCTAACTGTCCTTGTTGCCCTGTCAGCACTGACCTTAGTCTGACAAATCCAAGCCAGCATTCAACTCAAGCCCAAGACTGGCTTGGACTTTACAAAGTTAATTCCCTACATAATCATTTTAAACGTCCTGTGGTAGAAGGCAGCAACTGCGTAAAAGCTGCACAAGATTTTTATGCTGTCCTCCCAGAGAAGCCTGCACAACTTCAGACAAGCTGAGACCTCGGACTGAAACACGAGGACCAGAGCTGCTGCCCTGGAAGACAGCAAGCTCTCATTAAGACAGCTGCTGTTACCATAGGCCCAGAGTAGCATTGGAGATGCAGGTTTAAATGTCTAGGCAGAGCAAGACAGCACTAATATAGCCTAGTTTGCATTATTCCTTTACCCAGCCAATCCACTGGAAATAATTAACATGCAAGTTCAATCAGAATTATAATGTACACTAT